>CM071798.1:19046809-20281809 GCA_036559045.1 Platycarya longipes
CATCTTCAATATGTGCATGGGGTATGATCTATTAAATAATGGACGCCCCTTCGGGCACAAGTTCATAACACAAAGAACTACTAGAAGTGTTCCCAAACCTGTAAAGCAAAATAGATGCATATATTATACCAAACGTACCTGGTTCAGGATGTACAAAAAACACTTGGCTAGTCGACATTATATTACATCTATCGTTAACAATTGGGGCAAGCGCTTAAAATATCTAGCCAACAATTAATAATACCAACACACGAGCAATATAAATATTATAATTTAATAAGATTTTTTATTCAAAAATCTTAATTAATTAAATTCCATGTGGAATTATACTTTCTCAGTATGCCAGGATGGGTATGTGCAAGAACTCTTCTAGAATCAACAATAATACTGGATGGAACCCATAATAACCCAAAACATGCCTCCACTGCAACAAATACCTGGTGCTTTTCTCAGTTTAGATGTTTGCTCCATATATACATGAGAATTATGACCATCAAGTTGTTAATGCAATAGATGCCTAATTTCTTGAAGTCTTTTGGATAGGCAAACCTTGTCTCTCAGTAAGTTGGAAATGATTAATATGTATTAATTTTTTCATTCGAATGTGTGTTTTGGAATCAATTCCATCTGAGGTTGCCTATCCAAGTCGGATTGTAAAGCTGCATACGATGAACATGGCATGAATAGATATTGAATACAAATTTTAGTCAATCAAGTATGCTAAAAGTGTTAGACAATTCTTAGCCATGGCCATTACCCATGCATCGGCGTTTGATCAATTTAGGTGTCCATGTAAGAGATGCTTATAGAATAGACAATTCTACTCTACTCGCATAATCGAGGATGATTTGTTTATTAGAGGTATTGAGCCAACCTATACGGAATGGATCTTTTATGGAAAAATGATCCTTTCTGGTATGTTACATTCTTTGACAATGAAGAAAATTATGCATCGGTTTACACTCACGACCACATCGATGATGTCGATGAGATGTTAGATGATGTTCGTCATGGGTCGTTTATGGATAATTTAGGTGTCAGCCATGATGGAACTACAAACGCAAATGACTAACCCTCCAACTCTAATGCTCCATCCAACTTCAACTTTAAGGAGTTGGTTGACGACGCTTCACGTCCGCTTTATACGTCATGTACTAAGTTTTCAAAGCTATCATTTATCGTCAAGCTACTTTACATCAAGAGTATAGGTGGTTGGACTGTGAAGTTCTTGACATGGTCATTAAGCTTTCCCAAACAGCCTTCCCCGACACACTTTTCCTAGACTCATACAACGATGTTTGTCGCATGGAGCTTGACTTAGGCTTTAGTTATGAAAAGATACATGTGTCCCAACTAATTGTGTCTTGTTTTGGAAGGAAAATAAATCATACAATGAATGCCTAAGTGTAAAGCATCCAGGTGGATTGCAAGCACAAGTAAGCAACGAATGATACCACAAAAGATTATCCGATACTTCCCCTTGAAGCCACGGTTGCAAAAGCTATTTATGTCAAAGAAGACACTCCAGTCCATGACATGGCATGTAGATTCACGTGTTGACGATCCAACGTGTATGCGACATCCAATAGATTCAAGGACATGCAAAGACTTTGATCACAAACATGCCAGGTTTTCTCTTGATCCTCGTAATTTCAGACTTGGTTTGGTGAGTGATGAGTTTAAACCATTCAATAACTCGAGCAAACCATACAATATTTGGTCGGTTTTACTTGTGACTTACGACTTGCCCCTTAGCTATGTATGAAAGATCTATACACCATGTTATCGTTCCTGATCCCTGGTCCTAAGTCACCAAGGAAAGATATTAATGTATTCTTATGTCCTCTTGTCGATGAGTTGAAGCACTTATGGGAAGAGGGTATTCATACCTATGATGCATACACTAAGAAAATATTTACATTGTATGCAGCGCTGCTATGGACTATCAATGACTTTTCCACATATGCCAATATTTCTAATTGGAGAACGAAGGGCAAGATGATATGTCCTTCATACAGAACTGAAACAAATCACAATGGTTGATATATGGCAGAAACATTGCTATATGAAGCATCTATAGTGGTTGGTACCGTACCATAGTTGGAAGCAGAAAGAAAATACTTTAATGGGTGCGAAGAGCATCAACTATGACCATCAAGATTCAAGGGAGAGGACTTGCTAGGACAATTACACAGGGTCTCACATGTCCAATTTGATCTTCCTCGAGAAGGAAATGAATTCCCAATCAACTAAATTGGACTAAAAAATCTATTTTCTTTGAGCTTCCCTATTGGTTGGACTTGGGCTTGAGAAAAACATATGTGACAACGTTTTGAAAATTTTGTTGAATATTGCAGGAAAAACTAAGGACTCTGCCAATGCATGTAAGAATTTGACAAATCTTGGTATAAGAAAAGAATTGCATTTACAACATGATGGGACCATGTTACTATGATTCTTGGTTGCTACATGCTAAACTTAAATGAGAGAAGGGCTTTTGTTACTAGTTGAAAAAAGTTAAATTTCTTAATGGATTTGCATCAAATATTGCCTGTTGTGTGAATACTAGTGACAGAAAGATCAGTGGAATGAATAGCTATGACTGTCATATCTTCATGTGAGCACTCTTGTTGGTTGTGATTGGTGGGTTCTTATGGGATGATGTGCGGCAAGCATTAATAGATTTAAGCTAGTTCTTCAAAGAGTTATGCCCAAAATTGAAATTTATTAGTGTTGCAGTATCGTGAAGATAATATTCTTATCATTATCTACAAACTAGAAATGATATTCCCTCCAGCCTTTTTGATCTCATGATGCACCTTGTCATTCACATGTTAAAGAGGCATTCCTAGCAGGACCTATGCAATACAAGCGGATGTATCATTTGGAAAAGTATATAGGAAAGTTCAAGCAGTACGTTCGGAACAGAGCCCGGCCAGAGGGATCAATTGCTGAGACATATGTGCATCTCGAGTGCATTAGATTTTGCTTTATGAACCTATATGACTTCGAAACTAGATACAACTGAGAGGAACACAACATTAATGTTCGTACTAGGGCATATGAGTTGGTAATTAAGCCTAGTCTATCAATTTCTCGTAAAAGGTTAGACCTTTGGGTTCAATAAGTTCTCACAAATTGGCTGACATATTAATGGTCAAGGCGTGATGGTATATATTTAACAATTGCCTAGAGATTGAGCAATACATTGAGTAAGTGCATCATCCTTGATCTAAAGTCTCATTATGTTGGTTATATAATGCATTGCTATATGCCTTTCTAATGGGTTTGGGTTATGTTGGTAGGAAGCACTACAACGAGATCCAAGAAGATTTAGAACATCGACCATAGGCACTAGAGTCAATTCTCATCGTGGTCTAGATCATGCGTAAGATGCACTTACTATGATTCAATTACAGTTCATTCTACTCAAATTAAACATATAACTCTTTACATTTTTTTTGTACTATATGGTAGATTTGAGAGTTGCATGAAGTTAGGCCTATTACGGTAACTAAAAAGATATATGCCTTACCATGTAGTCCCGATCCCTGTGTCACATCTTATGTTTGATGCATAATGAATGGTGTTCTCTTTCATACTAAAGGTCATGATATGCATCGTTGCACTCAAAACAACAGGGTGGTGGTTCATGGCGAGCATCGGGGATCCTATTGTTACTTCTACGGCATGTTGTATGATATCATAGAGGTGCAATACATAGGTTGGCATAAGGTATATCTCTTTCAGTGCGCTTGGTATGATGCTGGCGATCCAAGATGGGAGATACATGTTAGGGGCAACTTGATGGTACTGAATACTGCTAGGCATTCGTACAAAGATAAGCCTTTTGCCCTTGCCACCCAAGCAAGTTAAGTCTTGTACAAAAAATCCCTGATCCTATTTTGAGGGTAAGGTGGCAAGTAAGGCTGTGTACCCGGGTTCTGGATCCAGAAACCCGGGTATCTTAACCCGAATCTGGATTTGAAATCTGGATCCGAAAATCCGGATATTTAGAACCGGATCCGGATTTAAAATCCGGGCCGGAACCCATATGATTCTGGATCCGGATCTAGATTCCAGATTTGAACCCTTTTTTCTTTTTAACTTTTATTTGAACATTTATCCATTATAATACAAATAATAATTTTTGATTGTATGATACAGACCGAAAAGCATATAATTTGATGTATAAAAGCCATATAAGCAAATAATATGCCTCCAGGAGCACATAAATGCAAGCGGGGCTGCAGGACTATAAAGCGTTGATCAAGAAGAATGAACTAGAGACGATTCAGCACTTCTATCTACAAGCAGGACTATAAAGCGTTGATCAAATAATATGCCTCAAGGATTCTATCAATGGAGAAAAGCAATCTCAGTTTAATGGTACAGACCAAATACAACCAATATAAAAACGACCAAAAACAACCAACTACAATATGTCCTAAAGATGGAAGCAAATAAATATTTAGTTAATGCCATGTCCTTTCTACCTAAAATGGTTCACCGCCAAGTCCTCCAAACCTTGCAGCTCTTAGCTATATCACCAACAAAAATTCGCAGCTGCAAACCACACAGAAAGAGCTTTGTAAACAATTTAATAAATAAGCCAAACAATAAAACAATGTTGTGCTATATATATAAAAGCTATAGTTAATAATATATTCAAACCATATTTTAGAACCGAGACTGGAAATACCATAACATAATACAAAACATTGGGGTTTCTATTTCACAAGATAATATAAAAGCCAAACAATCTCTATGTTTCCCTCATTAGCAGAATATTTAATTTGGCAAATGGACTTAACAGATTTCTCTTTTCTAGTAGGTGGAAGAGGAGAAAAATTGGGGTTTCTATTGTAAAAACTCAGCTTAAAAATGAATATGTTACGGGGTATTTGGGGGTCAATTCACAAGATATCTCATAGAGAAGATGCATGCTTTGTGTACCTATAAAATATTTGATACATACTAGCTAACAGAAGAATAGTACAGCCCAAGTACACAGTAAGCATGCAAGAGAAAACTCCATGTCAAGAGGAAGTAATAGATAGAACTTAAATTTCAGGACAAGCAGCATGGCACTCCGAAAGAAGTTAAAAATAACTATATTTTATACTAATGCAATGAGCAATGTTAGCCCCATTCAACATTAGCTATATATGTTTTGACCATGTTTGATAATTAGGGCCCATTCAGGCAAATGTCAGTTAGACTACATACCTTACTAGCTGGGATAAGGAACATGTCCGAAGTTCTGATGGGGTATTAGAGCCTTTTAAATTAGACAATTTCCACTATTGTGTTTGGCCTTTAAGCAAGCATTAGAGACAAGTGATACAAGGAAGTCATAGATATTAAAGCCATTAAAACCTATTACAATAGACTAATGAATAAAGCATAATTAAAAGTTGAAACTACTCTGTCTCAACAAGTAAGGCAGACAGTAGAACCCAACAAACTGTGTTTGATTTGAATTAGTTATAATGAATTAAGCAAAGTTAAACCAGTTGAAAATGATGGACTTCAACATCATATGACCAAGAAGATAATGATCACAAATTTAGTACAAAGGAATGCAGTTATTAGGATCCACTTGACTAGCATGCATATGGAGAAACCAAGCCCATCATAAATCATAAAGACAACCAGAATCATGGCATCTAAGTCCTCACTTGGTCGAGGGGGAAAAAGGGAGAAAAAAAAAAATATAGAATATCTTTACATGAAAAATTTTTTTCCATGAAAACAGCCTCGGTAATAAAGCACTTACTTTATTTTTTTTCAATATGAATGGGAAGGCTCACTCACACCAGCCTCGATCCCGGATAAAACTACTAGATAATCATCTAAACAAAATATTAAAAAAATTGAGTTAGATCTATAATAAAGTAAGTTCGATAGATATTAAAACAATATTTCATATTTTAAACTTACCTTCAAGCTACATCAACTCTATGTATTCTTCCAACTCTCGGATGTCAACAAGTTTGCTCCTTAACCAATTTTGGGTGCAAATAAGAGCTTCAACAGACTCTGGAAACAATGAACTCCTAAAAGGATCTCAGATGCGTCCTCCAGTACTGAATGCAGACTCTGAGGCAACAGTGGAAATGGGGGTGGCTAACACATCACGTGCTACCTCAGCAAGAATGGGATAATTGACGACATTAACTCTCTACCAATCCAAGATATTAAAACTGGGTGATTTTCTTGTACGTTCCTCTGATAAATACTTATCTAGTTCTGATCTAAACTCCATAAACCTATGTTGCTCAAGATATTTTTCTAACTTCATGTCAAATTTACTCGAGCTACTAGAAGAAGTAGAGTAGTGTTTGGCCTCCTTTGAGCCACAATAGAACTTCCCCCAATAGCGACAATAAATATACTATACTGCTTAATCAAGCAGCTTAACAAGAGTTTGAATTTGGCCTCTATCTTATCTGCTAACTCATTCCCTTTGCATTGTTCCAACCAAAATCTCAATGACACCATTTTGTAACGTGGATCAAGCACATGAGCAACATATATCAGCAAGTTGAACCTATTCGTATTACCCCAATACTTTTCACACTTTTCTTTCATGTTTTTGCCCATGGTCCTAGTGATGCTATCCTCACTAGTGCACATATTATTTATTGTATCTTCAATTGTGTACAATTTATGAAAATATACATTAGCCGTCACATACAAAGAACCAGAAATGTTCAATGTGACATCGTAAAATATTTTCAGCAACTTTACAAAAATCTGTGCTTTTTTCCAATCATCACTACTAGAGTTCACGAAATCATGATCCACCTACATATTATAGCGTTCAAAGGCTTTTTTGTGTTTTATAGCGGTACTCAACATCAAATATTTGGAGTTCCAGCTAGTGGAAACATCCATCTTCAACATCCTCCCGCTAATATTTTCCTCTAATGCACAAATATTGAACTTGAAAAATCTTGATGGTAAAGACTTCACATACTTGATGGCTTCTCTAATCATTGATATTAAATGTTTAACATCTTCCAAACCAACATTAACAATCAAATTCAATATATGGGCAGCACACTGCATGTGAAGGAACTCACCATTCAATATGGTAGAATCATTATCTATTATCCTCCTCTTCATGTAATCAACACCAACATTATTAGAGGAGGCGTTATCAACGGTGATGGTCAAAATCTTATTAGTATCCCAATCAAGCAAACCCAAGTTTAACACTTTCCCAATAGTTTTTTCCTACAGTTGGGAATTTGGCAAAACTTAAGTATTTTGTTATGCAATCTCCAATTGCAATTAATAAAATGTGCAGTAATGCACATGTAGTTCATATTTTGCACCGATGTCCAAATATCGGTGGTTAGACAAATTCTTTGACCCTCTAATAATTTCTTAAGCTGTATCTTCTCTTCATCATACAACTTCATACAATCTCTTTTTAAAGTGGTTCGGGATAGTAAAATAAATCGAGACTCTAGATCAGCCACATATTCAATAAGCCCTTCATGCTCTACTAGGCTAAAAAACAATTCACACCTAATAAAAAACTTAGCGGTAGACATCCTAAGTTTTTCAGCATCATAGTTGACTAGACCTTATGAGTTTGGGCTACATATTTTTCCCTCCACATCACTACTACCACTAGAGGATTTATTTTTTCCAGGAAGTTTACTGTAAAGAGGAGATTTTCACATGTATAATAAAGGTGGTGATTCATAGAAGAAGTACCATTCTTGTAATGATAATTAAATAGCTTATCACAATGTTTGCATCGAGCTTTTGGTTCATCAGGGTCAATAGGTAGCACTTTCTCAAAGTGTTCCCAAGATACCGATTGGTTACTAAGTGTTTTCCTAGGTTTTTTGGGTACAAGTGGAACGGATGGTTATGTGTGGATGAATGGGATGGAAGACTCCCATGCTCCTCCAGAATCATTGGAAGAGAGAGGAGTCACCACTAACCCCTTGAGTCGTACCAAAATTCCAACTTGTAGAATCTTCTTCTATCTGTTATTGAGTAACGAAACACAACAAACAAACCAAACTATATAATTAAGTAAACAATCATGTACAAATTTAAGCATGGATATTTTTAGCAAACAATTAATTAAACAGTTGGAGATTGCTATTTTTGCATGTGACATTCCTGAAGGTATGACTGCTTGTTATTGAATCATACAAATTAAAAGCAGCTATAGCAAAAATTATGTAATTATGTGAAAAGGATGGCTCACTAATTATTTATTTATTTTCTGTGTTTTGTGTATTTGTAGAAGAGAAAAAGAAGTAATACACTCAATTAGCAGTTTATGTAGCTACAAGTGTGACTTTTTATTTATTTATTTTTTTTTTTCTTCTTCATTTCTTCATGTCCTTTTCTTGTTTCTTCTTCCTTTTTTTTCCTTTCAATTTGTATTTTATCTGTTTGATTATCAAAATCAATTTTGTCAAGATTTGGGGGAGTTTCAATATGAGTTAGAATGAGTCCTAATCAATCCCATTGTTTGTAAAGTTGAAAAGATGGGATTGTAATTAATTGCATTATCTTGTCTACCTCAATTATTGCACTATAAGATAATTTGTTCATATTTATTTTTATGGAATTACTTTGCTTTTGTGTTTATAACTGGTCTAAGTAATTCTCACAAGAGAAAATATATATGCATGATTCATTGTCGTAAAAAAAAAAAAAAAATTATTTTTTAATAATATACTTCACTATTTTTCAAAATGATTATTTAGTAGTTATGTACTCAGAGATTTATGTAGAATAACTCTTCACACAAATTTCATTTTACTAAAAACAAAAAGGGGACCAAAAAAATAAAAATAAAAACTATTAACAAAACATATATAAAGCATATTTTGTTGTATTTTGCTTTCAGGTTTCCTACTGGCAGAGTATGTGGTAGCTTTTGTGGATTATGAAGAACCTTTTGGGTTTCAAGGAAGTATTTTGTTTGAAAAAGAAAAGTCACGGTCCTCTTTTCCTTTTAATTTTTAGGTTGAACAACTTTTGTTGGGAAGACACAAACAAAGCAGCCATGCCCAGAAAATAAAAATTTAAGCATCTTTTGTTTTTTACCCAACAACTTGTGGTTTTTCTTTTTCAACATTGGGTTAATATATGCAAATTGTGTTCTCTCCTCTGTTTTATTTGTACCTCATGAACTTTCAATTGTCAAATATTTCTTCTTTTTTTTTTTCAAAAATACGTACAGTAGATTCTCTTTTAATGTGTGGAAACTTGCCTATTTGTGCACTAAGCAGGCACTTGTGCATTAGAGGACTGATAATTTCTTACTTGTTCTTTCTTCATTGCAAGAGATACACTTAGTCTTTTGTTTATGTTCCTTGTGAAGTGATGAAGCAATGCATGCAGGTTCAAGGCACAAGAACATCTTGGAGTTCTGTTTCCATGAAAGATAGCATGTCTATGAAGCCTGGTATGCAAATGTATGGTTCTTATACAAGATATTTTGGTATTTTGGGGGATGCTCGGGTTTGAGAATGGATTTAGGTTGTATTATTGGCTTCTTGGTAATTGCTATTAAATGGTAATTGTTGTATGAAGTATATGTGGCTGGAAGATGATTACATGATAGCATATGTTTATTTATAATGTTCTGGAATTATATATGGAGTTATTCTGTTTATGCCACTTTTGCCATATATTTTATGAAATATGTAGTGGGAGATGCAAAAAAGGATTGAGGTTACGGGGACTGCAGCTATGTTGGTTTTATTAATGTAATAACAGAGGACTAGATTAATGCATACAATAATAGTAAGCAAACTAACAGATCATATGCATAAAGTTTCTACACATCTAACTTAATTTTTCCTATCCTTTTCTAGCTAGGACTAATTAATTAATTATTTTTTATAAAGGAAAGAGTGAAAAAGAATAGCATTTTGCCATATATGCAGTAACACAAGCAGAACTAGACATAAATAAAAACATATCTTAATTAGCAAGAGTTTTATTCGAAACACTTACAAATCTGTGGGTTCTACTGTTACAGAACCTTAGTATTTTTTAAACCATTTTCCCATAAAGTCATTCACAACCAAAACTAAATAAAAGCATAGAAATCCATTGCACGAAAACCATGATTGACAAGGTCTAAATAAAACCCTATAATCAAATTGGGTTTTTGTCCTAATCTATTCTTGATCCTCACGCAGACTAGTAGTTGCAAGGAGGAGAGAGAGAGAGAGAGAGAGAGTACCAAACAACACGGGGATGGAGGCTAGGGTTTCGGTGATTCGGCGATGAAGATTAGATGATGGAGACGGCGATGGGTCACGAACTCAACACGGGGATGGAGGCTAGGGTTTCGCATCAAGAGATCGAGAGAGAGACGGAGAATAAGTCGAGACGATGGAGGTGGGGGGAAAGAATCGATGCTTGTGTAGAATGGCATCGTTTTGTTAAGAGCCGAATACTGGGTTTAGAAAGTGAGTATCCGGTTACCGATCCGGTTCGGGTTTGAACCGGCCTATATATATATCCGATTTTGTAAAAAGCAGGTATCCGATCCGTTTTATATGATTCTGAACCCATATATTGAATCCGGATATCCGGTTATTAATCCGGGCAGGGTTAAACCCGGCCCATATGAATAGCCATAGTGGCAGGTCAATAAAATAAAAAATAAGAATGTTTACAACATTCCTGTAAGTAATGCTGTAGAGGAAGGGTGGACTCTTGTAATAGCCCTAAAAATCTTCATCTTAATTTAATTAGTTAATTAAAGGTTAATACACAAGATTAGTAGTAATTGGTGAAAGAACAAAATAGGCTTTGAAGAAATGGGCTTAGGAATGAGACCTTTGGGGAATGGATCAAGTGAATGGGCCAAGAGAGCAATGGTGAGTCCAAAAGCCCATAGAATGAGCCCATGGCCCATCAAACCCATAGTGGAGACACTTGTCAATTGAAGAAAAATCTTAGAAAATTATCCAAACACCTATAGGAAAATCCAAGTTGGTGGAGGTTGACTAGTAGTTGGATACATGCCATGTAGGATTGAGTGTAGGATCTAATGGAATGATTTTCCTACCATGGTATCTTGGAGGTACAAGACACCATCCCTTGACTTGCCAAGTGAGATCATGGTGTGTAGGGAAGTGACAAATGGCATGAGGAGAAGCATGGATGAACGGAACTAGGAGGTTTCGGTGGAAGGCAATCCGTGGGGTTCATTGGAGAATCTCATGGGGTATGGCCACCAACAAGTGATAGGACAAAGGGGAAGAGTGTGTAAGTGGATAAAGTACATGTGTAAAAGAGTATGGTGATGTGAAGAGAGGTATGGTGTGGGTGTAGGTGATTGAAATGACAAAAACTAGGAAGAAGAACAAAGATGATTTTCGGTGGAGCTTAGCTTGGCCGGTCATGCCTTGCTCAAATTCTAAAAAGCATGGCTTTGGAATCTCTTGGATGGACACATGAGAGGATAGGGGAATGATGATTGAGTGAAAAGTAAAAAAATGGATGCTAGAAGCACCAAGAAGCCGCCGGCCATAGGAAGGAAAAGGAGAAAGGGAAATCACCAAGGTATGGCCAAGATTTGATCTTGGAGTGGCCTAGAGTTGTCAATCACTCCATCTATCATTAGCCATACCTAAATATGATGAGAAGTGTACCAAAGACCCTAGGGAAGAGAGCTGGCCGTGTGACCCCTTAGGCAAATCCCTTAAGCTCATTTCACTTGGACACATGCAAACACTCTCATTTCCTCTCCACCTCTCGGCCAAACTCACTCTAGTCACTCCTACTTTTGCCTCTTCTCTTTTCACCATATAATTTGAAGAACCCTATAGTAGTGAAGCCAAAAAAGCAAGAGTGTGGAAATGATCAACTCATTGGAGAAGGTTAGTAACTAAATCCATACAAGTTTAGGAAGAACACACACACACATGTGACACTTTGTTTTGGTTAGAAGGAAATAGGGTTTCCTTGAGTTTTATGTTCATGGCTAGCCTAATGGGAGATTTTATATGTGTAATTTCAAATTTAAGCTAAAGTCTAATAGGAGTGTGGTAAGTATACTCCCACTTTTTCCTTAACAATTCTTATATATAGTGAAGTGATCATGCTTGTTGGATTAATGGTTGCCATTGCCATGTTTGGATTGAATTGATTCTATTTGTTTGTGATACGAATATTTTGGTGTAAATTTAGATGATGAAACAAGCTTAGAATGTGAGTAGAAATGATGAATCAAGTGTTAGTTGCAAAAAGAAAGGAAAAAGCATGATTATTTGATGAAATGATGAAAATGATGCATGAAGGATTTTAGTGTTAAATGATTAAATTTTGGTGTTGCTAAGGTAAAGTTTATTTGAGGAAACTAGTGATGAAATTGATTTATTCAAAGAGCATATTGTGTTGAGAAAATGAAAATGGACATGAGAATAAACTATATGATTGATATGAATGGAAATGGTATACACTTGCATATGGAAGAAATGATCACTTGTGTATGATGTATAGAAATGTTTATTTGGAATTTTATGATATTTAAGGTTGAGATTTGGAAGATTAAAATTATATTGCTTTGTGGTGATTTTGTTTAGTTGAGCTCATAGAAGAGACTATTAGAAAAGGAAGTTGAATAGACTAAGGGGAGGAGTTCCTTAAGTTAGATAGGTGAATGGAGGAAATAGAAATAACTAAGTTTGGAGGTGAAAATGGTTACTTGGAGAAACACTAAGGTTTCGGTTACCCCTTGCTAAGGAGGGTACATGATTTAATTTGACACTTTAAAATTGATTGGAGAAAATTTGGAGTCAAATGATGAAGGAAAGCCCTAGAAACTCTCTAGGAGGATTCGGCCATGATGGGTTGGAGATGGGCCCAATACCCCACTTCAATCCTAGGCCCAAATTTGAGTATAGAACCTGATGACTAAGTAGGAAAATTATGAAGTTATCCCAAAAGAGGGAGAAAAGAAAATGAAATGTGAATGCACTCGAGCTTGTCTTGGGTTCTGTATGAAATTAAGTGAACATTGCATGTCCCATGCATAAGTCATGAAAAGAAGGTTTTTAAAGTCAAGCATGTTTTTAAGAAAAAGGAAAAGAAAAGAAAAGATTGAATTTTTGAAAGAAAAGAAAAGAAATAAAGTTTTATAAGAACCCCAAAGGCTGGGACGGGGAAGTGCCCCAGTGGAACTCCCTGTCCACTCAGGAGTGATTAAAGTCGAGTGGAAGCCCCTGGGTCGACGAAGAACAGTCGGCAGACCGTGTATGGCACCAAAAGGTGTCCAGAGCGCGGTAGCACCTAATGCTGGTGGGTGCCAAGGACGGATATGGTGTAAGGACCTGCCGTTTTAAAGTTATAAGACGCACTCACAATAAGGTGATGCGGTAACCAGCAGGGAACACGCGGTGCTAGGGGAACCGTGTTGTGTCTCATACATGTTAAGTGAAAAGTCATGACAAGAAGGGCTTTCAAGCCATAAGAAAGATCTGTTCAAGATAAGTGGCGCCTAAGAAAGAATGAAAGATACGAAACGTTTTAAAGAAATGTTTTGAAAAGTAATGATGATATGAAAAGAAGTTTGAAAGAAGAAGTCTGCACGAAAGTTTTATGAAAAGAAGTTTGAAAGAAGCATGTCTGTTTAAAAGTTTTCATGAGCATGTGCATGAGTCAGTCATTCATTGCATGTGCATTAGTTAAGAATGTTTTGTTCACTTATCTGTATATTTGAAATATTTTGGTTTAAGTGCTAGTGTACTTGCTGAGATTTCTCCCGAAATCTCACCCCCTTTTATTATCTCTACTATCGCTCCCTTGGGAACGATAGAAGTCATTGCAGGACATGATGGATCCCCGGATTACGACTCTCGAGAAGATGGGTCGGACCCTCATGGGCCCGACTAAGGCTGAGACTGCCGGGCCAGTGACCCTAGACCTGTTGGGTCAGTGGGCGGCAGAGTCGCTTCCTATGGCGACGTATTTTTTTGACGACCTACGCCCTACGGGGTGCTGTTTGGTGCTAGGAGTTGACGGGCTCCTCCACATGGGACGCCTGTTTACGTCATCCTCTGGGATGATGTGCGACGTAGGTCCAGGACTGAGTCTAGACAGCCTTCGTTATAGCCCGGACTTTAAGAAGATAAAAGAAGAACCCGCCTATTAGTATGGTTGGCGGAGGGAGGAATGGATCAGCAGCACCTTTATTTTGTATTCACTGATGTATTTTGTGGAAAAATCTTCCCGCTGTTTTGGGAAGTACTTTTGTATAAAACTGTTTACATTGGTGACTTTATTCTGATATATATATATATGTGACGTTTAATTTGGGTTTTATTTCGTTAACCATGTGATGTGCGACAAGCGTAACGTTTTGTTGTTTATTTATGGCTTGACCTTTTTCCGCTGCGATATATTGAAAAAAAAAATATATATATATATACCTATGTATGTAATAAAATAAGGCTCTCACACGTAAAGATGAGGGATGACTTCCTTATGACGTTCGTCCCCGGCGTCGCAATTTGCGTACGAACCCAAGCGCAAGCTGGGGCGCCGACAACTCTGATGAAGCATCTGGGGGTGACTCTAAAGATGATGGTGACAATAATCTCAACGACTATCCCTCTATCCTTGCTAGTGAAAATCACTGATGCTCGAGCCCTTGAATAGAGACAATGAAGAGTAACTGCCTATTGATCTAGCAATCATATTGCTTGGAGACCCAATACAATCAGCTGACGATAACGTTACTTGACGAGGAATTAGGAATGGAGGATGACAGTGCCGATGATAAGTCTAGAAGCAAGTCTGAGAATCAAATGAATGTGGACTCTGATGATAATTTTTACATATTCCTATTTGTATTTGTCTGTTGGTAGACAATGAACTTTGTCTGTGTATTGTCACTTTTTCAATAGCAGCAATGTATCTTAAATTAAAGACTTGTTCGAATAGGTTTTTTCTCTACCTTGTAACATGGATATTTGGTTTAGTTGTTAATGTGATTGTGGTATCTTTGTTAGCTACTTTATATTTTTCCTTTCATGTCTAAGTCACTAGGTGAAGCATGTGCACTATGGTTTGTTTAGCTTGTGAATGAAATCCAATTTCTTTTCCTATAGTTAGAAACTCTAAACTTCCTTCAATCACTATGGCAATGTAAAGTTTAGAAATTTATATATGCATGGTTTCAATAGTTTGTTTTTTAGGGGAAAAATATTTTTTTTCACCTTTTGAAATAAAAGAACTGGCCGATTTCATAACTCTATGAAAATACCAACTTTTCATGTACAAGAACCTTATGGAAGATTTCAACCATAGTATCTTATCTCTTGCATCTTGAAAACTGATAGGCAGTGGCTGGATTAATTGAGCACCTATAGCATTGAATACCCCTAAGGGTAAAAAATTAGATTTCCATTCAGGCTCATCCTTGTCTATCAGCTCTAAAACTTTTGCATCTATATCTAGTAACTTTATTGAGTTTATATCTCATAACTAGAAGACCTAGGCAACCATATATCATGCCATATTTGTAAGTCACAACCATCACTTCTACTTACAAACATAATTTAAACTTTTACTAAGTTTAAGGAAAAGGCAATACTTCTCCAAATAAATGATTTAGAAGATCCAATGTCAAACTCAAAAAGGTGACAATCAAGGAACTAATACTCCTTACTGATTCTAGATAATAGAGAAGTAGGTTCTTGTATAAGTCTCCATAAGTGTTTAGCAGTGACTAGGCTTTTATTAAACATGTGTAGGTTCTTAAAGCCAATTCCTCCCAAATGTATAACATTGGCCTAACCACTTCCCAACATTTGTAGGTATGGCAGAATTAGAGGCAAATTTATAATGGTTCCACTTAAATTGAGATAACATAACCTTTATCTCTTCTAAAAACACCTTTGGTAGCTTGACACACTCATGGTATAAATCTAAACTGTGAGATCCCAGATTTACGTGTATTTTTACACGTTATTTTATGCTCGGTGTTAATTATTTTAATTTATTTAAATAATATTATTGGTCATATTTTATTTGTTTAAGATATTTATTTGAGCTATTAATTAGTTAATATTGAGTTACGTTGCTTTTCTTATTTATTTTAATGAGTTAATTATTTTAATGAGTGGAATTAAATTCCTTTATTTTATTATGTGAATTTATTTGATCTGCTTTTGTTATATTAACTATTGTCTTATTTTAATATTGTGCTTGAGTTTAATTTATTTATATTGTTGGGGCTTTATATATTTTATTTTATTGATATTAAAATTATAGTATTTAAAGTCTGTTTTTATTTAATTTGTTGTGTTTTTCTGGCTAGTCTCTTTTTCCCTTCCTTTTTCCTTTTTCCTTTTTCTTCTTTTTCTTTTCTTTTTCTTTTCTTTTTCTTCTTCCTTTTTCTTCTCATTTTCCTCTGCTTTCCCCCGCGTGCCCAGCCCTCCCCTGCCTCCCTCTTCCCTTCGCCCGTTTCTCTCCCTCAGCCCCAGGACCGCCGCCGGCCACCCACCGGCGACACCGCCCACACCACCAGCCTCCCCTCACGCCGGCGAGCTCAACGGCACCGGTGGTGTCCCCTCCGGCCACCCCACCGCCCCTCCACGGCCACAAACCCGAAATACCCATTTTTGCTTCCCTTGCATTTTCCGGCCACCGCCGGCCACCCCTTGGCCTCCGACCACCACCACTAGACTCCCCAACCTCCGGCGAGCATAACCCACCGCCCAAAGCCACCCATCGCCGCCGGTTAGCCCCTCCACCCGAAATGTGCCTTAAACGGGTTGTTCTTCGCCGCGCCGCCGTCCGGCCACCGTAGGCTTCACCACCACCACCATTCGACTCCCCTCACCCAGCCGGTCAACCCCCTAGCTCAGTTTCCCCAACCGCGGCCTCACCTTCCCGGTACGACCCCAAACCCGAAAATGGGTTTTCACCCCTTTTGGCCCCTATCCGCCACCTTCTGGTGGTTGTGCCGCCACACCACCACCTCCATAAGATTCCCCACCCTTCAATGAGTACCTCCCTAAATTTTGGTGTCAAACCGAGTGTTTTAGCCTAACGTACATGTGACCGCTACAAACGCTGCAGACTGGCGTTGTTCAAGGAAATGCGTTTTTACCACTGTAAGTACTTTCCAAACAAGCTTTAAGATTTAAATATATTTTTGGCATCAACAGTTGTTGTATTTGATTATTGCTGATATGTGATGGTTGATGTTGGTATTTGTTGGTTGATTGGATTATTTAATTGTTGGCTATCTGGTGCATGGTTGTCTGCATTGTGTATTTACGCGCATGCTCATGAAAATATTTGGGAAGTGGATTTTTGCATGATTTCGGATATTCATGTGTTGAGAATGGAAAATGGGATTTAAATTGTGTTTAGTGGATTTTATTGGTTTTGGGCTGAGTCATAACGGGGACGGCGATACGTAACGCCCGTTGTGATCAGCGTGTGAGTGTGTGGATGACGTAATGGGGACGGCGATACGTAACGCCCATTATGGTCATCGGATGTGCATTTCATATCGGGGACGGCGATACGTAACGCCCGGTATGAAATGAGTGTGTGTGGATCGTAATGGGGACGGCGATACGTAACGCCCATTATGATTTTGGGTGTGTGTGTAAATCATATCGGGGACGGCGATACGTAACGCCCGGTATGATCGATTTTGAGGATATTATTTTATGAAAAATGATGGGTGATTTTATTGTGGATTAAAATGGGATTTTGACGAGTGTGGTTATTTCATCGATTTTGAGGAAGATGATTTTGAGCCTCATGCATATGGTAATTGTTCTTGGTTGTTGTTGTGGCATTAATGTATTTATTGTCTTAGATTTGGTTGGGTTGTACTTACCTGCGATGCCATCTTGGCGTCGTAGTTTTGTTTGGATGCAGACTTTGGAGAGGCCGAGCCTGAGGAGACGGCTCCGCTATTGAGGTGATATTATTAATTGATATCTTGGGAAATTTATTTTCCCCTCTTTATAATTATGTATTTGTTTAGTTTGTATTTTTGGATGACTGTATTAAATCTCCTGTTGGAGAGTTTTTATTAATTTGGTTTGTAAAATATTTCAAAAAAATTCTGGTACTTAGATATTAATTTATTTTCCGCTGCGACCTTTAATTTATGTATGTCACGTGTGCACACACGTTTGACACGTGTTGTTGGGATGTGTGACCCGTGTTGTCATCATCCCGACGCCTCGATTCCCTTGTTATTTTAAGGGAAATTTGGGGGCGTCACATAAACCTTTACTTTCTAATTTATTATGGAGTAAAACTATTATGTATAAGAATAGTTCAAAGTTATGGCTGATGTAATTATAAACCTTCAGGTTATGAATAAACTTGAATACATATATTGTTAGAATTTGAAAATGTATTGCCCCAAAAATTGTGACCTTGCATTGAGTACATTAGGAAGGTTATTATATACAAGGACTCATATTTAGCATATATAGTTTTGACTTTTGCTTGTCATACTGTACAAGAGGAAATATATTATGTTTATGGCAAAAGTTATAAATTTTGATGCATTTTATACCATTGAAATGGCTTAATGTGATAAGCTAGCAACATTTGGTAACAGGTTACTCATTATTACTTGGATGTGTGCAAATTGTTGAATTATTTTAAAGGCAACATGCTACAAAACCTTTAAGTCATTCTCAAAGCCACTAGAATTGAAGCATGTGATAGTGGGATTTCTTCATGTTTGTGGGTTGGTGGGTTTAGGGAGTCTAGTAAGCATCCAAACTGTAATATTTCACACAAATGAATGTATAATGCATGGGGAGGATAAATAAACTTGTAACTAACTATGTTTTTATTCTGCCAAGTTTACAAATTCAAGTACTCTACACCCTCAATTTCAACTTGCTAGATGGAGCCTTTGGTGGTTTTGGCATAATACCCCTATGGGAGTATTGTGTATGTTGGAGCATGCAACTTTAAGAAATTTAAATTTAGGCCAGTAATGCATTTGAAACCCACATAGATTGTATAAAAATATGGTAGTTAAATATACACTATGGTGGGCTTAATTATACATATTTTATGTTGAGATTATTCCTACAAAAACTACATATATTTGTGGCGTGCAAGGCTGTATGTTAACTCCTCAAAATAATGTGCCATAAGAAATAATGGCAAGTTATAAAGCCATTTGAAGTCAAAGTGGCTAATGGTGACAATTTGAGATGTGAAACCCTTGTTAGTGATGTGAAGATGAATGTCTAAGGCGTGAGGATCATAACCGATTTATATGTCCAAGCACTTGTAGGACTAGATGTGGTCTTGGGCAATGCTTGAATACTTCCATGATAACAAAGAAGGTGGACACTCCAGATGGTTGAGAACCTATATGAGATTGAAGAATTTCTTTTATTGGGAAGGTCTCAAGAAGGAAGTAAAGAAGTGGGTAGCTGAATGTGACATAAGACTTCCGTTCGGATTGATGTAACCCTTGGCAATTCCAAATAGAATTTGGGAGGAATTGACCATAGATTTCATAGAGAGACTACCAACCAGTGGAGGGTATGAAATGATCCTTATTGTTGTTAATCGACTTAGCAAGTATGCGCATTTTATTCCTCTCAAGCACCCATACAAGACCAAGAGTGTGGCCAAAGCTTTTATTAACAATGTTGTGAAACTACATGGAATTCCCAAGAGCATTGTGTCGAACAGATATCGGGTGTTCTTGAGCACCTTTTGGAATGAACTATTTGAGTTACAAGGGAGCAAATTAAAAACGAGTTCTTCCTACCATCCTCAAACCGATGGGCAAGCCGAAGTGGTCAATAGAACACTTGAGTAATACTTGAGGTGTTATTGCCATGATGAACAAAAGAGGTGAGGAGAGTATCTCACATGGGCCGAGTGATGGTACAATACTACCTTTCATGCATCAATACAAAAAAGCCCGTTTGAAGTAGTTTCTAGGAGGCCACCACCTATGCTAATGAACTATGAAAAGGGGACGACAAGGAATGGTGAGCTTAAGAAAGAATTGATGACTAGAGATGAGATCTTAGTCAAGATCAAGAAGGAGCTCAAGAGAAAATGAAGAGATACTACAATAAAGATAGACGTGTAGTAAATTTTGAAGTTGGTGATTATGTGTACCTTAAGCTTCAACCATATGGGCAAAAGACTATGAGAAAATAGTTGAATTTGAAGCTTTCCAAGAGGTACTATGATCCGTTTAAGGTATTGGAACGAATAGGGGAGATGGCCTACAAGCTAGAACTACCTCCATCATCCCGTTTATACCCAGTCTTCCATATGACACTGTTGAAGAAAAGAGTTGGAGACCCAAGCCTCATAGTGAAGAAGCTTCCTAGTTTTGATGATGAGGGGAGGATGCTTTTGCAGCTTAGAAGAGTGCTCGAGTACCGAGTAGTTACACGAGGGAGATTGAGGAGGAATGTGTGGCAAGTATTGATCTAGTGGCAGAGGATACTTAGAGAGGAGGCTTCATGGGAGGACAATGATGACATACAGGCCAGGTACCAACACTTGAACCTTGAGGGAAATGATGTTCTCGAAGGGAGAGAGAATGTCAAACCCCTAGGGGGACGACCCTCTTGACCTCACCTGACACCACACTTGTGGGTCTACTTACGGGCCTTGTCCTTAGCCTTGATACGCAGGTAGACCCTAGCGAAGCTAGTGGCATGCTCTCATAGGCATGCCATCCAGCGCGCGGCACCAGTCCGCACCTTACAAGTGAGGTTAGTGGCATGCCATCCAGTGCACGATTCCAGCCCAACCCTTGCAGCACACAGCACCCAAACCGTCAACTTGAGCCACACATGTCCATCGCCCTGGCCACCAGCCCGGGTCATGTAGGATCACCGCCCACGCCCCTTGACTAGGCCACACCACAGTAGCACAACATCGCCCTGTGCCCACCATTAAGCCTATGCATGGTACCCTGCCATGCCCACCATCAGCTGGTCCTGCACAATGCCATGCCCGACACGTCACTAGACCCGTACACGCAGCTAGGCACCATGCAGACTAGCCTAGCCGTGGACCACAACAAGCCACAAGTCCACCATAGGCCATGAAGGCCACGACCACACACCACTTGGGCGCCACCACCATTAATTTTTATGTTATTTTATTTATCAGTTTATTTGGATAATGTTTTAAATAGTTATCTTTATCACGGACATTTTGGAGGTTTACAAGTTGTAAACTCTATAAATAGGACCCTTAAGCTTTATTTTATTAGCTTTTAGACATTTGTGAATTTTAGAGAACTCTTGAGAGAGAGCTTAGGCCGGCCACCCTAGGGGGGTTTGGATTTTATTATTTCGCTGCTTATGCATTTGGGATTCAATGAGTGTAATTCGTGAATCCCTTTGAAGAGGAACACACCATGCAATTTGTGAATCGGAGTTATTTTACATCTATCCTTTTATTTATCATATTTTGAGGTATTTTTCACTTTTGATATTTTTGTATTCTTGATTCATTGGTTGAGATTGTGTGATTATCATTATTGAGAGTGAGTGCCAATTCACCCCACTGGTGGATTTGAGAATTGATTGAGTGGTTGAGTGAGTGATTGTGTGAAGTGAAGAAGTTAATGGTTGTGTATTGAAGTGAGGAGGCCGAACCCTTGAAGTAGTGTGGTGGGCATGGTCATGTATTGGCGTAAGTGTTCAATCATTCTTTTGGTTGATCATTCTAGTCTTTGAATTTCCTTGTCTCCAAGCCTCATTCATGGCAACCCTAGCCCACAAAAGCCACCCATCATAATGCATGAAACCCTAGCCGCCCATCACACACCAAAACACTACAACCTTATCCCTTCAAACCCTAAACCTTATTCGGCCACACCCATTCCATAAGCCATAAAACCCTAGTTGACACATCACCTTGTCGTTATCCTTCTACCATTTCAAAATAATTCAAATCCATTCAAATTCAAAATTCAAACCAAACATAATCTCATCCAACCACCTATTCGGCCAACACATCCCTTGAGATAGCCGAACACCTCATTAACCACCTCATCTATCTTACCTTCTCCCATTAGGTTTGATTGATCATTTATTCTTCAAGTGACTCAATTAAATCCTATCCAAACCCAACCAAATCCCATTCAAAATCAAACCCTATCTCCAACAAACATAGTTGGCCATCGTCCATTCAAATTTGAAATTCAAATTCTTAAAAACTAGGAATTTGTCTCACAAGAGCCCTAGCCGAAATTTCCCTCTACCAAAACCCTAGTGTGTCATGCACTATAACCTAACCCTAACCCCATTGCCGCACACTCAAAACCCTAACCCCATTGACAAGCACACAATTTAGCCTAGGTATAGGTTATGAAGCATATTGAATCTGTCATGCAATTAATTATAATAAAATAATGGTATTCTCACAGATATGGTGCCAATTCAAACAAATGGTAGGAGGTTCCAAGATACAATAATAGACATGTGTTGGATAATTTAACTGCTAATTCAGCCAGATGGTGAGGGATTCCAATATATTCTAAGATACAAATATGGTGTAATATCTGTTGCCATGCAAATGTAATATCCCATGAATGTTTCGATATTCCATAGACTTAAATAATGTTGCTACATTTTTTGTAGTGAAGGGGTGGACCAATGTTTTGGATATAAAATGCCTATATAGCAGGCGAGTCCCTCATATAGAGCAGCAATGTCCAGGTAGGAGTTCTAATTTTTGTGAATCTGGACATGGCGCCATGGGTCACTTCCATAAGTACATGGTTACTGAACTTTTGCTATCATCTAGAAAAGTGGAGCCATCCTAGCTCATGCAAAATACCAACATGAGGACAAATCAAGACAAAAGTTAAACATTTGGAACCTCAGTTAGTTGCACAAGAAGAAACATTTGGTAAGAGAGAGCCTTTGACTTTGAAAACCAGAACAAAGGTTTGTAGTTTCAACAACAAGCTCATATCCAAGCAGTTGCAAGTCAAGTGTGCCACTTCTTCCTATGCATGGAGCTTTCCCTTTTCTTTCACTTCCATCTTGAGAAATTTATTCCTTCTATCAACAAAACATGGCTAAATCTTCTCTCATTCATCTCTATTTTCATGTGCATGAAGTTGATTTTTTTTTTGTCTTTTACTTAAGCTTCCTAAAAGGTAGCTACTTTACATAAAATAGAAGAAAGGACTACTACTTTTCTCATTCTAGGAGCTCAGGTTCTAGACTTTTACTACTCCAGGTGCGCTACTTCATTCACCTCTACTTTATGTAGTTCAAAAGATTTTTTTTTTCTACTTATGCTTCCTGAAAGGTAGCTTCTTTACATAAAGCAGCTCCATAAGTGCATCAGTATAAAAACCATGCTTTTGTGATTTATTTTTCCTGTTACAGAGGGCATTACTCCCATTCTTTCCAATGGGGTTTTGTGTAGGATTTATTATTTTTTTGTGTTCACCCATGCCAACTACACACATTTCAACCTTTGATAATTTTTTGTTATTTGAGATTGAGAGATTTTAGAATATTGAGATCTATTTCAATGGTCTGCACATAGATTCTAACTTATTTAAGTCAATGAATATTTAATATGTCAATGCATGTATACAAAACATGTATGCCCTGCTAGTTGGCATAAAATAAAATAAAAAAAACATAAAAAGTAAAAAGGTTAGATAATTGAGAATACATATCATGCAAGTCAAAAAATCCTATAAGTGTAGTGTCTAAGTCATGCTTCCCAAGCATCGTGTAAGTCACATAATAAATTATTTTCCCTGTATTATGAGTATGGAAAAGTAAAGAACAAAAGTTAAACAAAAATTTAAAAAAAAACAAAACAAAAAAAAGCACCTCAGATTACCAATTCAGCCCACGTTAAGTATATGCTATGTAATTTCAATCTGAATTATATATTGTGAATCCGGAAAAGTAAAGAGCATGAAAAAATTCTCAAATTGCCAATTCAGCCCATATATGGTATACATTACAATTAGTTGGCACTTGTCCAATCAAGATTGATAAAAAACTCTCTTCTAATGTCAGTCTGAAGCGTATAATGTGAATCTAGAAAAGTAAATAATAGAAAGAAAAATCTCAAATTGCCAATTCTGCCCACATATGATATACATTATAATTAATTGGCACTTGTAGAATCACAAGATTGATAAAACTTTTGTTCTAGTGTTAATCCAAAGCATATATTGTGAATATGGAAAAGTAAACAATATAACAAAAGCCTCCCTGATTACCAATTTATCCCACATCAAGTATACATTATAATTAGTTGGCAATTGTTCAATCAATATTGAAGCAAAATTATGTTCTAGTGTTAGTCTGAAACATATATTGTGATATTGGAAAAGTAAAGAACACATTGAAACTACCATGGATTTTACTTTGTTATGTTGAAAGAAATTAACCCTACCTATTCTTGATCTTCTATACCTAACTCTTTTATAATATATTTTGGTAACATAATCTAATACAAAACTATAAGTACAACAAAGGATGTCGAGATATATAAAATTCTGATGGGGGAAGATTTATAATGGTAGAGCTCTCAATGCTAGCACCACAGAAAATGAATCACTTCCTCCAAGGACCATCCTTTGGGACAAGGCAGAGTTAAATGAATCGACTTAGGACGTAGGAGCTGCTATCGCATAGCAGGCCATGAGTGGAGCACAGGTGGAAGTGGAGAACACTAATACAGGAATGTCATCCATTTACATATCCAACGAATAGCATAATTGATCTCAAACTTAATTCATATACAATAGGCTGAAGTACATGCATTTTTCTCCTTTTTATTAGAATAATAGATTTTGAATGTGTATATATTTTGCATGATGTCCTCCATGTAGATCTACCAATCAGGAAACATGGCTGAGGGCTAGTTAAGGGCATGCTATTTGAACGGCGTAGGAATGTGGATAAGATTCCTTTGGTTATAAAAATGATCATCAAGGTCCATCGTGCGAGAATGCCTCCATATTCTCTGGTCGAGTGATGTTGATAATTAAATAATATGCCGAAATGAGGCATGCTAGTCGGAGTTATGTACCTAGAGAAGAGAATAAGGAGCTGATTGACCGTGTTAGGGTAAGACCTTACTTCATACCATGCAACCTTGACAATTAGGTTGGGTGCTCACTTCCCAACAGGCATAATCAAACACATATTTAAGGATAAGCGCTTCTAATAATCAAGTGTTCTTTTACTATTTAAATCAAATTTTATCCTAGATTGGACAAGAGAGAGCCCCCGTGAGATGGTTGTCATGCAATTGGCTAATAAATATAATGCATATCACTATGCATTACACAAAGTCTACCGAAAATATGCATCGCATGATGAGGCTCTACGTGGTGGGACCTTCATGGTGGAGAAACCGGTACGGCAGTTGTTATGTGAAAAGTGGGCAAGCAAGACATTCAATTTCAATTTAGCATTAAGTCTTTCTCTCTAGACTGCAATTTGTCTTCCTTTATTATTTCTTCATAGTGGTGGGTGCATGAAATAGAACTGCAATGCATAATGAATTATATTGTCAAGTTAACACTTAAATGCTACGGAAACAATATATTAATTTAATCATTGATGTGAATGACCAAAAATGGTAGGAGAAGTCTAGGAGAAACAGTTCCAATAGGAAAAAGCAATAGGTCAAACATACTGATGGGTGGAAATACTTTATAAGGATATTAGAAAGGAAGGTTTGTGATTGTAATTGCAGTTAATTATTAGTACTTTGGAAATTTTTTGTTGTTGAAGTGCTGGAAAATTATTTGCTACAACGAGAGATGACACCAAAAATGGTTGCCTTTTATGAAAAAACATATTGGTCCAAGGCTAAGGGTAGATTCATCAATGCCATCTAAACACAATTATGTAAGATTGGGTTGAACTTAATTTCAGTTTGACTATAGGCTGCTTCCAAATAACAGCAAATATGATTTTACTTTCATATTTATTTTTTTAGAACCAAATGGCGGAGAGGTTAAAGGAACAAGATGTGGGTGACGAGGATATTGATGTAGCTTCTGCCACTGTATTCAAAGAGGTGTTGGGCTCCAATTCTGGTTATGCAGTAGGAATGAGGCACATGGTCATTGTGGAGCCTTCTTATTCGATAAAAAAGGACAAGACATTTATTCATCTATCGGAGGAGAATAAAGGAATAAGAGTGAGGTCGAAATGTACAAGGCCAAAGTAGACTAGATGGTGAGTGATATTGTAAAATTGAGGAAGTCATTTTCTGAGTATGAGAGGGTAAATAATTTATGAATGACTGAGTTGGAAGGCACATGTAGGTCTCAAAGAAAGACCCAACGAGCATCTCACTGTGGAAATATATAGCTCGGAGGTTTAAAACTGACCACATAAGAAAACAGGGGAACAAGTTTGACATATACAGCTAGGAGGAATCTCAGTAG
Source organism: Platycarya longipes (assembly GCA_036559045.1). Taxonomy (NCBI): domain Eukaryota; kingdom Viridiplantae; phylum Streptophyta; class Magnoliopsida; order Fagales; family Juglandaceae; genus Platycarya; species Platycarya longipes. The sequence goes on from CM071798.1 coordinate 19,073,241, forward strand.
GACCCCAAGATAGATCAGTACAAATTGCCAGAGTTGGTGGAGAGCAAATGCTGATAAATCAGTACATGCGTTTCAGCCATCATAGGTAAAAATCATATTTACACTTAATGTTTTCTGATTATGTCTACATATATTTAGTTATAGTGAAATATTTGAAGGTTTTGAAGCACTATAATTGAGCCGATGGTTGCATGATTTTTTTGATCCATTCAATATGTTGTTTCCCTCTCCCGTGTTATAGTTTTCAAAAGAACCATAGACAAAGACTCTATCATTATAAGATAGGGAAAGACTTTGAGAATATGGCAATGGATTTTAGATGTTACCACTTACAGATTAATTTTATTTTGTCAATGCTTTGATGTCTGCCAAAACTTAGCATGTGCCATTGAGTCTAATGCTAGATTAATGATATAATTGCATCTCAGAAAGTGAATTTAAGTCAGCGTAAATTAAAGTTAATTAATGGTTGGGTATAGAATGTTAGTTTGGATGTCAAGCTGAGCTGAGTTGAATAAAATAAAATATTATTAGAATATTATTTTTAATATTATGAGTGTTTTGGAAGTTGAAAAAATTGAATTATTTATTATATTTTGTATGAGAATTTGGAAAAATGTATGGAGATTTAAGAAAGTTGTAATGATGAGATGAAGTGAGTTGACGAGGGTTTGAGTTCCTTAAGTAAAGCACGTAATAGAGGATAAAATAAAATGAAATGTCAATATTGTATATGTTTGAATGAGGTGTTTAGTTTTTTTGTTGCTTTTCCTGAGATTGATACTCATAGTTGGCTACAAATGGTTGGAGAAACGTACCTAGGGTCGAAGATACTAGGGGGAAAAAAAGAGAAAGGAAGAATGATTTGGCATGCAGGAAATAGTAGTAGATAAACTATTGTTTCACTTGGGTGATTCTGTTTATATTGATATTTATCTATCAATATCGAGTTTGCTTAGCTTACTAAGAAAAATTCTATCATTTGTGATAGGTGTTGTGCTTACAGATCATGCACCATCAACTTTTATCTCACATCTACTCACATGACCTTTCATTTGATTGTTGTGTACATTAGCAATGATTTAGACTTTTTCAAGTAATTTAGAGAAATACCCACAAATATTTATCTAGAATACCAAAATCAAACTAGTGAGTGGGGATGGTTTCATATGTAATTTTAAAGTTTGGTTGTGGGGAAACATACATGAGAGCAAAGCCCATCATGGCTTCAATATCATTGTGGCCAATTATAGTAATGTTATTCTGTGCAGTACTGGGCAAAAATGGTTAGCTTAGCATAATAGAAAAATTTTACTTAACATTACTATAATATAATGGGTAACAAAGTCTTAGTAGAGCTTGAATAATTTAAGTTCATGATATCATGATGTTACTACAAATTCCATGTCACAGAAAAAATTCAATATTATAGTTAGAATCAGAGGCTTGAATGGGACTTTGAATTTTTCTTCGTAATAAGTACCCACATATTTATTACAAACCAATTGAATGATTATCCTAGTTGTCTATGACCCACAAAGTTGAATAGCAAATGTATTTAGAATAAATCTTTCTATATGTCTTTGTACTTGCAATTATTAACATTAAATCAATGGCAGGTAAAAAATAATAACTAATTAACCATGTGTATTTAATATATAGATGAGTATGGCAGCTTTCAAATTGCCTAAGATTTTTTAAATTTGGTATGATCCCTATAAATCTTTATATTTTATAATTGGGCAAAAAGGTATGTAATTTAACATAGAAGCTTCCCAACATAGCAAATGTCAGTGCAGAGTTTTCTCATGAGTTTGACACATTGCAAATTTTTTGACACTTTCAAGTAAGTATTTGCAACATGCTACCGTGGACCAAGAGGCTACATGTAGCCGTACTAAAATATTTTCTGAGTTGTTGTTGGCAATTGATTTCCCTCATTTAATATCTATTGAGATACTAAAACTGAATGGTTTGATGCCCTGGAACATTATTGTTTTTGTGACTGGTTTGATGGTCTTGAACATTAGAGGTCTTGTATGGTTTGATGGCCTCTTAAACTTTGTCTCAAATAATTGTTTGGCAGATTTGTATTCCTAATACATATGTGAGTAATTTCATGTAGGTTGATTGCTTCAGTTGGAACCATTTCAGTATTTTGGGATATAAATTGTTGTTAACAAGTAGAATTTAAAGAGATTTCTCTCAACTAAAATCACAAACTGGCCAAATCTTTCATGGTTAAAAAAAAATTCGTGGGTAAAATAGAAATTTCAACAGCAACAAATCATGGGAAAAAGCTACACTATAGCTTCATAAGTTTATTGGCACTAGAGTCGTTTATGGGAAAAAAGAAATTCCACAAGATTGCACCGTGAATCTGTAGTCGGGGCTTTTTTACACCAAAGAATCTAGCTAAAAATAATATTTGCCAACCGTTTATATATCTATGGGCTGCGTAATTTCCACCACAACTTATGAATAAAAATAGTCTAAAGACATAAGGATTTTTGGTGGAAAAAATAATGTGGCTGCTATCCTTTTGTCATGGACAAACAGAAAGAAAGCTAAGAATTTGAGTTGGCCAGAATAATTTATCCTGCCAGATACGTTTGATATTTATAGATGAATTTGTTACAACTGATTACAAATGATAAATACTTACAGGTATAACAAAACAGATAAGCTAAAGTTTAAAATACAATTTAAAATTCAAATAGACTTCTTGAATTCAAACTCTAACTGTCTGCCATACATATCTTGATATTCACTTGAATTCTGTTGGTGATGTGGATCTGTGCTAATTCTTTTTATATTCTTAACATCCCCTGCCAAGCTAATGGGAGAGACATTGACCATTAGTTTATTTTTAAGTAGTAGGAATCTTGAAGAAGTGAGACCTTTGGTAAACACATCTGCAATCTGGTCAGTAGTAGCAATATACCGAGTTTTAATATCCTTGTTTAGTACCTTCTCTCGGATAAAATGGTAATCCACCTCCACATGCTTGGTCCTAGCATGAAAAATAGGATTAGTGGCTAAGGCAAGTGCTCCCATGTTGTCACACCAAAGCTGTGGAGTAGAGGTAATTGGACATTGTAATTCCTTAAAAAGCATTCTCAGCCAATACAGTTCTACTGTTGCAGTGGCCATTGCCCTGTACTCAGCTTCTGTGCTAGATCTAGCAACTACAGGCTGCTTCTTTGCTTGCCAGGAAATTAGACAAGGACCTAAGAATATAGCATAGCCACTAGTTGATCTTCGATCCATAGGATCTCCTGCCCAGTCACTGTCACAATATGCAGCTAATTAAAGAGAACCTGGTGTGAAGGATAGGCCATGATCAATTGTTCCTTTTAGGTACCTGAGTACCCTTTTTGTAGCTGTAAAATGAGTAGTGGTAGGACAATGTAGGAATTGGCACAATTGATTTACTGAAAAAGAAATATTAGGCCTTGTAAGAGTGCAATATTGCAAGGCACCCACAATGTGTCTATAGATGCTTGGATCAGGCAAGAGATCCCCTTCAAGCTTACTTAGTTTCTGACCAGAAACACAGGGAGCAGCATAAGGTTTTGGCTCCAAGCATATTTGTTCTGTCGAGTAAGCTATATATATATTTAGCTTGATTGAGGTGGAGTTCTTTGGGAGTTCTGTGTACATGAATCCCTAGGAAATAACTTAAGTCATCCAAGTCCTTCAATTTAAATTCTTGCTGTAATCTTTGAATTAGCCATGTAATAACATAGCTGTGTGTTCCAGTTACTATTATATCATCAACATAGATAAGGACATAGATGTGAATAGAACCATTGTGAAACATGAACAAGGAGGTATCTAATAAAGAACCTGGAAAGCCAAGTCCTTGTAAAGCCTATGTGAGTTGAGTGTACCATGCCCTTGGGGCTTGCTTAAGGCCATATATAGCCTTATGCAGCCTGCAAACATACTCAAGGTGCTTTCCATCCACAAAGCCTTAAGGTTGTTCCATAAAGACTTTCTCATCGAGCAATCCATGTAAAAATGCATTTGACACATCCAATTGTTTGATAGGCCAGTCAAAGTGGACAGCAAATGCCAAGAGAAGTCGAATTGTGGCCGGTTTAATGACTGGTCTAAAGGTTTCTGTGTAGTCAATGCCATTCCTTTGCTCAAACCCTTTGGCCACTAATCTGGCTTTATATCTATCAATAGTCCCATCAGGTTTTTGTTTGAGTTTGTACACCCATTTATTGTGAATCACATGTCTATTTGTGGGTCTTGGGCAAAGAGTCCATGTCTTGTTATCCAACAGTGCTTGAAATTCACTTTGCATTGCATTCAACCAATCTAAGTTAGATCGTGCTTCAGAAAATGATTTAGGTTCACAGGGCATTAAGCTGGTATGGAGGACTTTGACTGGATGTTTAGTAGATTAATTGGAGAGATATATATGGAAGTCAGGAAATTGTTTGGGTTTAGAATTGCCAGTCATAGACCTAGTGGTAATCTGTGAAGGATGGGGATCAGGTATAGGGTCAAGTATAGGGTCAGGGTTTGGAGTAGGTAACATGCTATTATGTTCTAAAGCTAGATTGACCTCTGAAGTGGATAACAAACTTGGATCTGAAAATTCAGAATTTGAGTTGGGACTTGAAGGTGAAATTCTGGATAGAGTTGATGAAGGCATTGATGAAGGTGGATCTGTATGCATAACAGGCAAATTGATCGTGTAAAAGTGTGATGGTGACAGCACAATACCTGATGAAGGAGTGTCTTCTCGAGCAAAGCCAAGTGTGGATGTTATCTTCTGTGCAGGAAACAAATTTTCATCAAAAAATACATGCCTTGACATATAGGTTTTATGATTTTGTAAATCCAAGCACTTGTAGCCCTTTTGATTGGAACCATAGCCTAGAAAGATACATTATTTGCTTCGAAATTCAAGCTTGTGTTTTGTGTATGGTCTTAGGAGGGGGTAACAAGCACAACCAAACGTTTTTAATATAGTGAAATCTGGCTCTTTATTAAAAAGCTTGGTGAGAGGTATCTCATTTTTTATCACAGGAGAGGGTAATTGGTTAATTAGATGTACGGCTGTATGGAATGCTTCCACCCAATATTTAGAGGATAGATGAGATTATGCTAGAAGTGTAAGACCAGTTTCACAAACATGTCTATGTTTCCTTTCAGCAATCCCGTTTTGTTGGGATGTATGGGGAAAAGTGAATCTATGATAGATGCCACTGGTATTGAGGAATTTAGTAAAGAGGTGTGAAGTATATTCACCTCTACCATCGGTTTGGAGTTGTTTGATTTTGCAAGCTAATTGATTCTCAATAATACACTTGAATTTAACAAAGCAATCAAACACTTCAGACTTGGATTTGAGTGAAAACAACCAGGAATATCGAGAAAAGTCATCAACAAAGATGACATAATATTTGTAGCCATTTATTGATAATATTGGTGAAGTCCATATATCATTGTGAATTATTTCTAAAGGCCTAGAGGAAACATGTTCAGACTTATTGAAGGAAAGATGTTTGCTCTTTCCTAATTGACATGGCATACATAGATCTGATTGTGACTTATAGGATGACACAGAAAGTTGAAAAAACTTGAGCACTCTATGCAGAATTTGAGAATGGGCATGTCCAAGTCTTTTGTGCTAGATATCGGATGAAGTCTTGGTTCCAATCAATGCTACAGATGCCACTTTATTTTGAGCACACTTATTTAACTGCACAGGATATAGCCCTCCTTTACTGGGTCCCTGCAGGAGGATCGCCCCTGTCAAGTTGTCCTTCACCAAGAAATAAATTCTGTTAGTTTAAAATGGTAGTTGTTATCTTGACAGAATTGTTGGATTGAGAGAAGATTGTTAGAGACAGAGAAGATTGTTGAAGACATGAGGACAATGTAGAATATTTTTCATGCGTAGAGTAGAGGTAGGAAGATGATAAGTGGTGGAACCAGTGTGTGCAATTTGTAACCCATTACCATTTCCTACATCAACATTATCATTCCCTTGATATGGTTGCTACAATGCAAGGTTTTCCAGATCAGCTGTGATGTGGTTTGTGGCTTCATTGTCTACTAGCCATATTTCATTTTTTCGAAGCAGGTTTGATTGAGCAACCATAGCAGCTAATTCTCGAGGTGGGTGTCTCCCTTGATAGGCAAAGTCCATTCTATGCTAACAATCCAGGGCTTGATGGTTTGTCCTGCCACATATCTGACAAAGAGTTTTGTTAGAGTTAAACTGATTTGGAGCAGTTTTACCTTGAGATTAAGAGTTGGTAGGAGGGAAGGACTTCCTTTGAGCAGAATTCTTCCCAAGATTTGGTTTATAGGAAGACCCAAATTTAGGCTTTTGATTCTGGTCAGCTCCTTTATTAGAATAGAGAGCAAATGCATTTGAATCAGCAGCAACTTGGGTTTCCAGTAGTTCTTCAAAGCTTAGCAGTTCAGATTGGAACTCCTCAAAATTCATAGATTTATCCTTTGTAGCAAAGGAATTGGAGGTAACAAAGAGATTATATTGAAGGTTAAGACCACCCACAATATATGAAATGAGATCTTCATCACTTACTGTTCTGCCAACAAAGGCAAGTTAATCAGCTACACGTTTAGTGGAATGAATGAGTTTACTACAGGTGCGTGTCCCTTATTTGGTTGTTTGTAGCTGTCTACGCAGGTGATTGACTCTTGATCTTGAAGGTGAGGCATATCTAGGGGATAATGCTACCCACACCTGCCTAGAAGTAGTGTGGCCATAAACTGTTGGGACAATTTTGTCAGATAAAGCAGTTATGAGCCAACTTAGAACAAATTGGTCCTTCTTTTCTCAAATCTCATAACTGGGATTGGGTACCATTAGATCCTTTTTCTCAGGATCAGGAATAAGCTTAGGAGGAGGAAGTTTTGTGCCTTCAACAATGCCCAGAAGTTCATTGGTCCTCAGAATGGGTGTAAACTGACATACTCAGGCAAGATAATTAGTCTCATCCAGCTTAGAATAAACTGGATGAGAAACATTGGGAATAGAGAATGTAGTGGAAACAGAATTATTTGGTGCAGCCATGGAGATGGTGTGAACCAACTAGCTCTTGATACCAAAAAAGAAAGCTAAGAATTTGAGTTGGCCAGAATAATTTATCCTGCCAGGTACATTTGATATTTATAGATAAATTTGTTACAACTGATTACAAATGATAAATATCTACATGTATAACAAAACAGATAAGCTAAAATTTAAAATACAATTTAAAATTCAAACAGACTTCTTGAATTCAAACTCTAACTGTCTACCATGCATATCTTGATCTTCACTTGAATTCTGTTGCTGAAGTGGATCTGTGCTGATTCTTTTTATATTCTTAACACAAACAACATCGTAATTAAATATTTCCCAAACGTGAATTTCAAGAGGAATGCAGATTTCCAATTAAGTTTGATTGTGGGCTGAAAATACTTGGCAACTGTTTATTCTTCTACGTGCTGTGTAATTTCCACCATGGACAAAAATATGGGTTGTGGACAAAAATAATCTAAAGACATGCACGAGGATTTTTAGTGGAAGAAATATGGTGGCTGCTATATTTTTTCCATGGATAAACAACATCACAATAAAAAAGTTTCCAAACGTGAATTTCATGAGGAATGCACATTTCCAATTAAGTTTGATGATGGGAAAATGTATTTTGTGACAACTATGATATGGTGATATAATTGTCACCATAGGAAGTGACCCCAACAACCTTTTTTTGCAACAAATTATCCTTAATTGTCACCGATTTTGAACAATATTTTTGGGACAACATAATATGTCAGAGATAATTTTTTTCCACCAAGTTATCCATGACGATGTTCATGGAAATACATATTGTTCCGACCATAGATATCATGGGTAAATAAATTCAAAGCACAAACTAAGCTAGTTTTTACCACAAACTAGAGTCGTGAGAGAAAGGTAACTATTCCAACAAAAAAAAAACTTGGTCACAAAAATAGTATTCACCACTTATTATATACCACGAACATTCCACAAAAAATTTTGATGAGAAAAATTTTTTGTCAGTTAATCCTAACTTTTTCCCACCACTTTCCACCATGGCAAAAAGTACCAAATGTTGTAGTGGATCTTCTATTGATCACCATCCTTACACCACATATATAATATTTAAGAGAAAAATAGAAGATAAAAACTTGTGTGGTATATGGTGTAGAAATGATGAATAGAATTTATGATGCAAAATACTTTTATCTCAATTTTCAAACAAGTTATATATTATTATTTATATATCTATTCCATAAATAAAATGAAGAGGCCGCTATGGCCTCATAAATAGTAACTTTTGTTCAAGTTCACACTTAGGTTTTTGTCCTTGCACAAGTACATATTTATCCTTTTATTCATCATTAAAAACATGATCATTACATTTTATTTTATTATAATATTAATTAAAAAAACAACAACAACAACAATAACAACAATAATAATAATAATAATAATTTACAAGTGATCTAAATTGAAGATTTTAGTTTATTGAACTTTTGTGGAACAAATTAACATTTTAGGATATTTTTTTATATTTCTTATTAGATTTACAAATAATAGTATTTTCATATATATTATTATTTGGAGAAAATAACAATTATGTTCATATTATTTTTCATAGTAATTCATAAAAATAAATCACAATCATTGGACTAATAATATCTTCATTTTACAAATAAAATTATTATTTTTATAACGTTCCAATTTATGCACCGGTTTATAATTAGTTTTTAATTCAACATATTCATAATTTGTTTTGCTAACTCATTTCATATTAATCTCTATATGTAGTTCATTTTTTAAATTAGTATTAATTATTAAAATAATTTATAACACTTTTTATCCCTTAAAAATATATATATTTTCGTACAAACATATTTTTATTTTCTAAGATCGATATTGCATTTCAGGAATAATAATATTCTGTTTAAGTTCAAAAAAATGGAAGTATTGTCTTTCAGTTTAAAGAGTGATCATATTTCATAACTATAGGATATCATTTTAAAATAATAAAAATTGCCTTCATGATATTATTTCTTACAATAGCGAATCATACTCATTAATTTCACTGAATAAGACTTTCTAAATTAATATTATTTTCATTTGAAAAAGAAAAATTATATTTTTAAATTTCAAATTGATAGTCCATTTTTACAATATTAATCATTCCAATAACAATTATATCAATGCAGTTTTCTCAAACAACTAAAAATGATATTATTTTATTTTTTCATTTATAAGAAAATTATTATTATTATTATTATTATTATTGTTATGGTCATATAACGGGTGGTGCATGCTAGTTATTATGATTTTGATATAATAAATTTTAAACATGATTTTGTTCGTTATGTGTTTGATAATCTTACATTTTTTGTTTCATTCATTAATTTTTTTCAAGTATAATTATAATTATTTATAAAACTTGTTGCATAAATTTATGATTATTTTTACATTTATAATAATTATTGTTTTAATTGATATATTGATGATCAATAGTACTACTGGAGGTTGCGTAATGAATGACGTTACATGTTTGCACCGACTACGTTCGCGTTATTTCTACAGTCGCTAGCTAGCTGCATTGCACATGAGTTTCTACAGGATAAAAACGTGGACAATTAATTCTACATATAAAGTCGATAACAAGTGTATTGACAATTAATAAGTTCATGCATATTGCTTTTTCTCAGAGCTTAATTTCCATTCGGATTTACTCATGAGAAACGAAATATATATCCGATGTTTCCTTACGATTGTGACATATTCCCATACACATCATGAGCACAATTAGTAGTCAATATATATATATATGCATTGGAGTACAGCTAGCTAGGGCTTGTAAGTAGATGATAAAGTAATTGCATGGAACCCACAACTTTATCTTTCCTCAAGTTTTGTCATTTTTGTAATGTCTAGTTTTCCTCAATTATATAACAACTTTTGTGCATGTCTAGTTTTATGGGCGACCGCTTACGTAAGTCATGGTTGGCGGGCCGCCCATCTGGTCATGTGATCATTCTTATTAATTTAGAAATATGTTAGTCGCAAATAGATTATTATGTAGTTATTCATAAATTAATATAATTTAATTCATTATCTCAGATTGTATATAAAGTTATTTTTATTATAAAATAAATTTAAGAAATTATATCAAGTCACATAAATTAATTATTATAGATTTACTAGTGTATACTATTATGTAATCTATTTGTGTCTATATTTAACATGCACTTCTCTAATTAGAGATCATTTATTAATTCTTAGTAATCACTGCTTTAAAATGTCATTACAATTTCCTTTTGTGTTTTTATCACTTCATAGATCTGCAAATTAAGACTTCAAGAAGTAGATCAACATGACTCATGTCCCAGGCATTTAATCAATTTCTATTTATTTACGAGTAGATATTAATATACATAAAATGTTGCTCAGAGTCAAAGATAATAATTAATCTACATAGTAATCATGCTTAGGATCAACATAACGGACATGATGAGGGCCGTTATTTATTATGTTAAATTAAATAATTACTAAGTAGTTTTACATTATAATAATGGCATGTGGAAATCACGTGCCACCGTAGGAGTGAAATGCTGCACGGTTGGAAAGCTTCACTGTCCCCGGATCCGATCTGAATGGCTGTTGGCCAGTTAGATCCACCCAACCGAGACAGGGATGAAAAGAAACTTCCATTCGGTCTCCACGCATGAGGAGCGCGCGCTTTGCAGATCTGCAAAAGTTTCCGTTGACAACTAGATTGGCGGACTGGTAGACCGACGACGCTGCACGTGGTGGCTTGGAGACACCTGAAGTCCACGAACCTGCATACCCAGCCTCTAAAAATTGAAAGTGCTGTAAACCACCATCAACATCCACAACAAAATATAGTGGTCGGGAAAACCAAAAAGGGAAAAAAAAAAACCAAAACGGAAGAGACGAAGCCGAAGCTTCGCCTGCCCTCAGAAAGCCGCTGCTACAGAAGACCTGGAAGACGCAGGACACGAGAGAGAAAAGGAAAGAATAAGGGGATCCTCGCTGCTACAATTACGAGTTATGAAAAGGGGCTTTTCCCTGCGATTTTGTGTTTGATGAAAATAATATCACTACAAAAAGTAGTTATCAAACGAAAGCTTCTGATTTCCTCAATCAAAGAATAAGTCCGAATATTACAAAAATGAATTAAGTCCCAGTTACACTCGTGTGCATCTATTTATAGTGCACAGTAAATAAAGTAAAATTACAAACAAAACCTTACTAACTTGTACAATGAACTAACTTATTACATGGGTAAAAAAGTAATTTTTACATCTTATAATACACCCCTTCAAGATGGAGAGTAAATTGAATGTACTCCCATCTTGGAAACTAAGTATTGAAACTGCTGAAATCCAAGAGCTTTGGTAAGGACATCAGCTAGCTGATGCTGAGAAGCCAAATGAAATGTCTTTATAATTCCAGCTTGGATCTTGTCTCTGATAAAATGACAGTCAAGCTCTATGTGCTTTGTTCTTTCATGAAAAAATGGATTTGCAGCAATATGTAATGCCGCTTGACTGTCACAAAAAAGTTGAGCACTATTAGGATGAAGAACTTTAAAATCAGAGAGAAGAGATAAGAGCCAAACTATTTCACAAGTTGTGGAAGCCATCGCGCGGTATTCAGCCTCAGCTGAAGACCTTGAAACAGTTGGCTGTTTCTTTGTTTTCCATGAAACTAAAGAATCACCCAAAAAAATACAAAAACCAGTGGTTGATCTCTTGCTGTCAGGACAAGATGCCCAATCTGAGTCTGCAAAAGCTTTCACGGTTAGTGTGTTTGTAGCAGGAAAAAACAAACCAAGACCAGGGGCATTTTTAATGTACTGTAATACTCGGTATGCTGCATTCATATGAGGGACCCGAGGCTGATCCATATACTGACTGAGCCTTTGAACTGAGTAAGATATATCTGGCCGAGTAATAGTAAGATAGAGGAGCCTGCCAACTAGCCTTCGGTATGCAGTAGCATCTGGAATCAATTCACCTTCATCTTTACTAAGTTTTAAATTTTGCTCCATAGGGAAAGAAACTGGTTTACAAGCTAAAAAACCAGAATCTTGTAAAACCTCAAGAGCATACTTTTGCTGACATAAAGAAATCCCACTAGAAGACCTTGCCACTTCTAATCCCAGAAAATACTTAAGGGAGCCAAGATCTTTGAGCTTAAACTTAGCATCAAGTACTGACTTCAAAGAATTTACAGCATCCAAATCATTACTAGCCAGCAAAATGTCATCAACATAGATTAGTAATGCAATGAAAGAAGAACCAGCAGACTTGGTAAACAGGGAATAATCAGATCTGGATTGAACAAAACCCAAGTCTATTAGAGTGGTGGAAAACTTAGAAAACCACTGCCGGGATGCTTGTTTAAGCCCATAAAGGGATTTATTCAGCTTACACACTTTAGACCCCCCTTTAGTGTGAAAACCAAGAGGTAACTTCATATACACATCTTCAAAAAGATCACCATGTAAAAAAGCATTGTTCACATCAAGTTGAACAAGATGCCAATTTTGGACAGCAGAAATTGCTAACAAAGTTCTAACAGTAGCCATTTTAGCCACTGGAGAAAAAGTTTCAGAATAGTCTAATCCTTCCTTTTGAGAATAACCCTTAGCAACCAATCTCGCTTTATATCTCTCTACATTACCATCAGCACGATATTTAATCTTGTAAACCATTTACAGCCTATGGCTTGTTTTCCAGGAGGTAAATCAACAACAGTCCAGGTATTATTAAGTTCTAAAGCAGCTATCTCAGCAATCATAGCATCTCTCCAGTGAGAGTGCTTGACTGCTTGATGATAAAACTCAGGTTCAACATCAGCAGAAATAGCAAAAGCAAAAGATTTATGACCCAAAGACAAACGATCATAAGAAAGGAAATTACTAATATCATATTTAATAGAACCTGCTGATGAAGCTGATTGAGAGTGTGCAGTAGAGGAATTGCAATAATAATGCTGCAAAAAACCAGGAGCTCGTCGGATTCTAGTAGATCTTCTTGATGGAAGAGGTAAAGAACTATTAGTGGGTGAAGAAACAGGAACTAATTCTTGACCAGATGAAGAACCAGAATCTGGTTGAGAACCAGAAACTAATTCTTGACCAGATGAGAATTGATCAGGAAAGGGAACTGTTGAAGGTACAGCATTAAAATCAATTATTGAAGATTGAGAAGGAAAAGGAAGAGGAACAGAGAAATTATTGTAGGATTTCAATTCAGAATTGGAAGATTGGAAAGGAAAAACATGCTCATGAAAAATAACATGTCTAGAGACAAAAAACTGATGAGTGTTTATATCATATAATTTGTATCCTTAATTTCCAAAAGGATAACCAAGAAAGATACAAGCTCTAGCCCTAGGATCAAATTTATTTATGGACCTTTGTAAAGTAGAGGCAAAACACAAACATCCAAATGTTCGAAGATGAATATATGAGGGAGAGACTTGAGATAACATTTCTATGGGAGACTTATTATGAATAATAGGGGAAGGAAGCCTATTTATTAAATAGGTGGCTGTGAGAATAGCATCACCCCAAAAACTGATAGGCAAATGAGATTGAAACAACAAGGCTCTAGCAACATTAAGAATATGTTGATGTTTTCTCTCCACAACAGAATTTTGTTGTGGAGTTTCAACACAACTAAGTTGATGAATAACACCTTTAGAATTGAGATAGGAAGATAAAAAAAATTCAGTACCATGATCAGTATGAATTTTTTTTATCTTGACATTGAATTGTGTTTTAATAAGTTTGAAGAAATTCTGAACAAGAAGAGAAACTTCAGACTTACTTCTGAAAAGATAGAGCCAAGTTGCCCTAGAGCAATCACCAACAATTGCCAAAAAAAATTTGTATCTTTCAACAGTAGAAATGGAAAAAGGGCCCCATACATCACAATGAATAAGATCAAAAGGAGAATCAGAAATGTTATTATTATTTGGAAAAGGCAACTTTCGTTGTTTGGCCAAAGGACAAACAATACAAGGATCACTAGATACAACTAGATTAGGAACAAGTTTATTCAAAAAAGACATTCTAGAAACAGACAGATGTCCTAATCTATTATGCCAAAGGTGAAACAAAGAACATTTAGTAGAACTGAAACAAGCAGGGGATAGGGAAGGGTTACTGGTGTTACAAGGCTGAGATTGAAAAATTCCTGGTTGTTGCAAGATATAAAGTCCTCCAAGCAGCCTACCCACTCCAATCAGCTTCGAGGTGATCAGGTCCTGTATTGAACAAGAAATAGAAGAAAAAGAGCAACAAATGGAAGACTCAGTTAGCTTACTTATAGAAATCAAATTGCAAGTAAAATTTGGAACACATAAAACATCTTGAAGAATAAGATGTTCAGACAAGTGAACAGTACCAATATGTGTCACAGATACACATTGATTATTGGGTAATTTGACAGATTTATTAAAAACAGGGACAGCATTGATGAAAAAATTGATAGAAGAAGCCATATGATCAGTGGCTCCTGTATCAAGTATCCAAGGAGACTTATGAGTAAGAGTATTTGAAGAAATAATACCAGAAAAAGAACTGGAGGATGCCACGACAGCATTGGCAATAGGATTAGATTCATCAGACTTATGCTGAGAATTGAAATTCAGCATAGACAACAGCTGCTGATATTGTTCCTTCGTCAAAGAGAAAGGAGATGCTTCAGTAGAATCACTGCTAAGAGCAGTTTGATTAGCAATGGACTGCTGTCGTGGCCTCTGCTTGTACCCCGGAGGAAATCCATGGAGCTTGTAGCACTTGTCGATGATATGACCAGTTAATCCACAATGTTTACAAACTGGTCTGTCTTTCTTGGAAAAAGACTTAATAGATCTGGAGGTATCAGAGATAGCAGGAAAAGCATGTGGATCGACAACAGGGGGAGGAAGAGAAATCTCTCTCTGTTGTTCCTCCTGAAGAACTAGTGAAAAAACTTTATTCAAAGGAGGTAATGGCTCCATCAAAAGAATCTGAGCCCTTGCAGAGGAAAAAGATTCATTGAGTCCCATAAGGAACTGCAAAATACGTTCCTGTTGAACGTAAGCATTCAAAACACGCACAGCACCACAAGTACAGAGTGGAATTGGTTTGTAATTAACCAATTCGTCCCAAAGAGCCTTCAACCGAGTGAAATAGGTACTAACAGATAGTTGTCCTTGAGACAAAGAGGAAATGGACTTCTGAATCTGAAAAATTCGAGGTCCATTTCTCTGACTAAACCTTTCTTTCAAATCATTCCAGATCTCAAGTGCAGTAGAAACATAAAGCACACTAGCAGCAATTTCAGGTGAAATAGAGTTAAGAATCCAAGAAATCACCATGTTATTGCAGCGTTACCATAAGGAAATGTTCGAATCGGTAGATCGAGGTTTGAGAATCGTACCGTCGACGAACCCTAGCTTGTTCTTCGCAGAGAGCGCCATAGTCATCGATCGAGACCAGGTATGATAGTTGTCTCTGATCAACGGCTGTGTAACAAGAACCACGCCAGGATTATCGCCCGAATGGAGAAAAAAAGGACTAGTAATATCTTGAGAAGATGAAATAGGATGTGGTGGAGGGGAAGAAGGATTTTCAGGAGACTTTAGCGCCATGAAATCAAAGGAGAATTAGAGGAATCGAAGAGAGAACGAGAAGGGAAAAAGAAAACCCTAGGTTCTCGAAATCGCGACTGATACCATATCAAACGAAAGCTTCTGATTTCCTCAATCAAAGAATAAGTCCGAATATTACAAAAATGAATTAAGTCCCAGTTACACTCGTGTGCAGCTATTTATAGTGCACAGTAAATAAAGTAAAATTACAAACAAAACCTTACTAACTTGTACAATGAACTAACTTATTACATGGGTAAAAAAGTAATTTTTACATCTTATAATAGTAGTTATTTTCAGCCATTTATTTTTCACCGTGGACTTTTCGCATAAATTTTTATCGATGTCCTTCTGCAGCGATTTTATCACTTTAGCGGCGAAAGTAATCGCAGCAAGATTAGTTTGTTTTTTGCGGCATTTAATTAAAAATATTATACCACGCAATCACGCACTTCCAAAAAAATGTGTCCTCATAGAGAACAATCACTTCTAAGGGTAGCTATCATTCCTATAAACTATCTTAGCCTTTTAAGATTTACAGATTCCTATAAACTACTACTTTGTTTATGGTCTGCACCATATTATCCTCATCAAAATAATATTGTAACGTTCTCGTACTAATACATGGCCTTGGGGTACATTCTACTCCTTTATAAAATTTATGCTCACTATATAACTAAATCATTTCTCTTTAATTGTTCGGCCCCTCCTGTCCTTTTGTACTACCTTCTTGTTATACTCGATATCTATTTCCAGCTTCTATGAAAGATTTTACATGCCTTCGTCAAATCAAGGATTGGATTCATTCCCTGTATGTACTAATTTTTCTTCCTACTACTTTGCAACCCCTGAGATTTATTGTAAAAAAGTGCATCAGTATGGCTCCAACAGACAGGAGTCATACAAGATATATGCAGGAGTTTTGTATGTTTACATATTGTCTGTTTGATTTTATTTTTTAGTTGCTAATATCAATAAATCTGTTCCATATCCCATTTCAACCTAATAGTGCCATTATTGGAGCCTTTGTTTTACTCATTTTTATTGCTAGAACCAATCATATGTATGTTAATCCAAGTATTAACCGGCCTGTTGACTAAATGTAATTTATTTCGTATTTCCTCTTAAGAGAGAACTCCGTACTCCGAGAGGACATGTTTTACAGAGCCCTTTTTTGTATAATTTATGTCCTCTTTTTGAAACGATAAATGCTAGTTTCATAAGGAGTGACTGCTATAAGAAACATGCCTGATGAGTCTGGAATTTGATTTCCAGTGAACAGAACATGATTGGTAGTTTGTCCAGGACCAACTATAATTGCTGTAGTTGTGACAGGTCTTGTGTAAACTGCATCAACTTCAACAGCTGTCAATGTGTGTTTAGCTATATATTGCAAAGAGCAGCTCATTGTTGAGTGCTGCATTAATGATTCTAAGCATGTAGGTTTGGCCATTTTCCACTGTCTGGATGTAAGTATCTGCACATTTAATGATTTTTTTGTGTTATCTTTTTATGTAGTATTTTTGGGTTGTCACACAAACTCATGGACTTGGCGCTTGCATTGTGCTACTATTTTTGCTCTATCCACCCTGTTTTGTACCTTTCATAATTTAGATATACCATGTAAATGAAGTGATGTGGCAAAAAATCAGTTGTGGTAGGATCTCTCTTGCTACATCTCTCTAGCATTGGCTATAGGGATACAACACAATATTTTGTATTGGTTAGAAAAAATATATAATCAACATAAGCATATTCAGTGAGCAGAGAAAGAAGTCCAAAAAAGGGTGAAGATGCAACTGAATCACTTAGAAGTTGAAGTACTCCAGAAATGGATAGAGATGAGTCTGAACCAACATCCATGTGGGAAGATCATGGAAAGGTCAAAGGATAAGAAGCAGTTAATTATTCTATCGATCTTTTGAAATATGTGATTTCTCTAATGTACTGGTTGTGGGCCTGGGAGGTCTGAATATGCTGCAGGCAAAGGAAATATATATGTAATGTAACAAATTACTAGTGAAACTATATATATATATATATATATATTGTATATGATTATTTGTGGTGACTTAAGCATGCCGCAAAATTAGATTTTTTTTGTCGAAAAAGCTTTACCGGCAGATCCAAATTCGCTAAAAAAATCATTGAGGCGAATTTTGTGCGCAGTGAAAAATAACATGATACTGTTCTAATTTTATTTTTATTTTTTAGCAACAACAAATTCGTTGCAAATAACTAATAAGTGCTATTGCGGTGATCTTATGTGTCGGAACAGATATAGTGGGCGTTTGGCCTAGATATTTGTGGTGAAATTCAAGATATTTAGAGTATTCACATTAGTTTTATTTATTTTTATTATTAAAAGTGTACTCTTTGTAAAAATATAAAAAAATATGATCAAATATGGCTAAAAGAATTAATAAAAAATAGCATAAAGATGTTTTTTACTTAACTTTTAAATAATAAATCATCAAATATAATATTTTATTTTAATATTTATACAGAAATATACTTTTAATAATAATAAAAAAATGAGATCAAAGCGAATGTTCTTACAGCAATTATGTATTACTGCAAAAATGAGGCTTAATTGCGATGAAATTTCCTCTTATTTTAGCAAACAAATCGCTGATGATAATGAATTATTTGTTAGTTGAAGTTATAAGTAGAGTAATAATAGCGTCGAACATTCGGCGCACCTCAAATAGCTGAGATTCGGATTTTTTTGCAGCGAATATTGACACCGAAAAAAAAAGATTTTCTTTTAGTGACAAGACGCGCGTGTGATCATGGTACTTTTTTTATTTCTAGGCGTGTGATCATCCTACGTATTATATGATTTATATGGATGAAAGAACATTTTTTCTTTTATTAAAAATACGAAACCCGATCACTACTTTTCCTAGATATCATACTCCAGCTTTGAAATCTAAGATCTTTTCTAAGAAAATGCAAAAACCTTTTCATGATGGTTGACAGAATTAATTGTTACCGTGTGCTTGAATAAATGTACGTTTGGCAAACTCGGGGTGAAAAAAAATTGTAAAAGTGAATGCATGCATGTGCTCCCCATCTGTATCTGTTAAAGATTTGATTTGATTATTATAATGATTTGATTAGATTTTTTGAAATAAATAATGATTTTACATTATCTCATAGTAGATATCTTCAATAAAAAAATCTATTTGCAAACAGACTTGCATGTATATCACTCACATGAATAATATTTTTAATGTTCACATAAACAGTAAAAATATTATTTATGTGAGTGGATGTATGTGCAAACTTACTTGCACTCAATACTACTCATCCTCTATTCAAACTTTAAGTCCACACTCTACCATATTTAATAAAATACTCAACATGCTAGACCACTCATTAAGAGAGAGTCTAACCTACATGTGTGATGGTGTGTTAGAAATATAATATAAATAATTAAACTTACATATTTTTATTAGTTTAATCTTTTGAGATAAGTTGCAATTTTATATTATCCATATTCTTTTTTCTCCAGATTGCCTTTGTTTGAACCATCTCAATCATCTCCAAAGAGATCAAATTCTGCATGGAAACTTTAAATCACACCCGTTGGCCTAATCAATATTTGTTTTATTTTCCTCTAAAAAACCATGTGATTTTTTATTTAGCCTTTTTATCATAATGCTTAAAGAAAAACTTTATTTTGCCCTACACTGCACACCAACTTTTATTTATTTTTTCATCTTTTTAGATTTCTTCCTTCTTTGTGGTGTAGAGTTTTTGAATATAATAACTCTCATGTATATATTTAGAAAAAGGGCAAAAATGACAAATCACTTATTAATTAGATGGAAATGTTTGGTGTATCAGTATAGCTTCCTTGTGGCATTTCTCAACCTCAAAATAGCAACGATTTGGCATATACAATTCCTCTAATTTTTCATAGAAGTTGATAAATAATTATAACTATCAAAAAGACACTACATACACTACAAAAGAAAAGGCTTTTCTCGGCGGCGCCGTTTAGTGGCTGATAGTGGCGGAAAATGCCGTGGATTTGTATGCCCGGCGGGATTATAGGCGCTGGACAGGCGCCGCTACTGTCCGTTGGCTATAACTCTTTCGCTTCGTGTCTCTGTTTTCGCCAGTCATGCTCTGTTTTCCCCAGCGAAATACACATGCCGCAGAAATGAAGAAAAGCCTCGCTATTGGGGGTTGGCTTTGCTGGGCAAAACTGCAATAAAAGGTCATGAAGGGCGTCGATGGCTCACCGCTAAAGGACACAGAGATCGCCGGTCATGCTCTATTTTCCCTGGCGAAATACGCATGCCGCATAAATGAAGATACTTCCTCGCTAATGGGCTTCGGCTTTGCTGGGTAAATTAATGCATTTTCCGGCCATTAGGGGCGTGGATGACTCACCGCAAATCTGTTGTGATCGCTGGTCATGCTCTGCTTTCCCTCGACGATTTAAGCATGCCGCAGAAATGAAGAACAACCTCGCTAATGGGCTTCGGCTAATTTGCTGGGCAAAATTGCACTAGTCACCGGCCATTAGAGGCGTCGATGGCTCACCGCTAATTCCCATTAAATCGTCGTTACAGAGATTGACAAATTTTGTTACGGCACTTTGTCCGCCGGTCCTGCTTCCTTTATATATGTTAGCCACAACAACTTGTTAAACCCGATAGAAATAAGAGCCAGTAATAAACAGTTTTCCCGTGGCCGCAATAGATTCTCCAACAAGTACCATTTTTTTTATAATATTGTTTTTTTCTTTTAATATTATTTTTTTAATATTGTTGGTATAAATAAACTCAGAAGATCTAGTCTCCTCTGATAAAATGCCCATATTTCCTTTCATTATGCAGAAACCCTAATTAGTAATAAATTAGGTTATCGATAGTAAATTAGAATATTCACCTATCGCTTTGCTTATTTACTTGTCGTGGTACTTCATCAGTTTACTCCAATTTCATATAGACTAATTGATCATGACTATCTTTAACTAATACTACTGCCCAATATGAGTTAACAAAATATTGCACAAAGCCAATTATATATGTTACATTTATAACCTGTATATTACAATTAAATGTGTTATATATATATATATATATATATATAACATTATCCATTAAATGCTCATAGATATATCTTATAAATTGTATCTTCAGCCAACACTAATTGTAAACATCCCATTATAAAAAATGTTATGATAACACCTAAATACATAAGGTTACCATGTGTATGTAGCATCATCAAGGCAACACAATGTTTAGATGTGGCCACCCAATTTTCCTTCCACATTATATTAAGGAGATATTAACTAGCTAGTTACATGTACTATTACTTTAACAGGGAGTCAAGAATATTTTACTGCACAAGTGCACCAATATATCATACAAGTTTTAATCTAGGAGTGGGTGAGATCTCCAACATCACTGCAACCAATATCGTGGTAGAAATTAATCTAAAAAACCTCATGAAGCCATCCTGAACTTTGAGGAGATGCAGCCCAACTAACTCTAACTTCTTAGCATGGTGGAGGGCCAAATTTGTTTCTGCCACCTATACAAACAAAGGCTCCATCTGTCATGGGAATTACTATAGTCTACATTCATGTGGTCATCATTATATTTGATCTAAATCATTAAAATCAGATGCTTTATAACTAACCTCTTTTCTAAGGCTAAATTATGACGTGAAAGTATTGAAACTAATAAGTGCATGTATGAATTTTTGAAAAATGTCTACTGCACCTAATAACAATGAATAGGTATCATGTGACAATATAATCACCCAAAGATCAGCCTCCTAATTAATCTAGCAGCTACATCAACTTTGTATCCAAAATCATGCTCATATAGAAAAGACTCATGCTCAAAGTCTAATTACAACCTACTCACAACAGGCCATTCCCTAACATTGGACTTAATAATAGCAAGTCGGATCCATACTTATGCATAACAAAACCATCATAACCACATCATAGACTCACAGTATACAAACAGAAATTTAACAAGGATCTTAAAGTTACTTGCTAAATTTGCTTCAATAAAAATAACAAAACTGTTACCATATTTTACTTCCCGATGTGGCATCTACTTGTTAAATTATTAGCACAATATATGCAAATTTCACCAAGCTAAAATATATATGATCTAAAGTATGATTTATTCTATTTGGGCTGTTATGAAAATGCCTGCACTTTTATTTATTTATATGTTTCAATTCGATGAATAATCAAGGAATTGAACCTTTGTATTTTGTTCATGTAAGTGCAAGGAAATTTTGATAATGTAAACGCAAGGAAATCTCGTGTATAAAAATAATAAGTTGCTTGTGTCTCATTTCCACTTATGAATCTGAAACAATTGATATTTTCATTTCATTCATGATATGTTTATTAACATATCGACAGACTAATAGCCATATAATTCCTATATATATTGGGGTAGCTTTCTATTCCTTATTTTCCAAACTATGTGCCAGCTTGAATGTCGAGTGTGATATAACAATTAGCACGTATCTTTGTGCAGGTTTTTGTACATTCATCCTATCACAAAATATATGTTGTAGTGGTAGGGGAAAATACTTGTGATCATGTAAGAGCCTGATGCTTTTGTTCTCATGGTAGAAATTGCCCTTCATTCTCCAACATGAGAAGTCTGTGACACCTTCCAGTGTGAGCAGCATTAACGTAAACTAAATGAGTTAGCATATATTTTCCCACTCCCAACTGAGTGGAAGGATGCCTGTAAGTAAATAGTAGTCAATATAGCATGCATGTGTTTATTTATGTAAAGGCAATCTCCAAATGTGCTAAAGCCTTAAAGATGTGAATTAATTACCCTTTTTTACTGGAATGCTTCAACCAACCATTTCTGTCAGTATATCACTAGTCCACATCAAAAAACAGCCATTTATATCAGTACTGGTCGTTACTAATGCATTCTTGTAACGCCCATTATCAAAAAACAGTCACCAAATTCCTGAACCATATCTACTGCACCCCTATTACAAAAAAAAAAAAATCTTCATCCCAAAAGCTAGACAAGTTAATTAGCGTCTCAGGAAGTCTCCCCGAGAAGCTCTCCATTGTACTGCTGGTCGCATTCCAATAAATACTCCAATACATCATTGGCCTTCATCTGCCGCTCCATCATCAAGGTATGATTGAGTGCCATTTCCTCAACTTTTTGCTTGTAAAATTCAGCTTCTTTCTTATGTCGGTCCAATGTAGCAGCGTATTCTTTGTCCCATTTATGCTCTTTTTCTCTTATAGCCTTAGGGATCACCATCTCCCCTAGCCCTCTTGCATAGCCAGGTTTGGAGCCAAGTGCCTCCCTAAATATGCCTGCTGCTACATCTTGAGTACGCTGTTCGGGTTCTAATAAATCCCTTTTATCAATCATCCTTTTTTGCACATACATGATTAATAGCAACTATATTAAGTGGACTCTAATAATGCTGAAAATTCATACTTAGGTCCAATTGAAATGATATCATCCTTTCTTAAATGGTTAGGGAAAAAGATGAAAATATAAAGGGGTTCGTACTCACGTGTAGATTTTTTGTGGTATCTGTCATGAATTTTCCTTTCTTCTTTGAATAACAAGTCAACTTGTAGAAATCCACTAAGTCAAGATCGTCATCATGCTATAAGAAGAAAAGCATGGGAAGTTAGTGTCATGTTCAATCAACGCATAACATGGTTTGGTTGCTTTACACACGGCCCTTTATAGGTAAACAACAGCCAGCATGTATTTCTGGTTAGAAGTGCAGTTTTAAATAAGATATTCATTGCATGACCAGGCTTGCTCAATGTTGGAAGCTTATCAATTAGTCAAGTGATACTAGGAACTTCTTATATATAGCTTCATCAAATAAAATATATGGAGGGGTAGTTCTCCCACACGGGCATTGAGCTAGTGACATAAATAAAAGCAGACCAGTAATACATTGTTGCTATGCTACATGTTGGTAGGCCACCATATCCAGCTTACCAAATATAAAAGTCTAGATGAGCAAATTTATTTGTAACACACCAATCACATATAAAATGTATGCATGCTATGTTTTTAGGGTTACATATGCAGGTATCTACTTTCTCTCTAGTCTACAGACAAAGGATTTCTGGCCAGATGTGTGATTAATGTTCAGCAACTTGCGACTCTCTCAATTTTTTTTCGATATTTTCTGCCATATAACCCAAATGTTAACATAGTATTATGGTTATCATCCTACTGCAAGAAAAAATAATGGTTTATCATTTAACATTAAATTATACCTTGAATGACTCACTACCCCATCGCCCACACAATGTCTCCCATACCAGTGGGTTGACCATGCTACTCCCACTAGCCAAAGCTTCGTCGTGGCTTCCATAAGCCAAATATTTCTTATGCAACTCATAATGGAAGGCATCAAAACGCTTGTGGAGCTGTTTCCATACTGCCATGCGATGATTGTACAGGTCCCAGTCCAACTCAAAGTCCTCCTACACCAAAGTATCATGCTATTTCAATGATAATTGAATTAAATTTTAAAGTCACAGCATTTACTTAAATTCAAAGCCTACCTGCACACGTTTCATCAACTCGTCCTTGTCAGACTTTGGTACATCAGTCCATTGTGCGTGGCCCATATTGCAATGGTGTTTCACTATCCAAGTGATCCTTGTGGTGAACATTTGTGCGTGCTCACAACATGGTGCCATCTCTCCATCGTTTATCTTCAATGGAACTTTTCCATGCTTTCTAAGTTTATCGAACTCGGTGCATTGTGCGGGCCCACATCCACGTTTCTTTTGTGGACTCAAAACTATTACTGGCACAGTGGCCGCATCCGCTAGCATACCCTTCACAAAATTCATTTGACTCTGCACATGCTTGCGTGTGAAAGTCCATGTATTTAATATCAAATAAATTTGTACTATCATGCTCCACCGTGTTTAGGGGTAATTCTTAATATAAGTATAAAAAGCTTACCATCATCCGCTAATGTAGTTGAAGGTGGCATCCTTGGAATGTTATCCCAATATCCTGAATGACGTTCTGCTCTATCATCAGAGGTAGCCTCAACATCATTTGACTCTGTATTCCTACTTAGAATTGCACTACGTGGTCGGCCAAGCATTAAATGTCGCAATCTTTGACATGGTATAGGACGTCGACCCCATCCTCGACCACCAAGCGCCCTCATTATGCTTGATTTTTTTGAAAAAATTAGAATAAGTCAGCATATTGGCAATACTGGATTGTATTGGGTCCTTAATAACATCACCATATACCCCCACGCCATCAAGCCCATTTCAATTTGTAGCTAAGCAAAAGCATGGGTTAGTTCAATCATTAACAAACAAGAGTTGAGAATTTATGTCCAGTTTCTAAAAACAAGTCATAATCATCCCTAATGACTTGATTATGTTATCAGCATATATATGTATAAAACCCCAATATGGATTTGTACTTCTATGCAGTGTGCATTATGTTTTGTGTAGAAAACAAAACAGAAGACGGTTTATACATATCCAATGTATAAAACTAATTATAACCCTTTTTCTCAGGCTAAGTTGAGGGGCTTCAATCATTTACCTGATATGTTACTGGTTGACATTATCCTCCACTCATAGCTGCACATACAAAACCAGACCCAAATTTTAGTAGAAGTGGTTTTAATGGTTGTCCAGTTTTTATTCTATATTGAAAAGTTTAAGTACAGCCAAAATGAAAGTTTTTACCTTTTACTTGCAGCAGTGTGTGCTTACCTTCACAAGATAAATTGGAATTTAATAACCATTGGTGTACATTAAACTACATGTCAACTTAAAATTTGGGTTAAGCAGGATGAATAACAAATTGTTTAGGACGTACTGATCTGAAAGTTTATTGCAGAAGGAAGATCTGTTTATGATATAGTTCAAGAAAGAGTCGTCTCATTTCCTTACTTCTTCGTTCTTTCTAATTCATTCACTTCAAGACTAGTTCTGAATGCCGTGTAACATCATCTTCAACCAACCTCCACCATAGATACCTTTCGGTGCGGCCACTAAAGAATTGCTTATACACTAAACAACTACTTATATATGCTTACTAAAAGACTGACTTTCATTCATTAGGTGACCTTATGCACAAAAAAATTGGCAGCTTAGGCGATTTATTGCCATGTGAATCTCTAATACATGTTGGAAAAAGAGCATGCCATTTTTATATGATCTGTTTTAAGTAGATTAATCGTGCCCTATAAAGTGCATGTGAATTTATATGGGCAATCGAAACCATTTTTAGCATATGCACTTTCTAACATGCAGGTTAGATACATAGCATATAAACTCGAGCCTATTTTTGAAGCACAGAGAGCTTCAGCATGTTATATTACCATAACAATGATCATACTTTTCATCCCTCTGCATAGTGTTACGAAAATCAAATTTTTTACCTCCTCCATGTATATTTTTTTTTTATTTGGTTTAAATGAAAAATAACCTCCCCCCCCCCCACCCCACCCCACCCCACCCCACCCCCACCCCAGGACACTGGAAGAGATTGACACATACCTGTAAGGTTAGACCAAGAAGGTTGAAATACATGCAGTAATCTAGTTGCAGGATGAAGTCTTTGTGCCACCCAGTAAGAACTCAATGATTGGCTCTGCCAATCCTCCCAACTTCCTTACTCAGCCAACCTTTTTGCCAATTCCAACTCAATGTTTCCCAATCTCCCTCTAGGTTCTCTTTAAAGGTGGAGTAATTGTTGCTTTGGTCATACAGGGTATACAATGCATGTAGTGCGTGATGTCCTCTCAAAATATGACATCAACTATCTGCTACAATTGAAATCATATCTACTTTCTAGTTGTGGTCAGGCATAACATTAAATTACATATTTACCCTTAAACAATTCATAATAGCTTCATACTTCTCCCGCCCACTCTTCTCTCTTATAGAATTTTCCCTCCAAGTGGCACTTTCCCCCCAATAACACCTTGCCCGCATATACAAAATCCCGCCCACAACAAAATGAAATATTTCATACATAAACACTTGTTTAAAGGTATACAAATTGGTCATGTGCTGGTTTTCAAATTGCACTTAACTGGAATGAGGTTCATAGCTGCATATAATATATGAGATAACTCTAATAATGCAAATCTGAACTGAAATTATATAACCTTTTTTTAAGTACACCAATCATTTATTACGACATCAATGTACAAAATAATATTGCATGATCTTTTTTCATTTTCATAATAATTTCCTGCAAAATAATATATTATGATATTTCACTAGTACAACTATAATTATTTCTTGCCACTCCAATAATATATGTTTTTAAGTCTTTTCAATGTAAAAAAATATATAGAAGCCAATTTTTAATGAGAATTTAATTATGAGAACTTGTAAAGTTGAGTTTCAGATATATAATTCATTTCACTTCTCAGACTGAATTTTCATCCACCTGACCAATACCCAGCAACCTCTATAGAATTTTCCTCAAAATTTTAGTGCCACCAATGAGAAAACATTGTATTTGCTGTGAATTCCAATGATTCACCATCCTGCCAGGTTCATTTTTTTCGATTTTAATCAGTGTGTTACCACCTGTTTGCACTTAAAGAGCTGGTCATTTGCTGCCCACAACTTCCTGAATATCTCTCACTAGGAAATAGAGACCTAAATAAACAACATATTCAATTAATTTAGGGTTGTGGGGGCTTTGCCATTTGATGGTGTTTATCACACGAATATTAAAATAAATTATACAAAGTTCTGCACTATCTCCATTGTACACATGCTTTACACTTGTCATAACACTTGAATGCGTGCATTAAAAAATAGCACAACAAAGATATTGTTAGTGCCAACAATTTGATGCATGCACATAATAAACTACAAGGTATACATACTAACATTCATTTCACTTTTCTTACCATGTGCTAAAGCGCATGATATCTAGCCCACATGATGACATACTCCACCCGGAACTTGCAAAACGGCTTACTATGGACACTAGACCCACCATGAATATGCCTGCACAAACATTATATGTTTGTATAAAAATTATGAAAATTAGCTCTATCAACCAAGTACTAACATGCAGATGGATGTACATAGCTACAACACCATATTGTAGAGGTATTCTATGATCTTGCAAATACCTTTCACTCTGAAACAGATTGTTCAGATGTGGACAAATTTGACTCATGTGAAAATTCCCTATCACCATCACCATCCACCGAATTGTATCCTTGCGTGGCATCGTCAAGAAATGCCGATGTGGGTATGCCATGAACAACAGCCCCATCCACCTGTTGTACATCAATAACAACAGGTGCGACGTCTATCCTACTTAAAGTTCCTAAGACAGGCACATCAGGACACTGGACATGAGCATAATCAACTAAGGGATCATTCTCTTGATAGGCATTCTCATCATCTACGTCAGCATCGTTTGAATCTGCCACCGCTAGGCTGGGTGGAATACTATATACATTTTGGTTAGTGAACTTTTACACAATACACCAATTACCAGTTTTAATCCTTAAGTCTTTTATGTAAAAGTGTGACGCCCCCAATTTACGTCTAGATTTAACGTAAATTAAGGTGTCTAGATAAGTAACACTTGGTTACTCACCCTCGTACTTAACAAGAGTAAAATGCATATATCACGTAATTCGCAGCGGATCAAGTTTTAGATATAAAACTTTCTAAAGTTCACATGGGAAATATACTTACAACATTCACAACATTCATTAAAAACTTAACATTGTACTTATTTATATACACAAGGCCCACATTGTAGCATGTTAGCAACAAAATATATTACATTCTTCCAAAAGCCTCTCCTTCACCTCACTCCTTTTCTTTCTTAACCTTGGGGAATTCTCTCCCGTAGCGAAACCTATCCATGCTAATACTAAAGTCTCGCTGGAGAAGTTGTCCCTGTGGAGTCACACAAACTCCACACATAAACAATGAGCCATCTAGTTCTAATGTTAAACAGCATCCTGTGCGTCGCCTCTCCTCAGCAAAAGTGGATGCATCAAGGCTCCAAACTCCTGTAGGTTGGTTATCGATAGGAGGTCTAAAGGAAACAAAAGAAATGTCCATATAAGGACTATAGTCGGAGAGTCCCTCAAGACTCCCCGAAGTCTCTTGCTTCATCGGGGCTGTCCCCTTGCTGGTCATCGAATCCTGTATATAGTTGATATGCACAAAAAATATAGAACCACAAAATGGTGAGATTTCTTTTGAAATCTCAGTAAGTACATAAGCACTTTAAAAGAAACAGGAAAAAAGCAACCATGATATTATCACCACTGAATGACTAAGGAAATTTACCCTAAGATATACATCATAAGATCACTGCCTAACTGATACTTTTTTTGACTTAACCGAATAGGTAATCTTATATGGAATTACACTGTTTCCTTAAAAGTTCTTATTCTTCTTATTACTGATGGGCGTTACGTTTCGCCGTCCCCATCACATATACTCATCAATCATTCGAGCATTATGTCTCACCGTCCCTGTTGTGATGAGTGTCGTGTCAACCTTCCGGCGTTACATCTCGCCGTCCCCGTGTTGACACAAAACATATACATATATCACTGCGGGCGTTACGTATCGCCATCCCCGCTATTCAGATCAATCTCACGGACGTTACGTATCGTCGTCCCCATGAAGACCACACACTCTTATAACACGACAGGCATTACGTATCGCCGTCTCTGTCGGCACGTTCGTCATCCAGGCATTACGTCTCGCCGTCCCCGTCACGACGTGACTAACTTATTCTTGTAATTCGTTTTCTTATTAGTTGTTCCTTTCTTATTCATACGAGTTTTTCACTCATAACCCTTTCCATTTGGAACACCGATTTTATTCCAGGAAAAAACCCTGAGTCTAAGCAAAACAGAGCATCTCGCTCGAGCAGGTGTCGAGCGATCATCAAACGAAGTTATGGGTTTGAACTCGCTCGAGCGGGTGTCGAGCGAATATCGAGCGAAGTCACGGGTTTGAACTCGCTCGAACAGAGTATCAAGCGATACTCTAGCGAGGGGTCATATTTTGCCTTCGCTCGACCCACAAATCGAGTGAGGGTCGAGCGAGATCACGACTCTAGGAGTTTTTCTACTCAAAATGTGCCAATCTTTTTACTATACTTCATTTGGCTTCTTAAAAACTTAAATCTAAGTTCTTAAAATTTTATTGAACATTTTTACATGACAAATTAAATCCAACCTTACTTATATGTCACTTTGTCACTTAATCATATTCTTAAGAGTTCAATACTAGTAAACATAGTTCAATCACTTCAATAAACCATTTCCATGCTTGAGTTAAGCTAGAATATGGACTTACAAATTCTTCAAAGTTCAAGAGAATGGATCCAACCAACTTCTTGCAAGCTTTTCTCCAAACTCTATCACTTAGCTCACAAAGGAAATCTTTAAGGGTTTTAGGAGGGTTTTTCTAAAGTATCTTCCAAAGGGAATGTGTTCTCTCCTTCTAAAGGAGCTTAGAAATCTCTCAAGGTTCTATTTATAGGGTGGTGGTCAACCAACATGAGGTAGAGAAGAGGAAAAACACCCTAAAGTGCACTAGTTGCCAGTTTTGCATGGGTGATGAGGTGTCCATCTAAGTATATCTCATGATGAGGCTTAAGCCTCCCAAATCCTAGGCTTTGCAGCTGGATTAGTCATCCAAGGGCTCACATTTGAGATATTTTGTTGCTAATCTTGATCCATGGCTGAGGAGTGAGCTAAAGGGATAAGAGGTGAGGTGGCATTTTACCTAACCATGCATGCACCTCCCATCTCCAGCCATCTCCTTGTGTCACACGCCCCTCTCCAAATTTTTCCACTCATTTGGTTACTTCCTAACTCCCTTAAGCCTCCATTTAACAAGTTCTAGAAGGCCACTTCTTAGTTTAGTTGGGGTAGAGCCAAATCTGATCTATTTAGTCACCTATCAACTAGATTTTGGCTCCCCTTGTGTTTCCATCACACTAACTAACCAATTAGCTTCCAAATAAATTTTCCATACATTTCCAACTATCCATACACATTTATTAATCCCATAAATTCTCAAAACCAATTGTCTAATTAGTTACATGCCTCAAATTAGTTCAATTTATCCAACTTGGGTTCCATTTAAGCCCATTCCAGAGCTGCCCACTTGCTTCCCCAATAAGTTATTGATCCTTTCCGAATCTTGGAAAACTTGAAACATATAAGTTTTAGATCTATCTCTCAAGGTTATATACCAATTAGAATCACCTCATTTGGACCTCATATGAATAACTTATGCTCATTTCACTAAAACTAGACAGATTAATCCGAGAATGCATAATTCCCAATACCAAGTGTTATCTCATATTCCTCAATTAAATCTCCAACTCTATTTTCCTAGAAAATAAATACATCAAATAAATTTCTTAAAGTAATTTGCATAAAATAATTTACCTTAGAAAATTTTGGGCTATTGCAAAAAGCATTGAGAAGCTTGACACACCAATACGAATGGATCGTCCTTATATGCATTTTTGTCCATGTTGACACTAGTCATGTGTGCATCCACGCGTATCCCTCGCCTTTGATCACCAACGTCACACCATGCACATATGAACAAGTACACACGATGCCACCCCATATAGTGTAACTCCACAATATCATGGATAACACCATAAAAGTCTTGGGTACAAGATTGAGGATCGCTAGTTACAACTACGCCTGAGTTCGTTGTACGCCGTCTTAGTTCACGCTCTTTCATGTGAAACCTTTTTCCATTAATTATGCAAGCAGCGTATGATGCAACCCAAGTTTCAAAACTACAAGCTAGGGCATACAGATCGGCAGACACACAATCTGGGTTTATGGCACGCTGTTCTTTAACCTACAAACAAGTTGTTTAAAACAGAAGACAAGTTAATAAATCAATGATCTTAAAATCCCACTCACATGGAATTACACAAAGCCAATATTGATGACATACTCATTTCTTGAACTATGTTGGAAACTCGCTCTGGTGTGTACGGACCGCATAGCTTGGATTTGCTTGGCTACAAAGATCGTAGTGCTCCTTGAACACCAAACATAGAATGGTCTACTATGAAGACTGTAAGGGAAAGTGGTATAAAATACATATGTGAACATTCATGCCCAATAAATAAGAGACATAATTTAACAACATAGGATGAATACTCGAGATAGGAACCAATCTCTGTGCAGTTGTTTAGGACATACCAACGGGCAATGTTAAGTAGTTTTTGATCAAGTTGGAAAGTAGTGGCCATACCCAACGGATGGACTTTCTGGTTAAAACTGAGAAGCAGTTTATAGTCTCCTCTTCTCCACCATCAACGTTCTGGTCAGGCCTGTTGAACCTTGTCTCAACATCATCGAGATACATTGAGCAAAAAGTCAAGCATTCGAAGTGAATGTAGGCTTCAACAATTGAACTTTCAGGGCATGATTTATTTTTAATGTACCTCTTGAATTTGCCTAAATATCTCTCAAATGGGTACATCCACCTATATTATACTGGACCCCCAAGTATGGCCTCGCGGGATAAGTGGACGGCAAGGTGGACCATGACATCAAAAAATCCAGGCGAAAATATCATTTCAAGTTTGCATAGAATTACGACGATATCTTTTTCAAGTTGTTCTAGGCGATTTATATCCAATGTTTGTGCACATAACTCTTTGAAAAACTGCTAAGTTCAGTCAACGCTAATGCTATATCGTTCCTTAAGAAACCCCCAACTACAATGGGAAGTAGACGTTGTAAAAAAAGGTGATTGTCGTGGCTTTTAAACCTAGATATTTTGCAGTCGCGTACAGAAACACATCAAGATATATTGGTAGCAAACCCATCGGGAAATTTTATATCCGCTAACCACTCACAAAATTTACTCCTCTCATCACCATGTAATGTGTGCAATGGATATGGCATGGTAAAGCGCTTACCTTCACGTTTCGAATGTAATTCCTTTCGTATACCCAAATACTCAAGGTCACGACGAGCATTGACATTGTCCTTTATCTTCCCGGAAGTATTAATTAAAGTGCCAAAAATGCTATTTGAAATATTTTTTTCAATATGCATAACATCTAGATTATGCCGCAACATAAGCCTCAACCAATAAAGAAGCTTGAAAAATACGCTACACTTCGTCCAGTTCATTTCATTGGCGGTGCATTTCCTCTTCCGCCCATGTTTACCAAAAGAAGTCTCTCCAAGATGTGCTAGTTAATGTAGCACATCTGAGCCACTTAACGGGTTTGGTGGCCCTCGGTAATCTTCTTTACCATTGAACAAGCCCTTTTTCGTTCTCCAATCATGGTCATGTGGTAACCAACGACGGTGTCCCATATAGTAATATTTGCGGCCATACTTTAACCACAATGAGTCAGTATTCTCATTGCACGTTGGGCATGTAAGTTTGCCTTTGGTTGACCACCCAGAAAGAATACCATATGCAGGAAAGTCGTTAATTGTCCATAATAGAGCAGCATGTAAAGTGAAAGTCATTGATGTGGAGGCATCATATGTCGATACCCCGTGTTCACAAAGTTCAAGTAGTTCGTCGAGCAACGGTTGCAAATAAATATCAATGTCATTCCTTGGTGATCTTGGACCAGGGATTAGAAGGGATGTTATGAAGAATTGATCTTTCATGCACAACCATGGAGGCAAATTATATGGCACAAGAATTACTGGCCAGATGCTATAAGGCTTAGCCATATTGTTAAAGAGATTGAACCCGTCACTTGCTAGCCCGAGCCTAACATTGCGAGCGTCCCTAGAAAACCAATTATGATTCTTATCAAATGCCTTCCACGATGCTGAATCGGCCGGATGTATCATACTAGTCTCATTGGAGCCTCGTTTGTCTTTATGCCATCTTATATCACATGCTATCTTTCCAGACATATATAAGCATTGCAATATGGGTTTCAATGGGAAATGACGCAAGACCTTCTGATGGATAAGTTTCCTCCCATGTGTATTTGATGTCCATCGCGAGCATCCACACTTAGGGCACGAATTCTTATTGGCATGGTTCTTCCGATACAGGATGCAGTCATTTAGGCAAGCATGAACTTTGTGGTACTTGAATCCTAAACCTCGCTCCATTAACCTTGACTCCTGATATGACTGTGGCAATACAGCATCAGGAAAGGCAGTCAACAATAGGCTAAGAAGCATATCGAATGACTTGATTGACCAATGCCCAAGTGTTTTAATATGTAACAACTTAACAACGAATGAGAGTTTTAAATATTTGCAACAATCGGGATAAAGTGGACGTCGAGCATCCTCCAAGAGCTTGTCAAAAGATGATGTCGACAATGGCCCAGGCATGGATGTAGACATCGGGAATATAGTACTATCTTCAGGAACTTCAAAGGATGTGTCCGCACATATGTCATCTAACATACCCTCCATGTCATCTATGTATTCGTCTGCATCATTGGACTCAACATTGCCATCCTCCTCAGGTAATGGACGGGTTTCCTCCTCCCCATGAAAGATCCACTATGTGTAAGCTGGATTAATCCTTTTTATGTAAAGATGAGTCTCCACATCATGTATAGGAAGGAAGAGATTGTTACAATAGAGAAGACATGGGCACCGAATGCGATTCCTTCCAGCCGCATGGTTTCAAGCAAGTGTGAGGAACTGGTTAACCCTAGCAGCATATGTAGGTGACATAAGTCTATCGGACAAATGCATCCAACTTTTGTCCATCTAAAAGACGAGCGCAAAACATAATTAGAGATTGATCTGAAGTAAGACAACAAGAGTTATATATAAGCAGAAGATGGTTTGCATGTGAGTACGTAAACTTCTTTAAATATACTCAACATACGAAGTGAATTCAAAACCCTGGAGATTGTTACCAAGGCTGAGGTAGGTTCAGGCATACATCGCTATGCGGGATTCATAAATGCAAGTCAAAAATGACCAGTCAGTGAGTTTATGAGGAGGTTAAGCAGAAAAAAGGAATGAGTTCAAACGAATCAAAAGACGAAATGAGTTTAAACCAAGCAGGAGGTAGGACAGACCCGTGTTCCAATCGGGTATTGAAAGTAGCCATCAATACCCCCTTCCAACTAAGTGCCTATTGCGCAAATATGTAACCCCAAGAGGTTGTCCATGGGAGGAAGGTTGTTACTGGGAAGCATAAATCATCCAATTACAGTTAGCTCGTATCCTGAGTTACGTTTATATAAAATATAAATATATATAAGCATATAAAGTATGGAAAACGCCCAAAATGGTTAACTATAACCCTAAATATGCTAGTCGCTCCAAATTTAAACCAACAAGAACAGGTTTCTAGAAAAATGGACTGTGGCTTTGGTTCCTTATTTAATAATCTTCATATACTAGTTGTAGTGTCCAGATGTACCATTTGGTATATAATTGAATCCATGAGTACTATTTAATTTATAATAAGGTAACACCAAATTATATCGACAATCACATGCAGTAGAAGTAGTTGAGGTTTATATAATTATATACATAAAACAGGTCACGTCCAGCAGTAGTCAAACACTCATCAATGGAATAATTACGTCTAACCACCCAGAGATTGGCTAACTAGGTTAGGTATGCAGCAATCCAAGAGACAATGGTTGCACCTTGAAGCCCGGGTGCCATTGATGGCTTTTATACTCAGATACTGAACATATAGAATAGAAAAAAGGAATCAGCCTTTTATGATGAAATTTCTTAAACAAGCAATAGTAAAATAATAATAT
Organism: Platycarya longipes; assembly: GCA_036559045.1. NCBI lineage: Eukaryota > Viridiplantae > Streptophyta > Magnoliopsida > Fagales > Juglandaceae > Platycarya > Platycarya longipes. The sequence goes on from CM071798.1 coordinate 19,108,698, forward strand.
TTATTATTTATATTCCAGGGAGACATAGGCACATTTGGGTTTGAAGCATGTTGGAAATATTACCACAACATTAATTATCCAAAATAACAAGGGAATAAATAACCTCGATTACTAAAACTCAGAAGCTAGCTGAAACTTTCTTCATATAGAATTTATATATATATTCATAAACATGTAAGAAACCAAGTACTAAATAGGTATATAAAAATATAGATATATATACATACAAGTATCTTCGTATAAGGTAGCACTAGCAAAGATACTTGTGAGTTTCGAACTATCCTAAAATCTGCAAGGTTAGATTTTTTGAAAAGTCAGATGAAATAAAATGCGGAGATTGAAAAAGAATCCAATGAGTTTAGCACATCTCTTGCTTTGCATCATGAGGAGCTTTGGTCGCATTTATGGCAAAATCCGACTGACATTATGCATGCAGTTAATAATGAGTTAATGCTGGTCATGAAATCCAATGCATTCTTGTTTTAAATTTTTAAGCAAGGTGTTTATTTATATATTTGTTTCCAATATACTTACCTCTTAGTGAGCTAATAAATGAGTTAATGCTGGCCACATTTTTTTTAATCAATTCCAACTTAAGAACATGCAGGTGGCCATGGGATGCTATGGAATACTATAATAACTAATTGGGTTGATCGGAGGAAAAGCCGGCAGCGTACATGGGAAAGCCAGGCATATTTTTCTTGTTCTTGTTTTCTCGTGACTTTTTTGTAAATTTACATTTCCTGTTTTTGGGTTCCAAATCTGGAAATGGGGTAAAGTGAAAATAGTTATGGGAACACTTTCATAAAAACAGATGTGAAATGTTCAACTTAGAACTTTGATGGACATTAATTCATATAGATGAAATGGCTGGTTCTTCCTCAGATTGTTTCAATATTCGATGTAGCTAGTACTCTTCTCCCACTCTTTTAGCATAATGAATTTCATGAATATAATTTGCTACGAAAGGAGAATATATATAACCTGAGCTCGATGTTTTACTTTGTGGTTAAAAAACAAACAAAACACCCATCTCATGGCAATATAGGATTCAATACAAAGGAAAAAAATAGAATATACTTAATTTCCAAAAAAGAAAAAATAGAATCTGTTGAGTGCTATGTGTATAGGAGCTACCTAATTTAGATTAACAATAAAAAAACCACGTGGTCTTCCATACATGGCGGTGTGGCATGAAACAGTCCCTAACGTCGTCTATATTTTATTGCAGCAATTGATCTGCATATTGAGTGTCCATTACGGACTATGTAGCTCAATTTCCATTTCCTCCCTAAAATGATCCAGTCAATTTGTTGAACTCAAGGTTTCAAGTCTCATATTTACGAATAGATTTTGATTATAACAAATAAATTCAAAACTCAAGTTCAAGTTGTCTACGCATGAAGAAAGTTAAGCACATTAAGAAATTAAGTATGAGCAAGAAGAAGAACAAGTCTACAAATGAAACTCATAGAGTAATTTTGTACATCTCTTAAAATTTGAAATTGGATTAAAGCTCAAAATTAATATTTTCTCATAAAACATCAAATTGCATTTTTTACATTTGCATAACTTTATTAAAATATTTAATTTCGAATTTTGTTTTCTACATAAGTATAAAGATTTGAATTTGTAAACTAATTGATTGTCATTTTTGACATGTGCATGTGTTGTTTGAAAATCTTGAAGGGTGGTTGTGTGTTTTTTTGACAAATTAAAAGATAGATGATTTTGTTTAAAAATTTTGAAGGGTGGTTATGTATTTTTTTGACATATGCAAAAAGAAGATGAATTGGTTTGAAAAATAAATCATGCTCATTTTGTCATGTATGAAAAGTAAAAGATTAGGTTTGATTTTTTTAAAAAATGAATGGAGTTGTCTTTGATAAATATAAAAAGGAGATTTTTTATTTGAATCTTTTAAAAAGTGAATAGTGCTCTTATTTGACATGTGAACCTTTTTAAATTTGAATATAAAGACTTATTTACCTATAAATAGCTCACTTAAGTTTTGCAAAAATGACAACAAGAGCTTACACATTAATTACTAAGTTTTGCATCATTCTTTCAAAGCCCTCATTCTTTCTTCTCTAAGTTTTGTACCTTAATCCTTGTTCATTTTGAGAGAGATATAAGCTGCACTGTATTATTCTTATTTCACTCATTGAGAAGTGAACTCTGATAATCTACCCACTATCAACTCTTGTATTTGTAAGATGATGCGTATAACCCTTATGTGTATAGAATGTGTTCTATACGAAGAATAATTGAATCACCAAGTGTGAGGTGATTGCAAGTGCAGAGAGTGTTCTACACAGATTCTTTGTAGCGATGTTGCTCAAAGGTGTAATAGGTTTCTATCTCCACCTGAAAGAAATTGACTAGTGAATTTGTGATCCTCAAATGGTAGCTTGAGGCGAGGACGTAGGCAGGATGACTAAACCTCGTTAAACTACTGAGTTTACTTCTTCTTGCCCTTACTCTTTATATTCCTGCTTCTTCGTATGTTATTTATATTTTATATTATATATTTGTTTTATAATTATTAAGTTTTTTTAATATAACCCAATTTACCCCCCTCTTGTGTTAGTCATCTAAACAACAATTGGTATCAAAGTAAGGGCTCTATTGTAAGATTAATTATCTGTTGAGTTAAGATCATATGGCTAACATTACAACTACATTCGCTGAAGGTCAATCCAGTAGTCGGCCTCCATTATTTTATGGAGACAATTATACTTTTTGGAAATCTAAAATGAGAATATTTCTTCAGTATCAGGATCGAGAAATCTAAAAATGTATTATAAATAGGCAATATATTCCAACAAAAATTATTGATGGAGTAAAGGTCAACAAGGAAGAAGAAGAGTTTGATCATGAAGATGATAGACTTTATACAGTGAATGTAATGGCTATGAATCTTCTGTATAATGTTCTCAATAACAATGAATTTAACAGAATAATGACTTGCAGGATAGCAAAGGAAATCTGGGATAATTTGGAAATAACTTATGAAGGAATTTCGCAAGTCAAAAAATCAAAATTTTATATTCTTACGCATAAATATGAAATGTTTAATATGATTGATAATGAATCTATTTCTTCCATATATACTCGTTTTACTAACATTATAAATAGCTTGACAGCTCTTAGAAAAGTTTATTCTAATTTGGAGATAATAATAAAAATTCTCAACTCTCTGCCAAAACGTTGGGAATCAAAAGTGATGACGATTCTTAAAGTTAAAGATCTCAAAAAACTTGAAGTAAATGAACTCATCGGATCACTTCTTACTCATGAGTACACATTGAAAAGAGGAGAAGAAGAAGGAAAGCAAAAGAAGAGCTTGGCACTCAAAATTATTCCCCATGAAAGTGAAAGCAATGAAGATAAGGAAAGAGATAACGAAGATGAAGAAGTTCAATGATCACAAGAAGATTTCAGAGATTCTTAAAGAAAAATAAAACTTGTAACACCCCGGTCCCGAAGGTCCAGAGAGTTAGGTCATTTTTCTCAAGTCATCCCAAAACACCAATTCATATATTCCAAATTCTCCAATAACCAACTAATATAAAAAGGACACTCCATAATTAATTAACAAATATTTATGAAACTCTCCAAGAAACTAAACATAAACTTTAATAAAATCAAATGACTTCAAATACTTGCAACAATCCAAAACTTGACATACTAGAAATATCAATGAAGATAAATATTTACTAAGACTAAAAAAATGTATCCACGAGCACTTATTCTCCTATGATCACCAAGCCTCTCTAGTAATGGCTACCCTTGCTGATAATGCACTGAATCATCTCAACTATCTGAAAAATGTAATTAGAGGAGGGGGGTGAGTTATCCACAACTCAGTAAGCAAAGAACATATACTAGTGTGCAAACATGAGCATTTACCAAAATTCAGAATGCAGAACAAAATATTTCTTACTTTTCAGAAAAATGCAGAACAGATTACATTATCAAAAATCAGAGCAAAAGTTTAATATAAACGGAAACAGAAAAAGAAATAAATACATAAAATCCTTTTGGCATAGCATAACTGAAACGTCTTATCAAAATAGAAATACCATGTTTAACCCCCATGGTAGGGTTGTGCAAACCCCGGCGGCCAACCGAGCAGAAACAGAATGTGAATCTTCCCCTTATTATTCTCGGAAACCCGAGTGTGCACACAGGAAAGACCACGCAGAAAACCACTTTGCAGCCAAAGTGGGTGCACCGGAAACAGAATAATTGGTACCAACCAGGACTAAACAAAGCGAAACAGAACCAGAATGTCATGCCAGAGGTTTCAGAATTTATATCATATCATACCCGAGTACAGAATTTTTCCAAAACAAGAACAGAATCAGATCATAAATATCATTTATACAGAAATTTTCATATTCGCTCTTTTTCAGTTCGAAAAAATAGAATGCAACAAAATAACTCATGTCTACACCAGTTCATGCCAGAAAATATTTTATTCTTATACGATTTCTTATGCATATGCGAAACAAAACTGAGGTGATTTCAAAATTTCTTTTCATAACTAAACATGCATATTTTTTCAAGATAAATCTCAGTTCATATTTTTAATGTAAAGTCTAGCATAGGAACCCCGCTTACCTGAATTTCTTAGCTTCTCAAAATTTATCTCCACACGGCTGAACAAAAATTAGTCGCCACCTATAAAATTGACGCATACTTCCATAAATTTTCAAATCAACCATGTATTTTAATATTTGAGCCTAGAACCATAAAATAACCAATTCTCCTACACACTTTAAGTAACAAACTCTCCAACCCCAAAATATCGCAAATTCTAAACACTTCTAAAATTCCTTAAACGACTCAGATCAAAAGAATACCAAATAATAGAAATTAAAAAAAAGAACATCAAAGATAATTTAAATCCGGTCTTTCCCTTGGAAATTTGTCAAGTTTGGAAGGGCTGAAATCAACTCTTATTGAAAATAGCTCAATATAAATAAATAAACAAAATAATAATAGTAATTGATTTTATCCAACCTTCCTACCAAACTTCGCCAAGGCGCTACGAAAAAAAACACCACAGATCAATGTTTACGGTCCTAGTGGAAATAAAAAAATGAGCCCGCGTCTAGAGAGCATAATTACTAGACCAGAAAGTGGTTGTTCAGGTCCATTTTGAAGGAACACCAAAGAACCAACTTATAACTCTACCGAAAATAAAAACATGCAAAAACACATGCTCAAATTCTCGCAAGGAAAAATACCCGTTGGAAGGAACGTGCTTACCGAGAGTTTTTGCACAGGGCTGGGAGACGGTGGTCAAGGCAGCGAGTTTGCGACTGAGAAACGGTGGCTGGTGGCTTACGGTACTAAGGAAAAAGGAGATCGCCTGTTTAGGGTGGAGTAAAACAGAGGGTGTTTGGGGCTGTGGCTGAGTTGTTTCTCGGTGATATCCGACGTGAGGCAAAGCCTTGCGAGGTGGTTGGCAGTACGTGGTGTCGCAGGGGTGGTGGCAAGGTCGACGGTTTCTGGGGTCTTCCTACACGACGTCGGTGATACCACCTTGCCGTGGCTGGTGGCACCAAGCTAGAAGGAGCAAGCAGCGGTAAGAGATGCTCTGTTTCGGGCGGTGAAAACAGGGGATGTTTTCGGTGATGGCTAGCGGCTAGTTCCTCCACCGTGGGTTCAAGGCTGCTAAGTCTAGACGAGGCTGAGTTATGCGAAGGCTTTCAGTGGCTGAGCAAGGTTAAGGCACCTCAGAGGACAGCGGCGGCGTGGAGCTTTCTTCATTCATGAGAGGGAGTAGCCGTGCGTAAGGCGTTGTGTCATTGAGGTTTTCCTTTGCATAGATATATATAATGATACTAAAACCATAAGGAAGCGTAGAGCGGGAAAGAAAGGCTTGATGGAGGCAAAACTATTTTAGGAAAGGAAGAAATGTCCAAATACTCGTTCTATTCGGTTGCCAAGCAAATAGTAAGGAGGAGATACGTGCATGGGAATTACGGCAAAGTGAGATAATTATGGAGAGGAAAGAGGAAATAATATAATGATAATAAATCAGTAAATCATACAGTAAATTAGGAATGTAAATAAAATAACCGCGTCGCTCGGAAAAAAAATATTTGAAGAAAGCTTGGTGTCGGAGCGGGGTGTTACAAAACTCATCCAAGAAAATCTTTCAAAAGGTTTTCCAACAAAGATATAGATAAAAACGACTCCTTAACTTGTTTTAAATGTAAAAAGCCTGGACATATCAAAGCAGATTGTCCCCTGTTTAAGAAAGATCGATACAAAGGCAAGAAAGTAATGAAAGATACATGGGATGATGATTCAAGTAACTCAAACAACGACGCAAGTAATGAAGAATCTGTAAATCTTTGTTTCATGGTTAAAGATGATCTTGAGGTAACAAATTTTGAAAATATTGAAAATCCTTCTTATGAAGAGTTGCAAAATGTTTTGGAAGAGGTATATGAGGAATTTAAAAAATTGGGTATCAAGTATACCGCTTTGAAAGAGAAAAATTATTCTTTAATAAATGAAATTGATGTTTTAAAAAAAGAAAATATAATTTCAAAATATGAAAATGATGAGCTGAAAAAAAAAGTGATTGATTTAGAAAAAATTATTGAAAACTTTATAAATGGAAAAATGAACTTTGAGAAACTTCTTGGTAATCAAATATATGTTTTTGAAAGGTAGGTTTGGGATACATGCCACAAGAAAAACTCAAACCCTATAAAAATTTCTTTGATAAGCTGACTAAATCAAAATCAGATTTTCAAAATTCTTTTCATAAAAATAACTTTTTTAAAGAAAAATATTATCACTCAAGATTTTCAAATATATCACATGTTATTTGTAATTTTTACAATAAAAATTATCATAATTCTCATACTTGTCCTATTAGAAGAAGACATACAATGACTATTAGGGGCATATGGATACCAAATAATCTTGTTTCTTCTAATACTAATAAATAAATGACCCAAAGAACTTGGGTACCAAGAAAAATTATTTTAATTGCTTTTACAGGTATGCATGAAGTCCTCTATAGCTAAAATTGGTAAGAAATTTTCTCTCATAATTGAAGATGTTCTACTTGTTGATAGTTTAAAGTATAATCTTTTGAGTATAAGTCAATTATATGATAAATGATTTATCGTTACTTTAAAAAAGGATAAATACATTATTTTGAATAATCATGATTGCAATATTTGTTTTATTACTTTCAGAAACAATAATGTATATACAATCGAATTTAAAGAAATTGCCTTATAAGATGCTATTTGTTTATCAGCTCAACATGAAAATAGTTGGTTATGACATAGAAGGTTAGTTCATGCAAATATGAAACTTATTTCCAAACTTTCAAAAAATGATCTTGTGAGAAGTTTGCCAAAAGCAAACTTTTTAAAAGACAAAATCTGTGATGCATATCAGTTTAGTAAACAAATAAAAAATTCTTTCAAAAACAAGAAATATATTTTCACTATTAGACCTTTGCAACTAATACACATGGACATTTTTGGACTAAATAGGGTTGCAAGTCTGGGAGGAAAATATTATGCATTTGTTATTGTTGATGATTTCTCTAGATATACTTGGGTCATCTTTCTTGCTCATAAAGATAAGGTACATAATATATTTACCAAACTATGCAAGAGAATTCAAAATAAAAAGGGTTATACTATTTCACCGAAGTGACAGGGAGAAAGAATTTGTCAATAAAGATATTAAGTCTTTTTGTGATGAAAATGATTTTCTGCATAATTTATTTACTTCTCGAACTCCTCAATGAAAATGGGATAGTAAAGAAGAACAATAAATCTCTTCAAGAAATGGTAAGAACAATACTTAATGAAAATAATTTACCTAGTTATTTTTGGACCGAAGCGGTAAGAACTACATGTTATGTTATAAATAGAGTTATGTTAAGGTCTAATTTAGATCAAACCCCTTATGAGCTTTGAAATGAGAAAAAATCCAACATTGGTTACTTTCATGTATTTTGATGCAAATGTTTTATACTCAATGATAAAGATAATTTAGGAAAGTTTGATGCAAAATCTGATGAAGGTATCTTTCTTAGGTATTCAACAGATAGTAAGACTTATAAAGTATTCAATAAAAAGACTTTAACTGTACAAGAATCTATGTATGTAGTATTTGATGAATCTAACCATCTACTCTCCAAGAAATCTATTGATGAAGAATCAGAAGGTACAAATAACACAAATAATCTCAATCTCAATAAAGAGAATACAATGGAAGAAACCCAACATGGAGACATCAGGAAAGATCATCAAGACTTAGTACAACATGCAACCAAGCAGTAGAAACATGTGAAAGATCATCCAGTAGAACAAATTCTAGAAGAACCTTCACGAGGTGTAAGTACTCAATAATCTCTTAAAAATATTTGCAATCACACTGCTTTTCTATGTCATATTGAACCCAAAAATATTGATGAAGCACTGCTTGACGAATTATGGATTCTATCTATGCAAGAATAGTTAAATCAATTTGAAAGAAATGATGTTTGGACACTTATTCCTAGACTCAACGATCATGCTGTTATTGGAACAAAATGGGTTTTTTAGAAATAAGAAGGATGAGTCCGAAATCATCACTAGAAATAAGGCTCGACTTGTAGCACAAGGTTTCAATCAAGAAGAAGGAATTGATTATGATAAGAAGTATGCACCTGTCACAAGATTAGAAGGTATTCGAATGTTACTTGCATATGCATGTTATAAAGATTTCAAACTTTTTTAAATGGATGTTAAAAGTGTTTTCTTAAATAGTTTTATAAATGAAGAGGTATATGTTGAGTAACTTCCAGGTTTTGAAAATCATATATCTGCTAATCATGTTTTTAAAATCACAAAACCTTTATATGGACTCAAACAAGCTCCTAGAGTTTGGTATGAAAGGTTTAGTGGTTTCTTGATTGAAAAAGGTTTTTCAAGAGGAAAGATCGATACATCTCTTTTCATTAAATATGAACAGGATGATATTCTTCTACTTCAAATTTATGTGGATGATATAATATTTGGTGTTGCTAATGAAAATATGTTCAAAGATTTTGTTAAGAGTATGCAGGAAGAATTTGAAATGAGCATGATGGGAGAACTTAATTTCTTTCTCGGATTGCAAATTAAGCAAGCAAAAAGTAGAACATTCATTAATCAGTCAAAATATATCAAAGAATTACTCAAAAAATTTGAGATAGAAGGTGCGAAGGTAATTGGAATACCAATAAGTCTAACCACCAAACTTGATAAAGATGAAAGCGGTAAGCCAGTTGACTCAAAGGTATATCGAGGTATGATTAGTAGTTTATTATATTTGACAGCTAGTAGACCTGATATTATGTTCAGTGTATGTTTATGTGCATGTTTTCAATCATCTCCAAAACAATCTCATTTGATTGCAGTCAAGCATATTTTTAGATATCTTGCCGGAACCATTGACCTCGGGTTATGGTATCCTAAACACACTTCTTTCGATCTTATTAGTTATTCAAATGCAGATTATACTGGTTGCAAAGTTGATCGAAAAAATACTAGTGAAACATATCATTTTTTAGGTCATGCACTCGTTTTATGGTTTAATAAAAAGGAGAATTTTGTTGCATTATCTACTGTTGAGGTAGAGTATGTTGCTGCAGGTAGTTGTGCTCAAGTTCTTTATATAAAACAACAGCTTGAAGATTTTAAATTTATGTACAATCACATTCCAATCAAATGTGATAATATAAGTGTTATATGTCTTTCAAAGAACCCTATACAACATTCTAGATCTAAGCATATTGAAATTAGATATCATTTTCTTAGAGATCATGTGCAGAAGGAGAATATTGTATTAGAATTCACAAGTACACATGAACAATTGACAGATATTTTCACAAAATCCCTACCAGAAGATAGATTATGTATGATTAGAAGAGAAATATGAATGATGCATATCATAAATATCTGTTGAATATTTTTATTCCATTATCTCAAATGGCTTACAAAAACTTGAGATTTCTAGCCACATCTTTCAACTGCATTTGTTCTTCATAGATTGACATGTTATTCTCATCTAAAAGATTAGGTAGTCGAAATGAATAGGCAAACAAGAATTTTAAATCCTTATTATGTTGTTTTAACTCTACTATTTTTCTATTTGATTCATAAACAAATCGTTGAAGTACAAACATAGTCTCGCTAAACTTCTCAATTTCGTGAGTTTTGGACAGCAATCGAGCGAAAAAAGCAACAATGGATGATGAGTATCGAGTCCCGAGACCCACAAGCTCATAAATAGCGTCATGATTAGATTTATTAGCTAAATCAGTCTCTTGTTGCTTCATGGCACCTACGATAGAAGCAGAAATAGATTGATCACGAGAAGTATTGAAGGGAAATTGACGAGCCATTAAAAATTTGTAGAATGAGAATGCAGGCGAATTGTAAAGATGAGAAGAAGATTTGATGTAAATTAGATAAAGTTAAGAATTGCTCTTATAGAAACGAAAATAAGAACAAGACACATTATCATCTCTTCAAATCTTACTTAGTCAAACTTACAAGATATGCTAGATGAGACGGGTGAAATGACTGATTGAAACGGTGCTTGGTTCAAATCTAAAAGATTACTAGAAGAAAATTTTTTCGTTATTCTATTGTTTTGGATAAATAGATATTAGAAATTTAAGAATTTTCTTGTGAGTATTCGATGGGTGAAAATGGTCATTTAAACAGAAATCGAAAATTTTCAAATCTCTACAAAATCTCGTTTGTTAACAACGTCAAGCGGATTTGAATCTCATTCTGCACCGAATTACCAGAACTAGACCTCCAGCTTTTGCAGCCTTTGTCGGACACGGATCACTCCAGTTATTCAACTTCAAATCTCTGCAACATCTAATTCGTCAACAACATCAAACGGATTTAAATTTCCTTCCACACCGAGATGATAAAGATAGGCCTCAGCCTTTGCAGCTTTTGTCGGAAACGGATGACTCCAATTATTCAACTCTTTATAGTTTCTACTAACACATCGTTTTATTTGGTTATTGGTTATTGTAGAAAAAAATCTTACTGAAACCAATTGCGGTTCCATTTTAATGATGCCAAAAGGGGGAGAAGTCTTATACTAGTATTATACTACCATATTATATATGCTAAAATCATATCTATATTTTATTTGAAAAATTAACGCATATTTTCAGGAGGAGCTTAAGTATTACTGTAGGTTGCAGATTTCTACTAATATTTGTCATCATAAAAAATGGAGAGATTGTTGAACCCAAGATTTCAAGTCTCATATCTATGTATAGATTTTGATGATAACAAATAAATTCAAAACTCAAACTCAAGTTGTCTATGCATGAAGAGAGTTAAGCACATCAAGAAATCAAGCATGAGTAAGAAGAAGAATAAATCTACAAATAAAGCTCATAGAGTAATTTTGTATATCTCTTAAAATTTGAAATTGGATTAAAACTCAAAATTAATATTTTTCTCATAAAACATCAAATTGCATTTTTTACATTTGCATAACTTTATTAAAATATTTAATTTTAAAAATTATTTTTTTTTCCACATAAGCATAAAGATTTGAATTTGTAAGATGATTGATTGTCATTTTTGACATGTGCATATATTGTTTGAAAATATTGAAGGGTGGTTGTGTGTTTTTTTGACAAATGTAAAAAATAGATGATTTTGTTTGAAAATCTTGAAGGGTGTTTGTGTGTTTTTTTGACATATGCAAAAAGAAGATGATTTGGTTTGAAAAATAAATCATGCTCATTTTGTCATGTATGAAAAGTAAAAGATTAGTTTTGATTTCTTTGAAAAATGAATAAAGTTGTCTTTAATAAATATAAAAATGAGACATTTTTATTTGAATCTTTTGAAAAGTGAATATTGCTCTTATTTGACATGTGAACCTTTTTAAATTTGAATATGAAAACTCATTTGCTTATAAATAGCTCACTTGAATTTTGCAAAAATGACAACAAGAGCTTACACATCAATTACTAAGTTTTGCATCATTCTTTCAAAACCCTCATTCTCTTTTCTTTAAATTTTATACTTTAATCCTTATTCATTTTGAGAGAGATATAAGTTGCGCTGTATAGTTCTTATTTCACTCATTGAGGAGTATATTCTGATAATCTACCTACTATCAGCTCTTGTATTTGTAAGAAGGTGCGTATAACCCTTGTGTGTGTAGAACGTGTTGTACATAAGGAATAGTTGAATCACCAAGTGTGAGGTGATTGCAAATGTAGAGGGTGTTCTACACATATTCTTTATAGCGGTGTTGCTCAAAAGTGTAATAGGTTTCTATCTCCACCTGAAGGAGATTGAATAGTGAATTTGGGATCCTCAATGGGTAGCTTGAGGCGATGATGTAGGCAGTGGGGTTGAACCTCGTTAAAATACTGAATTTGTTTCTTCTTGTTCTTACCCTTTATATTCTTACTTCTTCGTATGTTATTTTTATTTTATATTGCATATTTGTTTTAGAAGTATTAATTTTTTTTAATATAACACAATTCATCTCTCTTCTTGTATTAGTCATCTAGACAACACAATTACAATAAGAGTTCCCACAAAACAAAGGGTTACCTTCGTAAGTTCAGTAAATTATCAAATATTTTTAACACTTTACTCGGATCTAAAGTGCACATCCGGCCATGATTTGAAAACAATACTAAGGATTACCTTGAATCTAAACATTTGTGAAACAAAGACTAGGCGCTTCCGAACAATAGAAAATATTAGATGGAAAAAATAAATAAATAAATAAACACTCGAAACGGAGGAATTACGACAAAAACCCAAAGCTTCCAAACAATAGAGAATATTAGATGGGAAAAAAACCCACTCGATTTGGAGAAATTACCTAAGTCACCAGTATAGATTTCATGGACTAATGAGAGGAAATCCAAGATTCGAATAAGAAATCAAAAAAATTCAATAATAACAATTTCTAAAACCTACTATTACGCAATTGTGTCAAATCCCAACATAAACCTCTGTTAAAATAATCGTACCTTTGATCGAAAAATTGTCGGAGTCTACAGCGTTTTATGGTGGCCGCCGTTTACTTGTTGATCTTGAGTAGTGCTTCGCGAGGTGAAATCGAGGTGAGACATGGAAGATATGAAAAAGGGTTATATGGGAACACAGGCGAGACATCTCGACAGTGAAAAGGTAAAGCTAAGGGATCAATTGCGGCGGGCAGAAAAAAAATGCCGTAATAAATCATCTTCACCGTTGAATGAACGTGCCGCAACAAATAAACTAAGTTTTGCGACGAAAAAGCACGCCGTAATAAGATAACTTCTAACCGGTTTTCACTGTTCACCCGCGGACCCAAAGATAATTTCGCGCAATTATCCCTACGGCGTTTCCAGTTTCAACGTAATAGGCCATCCATTTGCGTCATTATCTATTGCGCAGTAGTCAAAAATGCCGTTTTAGGCCATAATTCTTGTAGTGATATATGACAACTATTTTCCATTAAGAGTTTGTTCCGATCATAAATAATAACCATTTCTAGCTATTACAAATAATCATTTTTCTTATAATGAATATTGTGTACTTTGAAGTGTTAAAAGCCAAGCCTCTCCTTAAACTTGTGATGATGAATGCTTAAATCTCAGAAGAATCACAATAATTAATAACTCTGCTAATTTTCCAGTACTTTATAAAAGCGTTGTACAGAACACACATGCAGTTCATTCATACTCGATCAAACAGCTGGATCAAGCCTAATGTATTACATACAACTAGTGTGGCAAAGACGACAGGAATAATATTACGGTGTCTGCCCCTTTGACCAGTACTATATGATGTTGATCATAGACACGAGTAGCAGTACTACTACTTCTAATTGCACACATGACCACACGACTACCTATGAATTTCCATATTTCTTTCTTATTATTTATTCTATAAACAATCAAAATTGGTAATTTATGCATACCTTCAACTATCAAGTTTTAGCAATTTGCACCCTCAATTAAATTATCATGACCATTAAGATCATATTGTAACGTTCGAGCCTTAACCTCGTTGTGCACGGATCCATAATAATTATATAATTGGGGTGCAAATTGCTACAATTCAATAGTTTAGGGTACTCATGTAAATTACTATCAATTTTGGGCATTGAAAATATGGTGATTCATGGGGTGCAATTATTATAAAATATACGTACATATAGCTGTATATATACATAGTTGTTTATTAATCAGTATTAATACCTTGATCCGCAGTACTTTTTATCCTTAAATACTCCAAACTTGTCTTTCCTTTGAGATCACGGGAGAAGATATCTTTGTGAAAATCGTGCATGGAAACCTTTGTAAATAGAGGTGGGCTTTGTGTAGCTTTCAACAGACTTTTGGAAGGCTCAATCTCTGCCTCGGACGGGGGGTTGAAGAACACAGCGATAGATATCCTTTCTTTCTCTAAATTTACAGCTACCCTGTGCTCAGCGCTGGTGTAGGCCCCATTGCTCAAGATCTGCAATATGGCACATGCACTCCTATTATATGACAATATTGAAAAAACTTTGTGTGTAATCATTTTTGTATATAATATGATTGGTTGTCTGACAACGTATATATATATATATATATATATATAACACGCGTGACGCAACTGCACATGCTTTAGCTGTCTAATTTCTTCTTATATATATACCACGCATGATATTTATTTTATATAAAATGCCAATTACTAGGTGACAACATGTAGTTGTGATGTGTCTGTACTTAATTTATTGTCAATTTAATATCCTAGCTAGCTAATGAATTTAATTAATCAAAAGAGTTCACAATTATAAGTAAGCTGTTCTGGCTTGATAATGCAAATTATCATCTTCCCGGGGTACGTACGTACACAATTGCCCTGGAGAGGGACAACCCAAATAAGGACGAGATGAACCAAGAGTTGTTTCAATCCCAAGTTTTTTTTTTTTTTGAAACTGTTTCAAACCCAAATTTTTTTAAGTAATTAATGGAGTTCTTGTAGTGCTTGATATGACAACAAAAGAATGTTATTTTTGTTCATCTGTCGTTTATAATCCCAACAATACACTAAGTCAACACCAATACTAGCACTGCACCTATCTTATCTTAATCGGTTCGGGACGATATTCTCAAGTTGGCCGGCCTCTAGTACTGATCGGTAAAAGTTTTATATACGAAAATTCATAAACACGATTTATACAATATGATCCTGCATCTATCGTATGTATAGATAAAATGATATATTACAAAAATCATACCAATTTATAAAAAATAAAAAAATAAAAAAATAAAAAAAAAGTTAAAAATACACACGTACAACTCCACTAGTTTACTACTCTTTATTATGTTTTTTTTTTTTATCATTTTTTAAGTATTTTTTTAACATCCTGAATCATTAAAAAATATACAACTTTACTATTAATAGACACTTTCTTAATCATTAAGTAACTGGAAAGTTTTTAAAACTTAAAAAATAAAAATAAAAAGAGTAGTAATGGGGTACGTATAAGTAGGTTTGACAAATACACATTAGCTTGTTATTTTAAAAAGAAAAAGAAAACTATCAATTTTTTTTAATTCTTACTATTTAGGTTTTTAAGACTTTAGTTTATTTTTCTTAAAAATAGCTTTTTTAGTTATCTTATATATTATGTTACACATATAATGTAAGTAAAATATCACTACAAGAAAATTGGTTATCTATTGCCAATTATTTTTTGTCAAAATAAGTTTGTTTTCCTAACAAATAATAATCTTCACCACAAATAATCTATCATGAATACTTGTTTTTTTTTTTTTTTAGTGTATAGCGTACATATAGCTAGACAGTTTTCATTGGTTCTGATCGGCATGACTCGATCCATTAAAAATGTTATATGCATGTTAGATGAACATATAGCTAGACAGTAATTAATTTTGTTCAAAATGAAAAGCAAGAGTACCGACTTTAATGCTTGTTTAATTTATTCCCACAGTTTTCTTAAAAATAAAAAAATCAAAAATCAAAAACTGAGGAGGCCGCCGAGTTTTCTATTTTTTTTTTCTCCTACAGATTATAGGAATTAAGTTCTAATAGGATCTATTAATTGATCATTTTTGCGTAATTTTACAGCATACAAGATTAGTCGATCGTGATAAATAATTTTATGTTAAGAACACTTTATTATCTTTGTAATTTTTTTGGACTGACATAAATGATTAGCATTGAACGTGCGTTTCTAAGAGTATATATATACATATGGATATATATATATATATATATATATAACGGCATGGTAGAACTCTTATATATTTATATTATAAATATATATATATGTTACTATAAAAAAATAAAGAGTATTTGTGACAATAATAACTATTTTCAACAAAAATAGTTGTTCACAAATAAATAGTACTTTTTTATAATGTATGTATATGATTTATGTATGTATAATTGTGTATTAGTAATTTAGATACTGAGATGAGATGAAATAATCAGTTAAAATGATTTGTTAATAATAATGAGACTCTTAATTGAAATGATTTGAGATAAGAATATAACTAGCATATAAATATAGGCGCGCAAATGACACACCTATAGTACATGCAGTGTGCGTTCAATACATATATACATATATACATATATATATATATATATATACACCACGTGATTTTCTAATTAAAAGAGATCACTGGGAATTAGAGACGTCCATGAGATGATGATCTTATCGAAAAATGTAGGATAAGACAAATTACCTCCATAATGTCTCCTACGTTGACAACAAAGGCATGTGGAAGGAAGCTCACGGGAATCCAAACCCCATCTTTCTTAATCTGGAGACCTTCAACTCCATTGACTTGATGAAGAATGGTGATTCCAGTAGCGTCAGAGTGAGGAGGAAGCCCAACAACAAGCTCTGGTTGTGGGCATGGCGGATAGTATGTCATCCTTATTGATCTCATCCCATCTTCAAATAACTCCTCCATCTCGCTCTTTTCTATCTTCAGGGGTTTTCCCATCAACTCCATAAGTGTCATGGCTAGTTTCTGCAGCTCTGCGAAGTATGACTCTAAGGTGTTCCTGCAAATCAAAGCCAAACAATATGTCAAAATATTTAAATTAGAGAGAGAAAGAGAGAGAGAGAGAGGAGAGAGAGAGAGAGAGAGAGAACCTCAAACATGAAGGTAGCTCTGGGAATAAATATGGCTTTCTTTTGTGAATTGGGTTGATTGTCATGTAGAACCTATCACCCCAATCAAGGGTTTGAGCTTTTGGTCGGGGGACTGTTCCATAGCCTTCAACATCACCTGGCCTTATCTTGTATTTCATTTTTTCTTCCAAGGGAAGCTTGAAGAATTCTTCGATCTCCTTGTTCAGTTTGTTTAGTAGCAAAGGAGTTACTCCATGATTCACCAACTGTAAAACAATCATACAATTACGACTTCTTGAGGGTTATAATATATATATATATCGTTTCAATTCATGTTTTTTTTTTTTGTCAAGAAGAGGGAAAAAAGAGAGAGAGAAAATAGACACTGTGCTTGGAGGCCAGGTCTTTAATTTGTTCTCTTTTTCCTTTGCAATACATACCTTCCTAGTTATGTACATAAAACTGAATAGATATATATTGAGATTGGAGAAGGGAAATCATGTTAATTGTTGAAGAAAATTTGAGAAAAAACCTGAAAGAGACCCCAAGCTTTGCAAACTGAATGCAACTTGTCTAGCTCTAACTGTGTGGTCTCCCCGATGATCAATTTTTGCATGTCAATTGTTGGAACAGTAGTATTGGAGTCATGAGAGAGACCAAGTAGAAGTGGCTCTTGATCAGGACAAATATAGTTCTGAGGGATTGTTTTGAGTGGCTTTTTGGTGAGCTCCATAACGCTTACAACTGAGTTTGTGCTAAAAAACTCAACTGCATCCCGTGTTGCCATTGCTTAACCTAGGTGCACCAGCTTGTTATAACCAAGTAGGTGATCAGTTTCATTTGCTTGGGGGAGGGGGAATGGTTGGTTCTTATATAGCACGCTAACTGAGAGTGGTCCTTCAATCTGGAATATGTGACCATAATAACTATTGAAGATAATATCAAATCAATATTATTTTGATTTGATTTTTATAATTATCAAATTACTTTGATTTGATCATTTGATCTTGATTTAATTTTTATAATATTTAAAATATTTACCTTATTTTATCTTAACGTAATTTTTATATAAATAGGAATGTATGCTTTATATTCAGTAATAATTGAGAAAGTAAAGATATAATCCGAAAAGTCTTTTCTCCTCTCTCTTCTCCATCTTTTTTTATATTATGTTTTATTTTCTATAAATAACACCCTAACTGCATTCAAGGGCTTGCGCTCTTTTTTTAGTATTTTTAAATATTTAAAATATATATATATTAATATACTAATAGTCATTTTCTTAAACAAGAAGTAAAATTAAAAAAAATAAATACACAAACGATTAAAATGAGAGGACAAAATGAAGGGGCATAAATATAGCATTATTCTAATATTAATAGTTTAAAATATTTGAAATTTTGAACCTATAACCTAGCACATGAGGTTAGGGGTTCTAAAGCTAAAATTTTGATTGAGTTTTATTTTGAAGTAAAAATAAATATTTAAAAATAATTCCTATCATTTATTAAGTAAATTATTACTTAAGATTTTATACTACCTTTTCAATTACTATTTTAAATTGAATTAATTAATATTTTTAACTGGATGCATTTTGTTTTTTTTTTTTTTTTAAATATACTTTAGATTTTTTTTAGAGGACTTCTTCCATTAAGAGGCCTTAGGCAATTGTCTAAGACGCCTAATAGAAGAGCCAACATTACTACCAGCTTCATGCATGGTGTCCAATAAGGAAATTAACTTGTTGGAAACTTAATTGTAATTTTTTATTGTTTTCGGTAAGGTAAGTTGTCATGCATGTATTTATTCAAAGTAAAAATATCAAGATAAACATAAGCTCAAGTAAGCAATATTAGAGACCGGCCTTACTAAGTCTTAATGCCCAATATATGGCCGCCAACTCTTTGATTAATTGAAGAGACAATATACTAGCGACCCTAGATCTCTTTCAAGTACTAGAGCACGACAATATAATATAAATAGTCACAAGCTCCAATACGTGATCTAACTCAAAACGATGTTGTAAGTAGGGCTTAGAAAAGGGGGAATCAGTCCGATTCGATATCAATTTTTATTTAATTAGAAAAATTGGTTCATGTCAGTTCTAGTTTTGAATTTCATCTGAACACCGATTCAAATCGGACCAGACCGATATACATATATATTTTTTATTTTATACATTAAATATATAATATTTTTATATGATTTCTTTATATTGTATAATTTTTTATATTATATGCTATGTTGCTATTAATATTAAACATGGACATTAATATTAAGTTTTTAATATAACTTACTTTGCGTCAAATATCACTTGCCAAAATTTTACTGGAGTAAAATCTTGTTTACCTGTGAAATCGATAAAAAGGGACAAAATCGAATCGGTCTAGTATTATTCCTTAAATTTTCAAACCAGTGTATACTGATTTGATTATAATAAATTTCTAAAACCAAACTAATTAAGTGAACCAACTACACCCGTAATTGTAAGGGACCTACTTAATTGGCTCATATCTCATGAATCATCTAAAGAACCAAAAGTAATTCCATATGTACACATAAGTACAAGTTGTTTAAGAAGAGAAATGATTTGTAAAAATTCTAAATAAATAAATCTTGCATAGTCTTTTATTAAAAAAAAAATACCTCACCTTAAGAAAGTATAAGAAAAACTATTTTTTATTGCTACCCATTTTTTTTTCTATAACTGACTAATTTATACAAAAATTTATACCTCACATTACATAAACATCATACTATTAAAGTAATTGCCACGAAGTACTGAACATCTCTCGGAGCAATCAAAGGTCTATAGCTAATTGGCATAATTCCTAGCCTCCAAAATAGAAGTTTGGAGTTCAAAACCCCACTACCCCAAATGTAATTAAAAAAAAAAAAACATGCCCTAATGAAAAAAGGTCAGTGATGTAACATCAAGAGATCAATAAACATGATGAAACCAAAGTCAAGCTGTGAGCTTTCACTTGGACCACATGAAAAATATGGAACATATAAATATCTCAACAATCTATGATCTAATCCAACTCTCATGGGTCTATGAAAGATCCACGCGCGTACTCAATCATGTACAATATGGTATGAGAAGTCATACACAAGTGATACAACACATTTCAGAAAACCTTTGAACAAGTGTCGCTTATAATGTCCAAACAACGGATGTGAGATCTCAGATTACGTATATTTTTATGTATTGTCTTTATTCTTAATGTTGATTATTTTAATTTATTTTAATAATATTATTAGTTATATTTTATTTGTTTGAAATTTATTATTTGAACTATTAGTTAGTTAATATTAGTTTTACGTTGTTTTAGGTTGAAATGTTGAGTTACGTTGTTTCCTAATTAATTTTAATGTGAGATAATTATATTAACGATTGGAATTAAATTCCTTTATTTTATTATATGATTTTATTTGATGTGTTTTCTTTATATTAATTATTGTATTGCAATTAAATTGTGTTTTGGCTTAATTTATTTTATTGTTAGGTTTTAAATATTTTATTTTATTGATATTGAATTTTAGCATTTTCACTTGGTTTTTATTTATTTTATTGTGCTTTATTTCTAGTTAGTTTTCATTCCCTTTCTTTTTCTTTTTCTTCTCATTTTCTTTTCTCATTTTCTTCTTTCTTTTTATTTTCTTTTCTTCCCAGTTTCTCCCCACAGTCCCGTGCGCGACCCCCCCCCCCCTTTTCTGCTCTTTCGTTCGGCCTCAAGCCTGGCCAGTCTCCACTCCCAACCGCCAGTCCTCACCGCCGGTCTCACCTAAACCCCTTGCTGTCGGCGGGTCCATAGGTACCAGAGGTGTTACCTTCGGCCACCTCACTTTCCCTGTACGGCCATAAACTCGAAATGGGTCTCATGGTTTTTCTTACATTTTCTGGCACCACCACCGGCCGCCTTGGCCCACCACCACCACCACTAGACTCCCTACCCTCCGGAGTACCAAACCTACCGCCGGTAGCTACCCTAACTCCTCCCTTCCTCCTCCACCACCTTCACCGCTACATCTACCACCTTCATGAGATTCTCCACCCTTAAATGGGTATTTTCCTAAATTTTGGTGTCAAACCGAGCATCTTAGCCAATGTACGAAATGACTACTATGAGCGTTATAGATCGGCGCTTGTTCGATGATCTATGGTTTTACCTGCTGTAAGTATTTTCCAAATGAACTTTAAGATTTAAATATATTTTTTGCATTAACATATATGTGTTGGTTGGTTTTAAAATTTAGTGGTTATTGATTATTTTGTGTGATGTCGTATACATTGCATAATGCATGCATGTTCATGTTTATATAGAAAAACTGGATTTTCGCATAATTGCATGCATGTTCATGTGTTGGAAATGAAAACTGGATTTTCATGTGTAAATGGTTTTCGGGTACATGTGTATCACGACTCCAAGCCGGGATGGGGCATTATCCTGGTGGAGCTCCTCTGGTCATTCGGGAGCAGAATATACTAAGTGATGTCCCCTAGGTTGTCACCGGGCGACAACGAGATTGGACAGGATGGTAATGCTCTCGTGCCGACTCTGTGGCTTCTCTGCTGGCAAGGGTTAGGGGATGCCTAGTCATGGCATGTGCTGGGCGTGGTTAGCTAGGCATTGCCCGTTCCGAAGTCACATGCGTGGTCGTTACCTACGGTGTGATGAAGAGAGCCAGGATGTGCGGATGGTCCCTAGGGGAGACCATGGTGCATACGGTTAATAAAATGAATGTTTTTGCTATTTTTTGAGAAAATGACGGGTTTTGATTATTGATTTTACGTGGACCATTTTCTGGGAAAATTGTTGTGGTTTTAAAGGATTTACATATATCATTTTCTGGAAAATGATGGATATTTTTATTGGAGTTTATCTTGAACCAAAATGGTATTTTGGCGTGTGTAGTTATTTTTATTTATTTTGAGGAAGATGATTTTGAGTTTCATGCATATGGTGTTGTGTTCATGTGTGTTGTGTTGGTACATGAATATATTTTATATCTTATGGTTTATTTGAATTGTACTTACCTGCGATGACATTTTTGGTGTCGTAGACTTTGGATACAGATGTCGAGGAGGCTAAACCTGAGGAGGGGGCTCTGTTGTTGAAGTCTGGTATTATAATTTATTATTTTGGGAATTGTTATTTTCCTTTTTGATAATTATGTATCTTTATGTTTATCTTTGGGATGACTGTATTAAATATCCTGTTGGAGAATTTGTGTTAAATTATTTTATAAATTTTTTTTAAAAATTCTGGTACTTAGATATTGACTTCAATTATCCACTGCTTTTACTTGTGGATGTCACGTGTTCATACACTTAGCACTTGACGTGGGGGGTGCATGACCCAAGTTGTCATCATCCCGACGCCTCGATTCCCGTATTCTTTTAAGGGAAATTTGGGGGCGTCACAGGTGGTATCAGAGCAGTTCGACTCTGAGTAAATTCACAGATTACCTAGGGACAGTAACAGAAAAGTTTGTTGTTTTAAAATTCGTTTGTTTTATTGTTTGTTTATTTTATTCTATTTTATTATTCTAATCGTTCTCTAAACTTTTTTTTTCTGCTAACTTATATTGTAAGATTTTTTATATTTATTTCGTTGTATGGTGTTTTTTTATTTTAATGTGTATTTTGTTATTTATTTTTAGAGTTATCTTGGTTCTGATTGGTTGGTTTAGTTTGCTTTATTTAATTTTAATATCTATTCAATATTATAATTGGGTAGTAGTTAAAATTTTAGTTAGTTGATTTTATTTAGTTAAGTTGTTAAGCATTTATTTATTTCTAGATATGCCTTTGTTATGTTTAAATTGAAATTTGGGTCTTTCGGGTTAGATTATTATTTTATATCTTTCATTTTATTGAATCATATATTTTAAATAATTATATTATGGAATCCCTTGTCTTAAAGTTTATTATTTTGTTGTGGGTTATTTTGTTTATTAAGCTTTTGTTCATTTATCATATGGATTTGGTTTTATTTTAATTTCATTTCACGAGTTTCCTACAAGATGGTTTTAAATTTTGTTTATTATCTTCTTATTTTAAATACGATGTTTTGTCTCTTAAATATCTTGGAACTTTGAGATTTATTGAGACATAAATTTAAAGAAAATTGCTACTATATTTCCTTTTAGAGACATGCCTTGAGGTAAGTTTTTAAATTTATTATCTATTCATCTATTCACTTGTTTTATTTTAAAAGTTTACCTATTTATTTTGACGAGGGGATTCGTTTTGGCGACTTGTGAGTATTTATTAACTTATTTATTTATTTATTTTACTATGGTTCGTTTCTTTTAATGATTTTAAATCCTAGATATTTCTGTAATAAACTTGTTAGAGTTAAACTTCAGGAGAATTTTTAAACTTTATTTGCCATTTCATTTCCCCTTCTTCTTTTAATTCAATCTCTTTGTTCTATTTAATAAAAGGTTTTGGTGATTTTGTGTTTATCAATGGAAGTGTACTTGTTTTGTTGATTGGCTGGCATTTATGTATTTATTTATTTATTAGATCTTTCTCCCCTTTCAGTTTTTATATAATATTTATGTGAATTACTTAAGTTTTATTTGGTGCTTGGGTATATAATTATATTTTTGTGAGATAAATTCGTTTTGATAATCATGGGTATTTATGTAATTGTGCTTCTTTATTGATGTTTTATATGTTATTTATATATATTACCTGGGACTCACTGAGTATTTGAGTTTTTAAGTTTTAATTTTATTTTCGGGAGAATGTTGGAATTGTACTCTATATGGACTCTTCTTGTGAGTGTGGAATCTTTATCCATCGATTTCTTGTTATGAAATCTGTTTTAGGAATACTTATGATAGTAGGCGATCATTTGTTTCTTTGGTGAATTTTGATTTTGGTTGTGGATACTTAGAGTTTGATGGGTAATAGTGGTATGCGTGTAAATATTTGAGAGTACTCGTCTTTGATTTGTGTTTGACTTTGGAGAAGTTGTTTCGTTAGGTGATGGTATTAAATTCAAGAGATCTAAATTTTAGACTTCTTGGCGAGTTAATTGGGGTGGACAATTTAAACTTGATATTTTGTGTATTTAATGGTTAGCAGCCTTTGTTGAGGTATCTTAAGAAATTAGTTGTGATTTGAGGTCGCATAGAAATTTAAATATTTGAGGTTATTCCATCTCATGAGTATTGAAGGTCCATTGGGAGAATTATGTGTATCGTGGTTACCTTGCTAATTAATTTGAGTAGAGTTGATAGGATTTTTATGTGATGTACGTTGGAGCTTAGGTGTCAACCATAGTAATATAATCAGAATTATGAAATATTAAGACTTTAGAATTTAGAAGTGTGGTATACGATTTCTTGTTAATAGGTGTCGAGTCAGCTTCAACTCAATGGTGATAATTTATGAGGACTTAATTTTATGTATTTAGTGAGTTATCAGAGTACACGCGAAAGCGTAATGTCTTGCGATGTAGTTGGAGGATTCAAGTCTTGTGCTGATCTTGAGGTATTAGTAGTGACTTGAAATTTAGGATGAAACTTACAAGTGGAGATTTATCAGTTGGTTGGATAAATTATGCTTATTGATGGTTAAGTTGAAGAGTTAAACTTGAAAGTTACTTGAGAGTAGCAAGATTTGTTGTATGGAGTTATTGAATATTAGAATTTTGAGATATTGTACTAAAATTTTTGTACATATGGAGATTTCGGACTATATACTGCTACCTTAGGAGTCCTAGAGATGGAATGTTATTTGGAGACTATATGATTATGATGGATTAACATTCATTTGATTTTGAAAAAAATATGTGACTGTGTAAATGCATGGGGTGAGTATTGAGCTATGTGGTAGGTGAGGTATTGAGTTTCTATTAGTTGCAGTCGAGCAAATTTCGAGTACGAAATTTATTTTAAGAGGGGGAGAATGTGAGATCATAGATTATGTGTATTTTTACGTATTATCTTTATTCTTGTTATTGATTGTTTTAATTTATTTTAATAATATTATTAGTTGTGTTTTATTTGTTTAAAATTTATTATTTGAACTATTAGTTAGTTAATATTAGTTTTACGTTGTTTTAGGTTGAAATGATGAATTACGTTGTTTCCTTATTAATTTTAATGTGAGGTAATTATTTTAACGATTGGAATTAAATTCCTTTATTTTATTATGTGATTTTATTTGATGTGTTTTCTTTATACTAATTATTGTATTGTAATTAAATTGTGTTTTGGCTTAATTTATTTTATTGTTGGGTTTTAAATATTTTATTTTATTGATATTAAATTGTAGCATTTTTAGTTGGCTTTTATTTATTTTATTGTGCTTTATTTCTAGTTAGTCTTTATTTCTTTTCTTTTGCTTTTTTCGTTTTCTTATTTCTTTTTCTTTTCTTTTCTTCCCAGTTTCTCCCCCCAGCCTTGTGCACGACCCCCCCCCCCCTTTTTTGTTCTTCTGTTTGGCCTTAAGCCTGGCCAGCCTACACCATCGACTGCCAGCCCTCACCGCGGGTTTTGCCTAGACCCCCTTCTACCGGCGAGTCCACTAGTACCGGAGGTATTACCTTCGGCCACCTCACTTTCCCTACACGGCCACAAACCCGAAATGGGTCTCATGGCTTTTTTTACATTTTTCGGAGCCACCATAGGCCGTCTTGGCCCACCACCACCACCGCTAGACTCCCCACCCTCCGGAGTACCAAACCCACTGCCGGTAGCAACCCTAGCTCCTCCATTCCTCCTCCATCCGAAATGGGTCTTCAAATGGGTTTCCTTTCGCCACGCCGCCGTTCGACCACCATGGGTCTCACCTCCACCACCAAGACGTTCCCCCATCTCAGCCGACCACTCCCTAACTTAGTTTTTCCATCCGTGGCCCCACCTCCCATATATGAGTATAAACCCGAAAATGAGTTTCCACCCATTTTGAGCCTGATTCGCCACCTTCTGGTGGTTGCACCGCCTCACCACCACCTTCATGAGATTCCTCACCCTTTAATGGGTATTTTCCTAAATTTGGGTGTCAAACCGAGCATCTAACCAACATACGAAGTGACCACTATGAGCACTGTAGATCGGCGCTTGTTCGATGATCTATGGTTTTACCCCCTGTAAGTATTTTCCAAATGAACTTTAAGATTTAAATATATTTTTTGCATTAACATTTATGTGTTGGTTGGTGTTGGAATTTAGTGGTTGTTGGTTATTTTGTGTGATGCCGTATACATTGCATAATGCATGCATGTTCATGTTTGTAAAGGAAAATTGGATTTTCGCATAATTGCATATATGTTCATGTGTTGGAAATGAAAACTGAGTTTTCATGTGTAAATTGTTTTTGGGTGTGTGTGTATCACGACCCCAAGCTGAGATGGGGCATTATCTCGGTGGAGCTCCTCTGGTCATTCGGGAAAGCGGAATATACTGAGTGATGTCCCCTGGGTTGTCGCCGGGCGACAAAGGGATCGCATGGGATGGTAATGCTCTCGTGCCGACTCTGTGGCTCCTCTACTGGTGGGAGTTAGGGGATACCTGGTCATGGTACGTGTTGGGCGCGGTTAGTTAGGCATTGCCCGTTCCGAAGTCATATGCGTGATCGTTACCTACAGTGTGATGATAAGAGTCAAGGTGTGCGGATGGTCCCTAGGGGAGACTATGGTGCATACGGTTAATAAAATGAATGTTTAGGCCATTTTTTGGGAAAATGGCAGGTTTTGATTATTGGTTTTACGTGGACCATTTTCTAGGAAAATGGTTGTAGTTTTAAAGGATTGATGTGTATTATTTTCTGGGAAATGATGGATGTTTTTATTGGAGTTTATCTTGAGCCGAAATGAGATTTTGGCGTGTGTAGTTATTTTTATTTATTTTGAGGAAGATGATTTTGAGCTTCATGCATATAGTGTCGTGTTCATGTGTGTTGTGTTAGTGCATGAATATATTTTATATCTTGTAGTTTATTTGGATTCTACTTACCTGCGATGCCATTTTTGGCATCGTAGACTTTGGATTAGGGATGTAAAAAGACCGGATCGAACCGGTGGACTGGACCGGACCGATTGTCCTGAACCGAGACCGGACCGATTGTCCTGAACCGAGACCGAACCGGACCGAATGGTTTGGTCCAAATTTTACATGGACTGATTAGTTCCGGTCTGGTTCAAGTCCAAAGGATTTCTCCCCCTGAACCAAGTTGGACTGGACCGAACCCCACATATATATATATTTATATATTTATATATAAAAATAATATATAAATTATAATATTAATATTAATTAAAATTAATATATTAATATATAATATATATTAACATATAATATATATTAACATATTAATATATAATATATACTCTTATAATATTAATATATTATTATTTATTGGTTGACTAGTTGTAGTATAAAAATATAAATTATAATATATCTATATAGAATATTAGTAATAACTTATAAGTAATAAGTGTATTATTATTATTTAATATATTATTACTGATTTATTACTATTTACTAACATATAAATATATAATATACTAATGTAATAGTGTTATTAGTTATAATTTACTACATACTTAATATATAATATATACTAACATATTAATATATAATATATACTCTTATAATATTAACAAATTATAATTTATAGTAGTTAAATTTGAGCCTAAAAAATATTTGATTATTGTAGAATTTTAGATTAAATTTAGCTCATTAAATCATATGGGACATCCCTGGATCGGACCGGAACGCCCATAGACCGAACCGGACCGCCTCTGAACCGAATTGGACCGGACCGGTATGGACCGGACCGGACCGGTATGGTCCGAACTCCTGTTCGGTCTGGTTTAGGGTGAGAGAATTTTTAGACCGAATGGAATCGGTCCACAAATTTTCCGGACTGGACCGGACTATTTACACCCCTACTTTGGATGCAGATGTCGAGGAGGCTAAGCCTGATGAGGCAGTTCCGCTGTTGAAGTATGGTATTATAATTTATTATCTTGGGAATTGTTATTCCCGTTTTTAATAATTATGTAACTTTATGTTTTTTCTTTGAGATTACTGTATTAAATCTCCTGTTAGAGAATTTGTGTTAAATTGTTTTATAAAATATTTTTAAAAATTCTAGTACTTAGATATTGACTTCAATTATCCGCTACTTTTATATGTGCATGTCACGTGTTCACATACTTAGCATTTGACGTTGGGGATGCGTGACCCGTGTTGTCATCATCCCGATATCTCGATTCTCGTGTTCTTTTAAAAGAAATTTGGGGGCGTCACAATGGAGGTGAATGGTTAGGTGCCACGTAGGGCCATGAAGAGGACTTCAGATGAACTTGTAATGAGGTATGTAACAAAGGATGAACTTCGGATTCAACACTCCCCCCCCAATCCTTGTCTCTTCAATCCCAATCCCTCCAATCCATCTCTCATCACACTCTCTTTCTATCCCATACGATTTTCGCTTAGGTTCAAAGGCCTGCATCGGAACCCTTACGTCAATCCTCCCTTCGTCGAAAATGGAAGTTGAAAATGGAGAAAGGTGGTCGGGGGGGTAGATGGTTTGCATCATGGGGGGTTTATGTGATTACTTTTATGGATTTGATTCCCTCATCCCACGATTTCTATGCCTTGTTCGAAGTAATACTTCTTCTTTGCCATTATTGTTATTGTTGATGAAGTTTTCATTTCATCTCCATTGACTCTCAGCCTTCAAATCACTTTTAGGGTTAGATAGAGAGAATCGATTAGTCTCGACTAATTGGGTGTTGGCTCTGATGATATTGTCACTATGCAATTTTAGCTTGTCATGATCATCTTTGTGCCAAACATCGAAGCTAAAATCACCTCCATGCACTACAGTATTGTAAATTGAGGAAGGGGCACTTTTTGGAGGGGTTATGTGCAGTGAAAGATCAAGAATTGGATAAAAATTAGAGAGTTCTTGATCAAAAATGTCTTTTCAAAGCATTTTATCCTCAAAAGTGCTCTCAAGTTTGTTTTCCTGAAATTTTTCTTCACACTTTATGGTTGATTTACTCTGATTTCATCTAATTTGAAAAAATCGAAATCGAAACTGAAATCTTAAAAATTTTGCAGAGTTTATTTCTAAATTTGTAGAAGTTTTTGTGGAAGTTGTGTAAGAGCTCGATAAAAATAATCTGGGTCACTCGATTTTGAAGGGAGAACTCGAGAATGATGGTGGGGGAAGAGTAGAGCTTGTTTTCTCTTAGGGAAGAGCTCAGTTTTCTCTTAGGGAAGAGCTCGATGGCGCACGTAAGAACAGAGATGTGCGAAGGAAATCGAAATGCTAGAATAATTCCCTGCTTTGCGCTGCAACTTGCTTTGCACTGCAACTAGATTATTGAGAAAATGCATACGTGGCACCCTGTGATAGACCTATGATAATCACCTCTTATAGGTGACACTGGCCCAAAAAAGCTCTCTTATACAATACATGTGATAAAGTAGGGTACTTTTATAAATTATTTTATAAAATTTACATCATT
Source organism: Platycarya longipes (assembly GCA_036559045.1). Lineage (NCBI taxonomy): Eukaryota > Viridiplantae > Streptophyta > Magnoliopsida > Fagales > Juglandaceae > Platycarya > Platycarya longipes. Next base: position 19,138,370 of record CM071798.1, read on the forward strand.
TTACAAAAATACCCCAACTTTATAACATATATTGTATGAAAGAAAAATACTTTAACCACAAAGGGATTACACAAAAGTAAATCCTGAAATTGAAATAGTTTGATATAGTATGTCAAATTATAAAGTTATTTTTATTATAAAATAAATCTAATAGATGTTATAAAACTATATTAGTTTATGAGTTTTTCTTTATATAATTTCTTTGTGTCTATAGCAGTTCTATGTATAAAATATTGGCAAAAATATTGTAGATTTATCATTTATCATATACTATATTCACTATTAATCACTAGTGATGTATATCCACACAATAATGACATCCTTATATTTTTTTTATATTATTTTATTATTCAAATTTAAAATAAATTTAATTAACCAGCATAATTATATAATTTAAGTATAAATAAATTGAATTTTATAAAAAAATGTCCTAAAAAGGAAAAGAATGTCGATTTTTTAAAAACGGATTTATTTTCAATTATGTAAAATTATGTAAGAACGTCATTTTTTGATTTTTCAATCCAACTTCAAAGAGGAAACGACAAAAAAGCAACTGAATAATAAAATAATAATTAAAAAAAAAGATAATGCTACTCTTACGTGAGAAACACTACTTCTCCCAAAAATATGTCTCCAATTTATCTCAAAGTATTTTTTTTTAATTAGTGATTAAAAAAGTGCTTTATAATAATGATGTGAATTTCTTTCAATTTAAAAAATATTTAAAAATATCAAAAAAAAAAGAAATCAAATAAAATAATAAAAATAACTCAATTTTCCTATTCGGGTGATCCTTGGGCTATATCTTTCGGGCGATATAGCACCGCTGCTCTTACATGTGGAGGCTGCCGACTGGAGAGAGATCAGCAAAAAAAAATTATATTTTTTTATTTGTGGTTTTCCTTCAAGTATTTTTTAAAGCTCATTAAATAATGTTTTAATAAAAAAAAATATTAATCACAATTTTATTAAAATATACTTATTTAAGGTAAAAATAAATAAAAATAAAACCACGGGGGAACATTTCCATATAAAAAAATATAAGGGTATCGTTACAAACTTAGGGGCACGAACTAGCCTTGGCAGAGAAAAAAAAAAAAAAGGGCACGAACTAGCCTTGCGTTTAAAATCATTCCACATGCACGCCACTATTGTGAATCTTTGACATCCCACAGCTACATGCAATGGCGGACCGACCTTAGGCCCCCAAAAGTTTTCAAAATTTCAAAATATATTCTACATTTTATTTCTAATTCTATAAATATAGAAAATGGCACTCCAAAAATTTATAATTCTTATATACTTTCTATTTTTTTTATATATATATCTAGAAATATCTTTCTCTAGTTATTTTTTATGGTCCCAAACTTTTGCATAGTTTTTATATATTTTCTATTTTCAAGGATGCGGCCTCATCAAAAGTAAATTAAAACTAGGTTTAGAAAAAATAATAAACTTATTAATACAAATCTCAAAATTTTTATTATGTAATATTAGGCTTCTTATAATAGAGTTCAAAGTGAAATTACGGGAAAAATTATTTAAGATTGATGATTTATATAAATAATAATTGAGACATTTTATCTTCTAGACTTTGTTGAGTAAGAAACATATTTATTTAAGGTCTTAATTATACCATTATATGCTTAATGTAATACGAAAATATCTAAATTTTAGATAAAACTTGATAAACTAGCTTACATAATAGAATGAAAGATAACCTTCTAAAAATCATTTGATAGTTCTATTAAGAAAATAAATATAAATATTTCATTACAAAAATAATAATGGACTTAATATTATTCTATTAAACACATCAGAAACTTGAAATATATATTAAGTTGTGTTTTTTAAAATTTTATTTCTATGTCTATGTAGCAAATTACTGAGATCTAATTATATATATATATATATATATTTAATTTATTTTTATTTTATATAAACATGTCACACGGTAGCAAAATTGACCCCCCAAAAAAATTCCTAGTTCCATCCATATTTGCACGCGGGTAAGAACATTAATATTTGTAAAAAAACTCCGATACAAGAATCTTCATGTATTTAAATATATATAAATGATAATTTTTAATTATTAAAGAAAATGATAATATTTAATTTTTATATTTAAATTTCAATAGATAATATAATTGACTAATTTATAGATGGTTCAATTCGGTCTAATTTTGGATATTTATAATTTGTAGTTGATTCTGAACTATTTATAACCTTTAGAATTTTTAATTCGTTCAAGTATCATTATCTAAAATTTCAAGAAAATTCTATATACAATTCGAAACTTTGGGACTTCCTGTGCACGCTTAAAACAAATGATTTTATTAACGATCAAAACACATCATTTCAAAAAACTTCTGGCACCTCTCTCTAGAAAAACAAGAAAGAGCTCTCTCTTGAGGGGGTAGGAGCTTCGGCTCTTCCCTCCCTCCCTCCCTCCCCTTCCCACTTTCCTATGGTTTTTTTTCTGTGTTTTTTTTTTCAGGATGAGATAGGAAAAGTGATATTGGGATTGTTTTTGGTGGCGTCCAACCATCATGCCCCCCACCACGAGCTTTGCCAGCCGCCGATATATCAAACTATCGAAGGCATGCTGCGGGCGGAAGTACACATGTTGTTTTCATGTGCCACTATTCTCGAGAGCTCCACCACCTCCATATGCGGCATTTTTGGGTTTAACATCGTAAGCAGTTGATGGATTGATGTTCCGGCATACCTCAAGGTGACACGTGTCACTCACGCGCCACGCCTACCTCTTATTTTGATGATTTTTGGTATTTCAATGTTTTTTTTTCCTTTCTATGTTAGAGCATTCATATCCTGTCTTCTACAATTTTTTTTCCAAATTTTAACCAAAAGTCCCACTCTCAATAAATTTTTCCTAAATTTTAACAATCTTTAAAAGATCTCCTACATCCCATTTTTTATATTTTTTCTCATCTATTAAAATAACATTATTCTATTATTTCTTTATTATTTTTCTACTATTTTATTTCACGTCATAATACTATTCTCAATAAAATATAATAAATTTTAACATTAGGAATGAATAGCACTCCCCCAAATATGGAAGAGTACTATACATAATATCAAATATGGTCCCATTACATGAGATTGGATGTAGGGACCAAAATGAGCTATTTTGATCCCTAAATAATAGCCAAATCCCTATTATAAGGGACCAACTGTAAGTGCTCTTAGTATTTTTTAAGTTCCCTCTAAGGTTGAAAATTTGATCTATGTCTATTAGATGTATTTTGATTTTTCCATGTTTGTTTCTATTTTTGTGTTTTTATTTAGTATTAATAAAAAGAATCTTAGTCTCTAGGACCTTTGGTCCATAGAGTGGATTCCCTAGTCTGTCTTAGAACGGACGTTGGGTTTGGTTTATTTCGTGAGTTACTGTGTATTCTGTCTTGATCAGAGTTAGGCGGTCTCTCAGATGGTATTCTAGAGAGACTTACAGTTAGAGCTAAACCATATCAGTGGGAGCTACTGATCGTCGTTAGTTTATTTGTAATGTACATTTCAAGTCTAGTGGTAATACTCAGTATTAATAATAAATACAATTTGCTTTACATAAAAAATAAAAAAAAAAAAAAAAAACCCACATCATTTCATTATGTGGAAAACGAATAAAGAGAAAATTCAATAATAAAAGTTAGAATGACACATCTGAAACCGAATGGGCTAACGAACTTGGAACCAAATCGAGGAATAGAACTTTGTCAATGGCCAGAGGATGCTCAGAGATATTAGAGAAAGAGGAAGGGGGAGGACTGAAAGGTCGAAAGAGCAGCACACAAAAAGATAGCAAGGCCAAAAATGAAATTTTGTATTTATTCCAACTTATCTTTTTGAACAAAATTTTGATTTATCGTATTTTGTTTTTCCTTTTCTAGTTCCTTAAACTTCTACAAGACCTTCATAATCGATGTTCCATAATCACTAATTAATGTCATGAGCACAACCCATCCACTATCACTTTTGAAGGAATATAGCAAGTTTCTGGGATCTTGCAGCTTTTCATTTACTAATTTTTGTATATCATCTTCTTCATTTCCTTCTCCAATCGTGGCTTCCACTTCTATTGGCAAATCCGTTGTCATTTCTTTAATGCCGAGAGAGCTCGTGGGTAGAAAAAATGAAAGGTAGAGATGGGTGAGAGAAGAAAGAGTTGGAGAGTGAACGAGGGATCCATTGGAGGAGTTTGAGACTTCTTTCATTGCAGAAATCTAAAAATATGAGAAGAAAGAAAATATATGGGGCCATTTTTTATGTAGGAAACGCTTTGGGACGAAGCCTTCCTATAAGTGTAAAATATCAGAGCCCAATGAGTGGATACCACGTAAGGGAAATGTGAAAAATTGGTTTGTGTTGCAGCCAAAACATCCCCTCCTTGGCACACGAGCGAGACCTTCTCTTTCCCTAGTCTCTTTCTCGAGTGCGAATCTCACTTGCGATTCCAATCCCTTCACCGGCAATTTTCAATCTCCCCTCCTCTACGATTTTCAATCTCCCCACATCCTCAAGAAAATCCTAACCTGAAAACTCCTTTCCCTCTCATTTCCTTAGGAAATCAAATCAACAACGAAATCAAAATCTCTCTCTTTCCCCCAGGAAATTGAAGACCCGAAACCCCTCTTATTCTCCATATCCTTCCTGCAACTTGTATGGAGGCTGGGTAATTTTCCTAACAGTGCTAATTTTTGTAATGCATAATTTTTTGTAATGCCTAATTTTAAATGTTTATTTTTTGTTGTATTTTCACTGATTGTGCGTCGATTTCATATATTGAAAATATGATAAAACCCCTCTCCCTCTCCCTCCCCACGAAATGTGGTAGTGTTGTGTAGTTGTTGTAAATTAAAAATGTTGTAGTGCTCTCTAGTTATTGTATATGCATGTTTATGGCTTCTTGGTATTCTTTCAAGTGATTTCTATGACCTATAGTTGTAGTAGATTTTACATGATGGTCACTAAGGACGAGTATGTCTTTTATGAGCATTTATGTGATCATTTTTGTGAGTATTTTGGCTTAGACCTTTGCTAATTGTGAGTATTTCTGTGATCATTTTTGTGACCATGGTTTGTAATTGGATTGGATTAAAACTATGCTAAAGTTTTAGTGAGTTTGAACTGGAATTTGTGCTAAAGTTTGATGATGAATCACACCCAACAATTCAATCCAGGTTGTTTTTTAATATTTTGCATAGGGAGATGAGTGACCATTTTTCTCGATATCTTGCATGCCTGCTTTGTGCATATAAATCTATTTTGTAATGTTTTGAATGCTGATTTCTACAAACCCATGCAATTATGGTTCTTTTAATTGGTTTGTTGCAAAACTTGTTTAACATTGTTTTATGTTGGAATGGAGGAGTTTGGGTGGAGTTCAAATTGTGACGATGTTGAGATACTAACGATAAGAAATTATCCACAAGTTGTAATTAAACTTTTGAGGATGAAATCGTTGGAGAGCAATGTGATGTGAATGTGGAAGATGGTTTGAATACGAGAGATGGGGTGAATTTCAGATATGGTTTGAATACAGGAGATGGCATGAATTTGGGAGGTGGTGATGGAGATGGCTTGAATGTCGAAGATGGAGATGGAGTCAATCCCATGACCACTTCTAGTAGGGGATCACCTTTTGAACTATTCATTGGGAATAAATTTGATAAAGTTGAGGATGCCCAAACATTTTACCGGGCGTATAAAAGATGAAAACTTTTTGCAATAAGAACCAACCATACGTAGTTATCGAGAGGGGACAAAAAAATAATTGGATTAGACTATGTACAAGTGTATTAGTAATAACTTATAAGTAATAAGTATATTATTATTATTTAATATATTATTACTAATTTATCACTATTCACTAACCTATAAATTTATAATATAATAATGTAAATTATGTAATAGTATTATTAGTTATAGTTAACCAATCTATAATGTATCACTAAATCACTATTAAATAATTAATAATTACTCTTTTTATGATTACATGTAGCAATTATAAATATTAATTATTAATGTTGTTTTTAACTATATATAAGGTATGATCAATGATCATTAATATCATTGATTAATTGATATGACTTATGAGGATTAAATTAACTAATCAACCTATGGGCTATATATAATATAAAATATTAGTTATAACTTATAGTATAACTAATATGACAAAGATGATTATTTTTTTTAAGAAAGTAGTACTATTATTTATTTAATAATTTATAAACTTAGACCAAAAAAGTATATTTAATTATTGCAAGATTTTTGATCAAATTTAGCCCATTAAATCATATGGGGTACCCTGGACTGGATTGGACTGGACCGGACTGAATTGAACCGAACTAGTATAGACTGAACCCTATTCGGTCAGGTCCAGGATGAGAAAATTTTTAGACCGAATAGAATTGGTCCACATTTTTCCCGGATTGAACCGGACCGGACCGGACCATTTACACCCCTAAATATAACCATGAGCTACTCTTTCCCAAAATTATCACCTTGATGTATGGACACAAAAGAGTGACAAAGGTAAAAAAAAAACACTCATAACGATTTTGAATGAGTCTAGTGTACCAACAAGGAAAATAATATTGGTGCTGAGCAAAGATGCAGGGGGTAATTTTGGATGCGTTGGCAAGGATGTCAAAAATTATTTGGGAAATAAAAGAAGAAAATTGTTTGAAGAGAAAGATGCATAACGGTTGCATGCATACTTTGCCGAAAGACATTGTAAAGAGCCCGGGTTTGTGTACTCCATGCAGGTTGATGAGAATGGGTGTATGAGAAGCTATTTTTGGAAAAATGTAAGATCAAGGTCTGCTTGTCAATATTTCAGCGATGTTTTCCAGTTTGATGTGACGTACCTAACCAATGTATATAAAATGCCATTTATGCCGCTCTCAGGTGTAAATCACCAAACTATAATGTTTGGTTGTGTATTATTGATCATTGAGACACATGAGTCCTATATATGATTACAAAGTCCAACAACACAAAACCATGACAATAATAGGTTTTTTATAATTTTCATGTACGTCTTTTCCATAGTTGTAAATTTGCCATCTTCAGCCATCATACGTTCTTGACTTATCATTTCGTTCCTTATTTGAGCTAAATCCAACAGCATTTTGCAACAATTATTTTGCATTGTTTTGAAATCAATCCATCGAAAAAATCTATATTATTTGTCCATCTTATATTTTTCACAATTGAAAAATCATTTGCCAAAATTAGTTTGGATGGCAAAAATCCTTAGCTTCGATGGAGCCCCACAGTAGCAAAGTGGCTATCCAACCTAACATCATCATTTTATCTTGAAGTCCAAGATTGAGAACTAGCATCACTGTTAGACTATATTTTTCGCATTAATTAATATTGGACATAACAATAGGAATTGTAATTCGTAAGTAGAATCTGAATATCAAGTTCAAAATAAAAATATCAAGTTCATTTTCCTATCCACATAAGACTCAAATGCCTTAAAAGAACAGAGCTACTATGAAGAAATAAACTAGTGGAAATCAATCAAAATACAAATATCAAATTCATTAATTTCTTCTCAACATAAATTAAAAAACAACCTGAACTGAGAGGAGTTTTTTTGTTTTTGAACTTTAGCAACCTAGACTATGATTCATCTCAAACTTGAGCACAAAATCCAATTCAAACACACTAAAACTTTAGCACTTAATCCAGTTCAAACACCTAAAACTTTAGCACAGTTTTAATCCAATACAATTACAAAGTAAGGGCACAAGAATGCTAAAAAAATGTTCTAAAAAATGCTCGCATAAATACTCATAGAATATTATTTACACTCTACTGATATGATTGGTCAAAGTAATTATATTAAAGAAAGCGCCAAAAATACGTAAAAGTGACTACACATCTAATTATATATATATATATATTATAATAAGTGGCTATCTAAAGGTAACTTAAACGTATTTTCTTATTTTTCGTCAAATTTAACTGTCACTTAACAATACATATTTAATATATTACTTACCTGCATAGAAAGCATTTCGGTTGAATTTCAAATTTCTAAACTAGATAAAATTTGAAATAATATTTTATCACATCCTCCAGGATAAGAAATATTTTTGTTTTTAAATTTTAATAATTGAAGTAGTCTCACAATAATTTGTTCCTTTGCATGGCTAGCAAACAAATATAAGTATTTTAAATATTTATTATTGAGGTTGATCTGTAATAAATGTAATGGAGCAATCATTATCATCTCAATGAATACCATTGCCACATATTCTTCTCGGATTACTTTCGAATAGTAAATAGTCTGTTTAATACAATTTTTTAAATAATAAAACCGTTGTAATTTATAGCAATAAATATTATATTTTTTTAATTATTTTTATGTCATGATCTTTTTTATATGTACAAAAAGATTATTTAGAACATATAAAATATTATTATTTTATTAGAATAAATGGTTATCTAACGACCACTTAGCAGATTTTTTTATTTTTCGTTAAATTTCCTTCTTTTTTTCATTAAATTTAACTCTCTCGTTTGTCCATCTGAATTATAAAATGCTATGATTATTGAAATTTAGTCTCCTGATTCAAACTTATAAATCAAACACTTTAAATTTAAATCTAAGCAAATTTAAAACTCTTATCCTCCCAAGAATCATTATCCAAAACTCTCTCTCAACTTGAATATGTTTAAACTATCTCCCAGTTATACTTAGAATGGATTTTTAGATTGAAGTCAACATTTAGTTTCAAACTCAACTCATTCTCCTTATGCTCGACATTATCCTTCTCCCACCATCTATAAAACTCATCAAAGACTCAGATTAAACAACACAAATTATATAAATTTATATAACATGCAAATTATAAATTCTTAATCTTTTACTAGTAATAAATTATAGAATATGCAAATTATAATATAACATCATAACATTAGTAAATCTATTGCACATTACAAATTATAATATATCATTATTTTATATAAATTATAATTTATATTATACATGAATTTATATATATGATTTAAAATTTCCATTCATTCTATATAAAAAAAAAGAAATATAAAATAATTTAATTTAAATCTATTTGCCAACTACATTTATAAATACAATTATTTAAATAAAATATTATTTATTTCTCAATTTAAATTCATTATGAAACATTAAATTAAAATAATAATATTTTATAAATAAAGTTATAATAATTATTAAATAATTATCTCTCATCACTTCACATCAGTTTATCATTTACTTTTATATAATTCTTTTGTTGGTAAGATATTTTACTTCTATTATCGGTCAAATATTTGTCAGAACTTACATTTTTTTAATCTATGCATTATATTATTAATAGAAATTTATTTCTTTATAAAAACTATATCATTTCTTAAACATAAACGCTTCACTAAACTAGCGTGTTTTTTACGTTGCTCCACCATATATATATATATATATATATATATATATATATCACTTTTAATCCTTCTATGAATTTCATTGATACTGTGAGGATGTTGGTGAGGGTTGGACATGAGAATGATTTTGAAAGTTTCTTTTTCTTATTTTGGAGTTTGTGGTATAGATGAAATAAAATGCAAATGGAGAATATTCTTGTTCCCAACCAACAAGCTGTTGAACATGCTATGTCTTTGTACAAGGCATTTAATGAAGTACGGGGGACAGCATTCAGTGAGTCCAGGCGTATTTATCAATGGCAAAAACCTCCTGATGGTTTTCTTAAATTGAACATTGATGAAGCTATTTTTGAAGATTTAAGGAAGGCTGGCCCAGTGGGAGTGGTTTTGTGGGATTCCAATGGAGGTGTTATCATGGCGGCTAGCAAGAGTGAGAATGTAGTAATGAAGCAACTACGATTGAAACTCTAGCAATTTTGAGAGGCCTGCAGCTGTGTCTACCGCTTGGGATTCCCAAATTAATAATTGAAAGTGATTGTCTATTGATCATTCAGGAATGATAAGCTTCAACTGATTCTTCTGCTAATGCAGGTAATATAATTGTTGAAGTGAAGCAGCTAATGTCAAGGTTTCAAAAAGTGCAAATCCAACATGAGAATCGAATGGGATTCTGTAGCACATTCTTTAGTGAGAAATGCTTGGAAGGTCCCTGAATTTTCTGTATGATGGCATCATCTTCCATCTTTTCTTCATAATGTATTATGGCTTGATGTCGATCTGATGTATGGATGATGATTTATTACGAATGAATGCATTGCTAGTTATCAAAAAAAAAAAAAAAAATTGTATGTGTCATGCTGCCAGCTAATTTGGAATATTTGCAATTGGAGCTATTTCATCACGTGGGGAAATAATGAATTAATAAACTTGTACTTTAGTCAATTCATGACCAAGACAGCTTATATCTAAATTATAAATACTCTTTGCCTAATGCTTATCCCAAAAGACCAAAAGTAATTAGTACAAGGGTCCAAAATTTCTGAAGATTATCCCCAGCTTGCACCTTTAACATCCTTGCATGTTGCGTGATGGCTTAATATATATTGTTTTCGTCCACCACATATACTTCTCCTCCATGTGATTATGTATTCTAATTCCAAGCATATATTAATGCAAATCAAAACATGCTTAAATCCCTCTTTAGTATTCTACAAAATCAAATGCAAAGATATGTATGCATGCATGTGGTCAAGGTTAGGGATATAAATAAATAAAATTAACCAATCGACAATTAAGTTGTTCAAAGATTCAAAGATCTGCTTGATCATGCAATGATCGATGAGCCATTTTTATACACAAAATTGAGAATGATTACTGTTATATAAATGCTACAGTTATGCATTTAATAAAAGTAAACATGCACGACTTGCTTAAACTTGAATAATCTCAAATTTCTTACGTTTATATTATTATTTTTAAGTTTATAATAAAAATATTTGATATAAATTACAAATAGGCACTTGTGATCAATTATTTGCAAAGAAAAATATTATTTATGATGAAAATAGACTATTTGAGATAAAAATAGTCATTAATTCACTGAAAATAATTAATCGCAAATATAATAAGACAAAATCATGTTTCTACGAACTATTATTATTACACTTGTTGTCTTGAGTCTGTTTTCAGCTATAGCCCTAGACTCGAAGGCAGATCATCACATCTGTTCGATCGGCTGGGCTAGCTGTTTGATATTTTAAAAGAATTGTTTTATAAATTATAATTAGGACGTATTTGAATATATGTTTCTTTTTGAAAATAACTTGATCTGATGACAAAAGAAAAATATAAAAATAGCTCGAAAAAAAGAAGCAAAAGTTGGTCTATCATATCATAAAGTACTTTCATAAATCTAACACCAAAACATATTATTATAATTATTATTATCCTTTGAAATTGACCAATCTACTTATGGAAAGCTGCGTGCATGCAGCCTATGCTATTATTCTTAACAATATTAATTGTTTGGCGCTACTGATTATTTGTAGGGGTACATTGATCACTTGGTTTGTCCCTATAAATTACATCACCTTTTTATAAAAATGGAGGAATCATTAGAAAGATAAGTGTTAGATTTGTAAACAGAAGTATTATATTTATAAAGATAAGTGTTATATTTACACAAATATCTTGTAAATTAACGTGATTGATATATATGATAGGCGGCCAGTCAGATCTATTTTAAATAAAATAAATTTTATAATTTAATCTACCATATCATGCACGTCAATTTATGTAAATTTATTTTTATAAAATTCATTTATAGATAAAGTATATGATCTCCTCTACAAAATCATGTTCAATAGTACTTAAATGGATACCATGAATTATCACGATGGTACGTGCAAAGGATTGATTGAGCTTATTGGAATGGCAGTTCCACTAAATTTAGCATGATGCATGAGCTTGGGCAGGATATATTTTTTACTCTTTCTTTTTGTGTGTATATATAAATATATATATATATATATAATTATATATTCCGCACATGGGGTTTTTGAATAAATTTAAGATATTAACGTGTAAAGTGATGATCTTTGCGCACAAATACTGTACAGAAATACATTAGGTCCAACTTAGTGATTAAAATAAATTTTGTGGCAAATTATTCTCAAGATTAGGATAAGCTAATTAAGCTGCGACAAGTCAAAGTTTTGGTAAGCATGCACTGAGTGATGCACGCACTAACGATATATATATATATATATTTAATTTCTAATTGGGTCCATTTCAAAACTGATCGCCCATTAATTATTCCGTGTTTGTGGGAGAGGATCGATAAAAGCTGACGATCCTCCTTTTGATGTTTTTGTTTTTATTTTTATTTTTTATTTTTTGGTTTCCTGGTCATAGATGGTCGTGATACTTTACATATATATAAGTGCTAAAAATATCACAAAAGTAAGTCCCCGGCCGCTGGGATTAGATATGGTTTAATCTCGGCTCATGATCAAATTTTATTATTATAAAATTTAATAAAAAATTTAATTTTTTTAAAATTTCAAAACAAATAAAATAACATTAAAATAATATTCTAATAATATTTTATTTAACTTTTATATTTTATTTAAAATCATTTTATTTCATCTCACTATCCAAATAGAGTCTATCTCAAATACGGCCAATATTCTATTTAACTTTTATATTTTATTTCATTATCATTAGATATTACGTTAAATTACTATATAACAAAGAGAAGTATTATAGATACAAATTTATTTTATAAAAGTAAATTTACAAATTGACATGATTTTATATTTTACATATTAATTTTTTTTTAAACAAAGGAGGAGGAAGGACTAATGTAGCTACCCTCCCTAAATGTGATCATAGAAGCCACTCTCTATTGTGGAATATCTAGTTAGAGCCATGGCTACTGCTCGATGGGCGAGTTTGTCACCATAGCTACTACTCTTATAAGTGATTTTGACTTATGTCTTGCTGGAACTCCTGATATCAAAATTATGAAATATTAGTTCATATCAACCGATCAGCTACCACCATGGTGGTATATATATATATATATATATATATATATATATATATTACATTGGCTCTACTTTATAATATGATGTATTATAATAAATTAACCACACAAGTTGTGAATCTTGATCAAAAAAATTAGTCAAATAAAAGAAAGAGATAATTACGCAGCTCTAAAGTTTGAAACTATCACTCATGTATATCTTAAGAATATGGTTTTTTGACACATTGCAAATTTCATTTTTAAATTACTAATAATATAATATCAATATCTTTTGTTGACCATTATATATATATATATATATATATAATTGTGTTATGTAGCCTACATTCTACCTGTATATCTTTGTCAATCAATATTACCATAAAGTAATGTAGCCTACATTGCTTTAAATACTATACGTACCAGGAGATTCATTCCGTCTATATTATTATAATTATAGAGACTAATAGAGTACAGCTTGTTACAAAACGGATGATATATAATTCAATGTCGAAAAGTGAAAACGTTTCTTCAATTCGTTGTACATCATGACCTGATATCAAGAGATAATAATTAAATTGGATTTTGAGGCCAGGAAGCCCTGCTTAAAAGCCCATATCGACAAAACAAAGTCCAAAACTCACTACAAAAAAGTTGCAAACGATATCTATTTGCGGCGATACTTACCGGCTGCTAATAAGGCTTGATTTTTTCAGTTATTTCTTTTAATTGTGCTAATTTTTTATATAATTTTTAATTTTATAATTTGTTTCAACATTTCTGGAATTGGGACCAAAAATATTAAAAAAAAAATGCAATGTTTCTGGGCTATTTAAGTCCCAGAAATAGATGTTGGGCGAGAGGGCAAACGGATGCCCCACCAAATCCGTCCCCCACTGGCAAAGCGGGATATCCCGCCCCCACACACAGGGGGTAGGCAACGGATGACAAATTTCTATCCCAACCTAGGTGGGGTGCGAGGAGCGAATTAGGGGTATCCCTGTATCCGTATAAGTGGATAGCACCTCTAATTTGAACCATCTCAACTATCTCCAAAGAAAAATTATGCATTGAAACTTTATACCACACAGTCCACCTAATCAAAATGTGATTTTTTTCCCTCTAAAAAGATGTAATTTTTTATTTTTTCCTTTCTACCATAATGCATAAAAAAAACTCTATTCAGCAGCCCTACACTGGACACCAATTTTTATAATTTATATTTTTATATATTTTTTCTTTCAACGGGTGAGTGGTCATGTAGAGTTGCTGAATTTAATACCTGTATATATATATTTTTTCTAAAAAAGAAGGCAAAAATGACAAATCACTTATTGATTTCATTGAATTATTTGGTGTAAGGTTTCCTTGTAGCATTTCTCATCTTCAAAATAGCAACTTTAGCATGCAAGTCCTCTAATTTTTCTTAGAGGTGATAAAATACTTACATACGACAACTATTTTCCATTAGGAGTCTATTTCTATCATAAATAATTATTTTTGTCACAAATAATCATTTTTCTTATAATGAATATTGTATTGTACTGTAGGGTTAAAAGCCAAGCCTCTCCTTAAACTTGAAATGATAAATATATGCATAAACCTAAGAAGAATCACAATAATTAATAACTATGCTAATTTTCAAGTACTTTATAAAAGCATTGTACAAATACTATATGAAAAATGGATATTTGTGATATTTTATTTGCAATCAGAATTTAGAAGGACTATTTACGATGAAAACAATATATTGCAATTGACCATAGACACAATATTAGTAGCAATTGCAGTACTACTAAGTACTTCTAATTTCACACACCACATGACTACCTGATATGAATTTCCATATTTCTTTTTTATTATTTATTCTGTAAACAATCAAAATTGGTAATTTATGCATACCGGCCTTAAACTATCAAGTTTTAGCGATTTGCACCCTCAATTAAATTATGACCTTTAAGATAATGTAACGTTCGAGCCTTAGCGTTGTGCACGGATTCATAATTATATAATTGGGGTGCAAATTGCTACAATTTAATAATTTAGGGTAGTACTAGTACTAGTGTAAATTACTATCAATTTTGGTCATTGAAATTATGGTAATTCATGGGTGCAATTATTATAAAAATATAACTAGCTGTATATATATAATATAGCTATATATACATGGTCATTTATTAATCAGTATTAATACCTTGAATACTCCAAACTTGTCTTTCCTTTGAGATCACAGGAGAAGAAATCTTTGTGAAAATCTTCCTCGGAAACCCTTGTAAATAGAGGTGGGCTTTGTGTAGCGTTCAACAGACTTTTGGAAGGCTCACTCTCTGCCTCGGACATGGAATTGAAGAACACAGCGATGGATATCCTTTCTTTCTCTAAATTTACAGCTACCCTGTGCTCAGCGCTGGTATAGGCCCCATTGCTCAAGATCTAAAAAATGGCACATGCCCTCCATTACATTACAACGTCAAAAATTTTATGTACAATTACTTATATATATTTTTTGTCTGACAACATATATACTATACGCAACTGCACATGCTTTAGCTGTCTGATTTCTTCCTACCATGGTATATTTTAAATTATTTTATAAATGCCAATTATTTAGTGACAACATGTGGTTGTGATGTGTCTGTAATTTTTTGTCAATTTAATCAAAAGAGTTCACAGTTATAAGTTCTGGTTTGATAATGCATGATTGTCATCTTGCCGGCGTACGTACGTACGTTAACTTCCCTAGAGAGGGACAGCCAAAAAAGGACGAGATCACGAACCAAAAGTTTTTTCAATGCGAAGTTGTTTGTAAGTAATTATTAATGGAGTTCTTGTACTCAATATGACAACAAAAGAATGGTACGTTTGTGCATCTGTCGTTTATAATGCCAACAATACACCAAAACTAGCTAACAGTACCGCACCTATATCCTCAAGTTAGACAACAAAAATAAAAATATTTTAGTGTTAATGGATCAAATCTAGTCTGTAAAAGTTTTATATAAGAAAATTTATAAATTAACGTAATTTTATATTATTTATCAATAATATTTATAAATTTAGATATGATATATTATAAACAATCATATTAATTTATAAAGAAAAAAATATATTTTTTGTGTAGATTAAGTATTTATAATATATATAAAAACTCAAAAATAAGAGAATGAGAGGGGACAACTCTACCAATATTAATGGCCACCAATTCCGGATGCATGGGTGGAACAATTTGCATGTGCCCTTTTAGATATTCTTTGTTTTTAGGTTTGAAACACTACAACGTTTGCTCTATTTTGCCGCGTACTATAAACATAGAGATAATGCATAAAAACATAGCTTAAATTAATTAACAGGGTTTTTAGGCTTGCGGATGAAATGCCAAAATCCTAGCGTGACATTTGAGCTCCATCTCACCGCTAGGGTTTCACTGAGAAATTTGGGAACTTCTCGACGATCTTCATGCCAAGAAAGATTGACGATAACCACTGATGTTGAGGTATAGGCAATCTCATCTAAGCGCCGTTAATGGATGATTTCATCTGCGGTTGCTCTATTCGTCGCAAAGGGAAAATCAAGTTCTAAGCGTCTTCTCAGCGCTGAAATTTTTACAAGGGTTTCTCTGCGCCCTTTTAGCCGTCAACAACTAGCGACAGTTCATCTTCGACGAATTTCAAACCGCTGTAAGTGCATATACTGAGCATTCGCAGTTCCATTCCCGCTAGCATGAAGATCCGGTCATGAAAATCCCAAGTTGCGGCTATCGATCTAACATTTGGGTGATTTCTCTTGCTGTAGGTTGATGCTCATCGCATTGGGCAACGCATACAATGATGTATTGGTGAGCTGGTGGCCAGTTCGTATGATTGCTTGTGCTAGGTACAAATTTTGGGGGATTTAGGTCCCCAATTATTTGAATAAGAATATGCATCTTCACATTAGTTTTATATCTTGATACTAGATGTTCCCTAGTTCCTTTGCACCATATTGTAAAGTTTAACAACAAATACTTTGACTAACGAAAGAGATCAAAGCTTGATGGAAAAGTAAATGGAAAATCTAGGAGACAAATAGAAATGTAATTATTTGCAGTACACACATTGCCAAATATGAACCCCATGTGATTATTTGAAGAGCTGAACAAATCTGGTGTTTGAATATGTAGAAATGTAAAAGCTTTCCCCCTATACTTAGCTAATGTAGGCGTTGAACTGAAATTTCATGAGATACTAAGGGGATAAGAGAAGTTTAAAAGCATTTCACACGAAAGTTTAAACACAATATTGCTAGTTGTGAGGTTCAACATCTGTTTGGTGTCTAAATCATATCTATTTTGCATTTCTAATCAGAATAAAATGGGTAGAAATAAAGCTTAAGCCTAGAAAAGCCAAATCTCATCTCAAGCACTTAGCTGCTATATTCATACTTACCTCTAGATTTTGAAGCCAACAAGTAACAGTAGTATAGGAAAGATGGATTTGCAAACTTATCAAAAGAGTAAGTTTGCAACTTGACCAGTAGTATGTCTATTGGCATTTTAAGAAGCATATAGAGAAATGGGGGCTCATAACATATATAAAAATCTACCTATCAATACTCTGATAAGTTATGGCATTACAAAGGTCAAGGCAATATTCTCTACACAAGCAAAATCATAACTCAAGGGCTACTAAAATTGAAGCTGTTTTCCAAACTTGTTTACAGGGGTTGAAAATCTCTAGCGGAGTAGCGTGTTTGCTGAGCAGGAGAATTCAATAGTTTCTCGTGAATACAAGTATCTCGACACTTCAAATTAATTGAAGAAATATTGGGTCAGAGTTAACAAAAAGTATCGCATTTGAACAAATATTGGGTTAGAGTTAACAAAAAGTATCTCCCGCCTAAGTTTATTTTGTCTCGCACAGGTACACCAGTCACATCTCCTGTAGCGGTATGGCTAGCCAGTGTCATGATCAATGATACGTTTATTGCCATACTTCCTAGCATCAGAGAGAGACTCCTAATCCTTAGCAAGCACGCAAGCTTGTTGTCCATGCTTGCTGTGGCACTTTGAGTCCAATCGAAGCTTATTTGTGGCAACATACACGTATAAGAAATCTTGATACGTGTATCCACCATTTTTAAGCATTTGTAGGGTAAAGTAAAGCGCATCCAATACTCGTAAAACTCCAATTTTTTACAAGTATATTTTGAAATTCATGTAATATTTAGATTTAATTCACCCTGTTACAGAATTCATCATTTTTTAGCACTTCTGGTTTATGTGATATTAAAGTGCATTTATTCAAAGCGTCAGGACATATATATATATATATACATATTTATATATATGTAAATGTGACAACAGTGATATTAACTTGTATACGGGCAAGAAAAAGAAAAATCAAAATATAAGAAGTTTACAAACGCAGCATTAAGTCCCAGCCATCGCGGTTAAAATTGGCCTGACTTTGTTTTAGCTGCATTTTTTTCTTCCTCAACCTATTACGGCGAAACAAAATTGCAACAACAAAACCCACCTCTGGCGCCCTGGAAAGTGCCGCACTAGAAAGTGCCGCACTTTCTCCTGCTTTTATCGCAGTAACAGTTGCTGCGATCAAAACTTGCCGAGAAAAAAATGAATTATACCTGCTGCTCTGTTTCTTGCTGCAAACTTTGCAATGGAAGGAAGACAGCACATACAATGCCGCTAACTCACCTCGCCATAAAGAAAAATGCAGTAAATGCCCTTGCTGCAAACTTTGCAATATAAGGAAGATAGCGCATACAATGCCGGTAACTCACCTCGCCATAAAGAAAAATGCAGTAAATGCCCTTATATATTGTAGTGACAATACATGATGACCACTGTGAAGGGAGCCCAATTGTGGTAGGCCCATTAAAGGGGACAAGAGGCCCATGAATTCAACCCAAACCAGGCTCGGGTAAGACGCGGTAACCCATCTAGAAGGGGGAAGCCAAGGTGACTCGAAGCATTCGCAGAATTCAAGAGAAGGACCCAAGTGCTCGAATGGCACGAATGGCAATTGATGCTGCATTAAATGCTAAATGGGATAGTGTCACGCCAAGCATTGTGCTACATTAAATGCTAAACTAGTTGAGTCCTAGTGCATTAAATGCCAGTTGGGAATCACGATCACATAGGGTCGGAAATGACAGGAGTTAATACAGCTCGGATTAGACGACAGATGCCTGACCTAATCTCGTTGGGCTGCCCAAGGTGAGCTTGTCATTTCTGACACCACCAACCAATGATTGCTACACAGTGACACAGGATAATCTTTACATTCTTCATGCTTTAATTGAGTGTGACTACCCCTATAAATAGCACCCAGATCTTCTGTAGCAAGGCTACGTTTTCTAATCTCTTGCTTTCATATTGCCCTTTTCTACCCCCTCACGAGACTGACTTTGGCCTCAGAGCGGTCTTGGACCCCGATCCCATTCTTTGTGCCATCTAATTGTTCTGCAGGCTCGAGCAGATTGGATCATCGCTAAGTAGCCCAATTCGCGAAATACGTCATTCACAGTGGTGTTGTCTGTGGGATTTTGATTCTATAAAAATATCTTTCATATGCCGGCAACAATGCGATCGAATGAGTTGGTCATCGGATATATTTAGACGTTATGCTATTATCCTTCTTAGGATTTTCTTTCCACCTATATATATGCATACCTTCTATTTGTTCCTCGGGAGGAAAAGAAAACTTGAAGGGCGCAGCAGCTCCTACATGCACTGCCTAGACCACTCACGAAGTCTCCCCCACGCCGAAGTAGCCAGTCTAGCTCGCAGCTCCGTTCAACCAACTTTCGTTCACCTCACGTTTTCCACTAACCATAGCACCACATCACTAATTCAATCAAACCCCGCATACAACAGTTCACGTTAGGGAGACATGAAGCCAAGCCCAGAACTCGTTGCCAAGATACCCCTGTTTTTCTATCCGAAAACAGAGCACATTACCCCACCGTGAACCATGGCACACTACCTCCACCGAGAGCCCAAGAAGTCAGAACACCAATAGCCAACGCAGCCATCCCATCAAAGCCGCCCCTAGTCCGCTTTATACCCCTCAGTAAGCTGATCACTCAGGAGTTTTCCATAGTTCCACCTCCATCTCCCCTCTTTCTCTCTGAATCTCTCTCACTTTATCCCTCTCACCTCTACAATGCCCAAAGAAGCCTCGCCATGCCGCCTCCGAGATCCATTTAGGGCCCACTTAGGGCCGCCGACGTCCTCCCTCCCTGTCGCGAGTCATTTTTCTCCTACAGTGAAGCTTCGTTCTAATGTCACGTTTTTAGTTTAATTTTAGAAACTTTCCTTTTGTAAAGTGCAACCTTAAGGCCATGCATAGCATCGTGTTTAAATTTAGCAAGTTATAGTTATTTATATTAGTATGTAAAGTATGCATCTCATGTCGCATAGGTTAAGTTAAGTTCAAGTATAAGATTAGGTCAGATCAAAGATTAATAAATTAGTTATTTAGTTCAGTAAATCAGTTACTTCAGATGGTCATTTAAATGCATAGTACCAATACATATCACATTAGAGTGGATCTACAAGTCACGGATCTAAGCGTGGACCACCAAAGTACGCTAGAGTACTATCTGCGACTCCATTTGCTGCAACAGGACGTGGGGCTGGTGCACAACCTTGCACGTAAGATTAAGTATGTTGGCCAATCAGTTCAGTTAAACCAGTTTAGCTAAATCAGTTCAATAAGTCAGTTAGTCAGTTAGCCAGATCAATCAGTAATTTCAAACCAGTCAGTTAAGTCAAATAGTTCAGTCATGCATAACATGAGCATTAGCATATACAATCATGTTTCAGATCTCAACATGAAAATTGAAAAAAAAAAATCCTATAGTATTATCTTATGTTGTGGTGGATTCTTTACTGAGTCATCAACTAATGTTAGTTTATTTCTTGTTTTTAAAACCACCTAGGTGAGGAAGAGTACTAGTACGAGTAGGTAGACCAGAAGTAGATTGAGCAGTTATTTAAATTTTCAGCATTTCTAGAAATAAGTGTCTTTATGACACAAGTTTACTCTTATTTATTTCAGTAAATGTTTTTGAAAGACATTTTATTAGAATCTCATTTCTTTGGACTAAATGTTATTTTATTGTTAAACCAGAAATCTTGTGCTAGATTAACAGTTTTAGAAAATTTAAGTGACATCCCTTACCCTACGGGAAGGGGGTGTTATAGAAAAATGCAACACTACGAAGACATGACGAAGAACATACAGTCCGCGATGAAACCAATGTGAGTGAGGGCATAAACTCATTACACAATGTCAAGAATTACGCATTCAAGAAGGAACCGATCCAGATGCACATCGAACTCAGAGAGCTCGGAGAGAATTATGCCGAAATGGCTAAATTGGTCGAGCTGCCTTCTACAACAGGCTTGTCACAAAGCAGATCGAAAATACCATACAACTCAAATGTGATGGTCATCCCTCTCCCACCGAAGTTTAAAGTTATCCAATGGAACTCTATGATGGGTTGAAAGATCCAATAGAACACCTGGAAACATTCAAGTCATATATGAGTCTGCACGACTATCTGAACGCGGTAGCCTCTCTTTCTGGGAGCTATTGATAGTTTCGAAGGATTGACCCGACTCTTTACGACACAGTTTATAGCGACATGCCTTCTCACAGAGACATAGCTTCTCACAATGAAGCAGAACGAGTCAGAGAGTCTAAAGAAGTACCTAGCCCAATTCAACAAAGAGCAAATGACTACGGAGGTTCAAGACGAGAAGATCACTTTGGCAGCAATCCTGGGCAGCATGGTCGATATTTCTCGGAAGACCCCAACAACGTTGAATGAATACATGCATCGTGCTGATGAATTCATCAACACTAAGGACACTCTTGAAACTTTGATAGCCCCGCACTGAGGGGAACTACAACAAGCAGACGAAAGGGAAACTAACCCTAGAGAAGGCCCCAGTCGAGATTGGGGGAGGAGGAAAACCTTCGACCAAAAAAAGGAGGCGGGACCCTCCTCGAGCATACAGCCCACCTTGGCTCCACACTGGCCTGACGGTCGAAGGTGATTACAGACTAGGTTCAAGGCAAGAACAAGGATGAGGTAGGTGGGAGGACGTGTATTGTGAGTTCCACAAATCCCGAGGGCACAATATGGAGGATTGCTACGCTCTAAAGAAAAGGCAAGAATACGACTAACACAACCGGCATAGGAGGAGCCGATCTAGATCCCCCCACAAGCAAGAATCTCAGCAATAACAACAACATGGATCCACTGCCGATCGACCACCTGCTTGGCGAGATCAAAACGATCACTAGCGGCACCACGAAATGAGGGACAACACATTCCTCTCAATGGGCACACGACCGAAAGGCTCGATACGAAGAGGTTTATATGACTAGGAGCTCCCACAGGGGAGGGTCGTAGTCCTCCAAAGGGTTGCAGATCATCTTTGACGAGAGGGACGAGTAGGGAATCCTTCACCCTCATGTTGATGCCATAGTGGTCACCATGCAGGTGGCTAACTTCACAACCCAAAGGATATTGGTGGATACCGGCAGCTGGGCCGACATCTTATTCTTGGAGGCTTTTACACGGTTGGGAATTCATCCCGATCTACTACAACTCGCACCTGTCCCACTCAAGGGCTACACAGGGGATATTATATAACCCCTCGGGGTCATTACTCTACTAGTCCTGGTGGGGACAACCCCTAGAACTTTCTTGAGTATGACTGACTTTCTGGTAGTCATGGCCCCATCCTCCCACAATACCATTTTGGGATGGCCAACCCTAAACAACTTGAAGGCTGTTACATCAACCTACCACCTCAAGATTAAATTCCCAAATCATAGGGGGGGTAGGCGTAGTCAAAGGAGAGTAAGTATTAGCTAGGAAATGCTACGCTCGTGAGCTCCAACACGAAGTCAAGATGGTCATGATGGTAGAAACCAACCATGAAGCCATTGACCTACCGCCACCCCCAATCTAAATTGACTGGGATGAGGAGGTAAGAGATGAGGAGGCATTGAAGCAAGCTAAGGCCAACAAGCCATTGGAATTAGTCTTGATCAACCAAGCGTATCCGAAACGCACGGTACTCATCAGCACCAAAATAAGCTAAGAGCTGAAGGAAGAGCTGAAGCAACTTCTCGTTGATCATAGAGAAGTTTTTGCATGGACACACAAAGACATACTTGGTATTGATCATTCAATCATTGAGCATCGACTCTGCGTCGACTCTACTGCTCAAAAGGTTAAGTAGATAAGGAGGAGCATCTATGCAAAAAAATACACAAACATAGCGGAAGAAGTTGACCGATTATAAGCTACGGGGTTTATCAGAGAGGTCCATTACCCAGAGTGGCTCTCCAACGTCGTTCTGGTGAAGAAGGCAAGCGAGATGTGGCGAATGTGTGTGGACTTCACCGATCTCAACAAAGCTTGACCAAAAGATAGTTTCCCCTACCACGTATCGACCTCATCATGGATTTGACAATAGAACTCTCACTTCCCAATTTCATGGGTGCCTATTCCGAATACAACTAGATCAGAATGACCCCAGACGATGAAGAGAAAACAACATGTACTAACCAAAGACCCTACTGTTACACCGCTATGCCATTTGGTCTAAAAATTTATGGGGCAACCTATCAGCGGTTGGTTAATCGAATGTTCAAAAACCAGATCGATCAGAACATGGAAGTCTATGTTAACAATCTCTTAGTCAAAATCTAAAAGCCCAAGCATCACTTAACGGACCTCCGAGAGGTGTTCTCTATCTTACAACAATACATGTGATAACCTAGATTTTTAAATATTCGTTTTAATTTTCATATGTGGCATGATCATTGAAAGTTGATCAAATAAGGAATAAGTATAATAAAGAAAAGACTTATAAACGTGTGTTGGAAGGTTAGGAGTAGGATTGGGTACAATGGTGACTTGTTTTATGTGGAAAAAGTGCCTAACTCGAGATCTCGCTTGATTCTCACTTGATTTTTAGTTCGAGCGAGATTTACGCCGAGACTTGGCTCGACTCTCGCGTGATGTCTGGCTCGAACGATATACAAGGAGAGATTTGACGTATTTTGGTAGAATGACCATAACTTGCTCATTTGATATTGGATTTGAGTGATTCAAGAGGCTATGAAAATCTAAGAGGAATATCTATAACTTTTATGTTTTGAGTTTTAAGATATATAGACTTAAAAAAATACGAAATTGAGATTGAAGTGACCGATCTAGATTGGAGATAGATAGGTATTGACTTTGAAGTTGACTAAGGACTTTGGATAAGATTAAGTCTTTGGATTATTTTCTCAATTATCCTAAGATCTTGACAAACGTGTAGAAATATGTCAAATGAGAAGATTTTATTTAGTAAATTTCGTGTGAAACAAGAGAGATCATTTATCAAACACTTGGTGTGCCCCGATTGGTACTCTTGGGCTTATCTATCGACATTCAGTATAAAACTCAGAACTTTGTAATATGAGCTTCAAATGAAGTTATTCTAGTTCCTATAGAACCTTAAGAAGTATATCTATAACTTTTATGTTTTGGGTTTTTGAAGATAAGGAACGGATCAAGTAAGAAATCTGGTGTGAAGTGGACGGCCCTGGGTTGAGTCCAATTGGTAGCTGACTTTGAGGAATTGTATTATATTCAGCCATACGATGAAAATTGTGATTGGTTATCAAATTTTCTGAGGTCTTGACATGTTTAGGAGTATGTGACATGTGGAGATGAAGTGATCTAGATGCTCTAGTTGGCCCAAAGACATGAAGCAAACGGGAGAGGCAAAAATCTGCCTGAATATGTCTAAGTCTAACTAAGTGAGTTACAAACTAAAGTCTATCCCAACCAAATCTCAAAATGGCCTTCTAGAACATGTCAAGTGGTGTAACAAGTGACCAAAATTGGGTAGGAGAGGGGCTGGGAGGCGTGGCATACCAGGAAAATGCTGGAAAGGGTTGGTTCATGCATGGGTTAGGTGAGATGCCACCTCATGCCTTATCTCATTAGCTCCCTTCTCAATCATTGATCAATTTTTGCTGACTAAAATGACTTAGTATTAGCCATTGGATGAAGATTTTTACTACCAAGCCTAAGATTTTAGGGGTTTAGACTTAATCATTTGGTTTTAAAGGTTAACACCTCAACCTCCAAAGCATGTGGGTAACCGATTGCCTTTAGCTGCCTCTTCTTCTTCTTTTCTTCTAATGGGTCGACCACACTCTTATAAATAGGTGTTGAAGAGTTTTCTAATTCCCTTTGGAGAGGGTAGTATACGCTCAAGTGGAGAGGAAATCAAAGAAGAATCTTTCCCAAACCTTTGAACCTCCCAACATCACCTAAGTGAGCTAGGTGAGTGACCTTAAGGGAAATACTGCAAGGGCTAGTCTAATCATTTCTAGCAAGCCTTGGAGAACTTGTAATTATACCATTTAACCTATGAACCGTAACCTCGCTCGAGCCTCGCTCGGCCTATGGATCGAGCTAAGAACAACCATAACTTTTCGCTAGAAGGTCGCTCAATGTTTGGCTTGAGTAAAGTGCAACCCGAGACTTCGCTCGACTCTCGCTCGATATCCTGCTCGAGCGAGAGACAACCCGAAACTTCGTTTGATGCTCGCTCGACACCCTGCTCGAGCGAGATACCCTGTTTGCTTAAATCCAGGAATTTTCCTTGGATAAAAGTGGATAATTCAATAAAGAAGAATTATATGTGTAATATAAGTGTATGATTTATATGATATATGTTGTATTGAAGGTTCATACAGCATAAGATTTAAGACTACGTGCATGTTTCATCCTATGGTAGGTTTTAAGAAAATAGGCATGACATGTATTTAAGAAAATAAGAAATATTCATAAGAATAAGAAATGAAAAATTAAGAATAAGAGTTATGGATAAGTTAGTCACGTCATGATGAGGACGGCGATACGTAATGCCCATATGACTAACGTGCCAACAGGGACGGCGACACGTAACGCCTGTCGTAAAACAAGAATTACGTCACGATGGGGACGATGATACGTAACGTCCGGACGACTGACATGACTAGCGGGAATGACAATACGTAATGCCCGCTATGTTAAGTATGTTCCTTGTCATGACGGGGACGGTGATACGTAATGCCCGGAAGATTGACACAAGACTCCTCACAACGGGGACGGCAATACGTAACACCCGGATAACTGATGAATTATATGTGATGGGGACGGTAATACGTAACGCCCATCAAGGATAAGAGATAAGTAAGACTCGACAAGGATAGCGATACGTAACGCCTGTCAAGGATATGCAGTAAGTAAGACCCTATTGGGATAGCGATATGTAACACCCATCAAGAATAAGAAATAAGATGAAAAGTATAAGTCGTAAGTATAAGATGGTGGGTCTAAGTTTGTATGGAAATAGTAGTCATCGACATGCATAAGTAAAGCATTTTCATAAGTCATATGTCGGTGATCATTGCTATATATGATAATGTCTAATGTAATTTATGCTTTATTTCATTAACTGTGTACTTACTAAGATGTCTTGGAAGTCTCATTCTTTTAAATTTTATCTATCATTTCTTATGGATGATAGATGATGTTGTAGAATTAGATAAATCGCAATAAGACTCAGACAGCACAGGAGATTCTGAGGTGCCCTGAGAGTCCTACAGAATACTCATCTCCAGTTGGAATGATCTTTCATGTAAGTGATCAAGTGGAATAGTAAGATTACTGAATGACGCTGGGATACGATATTTTGTTTTAAGAAAACTAACTGGGTTATGTAAGTCTTGGTTATGCTATTTTTGTAAATGTGAATTATGAATGTTATAGTTTTACTATGCCATGTGATTTATTTATGCAAGAGTTAGATCTCTTTGTATATATTGGAGAATTACCTATTTCTGTTGTGTTTTGCATTACATTTAATTAGTAAACTTAAACGCATGCATGCTATTATTTACGTTTATATAGGATGAGTAGTCTTGTATTACTTATCTGGATGTTTCGATTTATGTTTTAATCAAGGTAAAAATTTAGGGCTTTACAATACAAAGATGAAGCTCAACCCAGCAAATTGCACATTTGGAGCCTAATCGGGTAAATTCTTGGAATACATGGTCTCAGAGAGTGTGACACCCCCAACTCCTACTTACGGAAACACGGGTCACACATTCCCAACGTCAAGTGCTAAGTATGTGAACACGTGACATACACAAATAAAGACAGCGGATAAGTAAAGTCAATATCTAAGTATGAAAATTTTTAGAATTATTTTACAAATCAGTTTAATACAAATTCTCCAATAGGAGAATTAATATAGTCATCCCAAAGATAAATTATAAAAGTACATAATTATCAAAGCGGGAATAACAATTTCTAAGATAATAAATTATAATATCATACTTCAATAGCAGAGTCGCCTCCTCATACTTAGCCTCCTCGACATCCGCATCCAAAGTCTACGACGCCAAGATGGCATCGCAGGTAAGTATAACCCAAACAAATCACAAGATTAAAATATATTCATGCACCAACAAAAATGCATTATCATGATACCATATGCATGAAGCTCAAAATCATCATTTTCAAAATAAATAAATTAATCACGCACGCCAAAATCCCATTTGGCCCAAAATAAAATCCATTTAAAAACAACTACTATTTTCCTAGAAATTGGTACTCAAATCAGTTTATCAAAACTCGCCATCTTCCCAGAAAATAGCTCACAAATCAAAATAACACAGAAGGCGGGAATCGCACGTGGGACTTTATCACTATCCCTACTTACTCCCATATTCATACCATTCATACGGGCGTTACGTATCGCCGTCCCCGATATGACATACATACGAATTATAATGGGCGTTACGTATCGCCGTCCCCAATATGATATCCATACATCATCAATCATAATGGGTATTACGTATCGCCGTCCCCGTTATGACCTACACACACTCTTTTCATAGCGGGTGTTACGTATCGTCGTCCCCGATATGAAATACACACACGGACTATAATGGGCGTTACGTATCACCGACCCCTTTATGACTCCATCAAAACTGTTAAAATCCATAATCCCAGCAATACTATAGGCGGGAATCACAGGCGGGACTACACCACCATCCCTACAGTACCACTCTTATAAAACCATCAATTAAATCATCTCAACATACCAAATCAAGTCTTACATAAAAACCTCAAATATCAAATACACACATCAATAAGAGTGCAATTACACAATGCATACCACCATGTACAAAATATCCAACATTCAATAAGTTCAATCATCAACCAAACACTAAATTGTTACTGCAAAAATGTATTTAAATCTCAAGGATCATTTGGAAAATACTTACAGCGCTATAATATAATTTTCAAAGCATCACCGAGGTGCAAGCGACGGCGGCAAAGCAACGTAACATTGCAAAATGGACAATGGCCGCGGGTCTCAAAAATCCAACTTTTGAATAGGGACAAACGAAGACTTGGGATGGTTAGGGAAGAGCTTAGAGGTGCTAGTAAAGTGAATGGTGGTGATGGGTGGGCTGTAGGTGACGACGTGGGCGGCGGTAGGAGGTCGAATAGTATAAAATAGAGATGTAGCTCAAGGGACCTCAAGAGTGGCGGATTGGGGCTAAGGAAGGGTGGGTTAGGTAGCTGGGAGGCCGGTGGTGAAGTGGCGTAGAGATGGTAGGCGGTGGTGGAACGACGACAGCGCTGGAGCACTTAAAGGCCACGGCTTGGAGGTGGGTGTGGGGGCAAACAGCGGCACGGACTGGGCTTAAATTGAAAGGGGGTGGTCACTGGCCCGTGGGGAAGAGAATGGGAAGGGCGGTGACGGCTGGGGGGGAAAGCAAGGGAAAGAAGAAGAAAAAAGAAAGAAAAAGGAAAGAAAAAAAGAAAAAAGAAAAAAAAGGAGAAAAAAAAAGAAGAAAAAAAAAATGCAGTCCAACTAGAAAAGAGCACAAAGGAATAAATAAAAACTAACTGAAAGGCTATAGTTCAATTTCAATAAAATAATATATTTAAAACCCAACAATAAACTAATTTAAATTAAAGAGCAATTTAAATATGAAACATTAATTAATATAAAGAAAGCATATCAATTTAAATTCCATAACTTAAAATAAAATACAAATAAAACAATGAAAAACACATTTAATTTAAAACAACACAACCATTAATTATAATAATTTAAATAATATTTCAATAAAAAAAAACACATAAATACGAGGTATTACAGAGAGAGGAATCGAGGCTAACTTAGAGAACATTTAAGCCATCCTAGGCATGGTGTCACCGCGCAACCTATAGAATTTCTAACGGCTAGTTGGATGGGTCGCAGCTTTCAACCATTTCATTGCTCGATCCACTAACCGATACCTGCCATTCTTCCAGGTTCTCCAGAAAGCCCACGAGTGGAATTCGGCTTATGAGTAGGCGTTCACTGATTTGAAAGGCTACTTGGCCAGCCCCCCATTCCTCAGTGAAACCATCCCAAGGGAAACGCTAACTATCTACCTCGTGGTGTCTCCACATGTGATCTTGGCTATTCTAATCCACGACACAGAGCTAGGGTAGAGACCTATCTATTACATCAGCAGAGCATTTCTAAGG
Source organism: Platycarya longipes (assembly GCA_036559045.1). Lineage (NCBI taxonomy): Eukaryota > Viridiplantae > Streptophyta > Magnoliopsida > Fagales > Juglandaceae > Platycarya > Platycarya longipes. Next base: position 19,167,960 of record CM071798.1, read on the forward strand.
TGCGGAAGCTAGATACCCACGAACTGAGATGTTGGTGTTCACCCTCGTCATAGTTGCTCACCGACTGCGACCTTATTTCCAGGCTCATTCTACCAAAGTCCTAACGGACCAACCTCTTAAAGTTGTCCTCCAGAAGGCTAACACCTCCAGCCGATTAGCCAAGTGGGCCCTCAAGTTGAGTAAATTTGATCTAACCTATCTATCACAAACAGCGATATAGGCCCTAGCCCTATCTGGTTTCATAGCTGAATTCACCGGCTTTCCCAAGGAAGTTCCCGATGTACCACAAGGCTGACCTTGGTAGATTTATGTTGATGGCTCATCCTGCCAAACGAGAGGGAGAGTGGGATTACACATTGTCACCTCTCAAGAAACTAAACACAATTGCTCGGTGAGGCTAGCCTTCAAGGTAACCAACAATGAAGCTAAATACAAAGCACTGTTGACTAGAATGAGCATAGCTCATTTACTGGGAGCAATAGAAATAGAAGCTAAAAATGACTCGCAAGTGATTGTTAGTCAGGTGCTCGAGCAGTACATTACTAAGAGAGAGAAACTGAAGAAGTACCTCCACCTCATATGCAATGAAAGGGACCACTTCTATTATTATCGAATACAACAGATCCCTAGGGCAGAGAACCAAAAGGCAGACTGCTTGGCGAGAATTTCATCTGGATAGGACGAACACCCGCCCTGGAACACACAAAAATCAGATTGTTAGAAGCCCCCTCCATTGGCAAAGAGGTCACCAGCTTGACAACCACCACCCCTAAATGGGCAATGGATATCGGCAAATACTTGCGATAAGGCAAACTCCTAACCAACATGAACGAGGCACTGAAAGTTCGAAACAGGGTAGCTCGGTTTGTCCTGCTTGAGGGGGTATTGTACAAGAGAGGCTTCTCCAAAACCCTGCTCAGATTCTTGTCTCAAGATGAGGCTCAGTACGTTGTAGTTGAAATCCACGAGGGAATATGTGGAAGCCATAGAGGAGGCAGAATCTTAGATGCTCGGATAACTCAAGTCGGGACTACTGGCCATGCTCACTTAGGGACGTCGAGGAATTTGTCAAAAAGTCCCTAAAGTGCCAGGAGCACGGCCCTATACCGCACTCTCCCCTCCGGAGAACTTAAGGCTATAGTGGCCCCTTAGCCTTTTGCTCAGTGGGGGGTTGGACCTGATCAGACTCATCCCTATGGCTAGGGGAGGAGCCAACTTTGTCATGGTAGCAGTGGAATACTTCACCAAATGGGTCGAAGCAAGGCCTTCGCCAACATCACATCCCAAGGCCATCACCAAGTTCTTATAGAAGTCAGTCAAGTGCTAGTTCAGAACATCCTAAAGCTTCATATCAGAAAATGGGAAGTAATTCAATTGTGCTCATTATCAGGATTGGTGTGCCGAACTCAAAATTAAAGTTAAGTATTCATCGCCTGAACACCCACAAGTCAATGGCCAGGCCAAAGCAACCAACAAGACGCTCCCCTAAGAGCATGGGCCAACAAAGTTTCCAGTGTACTATGGGCATATCAGACAACCGTTTGAACTCCAACAGGCAAGACACCATTCGCCCTCACCTATGGGAGCGAAGCAGTGATTCTTGTGGAAGTCAGAATGCCCACTCTATAAGTCCAACACTTCTAGCCAGAGACCGATGACAGGAAGATAGCGAAACAGCTTGATCTACTAAAAAGGCCGAAGGGAAGAAGCTCTCGTATAAGTGGCCAATAACAAGTGCAAAACAGAGCAATATTTCAATCCAAGAGTCAAGCCGCGCAGCTTCAGTGTCAGGGACCTCGTATAAAGGTAAACAAGGGTCACTACCCAATAGAAGGAAAGCTCGGACCACAATGGGAAGGACCATACGTTGTGACTACAAGTATGACCAGGCTCGAAATGACTAGAAGACGCTTAGGGGGTTGAACTCCCTCACCCATGGAACGCTGAACACTTAAAGAGGTACTACATGTAAAGTTCATGAGTAATTCTCCTTGTTTTGCCATGTATCTTGTAGATCGATACCATTAATAAAATCAGATGTTGAAGTCCAATGTTTGTCAAATCGACTTTGAGGAAATACATATCAACTCCTGTGGAGTGGTCAACCCACCCATACGATGTCAACTGCTGCAGGGTATTCAATCCACCCATGCGATATCAACTCCCACGGGATGGTCGACCCACTCAAGCGATGTCAACCCCAACGGCGTGAGAATCAAGCACAAACTCGAGCCCTTAATTTACCCACGCGATGTCAATTCCCGCGAAGTGGTCAACCTACCCAAGCGATGTAAACTCCCGTGGGATGATCGATGCACCTACACGATGTCAACTCCCACGGGTAGTCAACCGACCCATGCGATGTCAACTCCCGTGGGGTAGTTGACCCAGGCTTCGTTCATCCGCAATATTGCTTGGGGCTATGTGTATCAAGAGGGCTTGAGAAAGCTGAGAGTTGAGATCCTAGTTGATCTCAAGCTCAACCTTGAAACTCTTAACTTGGAACTCAAAATGGGGGATAGACAGGTCTCCCTCTCTTCCTAGCAAATCTCTTTGCAATCGGATCCAGGTTAAGAGTTCGGGTTATGAGTTCGGGGGATAGAACTCAAGTTAAGAGTTTCAAGGTCGAGCTCTTGGCTAGCTCGGGACTAGCCAAGAGCTCGACCCTCAGCCTTTTCAAGCCCTTCTGATAGCCATAGCCCCAAGCAGTATTGCGCATGAACGAAGCCTAGGATACCTGAAGTTCAAGCCCCTTTAGTTGTCCATTAGCCTCTTCCAGGGTAGATCGGCCACTCGCCAACTCAGCTTCCCCAGCGACACGCTCTCGCTCGGAAATGACCTGCTACACTTCTTGAACAGCTCGTTCCCGCTCCAAGGCCACCAGGGCATCCTCCCGAGCTGCGAATTCCCTAGTTGAAATGGCTAACTTTGTTCTCTAGGCAACCAACTCTATTTTGGCGTATAAACGGTCATGTTCGATGGCAGAGCGGGCCTTGAAGCGGTTCTCACACCTCATTTGGGTTGTCGTGAGAGACCTCCGAGCCTTACAAAGTTCTTCCTGTAGAGCAATATTGCTCCCCCCCAAACTCTTATTTTCGGTCTTCAAATTCTCAACTATCTTTATTAAACCCCCGCATTTGCGCTTGGAGGCTTTGAGTTGATCATCCATTTTCTTCAGCTTGAAGTAGCCGCACCTACAAATTGTCCCGAACTCACGGTTGTACTCCACGAGTTCTGCCAACTCGGAACCGACCGCCCCAGCTACCTTGCTTGCAACCTAGATCCAAAAGAAATTTAGCCAAACCTATTGAAAATGGAAGAGGGAGAGAAAGCAGACAAGTGAAATAAAGAAGACTTACTTGTGTGAAGAGAGGCTACAACATCCAAGCTACACGCTAGTAGTGGCTTCATGGGCCCGATCAAAACCCAAAGGGGCACCATAACCCGAGTCTGATACTTGACCCTGATCACTTTCTAGCCCAGCCTCCGACCCAAAGAGTTGGCCAAGGGCAACAATCCCGCTACGAATTCGAAAAAGAGAAGGAGAACAACGTGGAGTCGTGGGAATAGCTCCAGACGATGACCTCACCTCAAAGGTCAGAATGGTTCTGAGGACTTCTCGTCAATGAGGATTACAAGTGGAACCTCACCCCCAGCGGGGATCTCCTATTCCTTTTGGTTACCCTCCCCATCCTCAGAACGACGCAAGGCCTTGCTGGCCTCCTCCTCATCTTGTTCCTCCTCCTCTTGTCCCTCATCCTCATCTCGAGCCTCTTGCTTATCCTCGTCCTCGTCCTCTTCAACCTATCTCAAATGGACTTTAATATCTTTGACGTCGTCAACCCCCAACTCGGACTCCCCCTTAAGATTGGTACAATAGTCGGAGGAAGAAATAGGTGGCTCAGGCAACTGGCTGACTCTAACAGCTTGGTCTATTGATTGCTGATTAAAGGCATCTTCCAAAGACGCGAAGGCCACAACATTAGAAGATTAAGGAGGGGGATAAGCCAACGACTCCAAAAATGCGGAGTCAATATCTTCATCATTGGAAGAGGGAATCCTCGTAGCACGAAGAGTGGCCATCTGGGCCTCGACAACCGTCCACTGAACCTTTACCTGAACCTCATCTTACTCATGAAGTTGAAGCTCAGACGACAAATCTAGAGATGGAGTTTGAGGCTTTCGGGAACGCCACAACCCCCCCGGAAGTAGAGGGACCCCCATCGTGACGAGTCTTAGTCCTCCTCTCTTGTTGACCAGCTTGACTTGGGGCCCATTTGTGGGACGAGAGAGGAAGGTTTTGGCGAGCCCTAGAAGATTTTGGTTCTCAACATAAGACCTGTCTGGTTGGGTCAGGTACTTCAAGATGTTCCTCTCATCGAGCAGGATATGTAAAAATAGTAAGTCAAGGTTAGCTCGGACCCAAGCAGCATGACACCTACCTTGTCTCTCTCCATAAGGGTGACCGCCACTTCGAGACTTTGTGCGGATGGGGAGAAACCCCAATCCACTTGGACCGAAAATTCCCCTACTACCTCTCTCTCGAGAAATTCACAACTGTTTCACAAGACAAAAAGGAACTTCCTGTAATAGTCTTTCGTGCTGGAATGTCTGTCCTCCATTCAAACTAGCTCTCGATCTGAGTGCTTGACTTGGAAGCCAACAATGTTCCTAGGATGATAGATCAAATGATACAGGGACAAGAACTCCTGGGTAATCAGGTCGGGATAGACATCATTCTACACCAATAGTGCTATCTAGAAGGGCACACAATTGGCCAGTAGTAAATGCCAACCATTTGGTAAGACCTAGGCCAGAGCCAACCCTAGATAATAGAGGACGTCACAGACAGGTTTGATGAAAGGGAATCTGAAACTCTTTGAAAACATAATCGTGAACACCATGACCTTCCGTGCTGATGAGTGCGTGAAAATGCACTCTAAATATCTTAATATTGAATTATATTATTAAAATGTGAATAGAAATAATGAGATATAATTTATTTTATTGAATTTAATTTTTATTCATATTGAGATATATTTGAGCATGATTTTTATAATATTTTAAATCTCAAATATTGCATTATTGATAGGTGAGAGACAACTTGCATTTTGACTTTCATTTGAACACAAAGTTGTACTGAGAAGACACAAACAAATACCGCATGGGAGAACTCAAAAGAAATTTAATTTACACAGGCCTTCATCAAAGTTGATTGGTCATTACTTCATATATGGGCCCGGAACATCACATCAAATATAGCCATGTGCATTCACATTTGGCATCACAAAATGCACCTCATGCTAGGCCCCACTCAATCTTAGATTCGCTTTAGACTTCTAAATGTGCAGATATTTACTTCTTGAATGCTAGCTTTAGACAATCCAATGAAAATGCTCTAACTTGAATACGGCAATGCAACATTCATGAGCAGATTCTCTTCAATTGTCAAGCATGGTTCCCATGCATCTAAAAAGCACACGACATGTTGATGTGGTGGTAGAAATTAAGGGGAGCAGATATATAAACGGAAGGAGTTGAGTTTTTCTTTTTAGCGGTATGTAATGGTAGTAAAATAAATTTTTAGATAGTTTTTTTTTAGCGGTTTGTAATGGCAGCAATTTCGTTCTCTCTTTTAACTTATTGCATCTTTATTTTATTTTATTTTATTTTATTTTTTTGTAGTTTTTTTTTTTAGTGTTGCATTTTCTCTACTTTGCATGCACAGGTATAAAGACACATTGGGTCACTCATTTCTTCAGAGTCTCATTTTTCTAATTATTTGTTTGATAATTCTTATAATTCTGAAGAAATGAGTGAATATCAAGACCAACCCACTAGGACTCTTCAAGATTACCTCCACCCTACATGTACAACCACACCATCATGCATCATTTTTCTAGCCAATACTTGCCAACTAGATTTTAAAACAGGGATGATACAGTTGCTTCCCACTTTTCATGACTTGAAAAGTGAAAATCCATATGTACATATTAGGGAGTTTGAGGAAGTAATTGCGACTTTTTATAGTCAAAATGCAACTGATGACATTGTAAGTCTAAAGTTCTTTCCTTTCACATTGAAGGATAAAACTAAGAGTTGACTATACTTACTAAGACTACAATCTATTGGATCATGGAATGAGATAACTCGGGTCTTCTTTAATAAATTTTTTTCCCAACATAGGTCTCCACCTTTGCACAAAAGGACAATGAGACTTTGTATCAGCCTAGGGAGAGATTTAAAGAGTTGTTGAGTATGTGTTCTCACCATGGGTATGAGAATTGGTGCTTAGTGAGTTATTTTTATGAGAGACTTACACCTAGAGAGCGCCAAATTGTAGAGATGATGTGCAACGGTAAATTCTTACAAAAAAAATCCTAGTAAGGCCATAGAATACTTCAATGAGCTTGTGGAAAAAGTTTACACTTGGGTTGGACCTAGTGCTACTGAGAGTACAAATAGGTCACGACCTGCATGAAATCGAAATGGTGGTGGAATTTACCATCTCAGAGAAGAGGATAACCTAAAGACTAAAGTTAAGATGCTCACTAAGGAGTTAGATGTGTTAAAGACTAAGAACTTAAAGCCAACACATGTGGCTAATCATACAGAGTCTTTTGGACCATATTTTGTATGTAGAGGGGTAGATCATCTTGCCTAAGAGTCTCCCACATTTGTTGAAATGAGAAGATGTTTGAGGAACAATATAATTCCATAGGTATGTACAAAAAGACTCTTGGGGTGAAGTCTGAGACCTACAATCTGGGGTGGCGTGATCATCCCAATTTTAGCTAGAAGTCTGAAAGCCAGTAGCCTGCACAGCCTCCTAGAGCATCTCCTCTACCATATCCTGAATCTTCCTCTTATAGAAACCCTTTAGAAGATATTTTACATGCTTTTATTAAGGCACATAGTAAAACTAACTAAAAGTTTAAATCTTTGATTACGCAGGTTGTTGAAGAAGTAAAGAAGATAAAGAGTCAAGTATCCAAGTTGATGAGCTCCCTAAGTGTGAATGAATGCGGTAAATTCCCTTCTCAAGCTTAGTATGCACCCCATTGTCAACATATGGCATAAGAGAATTGAAAGATGTAAATGTCATTATTACAAGAAGTGGTAAGTCATTATACATCCCAACAATGGACAAATCAGAGGATGTTGAAAATGATCAAGATAGTAGTGGTACCGAGATGCCCAAGGAACCTAAGGTAATAAAGAGTCCGGTTAAGGCACCATTTACTCAAGCTTTCAAATCAAGCAACTTAACTTTGGTTCCTAGTAATGAAATTCTAGAGAATCTCAAGTAGGTAAAAATTAATCTTTCTCTCTTACATGTAATTAAACAAGTGCCTTCTTATGCAAACATTCTCAAGGATTTGTATACAATTAAGAGGAAACAGCATGTGAAAAAGACAACATTTCTAAAAAAGCAAGTTAGTGCTCTAATTGGGCAGCGGATTCCACCTAAGTACAAGGATCCTGGTTGTCTAACTATTGCATGCAACATTGAAAATCATGAGTTTGGACATACTAGATTTAGGGCCTAGTGTGAATTTAATATCTTATTCTATTTATTTGCAGCTAGGGTTGGGAGAAATCAAACCAACTTCTGTGGTATTGCAATTGGCTGACCGTTTAGTCAGAATACCATAGGGTGTGGTAGAGGATCTTTTGATTCAAATTGATAAATTTTATTATATTGTTAATTTCCTAATTTTGGACACTATTTCTGCTGTTGACTCTACCTCTAAAATTCTCTTAATTTTAGGTAGACATTTTCTTACCACTACTAATGCTCTGATTAATTGTAGGAATAGTTTGATAAAACTTTCTTTTGGAAATATGACTTTTGATGTAAATATTTTTCATATTACAAAACAGCTAGAAAAGAATAACGAGTGCTACCAGACATATATGATTGATTCACTCATAGACAATGAAGTTTTCACAACTCATAATTCTAATCCCCTTGAATTTTTTGTTCTTAATTTTGAGTTTAATTCCATTATTGATTCATCTGATGTGGCTGATAATTGTGCAATTTTTTATATAACTCAGAATCATGGTACACAAGCTTAGCAACCAAAGTTTGAGGACTTGCCTAAAAAAAGTGAAGAACAGGTTCCTTCAAGTGGAGAAGTATCAAGAGTTGACTTCAAACCTTGCCACCTACCTGTGGACCTCAAGCATCGAGCTTATTAAGCCAATAAACATTTCAACTTTGACCCAGGAGAGGCAGCTCCAAAAGTGGAAGACATTTCCACCTGCGAACCCAGTCTCTCCACCTTGACCACACCATGCAGTCATTTTTTTTTTTGTTTATTTATTTATTTATTTATTTATTATTTTTTGTCCTTTTCTTTTCGTTTGATGTTGGTTTTTTTTTTTTTACAGGTTAGTTTCATTTTATCAATTCAGTTTGTCATCTTTGGTGCCTAGCGAGCTACCCACGTTACACATTAGGTGTATTCTACCATTTTCAATACTCTCCATTTAGTTTTGATTTTTAAACATTGAAGATAATGTTTCATTTAAATTGGGGAGGGGGGCACAAATTCAACATTTAAAATATTTGTTGGAACTCTGTGGCATATTTCCATGTGTCAAATTTCTTTTTTAAATAAATATTTTTCATTTTTATTAAAACTTTGCATCACATAGGTATCCTTTCACGTGTATACTCAAGCTCTGTAACATCCCGACCCCAAAAGTAGTATTTTTTTTTGTTAATCTTATTATTATTATTATTACTATTTTTATTATTATTGAACTCTTACTATTTTATCTAGATATGTTGTAAGATATAGTTTGAAACAATGTTTGTAATTGATTAATTTTTTTAGCCATGTATTCATTTGTTGGATTCTTGTTTTGAGCGGTTTCCGAATCAAATACTAATTTTAACTCAAAACTATTATCCTATAATCTTTATCTGAAACAAACTCGGTCTTTAAACTCAAAAGAATCCTCATCCTTTCAATCAATCACATCAACTCCTTTTCCACTCCCACTTCAAGGCATGCACGTCTCTTGCTTTAAGGTATCTTAGAAATCTATAAATACATGCATGCATGAAGAAACACACATCTCCTTCCAGCCTTCACATTGCCAACTACGAGCAACCACTCCACTGCCACAATTAGGGCTGTACAAAAAGGCTGATACCTTACCCGAGCCGATATCCCAAATTATTTCGATACGAATTTCCGACTTTTGGTTAATCAGGTATCGGGTATTTACCCGTTACCTGCTTTTATACTTTTTTTTTTATTTTGATTTCGATTAGCATTGAACGATTTGAATCTGTTTTTGCTTTTGCACATAAATGAGAATACCTTAAAGGCTTTGAGTTATTGCCACAAAAACGAGAACATTGAACCTATTTCTACTTGTTTAGAGTGGGTACTAGTCGAAGATCAAACACCAACAACGTCTCTAATAATCATTAGCCACCATCGAGATTTTTTCCTCAGATCAAACCCATAAAGCTCTCCTTGGACTTGTAGAGATGTCATATCTTGGCCCCGCTGCTGAATCTCGATGAAGATGAAGAACTCGAGGAAGAAAGAAACAAAGCAACATTAAAGCGACGCTGTTTTTAGGTCGAAGAGTTGAGAACTTTAACTCCCTCGGTTTTCTTTCCACCTTTCTTTCCACCTTTGATCTTCTTCTCCCTGCAATTGTTTGGCACTGAGGAAAACTTAGACGAGCTAGGGTTTTTTTTACAATGGAAAGCCATTCGTTTCGCAATTATTGTTTCCAATCTCACCCTTTAAAAAACAAAAATTATCGGTAATCGGCTTATCAGCTTATTGGTAAACAAAAATTATTGGGGCAAATGGCACACATCATTTTCGAGTCTGGTCGGAATGCGGGATTTCAAGTTAGGTCGGGTAAACACCCCTAGCCACAAGCGAGACCTCCCCTAAATGAAAGCAACACAAGCTGTTGCAGCCACCAAACTTCACACCAATGCCATGCACCAAGATCTCTACACTTAGTGTTGGCAGACTTGTTTCTTGCCTTTAATTCATTCGTATGCTAACTTCTAAATTGGGCCTCCTTTTTTTCTTATGGGTTGCTTACATATTTTTTAAACTGGGCTTAGTTTTAGATAAGCTTTTGTTATAAATTAGTTGGACCAATTCCTAGATATTTCAAAAATTATTTTGGGCCTTTCTATATTTTTAAAGGGTTTTAAAATATATTTGAAGTATATTTTTAATTAATTATTATATTGTATCTATATATGATTTTTAAGTAATTAGAAAAGCTACAAAATGATTTCTCTAGAAAGATAGTAACAATTAGTGCCTCGTGTAGGTACGAGCTATGACGTGAAACCAAAACGCAACACTAAGAGATAAGTAGCATAATCATATCTTTCATGCATGTATGGTAAACATGTTTTTATAAAATATTATGTATGTATGGCCATCATTGGAAACCCCTTTTTATGTATCTCAGTCATGATACAAAATTATAAAAACTATTGCATGATTTATGAGAAAGATTATGCATTAAAATTATTTATGAAAAATCATGAATTCATGTGAGGAAGCATTTATCACAATATGTTATGAAAGTATATGCTTTATTTTGAAATCTATGATATGATAAGTATGCAAGTATGATAAGATATGTAAGCGGCCTATGTATGATATGAAGTCGGTACCTATGTATGGACATATTACATTGTTAGGTTGTACACGCTAGTAGTTCACCCAGTATGTCTTCATAATGTATGGTTCCACAACCCACGGCTAAGGGCAGAATCGAAATCTTTTTAAATTTTCTATAACTCACGGGGTCAACAGTGGGTAACGACTTATAATATGATAAGATATGATAAAATTATGAAAAACTCATGTTTTCAGTATTTATGAAAAAGCTCATGCTTAGCATTTATGAAAAAAAGATCATGTTCACGTTATTATGTATGTATTTATGAGTATGCATAAAAATCAATGACTATTATTTTTATTATATGATGTGTTACTTATTGAGTATTTGACTCATTTTATTTATATTTCTGTGTTTCTATATTTTATTTAAAAAACCATTTCAGATGACGATGATGCACAACAGGCAGAATTTGACTCAGGGAAGTGATACAAAGGTCTAGATAATGTATTAATTGTAATTTTATGATTTTTAGGGAACAATAAAATATTTTTGTAAACACATGTGATTTCAATATTGTAAACAGATGCTTTTGCTGACTCTCTTTAAATTTTATAAATTTTTTTTATTTATTATAAAACATTCATATTTGGTGCATTTTATAAAGAAAAGTTTTAGTAGCACTATGACTCCTTAAAATATTTTAAAAATGCTATATTCGGGAGTGGGGTGTTACAAGCTCATTTATGGCCATCTTGGTGAATTCAACAAACCTATCTTAATCATTTTTCTTAAGCATTCACAGAACATTTAATATACTTATCCAAGTTTTGTGGTAAGATGTTGGTTTAATACATGTAGCGAGAAAACTCTTTTACTTAAGTATTCACGTGAAATTTGGGAAAGGATTGAGAGTTTACAAATGTAGAAAATTGTGATAAGTATTCATTAATCTGATGAATTGGGCACTTCTTTTGAGAATATCATTACATAGTTTGTCGTAAGATGGTGGAAATATTTGGGATATAATGAAGGTCAACTTAAGATTTTCGTTTGAGCCTTTCAAGTTAACCCTTTCAATCACAGACTCTTATTAGCCAATTTTGAGCTAACAAACATACATACCCTTTCTCTTGCATATGCCTACATCATCCACACCTCTCTATATTGGAGTATAGCCTATACATTGATTTTTCTACCTATATTACTTCCAAATGTGTACTGGGTGTGGAACTTGCATTTTTTTTCTTTTCTGATGACTGAAAAAAAAAAGACAAAAAAAAAAGAAAAGAAAAAGAAAAAAGGGAAGAACATGAGCTACAAAATGTTCAATGGAGTGAGCTTCAAAGTCAAAGATACCAAGGTTGGGTAAGAAATGACAAAAATACCAGTGGCACATAATCATTCATCAAATTTTTGCCCAAAAATATGAAAAAATGAAAAATGAAAAGAAATAGAAAAAAAAAAGTGAAATGTATTCTTATTCAGTGATCTGAAAAGTGGAAGAATACATCAAGTGAGAAGTGTGGTTTGCTATAATTTTTAATAAAATTTCCTTGGTATGTAGTTGGAGGGTTTTGAATCTCTTTTATCATTTTCTTCATATAGCCCTGAAGTTAAGCCACGTTACAACCTTTTGTGTTGACCGTTCTGCTTCTAAGTAAGCTTTTGAAAAGAGTGGTGGAAGTCTCAATTGTTAGTATTTCTATCGTAAGATCAATGTTTGCTTGTTGCTTAAACATAATTGCCTAATTCCTCATGAGAGTGTATGTACACCCCTTGTCAACTCCATAGAAAGAATCCTCACACAAAACACTTTTATACTCGTGAGTAATGGAGTTTAACATTTTGTTTGAGATGTTCTTAATGTTGCATGTGTTAGGGCTTTTGGTTAAATGGATATAGTTTAGAACACACACACTCTGTGGATTGCTATATGTGGATTGTTTGTGATAGGGTTATTGAATTCCTAAAATTGTTTTGATATCTGAATCTGGAAAGTGTGACTTGATAGCCTCTGTGTGTGATTTTGTTTGGTCTCTTTCGTTGTTTTGATATGAAAATTGTTAGAGGCTGGTAATGAGCAAGTTGGAGAGTGTGCGAAAGTGCACTCTAAAAACTCTAATATTATATTAAATTGCTAAAATGTGAATAGAAATAATGAGATATAATTTATATTATTGAATTTCATTTTTATTCACATTGAGATATATTTGAGCATGATTTTTATAATATTTTAAAGCTCAAATATTGCATTATTGACAGGTGAGAGACGGCTTGCAATTTGACTTTCATTTGAACACAAAGCTGCACTGAGAAGACACAAACAAATGCTGCACGGGAGAACTTAGAGTAAATTTAATTTACACAGGCCTTCGTCAAAGTTGATTGGTCATTACTTCATATATGGGCCCACCAAATCACTTCAAATATGGCCACATGCATTCACGTTTGGCATCACAAAATGGCACCTCATGTTAGGCCCCACTCAATCTTACATTTGCTTTAGATTTTTAAGGCCTCGTTTGTATTTGAGACTCATTTCAATTCATCTCAACTCATCTTCATTTCATCATTACAATTTTTTAATTTTTTATGTAAAACACAAATTCCTATACACTTTTTTTAAATCTCATAATAATAATAATATTAAAAAATAAACTAAACTCATCTAAACTCATCTCATTTCTAAATCCAGGCTAATTCACAGGCTAATTCTCTTCAATTGTCAAGAACGGCCCACATGCATCTAAAAAACACACGGCATCTTGATGTGGTGAGAGAAATTAAGGGGAGAAGATATATAAACGGAAGGAGTTGGGTGCCACAAGGAGGAAGGACGAACGAGGACATGTAGAACGAAATTCCTTTGATTTCATGGTTGGCTGCTTCTTTTTCTTGAGATTTATGTTGTCCATCATGTGCATGGGTAACTAAAATTTCAAGTAGAAACAGGGATGAACTTACACGTAATGGTATTTTTAATTTATTTTTTATTCATGTATTTGATTTTTAATTATTAAAATTCTTTTTTTCTATCATTCTCTATTTATTGTTAATGTTTTCTTTTTCGAATAATCAAATAATTTATTTCGTTATAGATTCAATTATGTTTTTTTTATTGAATGAATTAGTTCTTTGATTATGTTTGGATCAATTGATTGTCTATATTGATTTAATTCTCTACTGTAATATCACTCCCTAAGTATATTGTCATCATTGAATTTTCTCAATAGTGAAAACAATTTATATAATTTAAATGTGATGAATGATTTTTCAAAGAGTTACATTTGGTTTAATTTTGATTATTAGTGCTATATCTTCCGATTGGAAATTTTGGAATTGAATTCTCAATTGAGTTATCAATGAATTAAGAATAATTAAACTACCAAATATGTGCAAGGGATTCCCGACACTCTACTGTTTATCAAATTTCAATACTTTTTCCATCAATTATTTTGTTTCATTTTACTTTGCACTTAAAATTTAATATTTGCTCTCTCATAAATCATTTAATAATTTATTTAATTTCTTTGTTATGTTTTTCATTCTTTAATCTGTCTCCATGTAGAATCGACACCTTAGAGCTATTCTGCAACTACCGCATTATTCTTTGGATGTAATCACCTGCCTTCCCCACATAATTGCAGGCCTTCTCATCCCTCCAGGTGCCTCTAACTTGATTCGATAGGAGATTTTATATTTTACCTAGAGTGGTTGAACATCAAAGGAGAAGAAAGTGGACGTCCAAACATGACCGACAAAGGAGACAAAAGGAGCAAAAGATAAAGCTATGGCAACCATGGAAATTAAGAGAAGAACTTGAGGTTGAAGAAGAAAAGAGGCGAAGGAAAAGCTCGAAAATAAAAGTTGCAGGAAGTGGGGAAAGTGAAGGAACCAAGGGAGTTTTATAGCCAAGGGGAAATTAATGTGTGCGGGAAACAAAGCAACATGACAGCCCACGACCCTACGTGACCCCTAGGGCACAGAACTTGGGGAGTACAAACCAATAGATGCGGAGAGGCATGCACAACCGTTCCAAATAGAGTAATGATGGTGCGTCTGTGTGGAACACGAACCAATCATGACCCAGGAATGTGGTGCCCCCATTGCGCTAACAATATAGGAGTCGAAGTGACGAGGCGTTATGCTCGAGTACATTGAATGCCTTCAGATCGGGAGATGAACCGTCTAATCCAAGCCATGTGGATTCGGAAGGCGAACTACCAAAGTCTAGCTATTCCAAGAATTCATCGACCCATTCAAGTTTTGGAAGATGGAAGGTCGGGACAGAATTGCCACCATCCTTTTGGTGGTGATAATTTGTAGGGTAAAAATAAAAAGGAGAGGGGGGAAGAAGAAGGAAAGGAGTACTTTGAGAAAATTCTCACCAAAGTGTTCTTGATGAAACTTTGCGGGGGGTATTGTGAAGGGAGTCCAATCGAGGTAGGCCCATTGGAGGGGGAAGGACAAGAAACCGACAAAGTTGATCTGAACCCGGCTTGGGTAAGACGTGGTAACCCGATTGGAAGGGGGAAGCCGAGGCGACTCGGAGTGTCACAAAATTCAAGGGAAGGACCCAAATGCTCGAATGGTGCGAATGACGACTGACGCCGCATTAAATACTAAAAGGGACAGGGTCACACCAAGCGTTGTCCTGCATTAAATGCTAAACTAGGCTAGTCTTGACCTAATCTGGGTGGGCTGCCTAAGGTGAACCTGTCATTTCTGACACCACCGACCGATTAATGGCAACACAGTGACACAGGATAATCTCTGCAGTCTCCGCGCTCTAATTGAGTACGATCACCCCTATAAATAGCACCCAGTTCTTCTGCAATAAGATTACGTTTTCTAATAGTCATCTCACTAGAACTAGTAGCAAATAAATAATTATTTTATAGTGCTTGCGCTCTATTAGGTGGGTTTGAGTTATAACATAGACCCCATGCAATTCTATTAAGAAATTTAATGAATCATCATGAGGTGGCTAATATTAAGAATGCTGCTAGGGTGCCGCGCTCTAGTGATCGTTGCATGTGCCTGTAGTCAAAATTTACTTTTTTTAATTTATATTTCAAAATATTTAAAACATTTTAAAAAAATATATAAAAACAATATCAACATATTAATAGTCATAATTTTCTTAACCAATAAGTAGATAAAATTAAACAAAATAAATGCATGAGCTCATGCGATCAAAATGAGTAGACATGAAATTAAGTGAAGAGGCGTAATAACATTATTCTAATATTATTAGTTTATAATATTTGTAATTTTGAACCTAGCTAGAATCTAACACATGTCAAGTTACTTGCATATGAGAGTAATCTAATTAGAACAATAAAACGGCCACTACCCTTCATGCATGGTGCCCAACAACGAAATTGACTTGATGGAAACCTAATTGTAATTTTTAACTTTATAGATAAGATAAGTTGTCGTGCATGTATTTATTCAAAGTAAAAATATAAAGGTATACATGAAGCTCAAGTAAGATATATTAGAGACCGGCCGTACTAGTCTTAGGACATGTTTGGGTTTAAGATAAGATACAAAATTTTCATATAATCTCATTTGATTTCATTCCATCATATTTTCAAACATAATTTAAAGACAAAATTTTTAAACTAATTATTATAACTTTTTCAAACTTTCAAATAAAACATAAAAACATCCCAACTTTTCAATCTCAAAATAAAAATAATATTATCAAACTATATTTTTATAATATCTTAATTTATAATATTTTTTATTCAACTTTTTCTCTCCCTTTCACAAAATCCAAAAAATAATCAACTCAAATTATGATCTTCTTATTATTTACAAATTATTTTAATACCATTCATAAAATTTTGATTTAATCTCACTCCAAACCTGCCCTAATGCAAAAATTAGGCCACCAACTCTTTTATTAAATGAAGAGACTATATACTAGCCAGCCTAATATCTTTTAAGTAGAGCACGACAATATGATATTATTAATGGTAACAAGCTCTTGTTATGAATTGTTAAGTAATGTTGTAAGTGGGGCTTAAAAATGGGGAAATCGGTCCGTTTTGCTACCGGATACCGGTTTTTGTTTTGCAAAATTGGTTCAGTTCTAGTTATGAATTTTAGAACACCGATTCAAATTAGACCGGACCGATATATAGATGTATATATATATTATTTTTTAATTTTATATATTATATATTAAAAAAAATTATATGATTGCTTTATATTGTATAATTTTTTTATATTATATTATAACATAAAATTCATATAACATGAAATTTTAATCTTAAAAATGAACATTAATATTATGTAATTAATATAAACTTACCTTGAGTCATTCACTTGCTAAAGTTTTGTTTGAGTATAATTTTGTTTATCCGTAAAATCAAAAAAATTGTACAAAACCGAAATTGAAAAAACTGGAAGTTCTGGTTTATATAATGAATTTGTCCAGTATTAGTTCTAAAATTCTCAAACTAGTGTACCCTAATTCAATTATAAAATATGTCCAAAATTATATCAAATTGAATCAGCCACACTCCTAGTTGTAAGCGACCTACCTAGCTGGCTCATATCACATGAATCATCTAAAGAACCAAAAATAACCATATATACACATAAGTACAAGTTGTTTCCGAAGGTAAAAGATTTATATAAATTCTAAATAGATAAATCTTGCATAGTTGTTTATAGAAAAAATTAAAATATATATGTATATGTACATGTATATATATATATATTCACACCTCACCTTAAACATCATATAATAACGTAATTGCCCCCAACACCAAGTACTCAACACCTCCCGGAACAAAAGTCAGTGATGGAACCTCGAGAGACATATACACATGGTGAAACCAAAGTCAAGCTCATGTGAGCTTTTTACTTCGACCGCATGGAAAATACGGAACAAATAAATATCTCGAGAATCTATGATCTAATCCAAGTCTCGTGGGTCTGTGAGAGATCCACGCGCGTACTCAATCATGTACAGTATGGTGTATATATATGTACAATATATATATATACATATATATATATATATATATATATTATAGGGGGAGGGGATCAAACGTCTCAATTTCTCTATTTTTGATAAATGGGTCTTGTACTATTAGGCCAGTAAGCTTTGGCATGTACAATATGGTATAATATTGATCACTAGTAATACATGATATCATCTTCACGATAATATCTCCTTATGTTTTATTTATATTAATTTATTATTCAATTTTTTTTTTCACTTTTTTTTCTTTAAAGCTGAATTAAAAATCTTAAAATACGAGTTTCTTGCCCAATCTAAAAAACTAAATTCAATTAACCAACATAATCATATATTAATTTAGTTAAAATAAAATTAATTTTTATAAAAATTGAAATTCTTATCTTTTAGGTCAATTTTTATCAAATTAGATTTATTTCGATCATTTAAATTACATGATTACGTTGGTAGATTGAATTTTTTTTAGATTATTTAAGAAGATCATTTTTTTAAAATTTGTAATCTAGCTTTGGAGAGCAAAAAGAAAAAAATAACTGAATAATAAAATAATAAAAATATATATATGATACTACTCTTACATAGGGAGCTAGTAACGAACTACGATGGTCCCATCAGGCTCGAACTAGCCATGCGTTTAAAGATCATGGGGCCCGACACATGGTCCACATGTCAGCGACATAGCACGCCACTATCGTGAATCTTAGACACTGCTACAAGCAGGGCGGCTCAACATATTAAAAGACTATGACTACATTTTGATGGAAGTTTTTTTTTTTAAAAATAGAAAAAAATTATTTTTATTTTTATATTAAATTTTTATTTAAAAATAATTCCTAACTTCTCATTTGTCAAATAAATTACTACTTAAAATTTTATGCTAATTTTTCAATCAATATTTTTAATTAATAGTATCATATATATGTAATATTTATTTGATATTTTTTTATGTTTTCTTATTGAGTTAATTAATTTTTTTATTAATTAATTTTTTTTTAAATAGATTATTTTTTATAGCTTTCTTCCGTTTGAGACTTTAGACAATTATCTAAATGGTCAAATGAAAGAGTCGGCTATGCCCACAAGTACTACATGCAAGTGGTACGAACATTAATATTGGTCAAAAACTCTAATACAAGAATTTTATATATTTAAATGTTAAGATTTAATTTGTAATATTCAAATTTTAATAGAAAATATAATTGACTAATTTATAGATGGTTCAGTTCGGTGTAGCTTTATTTATGTTAATGAATGTATTTAGATGGAAGATAGTACATCTGTAATAGCTAAGTATTTCAAGGGACAAAACTGATCTGATTGTTTAATACAAAGGAAAAATCCGGAGACCAATAGCACTAGTCTCCAATAAAGATCAGCTCACTAAGAAGTTGCCACAAAAATATTTAACTTTACCCACTATACACTTGCGTGCGGACAATTTCCTCTTCTTCAGATTTTCATCCCGTCCTTTTCCCATCTCCCCTTTCTTCATCTAGCAAAATCCTTGTGTGTCAATTCATCTCCGACGAAATTCCAGCAAAATCCTTATAGGACAGAGCTTGCCCACCCCTTCAATATGCACATCTCGCCATTAGTTTTCACGATGGAGCCAATGAAGAATAAAATAAACACCTTTAACTTTTCCTGATTTTCATGGTTGGTCAACCCAATAGAGAGTTTTAAATGCAAATTGACCAGTGTTTGGAGGAGATCCGAGC
Organism: Platycarya longipes; assembly: GCA_036559045.1. NCBI lineage: Eukaryota > Viridiplantae > Streptophyta > Magnoliopsida > Fagales > Juglandaceae > Platycarya > Platycarya longipes. The sequence continues at coordinate 19,187,304 of CM071798.1, forward strand.
TAATAAAACCACATTGGTTTAGGAGAATCAAATAGTGTAAATTAATAGTGGAAATTAATGATTTTTGCATACGAACTAGTGGACACCTTCGTGTTTCGCTTCTAAAAATATAGAAACGTGAATTTTTTTGCATTAAGATAAAATAGAAAAATTTACCGACAAGGTTCTGAAATTCAAAAAATATAAATAAATAAATAAATAAAATGAAAATGATAGAGTTGCAAAAACAATAATTCATTGTCGACATGCAATGGGACCAGCAGGTCAAGTTGATTTAGGATACCGCAGCTTGATATTCCATCCCCCAATTTGAATAATGCTTCAAGGACAAGGGTCCATGTAGGAAGACACACAAACACACCCAAAACAACAAATCAATCCAGTGCTGCCATGGTGGGTTTCGCAGGTTCGTTTCGAAGTTGGGGTTATGTGTTGATGGCACGGTGGGTTTCGCAGGTGGGTTTAGAAGGTAGGCAAGATGGATTTTCGAGAAGTGTTTGATTTTGGGCAGGAAAAACCATCTGCAGACATGTCTATTTCAAAAATCTCTATTTTTCTTATGTGTCACTACTTGGTTGATGGGTTATTTTTCGCCCAAAATCAACCGGGCTGAGTTTCTCTAATGCAAATGTTGCATGTTGTTGTTTCAAAAAAAAATTCGGTGAACCATTTATAAATTTTTAGAATTTTTAATTGTTCAAATATTAGTATCTTAAGTGACTAATTGACTAATTTATAATATTGAGCCAATTAATTTATGAGTAATATTATATAAAATCGTAGAGAGTACAAATACCGTACATTCATTTTAAAAAAGAAGGAAATCTATTATTACAAACTAATTTTTTTTTTTTTATATAGGTTTTATATTTACTTATTTTTTAATATACTTATATAATATTTGTGCATTCACAACTATAATTATTTGTTTTAATTTATAATATCTTAATTTTAATTTATAGATTGAATTGACTAATTCTTATATTATAACTTCTAGAAGTTCAAATGCATTCGCACGTTGCCTAATCCTCCCAGAAAATTATTATTCTTTGATATATATATATATATAAACGTTGGAGGCAAGTGAGTTTGCGCATATCCTTATGCACACCTTTATGAGATATGCGTTTATTTAATGGACGTTGAAGGTGAAATTTATTAATAAATTAATATTAAAATTATTTGATATACAGATAAAGAAATAGCCCGACAAAATTTCCAAGTTAACTTTATGTGCAAGTTCTTGTGCAAAAATACATGTACGTGGCAATGCTGAGATCTTTTAACACTTCCTAGCTAGCTCTTGCTTGTGGGATTAGACTCATGCTCAATGAGTGGTTCAATATATGAGATATTTAATTAAATTGATAAAAGTTAGAGTTAAATGTTCAAACTCATGACTCATGCATGTTCTATAGTACCATTTAAAATGATCTTCACTTATTTCAATTATATCATGATTAACATTTTTAATATATATGTAAAATTTTGTTACATACAATCTTTTTACAGATTTTTTGTGTGCCATATTACTGATGCGATTAGTCAAAGTAATTATTTTATATTAAAAAGGTATTGTAATACCTAATCAGATTAATGGAATGTGTAAAAATTATGTAAAAGTGATTATACATAATCAATATTTTGATATATGAATAATGATACACTTACAATTTATCTACCACTCTTCTACCACTTTTTTTTATTTTTTTTATTTTTTTAAAATTTTATTTTTACTTAATAATTAAGAAAGTGATTATTTGTGAAATTATAATTTTTAAAAATTTTTTCCTAATGATTAAAGATGTTAAAAACATATTTAAAAAATAATAATAAAAAATAAATACACTAAAAATGATAAATAAGTAATAAACTAATAATAAATATATGATTATTCTTGATATATATATATATGTTGTATCTGCGTCATGCTGACTAATTTGGAATTGCAGTTGGTGCTATTTCATCACGTGGGGAAATATTGAATTAATAAACGTGTACTTTAGTCAAGTCATGACCAAGACTTACCTCTAAACTAATATTCTCTCCCTAATGGCTATCCCAAAAGGCCAAAAGTAAGCAGAAAGTCCAAAATTTCTGAAGATTATCCCCAGCAGCTTGCACCTGTACGTCCTTGTTGCGTGATGGCTTAAAATTGTTTTCATCTACCACATATACTTCTCCTCCATGTGATTATGTATCCTAATTCCAAGCATATAATAATGGAAATAAAAACGTGCGTAATTCCCTATATAATTTCTTTGGTGGTGAACGTAGTACTAGTTGATGAGTATGGTTTGACGAATTTGCAGCTTATGAGATTAGTATTCTAGCTACACAATCAAATGAAAAGATATCATGCATGCGGCCAAGGTTATGGCTATAAATAAATAAAACCAATCGACAATTAAGTTGTTTAAAGATTGATATTACAAGAAAATTAATCTGTTGTGACAATTTTATAATAGTCAAATAGATTATTTGAGACATAAAAATATCACAATTGCCTATTTAGTTGCTATAAAAATATCACAACAATCCAATTTTCTTATAGTATGAAAGGCCTACTTGAATATTATAAGAAAAATGAACATTTATAATTAATTAATTGTAATAAAAATGATTACTTGTGACAAAAATACTATTTTTATCGCAAATAATTTCTTTTGTTGCAATTAATTAGTTATAAATATTTGTTTTCATCACAAATAATTATTTTCGTTGTAATTAATTGATTAAAAATGTCTACTTTTCTTATAGTGATTGTTACACACAAAATTAAGAATGGTTATTATTATATAAATACTACAGTTATGCATATAAAAGTACTAAACATGCACGTACGACTTATATAAATTACTTGAATAATTTTAAGTTGCTTAAGTTTTTTATGTTATTATTATTTTTGAGTTTATAATGAAAATATTTATAATGAAAATATTGATATATATATATATATATATATATTAACAAAAATAAGACAAAATCATGTTTCCACTAGCTGTATTATTACACTTGCTGTCTGAGTCCGCTACACACTTGAATTCGACTCGTCTATAGCCCTAGACTCGAAGGCAGATCATCACAGCTGATCGATCGGCTGGGCAATCATTGAATAGAATAGTTTTGCTGCAAGAATATTGACGGATTATTTATAGTGAGAATGATTATTTTTAATTAAAATAGAATAATTTTAACATGAAATATTAATTATTTTTGTAGAAAATAACTTATCACAAATAAATAATTTTCTTATAATATCTGTTTGATATTAGAAAAGAATTGTTTCATAAATAGTTAGGCCGTATTTTAGTACCATATGTTTCCTTTTCAAAATAACTTCTGATAACAAAATGAAAAATATATTATATACAAAAAGAAAGAGTAAAAAAATATATCCTAACCAAGCATGCATCATGCTAGATTTAGTACTTAGAGCTGCCATTCCAATAAGCTCGATCAATCCTTTGCATGTACTATCCTGTTGCATGTACCATCCTGGATAATGCATGGTATCCTTTTAATTAGGACTGAACATTTTGCAGAGGAGATCATATACTTTACCTACCTACAAATGAATCTTATAAGAATAAACTTACATAATTTGACATCACTTTTAAAAGAAAATCAAACTTTTGCAGTTAATTATTTGTGTTAGAAAGATTATTTGTAACTCATTTTAACTAAAATAATCATTTCACAACAAATAACAAATCACGTCAATTATCAATCACGTCAATTAGTAGATCTCATTGGCTTATCATATGTATATCAATCACGTCAATGTATGAAATATTTTTATAAATATAATACTTCTCTTTACAAATCTAACACTTATCTTTCTAATGATTCACTACAACAAATTTTAATTTTAGGGACGAAATTTGTTAGGGATGAAATTTATTTCATCTTTAAAAGTGATTTTTAGAGACATATTTTAAAACTCATCCCAAAAATTAGACGAGTTGCAAACTCCGTTCGGATAGATAAAAATCCGTCCAAACAAGACGAAAAAATATGTTCGAACGAATAATTATTTGTCTGAAAGAAATATATTTGAAGGGAAACATGGCAGCATAATTGCAAGTCTTTCTGGACCAAAAGTATACTGTTCGGATGTGGAAATAGTTCATTTTTATTCATCACTATTCATTTATGTATATATATATATATATATATATTTTTGTTTTCTATCAATTTCATTTTATCATTTTCAAAATATGACAAATGTGTTTATATTACATATTATGATTTATGGAACATTTAAAATATTTATAAATGTACAAATTAATTTTATGTAATTACTTTTAAAATGTTATTTATTTTATTATCACGATCAGTAAGTAAAATGAGAAAAAAAAATTGTTATGAACACCAAAAATAAAAGAAAATACTAATTACATCTCAAAATATATATAATATTGGTTGATACAACACATAAAATAAAATGCTACATATAAATATTCCTACTACTTCGGTATCAAATATATGTCCTCTTGCATAGATTTGATCCGTATCTCTACATCATCTATCATCCTCATGATGCAGTCTTCAGCTTCTGCTCACATAGGTTGCCACTCTCTCCACCACGCACTTCACCATTGCCTCTAACTGCTCCAGTGTAAATCCTGCAAGCTGGCTCTGAGCAGGCTAGGTAGCAATACTGGTAATAGCATCAGTCGACCCTGGAGTCCTTATATAGGGGTGTCCCTTGCTCTTGTTGATAGATATCTTGTTGAGAGCCTCCATCTGAAGTTTTCTTTTCTCAAAATCTGCTTTATAACTCTAGCTTGGAGTAGGAGGCCAGATATCAATAGTCTAAATGGTAGACTGCCTCCACTCCCATAATGACTATTGTCTGATGCAGTAGAAAATACACAGCGCTAGATCAATCGAGTCCCTCCTCGCTACCTGCACTAGAAGTCGTGCCCGATCCATCCCGAAATCTGTCTTGTATTTTTTCAGTCCACGTTGTACTCGACTATCAGATTCAACAATCTGAAGAATGGAGTGCAGTTAACCTGTTTGATGGCCTTCCTGCCATTATATGCAGGAGCCTCGGGATGTCGTAGTAGCTCACATACCTGATCATCTGTAAAACACTCATCAGGTACGTACTCCTCATAGCTATCATCAGCGTCTAAGTGAGCAGCCAACTTATAGGCAGTCCATGTTGCAAAGGGTGATGAGAATCCAACCTTCGTGTCTGCCCTGGCAAATTTAGATGTTGCTGTTGCGGAGAGATGAGGATATGCGTCCATCACGCGCGGAATGTCCAAATACTCTGCAATCACCCTATAGGAGAGAAAGTGATGCTGACTCCCCACACCATCAGCACGTAGTGGTGATTATCTCCAAGCTGATCTCTCAATGCACAATAGAATTCGCATACCATATTAGGATATGCGATCCCCTCCTGCGTGCAGATCGGAGCCCATCCTTGCTCTGTGATGATCTGGGGGATGGTATGTCCCTCCTACTCCAGCTCTCTGAAGTCATCCAATATGACAGGCCGTTCTACTAGAACAGACCTACGGACAGGAGCAGTGGGAGCACTGGGAGCAGCGGGAGGGACGGGAGTGGAAGCAACTGGAGTAGCATTCACTGGTGGAAGTGTGCTGCTACTTCTAATCATCTGATCTTTCTCACGCTTTTGACCTCTACTCGTCATTCGTATACTATTCAACAACTAAGTGATGGAAGAAGTTAGACAGGTTTGATGGAACCCAAAATACTTAAATAAAACCAAAACTTATATCAAGCTATTCTGTTTGGCACTAACTCGTTCAGACGGAAAATAACATGTCTGAATGAGTTATATACCTGTTCGAACAAATAGGATCATCTCCTACATCTCGTTCGGACGGGGGTCATTCCTGTCCGAATAGAAATCCCTGCGAAGAGAAATGGCCTAGTTGACTGGGCCATTACTTTTTTTCTACAAAAATCAAATCTATTTAGACCAAATCAACCTAATATCACTCCTAAAGGTCTGAAACAATGAGTACTAGGAAAAAAATTACAAAAATTATGAAAAATGGGTCGAATTGGATTTGAAATCCGACCCCTACAAAAATGGGAGTTCATAACCCATTTTCAACCAATAGGAGGGGTTAGAGGGACCATACTTTATATATCTCACTGTAGATGATGATTTTGGGAAGTTCTAGTGTGATTCTTATTTGAATGGGAGTGACTTTTGGAATCCATCATTCGATGCAAAAATGAGGCGTTCGACGAGGGTTGGGTATATATACCCTGACACTCATTTGGACGAACAATTTATTGTTCGAACAAGTTTGAGTATCCGAACGGAGTTTATAAGAGTTAGAATGGTATGAGTATATGTTCGGACAGAGGGGTATCTGTTCGAACAGAAATAAGAGAGTTTGGGGTTTAAACAATCCACTATCAGTTCGGCTAGTTATAACGTTATTACTATGTACCATATGACACTAATAGTATTATAAAGTATTTAGTAAAAAAAAAATACTAAAATTAGTTTTTATAATATACATGCACTATACATAACACTAAGATGATAATGTTATATATAATAAGTATATATCAAGTACTTTGTATATACTAGTATATATTAGTTAGAATATAATTATTATACTATTTGCACGTAGTACTTAGTTTATAATAATTAGGTACATGTTACTTAGATTACTTACTATATAATTTGTAGTGTCATCACTTATTCAGTACATATAATTTATAATATATATTATTTAGAATAGTTTTAGTAATATCATTGTATATATATATATATATAATAATAATAATTAAACATTATCTAGTATATTAGTATTATAATACTAGTGTAACTCTATAAGATGATATAACACTAAGATAATATATTACATTACGTAATACAAGCCTATTACAATAATGATATAATATTTTTTTGTATTATTTAGTATGTTAATATGAAGTACTTGTTTGAATCATAATTTACTATTATTCAAATGTATTTTATCTTGTAGTTTGTGTCAATAATTTGGAGAAAAATTTTTCTTGTACAAAATACTGAGGACTGTTATACGTCATAACGGCCTCTAATTCGTTCGAACGATAAATACTCAGAATATGCTTAGAATAAAGAGTCCGAACACAAAAATTTCCCGTTCGTCAGGACATAAAAATATACGTTCGAACGAAACTCGTGCAGTTAGAATAAATAAATAGTGTTATGAGGACATCAATTACGGTATTATTGATGATGTTTATGAAATGATTTAGGTTTTTTCTAATAGGCGGCAGACGCGTAATGAAAATATAATGGACAAAAGTTGAATGCTATTGGGAGATAGACTTGGACGAGACTATAAGGAGTATGCACAAGGGGTGAAATTTTTCATAGAATTTGCAAAAGATAGTGCTGACAGTCAGGGTTTTATAAGATGTCCGTGCAAGAAGTGCAAGAACCTAAGTTATTTAAACATGGTAGTAGTGGAGTCTCATTTGTTTGTTAATGATATAGATCCTAAATACTCGCATTGGGTTCTACATGGCGAACAATTTCCTACAGGAGTTAGATTTGAGAGTCATTACAATCGGATGGAGGAAATTGGTAATGAGATCGATATCGACGATACAAATGTGGTCGTTTCGGATGATAATGATGCTAATGGAGAGGATATCACTAAGATGTTAGGCGATATTGGTGCAGGCATGTTTGGGGTTTGAGATAGAAAATGAACATCTTCACAATCTTTTAAGAGAAATAAGAACTTCGCAAGACTGTGGGAGGATGCAGAACGACAACTGTATGAGGGGTGTACCCGTCATAGCAAGTTTTCATTCATAGTGAGGTTGCTACATATCAAGTCAATATGCCGAATTTCTGCAAAGGCCATTGACATGCTACTTAAGTTATTTAAAGAGGTTCTACTGCAAGATAACGTGGTGCCTCATAAATTTTATGAGGCAAAAAAAATGAAACGACGATTGGGATTTGATTACAATATTATCCATCATGCTTGTAATAATGATTGTGTACTCTATTAGAAGCAATATGCAGAATTTAATTCATGTCCAATGTGCCATGAGTCAATATGGTCATCAGATAAGCATAATATACCGAATAAAGTGTTGAGGCATTTTCCCTTGATCCCTCAATTTCAATGATTGCTTACTTCTCGAGTGACTGCGAAGGATATGATTTGTCATAATGCAGAAAGAGTTCGAAATGATCAATTTCTCTCGCATCCGGTAGATTCCTTACAATGGAAGAAGTTTGATGGAGAGTATCCATGGTTTGCTGAAGAGTCTCGGAACGTACGCCTTGGGTTAGCAACTGATGGTTTTAATCCATTTGACAATATGAGTCATTCTCATAGTACGTAGCCTGTGATATTAATGCCTTATAATTTGCCACTTTAGAAGTGTATGAAAAACCCTTATTTCATTATCGCTTTATTGATCCCAGGGCTGAGATTACCAGGAAACGACATAGATGTATATCTACAACCATTAATAGCAAAGTTGAAAGAGTTGTGGGAACTGGGTGTGAGTATATATGATGCGGTCTTGTAGCAAGAATTCAAGATGCATACTGCAGTCTTATAGACAATAAATGACATGCTACTTAAGTTATTTAAAGAGGTTCTATTGCAAGATAACGTGGTGCCTCATAAATTTTATGAGGCAAAAAAAATGAAACGACGATTGGGATTTGATTACAATATTATCCATCATGCTTGTAATAATGATTGTGTACTCTATTAGAAGCAATATGCAGAATTTAATTCATGTCCAATGTGCCATGAGTCAATATGGTCATCAGATAAGCATAATATACCGAATAAAGTGTTGAGGCATTTTCCCTTGATCCCTCAATTTCAATGATTGCTTACTTCTCGAGTGACTGCGAAGGATATGATTTATCATAATGCAGAAAGAGTTCGAAATGATCAATTTCTCTCGCATCCGGTAGATTCCTTACAATGGAAGAAGTTTGATGGAGAGTATCCATGGTTTGCTGAAAAGTCTCGGAACGTACGCCTTGGGTTAGCAACTGATGGTTTTAATCCATTTGACAATATGAGTCATTCTCATAGTACGTAGCCTGTGATATTAATGCCTTATAATTTGCCACTTTAGAAGTGTATGAAAAACCCTTATTTCATTATCGCTTTATTGATCCCAGGGCCGAGATTACCAGGAAACGACATAGATGTATATCTACAACCATTAATAGCAAAGTTGAAAGAGTTGTGGGAACTGGGTGTGAGTATATATGATGCGGTCTTGTAGCAAGAATTCAAGATGCATACTGCAGTCTTATAGACAATAAATGATTTTTCAGCATATGGAAACTTGTCTAGATAGAGCATAAAAGGTAAATTGGCTTGTCCTGTTTGCAACAAAGATACACAGTCTCAGTTGCTAACAAATGGAAAAAAATTATGTTTCATGGGTCATCGTCGATATTTACCTAATAATCATAAATGGCGTTTGAATAAGACAATGTTTGATGGGAAGACTGAGCGGAGGTCATCACCGCCAACACTGTCTGGCGATGATATTCTTGCATAACTACTTGAGTTCCAGAAAATAGATTTAGAAAGGATGCACGAGCGCGAAAGAGGAAACGAAATGCAGTCGAATTCAATTGGACAAAAAAAAGTATTTCCTCCAAGCTGCCATACTGGTCGACATTGACACTTCGCCATAATCTAGATATCATGCACATTGAGAAAAATATATGTGAAAATATTTTGGGTACTCTCATGTCAATAGAAGGAAAAACAAAAGATACAGTTAACTCTAGTAAAGATTTGAAGGAGTTGGGAATAAGACCAGAGTTACATTTACAAGATAATGGGTCTCGAGCCATCATGCCTCTTGGATGGTATACACTATCAAATGATGAGAGAATGAAATTTTGTAACTAGTTATTGTCAATCAAATTACCTGATAGGTATGCTTGGAATATGTCAAGATGCGTGTGAATACATGATTAGAAGATAACTGGTCTTAAAAGTCACGACTGTCATATATTTTTACAACGTTTGTTGGCAGTTGGTGTGCGTGAAAATCTTACTCGAGATGTTCGTACAGCTCTTACAGAGTTGAGGGCATTTTTTAGAGGCATTTGTAATAGGACATTACAAGTTGACGCATTGTTAGAAATGGAGGCTAAGATCGTAGTGATATTGTGCAAACTAGAGGGTTTGTATCGGCTTTCTGATGTAATAGTTCATTTGGTTGTTCACCTACCTCGTGAGGCTTTAGTTGTTGGCCCAGTTCAATATAGATGGATGTATCCAATTGAGCAATTTTTAAGAAAGTTTAAGCGAAGCGTGGGAAATAAAGCTCATCTAGAAGATTCGATTGCATAGTCCTATATTGATAATGAATGATACACTTTTTTTTCAATGTATTTTCGTGGGATTGATACCAGATTTACCAGACCGGATAGAAATTATAAAGGTGAACAAATGGGTGTTTCATCATCATTTTCTGTATTTTCACAAACTGTACGTCCAATGGGTGCACAGGGGGGCTACGACTTGTGTGGATGAGATTTTTATAGAGCTCGATGGTATGTACTGAATAACTGTGCATAAATTGAGCACTACTTGATGTTAGTAATGAATTTACATATAATTAAAACAATTGAGGTTAGTATCTTCATATAAATTAATATTTCATATGAAAACGTGCAGCGAACATTTACAACTACTTAGCTCCGGTGGTGGAGCTAACGTACAAAAGAAGCATGAAAATGAGTTCGCCTCGTGGTTTGAACATACGATATTATTAAAAAATTAATATGGATTTTGTATATATTTAATATTATACTAAATATAATTATTGATGTAGGTTCAATTAAAACATGATAAAAATTCCGATGAGATCTCACCAGAACTTTATGTATTGGCATGTGGTCCAAGCAAGAAGGCTATCCAATTTTCGGGTTGCTTGGTACGTGGATAGAGATTTCACACACGTGATAGAAAACGATATAGAAAAACTCAGAATTATAAGGTCGTAGTTGAAGGGAGCCATGGAGATGATAACATTGACTTCTACAGAGTTGTAGAAGATATTATAGGGTTAAAGTACGTGAGAGGTTATATTGCTTTGTTGTTTAGATGTACTTGGTGGGATGTTTCACATCCTAAACTGGGAGTGCGTAAAGATGGAGGTTTTGTTAGTGTGAATACATCCCAAACCTGGTATGAGGATGATCCATTCATTCTCATCTGCCAAGAGAATCAAGTTTTTTATTTAGATGATCCGAAATACGGGAACCCATGGCGAGTGGTAGAGAAGTTTGTACTAAGAAATGTATATGATTATATTCTAGAGACAGATGAACCATATGAAGAATTTGATGGTTCGACAAATGAAGAAGCATATCAAGAAAATGAACCAGCGATCAATCTTCACTGACGTGTCTAGTGAAGATGAAGGAGATTCGTCCAGCAAAACTGATAGTGAATGAATTAAAATATCTGTGTAAGTATAAATTTGATAAATATCAACAATATTTATCTGGTTAAATATTTAATTCATTACAATTTCAAATAGATATGCCTCTCAAACAAAAAGTAGTTCGTGCGCCATTCCCACCCTTACCCATTATTGACTCTTATGCACGTGATTCACTGGCCAGCAATAGTGTACTAGTATCACTAGACCCAGCGCTAGGTATTTTGTCAAATTATGATATTTACCACATGAGTTAATATATATTTACCAAATTATATATATTTGTTCGAATTACTGTACTTGTAGTTGTAAGCGGCGAGGCATCACGAAGGGTGTCTGTATAGAGAAAGTCAGAAAAATGGGTAAAATTAAAGTTGATATATTAGAGGGTCACACTAGTGGGCACAGTGATTCACAAGCATGGCTTTCTACTTATGTTGGTGCTCTCACTCGCACGTATGCTCCAATGTCAACAGCCTACTGGGTTAACGTTCCCGAAGATGTAAAAGATCATATAAAAAATTGTTGCTTGGTAATGAGTCACATCCCAGGAAAATTCAAATTTAATGCTAATTATATTTATACTAATTACTTATAATTTTTTCAAAGATGAGTTTGATCTAAATTTTAGTTGGCGAGAGCATCGAAAAACAGTTGAGGAACTAATGTCGGGTGCATTCCAGTAGTACAAAGGTTGGTGCCATGCAGATTTTGAGAAATTCAGCACTGTTGTAGAGGCATGCCAAAATCCATTTCAAGCAATACCACTAGTCGAGTGGAAAAAGGTTTGTGATCTGTTTGAAAATTCTGCTTATAAGGTAATATCATATTTATATTTCTTTTAATAGAAAATTATATATATTATAATTTGAAACTTATAATCATTTTCTTTTTTTTTAAGCAATAGAGTGCTGTAAATAAAGTAAATAGATCAAATTTAAAGATTCACCATCGTGCGGGTTCTCGATCTTTTCATCGTTTGCATAAAAAAAAATGGTCAGTGTTACTAATTCCGATCTCATATTAAAATATGTACTTTTCTCTTTCAAATTCTATTATAGTTTTTCTTCTGCAGCAAGCTGAAAGTTCTGGTGACTTTGATCTAACCCATTTATATGCTAAAGCATATAAAAATCGTGATGGTGTTTGGACCAGTCCTGAAACTGAGGCAAATTATGTAAGTTTAAGTATATTAAGTCAAGTCTTATAGAATATTCATATTATTTATACTAACTTTAATGATTTTTTTTTGTAGGAAAAGATGAAATCTTTAAAGGACGCTACTGTAGATCCATCTGATAAATCATCTGTCAACGATGCTAAGATCCTATCTGAAGTTCTTGGATCACGTTCTAGATATTTGAGGGGTTTAGGGCGTTGTGTGAAGCCATATTCCATTTCATCATCCTCTTCTAAGACTAGATCCAATGAAGACAAAACTAAGGAGTTAGAAGTAGCACTACTTGAGATAGAACAATTGAGGTCCAAAGAATAAGAGTTGTTGATCAGATTAGATAAAGCGGCGGAGTTAGAGTTAAGAATAGAAAGAGACTGGAGTTGAGGACTCGAACAATGTTTGAAAAATGACAGAGGATGTCCCAAAACGCTATGCCATCACCACGATCTTAAAATTTATTTTTTATATTAATTATACATTTATTATTCTATTGAACAACAATATTTGAACAAATTTGATGTGCAAATTACATTTTTATTATAATAGCAATGCATCTTTTAATTAAACGGAATTTGTGGAGCGGTACCGTTCAACAAAAAAATTACGTTCGAACGATACATTACGATTTAAAAATTCGTCCGAACTAAAAAGAGTCTGTTCGAACAAGATTAATTCCAATAAATTTATTCGTTCAAACAGATAATATCCGTTCGGACACTTATCTCGTTTGAACTAGGCAATCTATTCGAACCAAATATTTATCCGTTTGAACGGAAACTATCAGTTCGGACAGCTGGAATTTTTGTCCGAACGGGTTTCTGAGACAAATTTTTTTTTGTCTCAAATAAAAAAACCCATCAAAATGGATTTGGATGGGCAAGTGATTTCGTCTCTAACATTTTTAGGGACAAAATTCAATTTTCGTTCTTAAAAACTTTTTGAGACAAGCTTTTGGAGATAAATTTGGGACGAAAATCTTTTGTCTCTAAAAAATTTTTTTGGACAAAAAATAGATTTTTTAAGATAAAATAATTTGTCTCAAAAAACTTATTCTCTTGTAGTGATTCCTCCAGTTTATATAAAGGTGATGTAATTTATAGAGACAAACCAAGTCAATCATGTACCCGTCTATAGCGCCAAACAAAATTATATATATATATATATATATTTATATATATATATATTTATATGAAGCAAAGGCACAGCTCATTCAATTTGGTATTTCGTTATTAATTAAGAACAATTGCATAGGCACGCAGCTTCTCATAAGTAGCTAGATTGATCAAATTTAAAATAATAATAATAATAATAATAATTCATGATATGATAGATCAATTACTTGATGTTTTCTTCTTATTACAAGAAAATAAGACAGATGTGACACTAAAATATTATATCTGCTCTGTTTTGTCGTAATTAGAATGTTACATAGACTCTATTTTCTTGTAGTGTCTGTTTAATTCTCGAACTATTATATATATATATATATATCGCACATGGGGTTTCTAATAAACAAAGATAATAAGTTGTAAAATGATAGATCTTGACGTACAATACCGGACAGAAACACAATATAAAGTCTAACTTAGTGATTAAGATATTGGAACTAAAATAATTTTGTGGCAAATTATTGTTAAAAGAAAAATGCTTTAGTTATAAAGTGATTATAGAGAAATAAACTTATATTAAATTATAAAATTATTTTTATTATAAAGTAGATCTAATAAATATTATAAAAACTATATGAATTTATAATTTTTTTTTTATAATCTATTTGTATGAGTATTAGTTCTCTTCTCAAAATTAATATAAGCTAATTAAGCTGTGAGAAGTCAAAGTTTTGATAATGTATGCAATATTGAACATATATATATATATATATATATATATATATATATATTTAGAAACAATCATTTTTTGTTGTGGGAGAGGTCGATAAAAGCTGACCATCCTCTTGATGGTTTGTTATTTTCTTCGTAGTCATGGATGGGTGCGCGTGGCCCTGATTTTTTTTACAGATAAGTGCTAAAGATATCACAAAAGTAAGGCCCTGATTGGATATGCATGTTTTCATATCATTTTTTATTATTTTATTGTTATAATTTTTTAAATTTTTATATAAAATATAATAAAAATGAATTTATTTTCATTTTTAAAACAATAATAATATTAAAAAATAATATTCTAATAATATTTTATTCAACTTTTATCTTTTATCTAAAATTATCTGATCTTATCTTACTATCCAAATAGAGTCTATCTCAAGTACTAGTATTGTTGTTAGATATTATACGTTAAATTACTATGTAACAAGGAAAAGTATTACATATACAAAGAGATTTTACAAAAATAAACCTAAAAATTGACATAATTTCTTATGTTACATTAAATTTCTTTTCTTAAAAAAAGAGGAAGTACGTAAGGGCAACCAGCATAGATACCCTCTCTAGGCGTGACCATATTTAGGAGCTCCTCCCCATTATGAAATATCTAGTTTGAACTATAGCTATGGGCGAGTCTATCACCACTGAACCATTATGATGCTAGCTGGTTCAAAAACCATCTCATGGCCCAAATGTCAAGCTCTACTCCAATAAGAGGATTTGACTTATAGCCTGCTGAAACCCATGAGCTTGAGATCACTGAATACAAGCTATACCAACTAAGCAACCACCTTGATGGTATATGTTACATTGAATCTACTTTACAGCATGATATATCATAATAAATCACACGGTTTGGGAATTTTGATCTATACATGAATAAAAAAACTAGTCAAATAAAAACAAAGAGATAATTACGCAGCTCTAAAGTTTGAAACTACCACTCATGTATATCTTAAAAATATGGTTTTTTGACACAATGCAAATTTCATTTTTAAATTACTAATAATATCATATTCAATATCTTTTGTTGAGAATTATATATATTTATATATGTAATTGTGTTATGTAGCCTACATTCGACCAATATTTCTTGTCAATGAATATTATTAACATAAAGTAATGTAGCCTACATGTTATAGAGTACTGCATGTTACAAAACGGATGATAAGTCAGAAATGTCGCAAAGTACTAAAAGCGATCTCCAATTAATCGTTGTTCATCCACCCGATCAAGAGATGACAATTAAATTGGATTTTGAGGCCCAAGAAGCAAAAAAAGCCCAAATAGACCCTATTTTAAGATGGGTCCTTATCGACAAAACAAAGTCCAAACTCCTACCAACCAAACCAGAGAGCATCCTCAATCTATTGACACTAATATCAATCTATTGATATTAGATTAGATTATCAATCTATTGACACTAATATATTTTTCGACCTTTTTTCACAAATGGATTTCGTCCAAAATACTATATGTGGGGTGGGAAATAAATTTTTTTCCACCAATTTCTTTGGTGGGAGGTTAGTGATATATAGTTCATAAACAATAATAACCACTAAATATTTTGATGGAAAATATTTAGTTTTTTCCACAAGCTTCGTTGGTGGTAAAAAATATTTTCTTTAGTGGCAAAATATGTTTCCATATATATCATAATGGTTAAAAATATGTGTATATTTATGAAACCAATTGGTTAGAATAAATGTTTACCCACAAGTTGTTTCGTAGCTTATTTGGTGGCATAAACATATTTCCTATTAACAATTTTGTGGCAAAATAGCATTTTGGTTGACGGCCATTCGTGAAATTTGATGATCCTAGTCTTTCACTTTCTCAAAAATGCTTGTTTGTCACTAGTAAAATATGAACCTGTTTCCTCATAAATAAATTGCTATATAGGTATTTGTAACCACCAATGCCAACATATTACCTAAAGAAAACCTGTTGAATTTTTAAAAGCACATCTTAACAAATAATATCATTGCCTAAGTTACTGCTAAGTAATGCCTCAAATAAGTCACACCAAAATCTAATTAATAACCAACGTACAAGTTACATACATAATCACAATCATTTCCACAAATTCAGCTACATGAACATAATTTATAATATTGATAGTTAATGGGTTTCAGAGGCTACAATCAAGTCAAGCATCTCTGTTTACATGAAAAACATATAAATTAATGGTTCTTACAATAGCTAAGACCAAATTCTAGGAGATATTCACCGATTAGTGAGCATTAAGTAGTGTTGCCCAGTAGTGGTTCTCTAAACAACAAGATTTCAGCCTCCTGCTCCATAAAATTTGGTGCTAAATGTCCCTTTAAAATCATAAAAAACATGCACGTCAAGCTCAAGAAATTTAATTGGCCAATGATATTTATGGGCTAGGAGTTTCTAATTTCATTGTTGTAACACACAGATTGTACATATGGAAACTTAATAAATCCCTTCACCATATAGCATATACTATTCATACAAAGGAGGCAATAAAAATGAATGTGATGAATTTGACAAATGTTTACCAATAGTTGAGTACCCATGTAAAAGGGCTGTAGGTGCTTCAATTTCTTGCAGTGGCTATTGCAAACATTGTTATCTTGCATATTCTAAGACTAGAGTTTTTTTATAATACATACCAAGCTATTATTAAGTTAGCCATGCAAACCAATTACACAAGTTGGAATTTTCTTTCTAGTGAAAACACTATTTCTTGAAAATTGCTATTATCCTTCCTACTATGACTTAGAAGGTGCTTTATCACAATAAAATTGGTGGCATTTGTGTAAACTGTGTTTTCTATTTTGTACCCATACTATAGCAAGTTCGACACAATGTTATAGAATTAGATTTATGTGGCAATCACTATAAGATAGCATTATTGTACAACATCCTAACTGAAAATTATTATTAAATCAGCCATGCAAACCAATTACACAAACTGCCTAGTTTATACCATAGTTTGCATACATTACCCACTAAAAAATTGCTAGTATCCTTTCTAGTAAGACTTAGAAGGATGTTTATCAAAGCAAATTAAAATATATATTCTGTAAACATTCTTGTGGAAATAATTTTTTCACCATACTATACTTTCTACATGATGCTATAAAGTTATACCCATGTGGAAAACTCTATAAGATAGCATTTTTGTAGTACATCCTAACTAAAAACTATTATTACAAACAAATTAGCGATGCAAACCAATTAGCTACAGCTGCCCACTTTATACCATAGTGGTAGCTTACTATTGCCCACTAGAAAACTACTAGTATCCTTTATAGTAAGACTTAAATGGATGTTTATAAAAGCAAATAAAATATGCATTTGTGTAAACATTCCTAGGTAAATATAGCATTTCTAGTTGTAACACTATTTTCCTTGATAACTGCTATTATCCTTTCTAGTAAGACTTAGAATGAGCTTTAGATATGAGTAAATACATAATATGCATTTGTGTAAACTATGTAAAGCATTTTTGTCTATTCCTGTAGCAGTTTGTATATTACTAAATAGAATTAGATCCATGTAACAATCATTCTAATTAATAGCATTTTCCCACAACATCCTAACTGAAATTTTAGCAGACAACCATGCCCCACCCACTGGTTTTTCCGTGGCTATTGTAGTTCACTATTTTCCATGACAAGATTGAATACCCCCTATAATCATATCACAAACGTTAAATATATAGGCTCACTTGCATTACCACATCAAAACCATTCAGATAGTATAAGAGAGTAACTAAAATGTTAGTGCTCAATGAACATCTTTCAATACACGAGTGTAAACCATATTATTTGTATTATTGATCACTAAACATATTTCTTTAGTCTGATTTTCACAAGTCCAAAGCAGTTATGAATTGATGTATTTGGTATAGCTATGTGATACGACTTAGTGGTATTATTATCTTACTTTTTACTTGATTAACTATACTATTTACTAAATTACAACCTTCATCAATGTGCCACCAAGTGAGGGTGTGTGCCAACTTTTCACAGAACTAGAAAACCAACCAGAAATAAACAAACCAGTCCAAAGCAGTTATCAACCGCTTCATCACCATCCTCTTCGGTCTCTTTTTCAACTAGCCTCTCCAACATTAGATTCTGACATAATAAAAAATTAAAACATCATCATATACTTATTGAAGATAAGGCTAAATGAATAAGTCTATAGTAGCACACTAACTAAATTAATTGTAATCTTACATAATTGTGTTATGTTATGGTATTGGTGAATTTACCCTTCTTGTTAAACTAGTGTATATGTTTATAAAAAGCCACTGCATTTTGGCACGGCTTCTCGCTACAAAATAGAATTAACAAAAGTGTTAAAGCTGAATAAGTTCATAGTTCTTATATTATACCTTTTATAGTCACAAACCCTCTCCTCTAATATCCTAATAAAGGATTTCCACCCACCGGTGTATTTGACCTTTAGTTTTTGCCTATTTAGACTGTTCCTTTGAGATTTTTCTGCAGATTTTTTTCCAACGCATCAAATCTTTTTTACAAATATTATATTTATCTAGTTTAAGCGTTAAGTAAAAAACATAGTCATTAGGTTACTTCTTTCTGAGGGACCTGACACTACATAACAAAAAACTATAAAACAAAAACTAAAATATACTTGTAGTAATACTAATCTAAAATTTACTGCCACTATTCCTTGAATGCTGCGCTTGCCCATCTTTCACATAGAAACTGCCATACAACTTTCTTAACCATGGATGTCCCACCACGTAAGGCCTTTTCTTGTTATCCATATTTTATGTAGATCTTGTGTAGGGCATAGTGATATGCATTATACTTATCGACCAAATGGTTTACAACCATCGTGAATGGTTTACAACCATCTCATGATGGTTGTCTCTGGTCCAATCCAGAACAAAATCACACTACATCATTCAAATATGTACTTTGTTACAAGGTTTTCTAATCAAAACATGTGTAAGTGTTCCAAATGAGTAAGCATGCACGCTTAAGGAACAATGTGTGTACAATAGGAGAGTCCTACCTTAAAAGATTAATGAGCTCTTGTTTTCCTCTTATGGTACATGACTCTAACTAACATGCCTCATGTCAGCATGTACTTTAATGATCGATGTCACTCGACCGATGAATATGGCTGCATTCTTGTATGATGGCCCTCGATGATCATCTTGTATAACTAGAGGTATCTTTCCCACCTTCCTAAGGCATTCAAAAAAAGTGCCCTTCACTGGCCCACGACCTTGTTTGGTAATAGGTGGATCTACATCGCACAAAAATAATATCAAAACCCCAAATCATCACTATGCATTCCATAAACCCACCAATCTTACATTACTTGTGACAGTATAAGAATTGATATGTTGCATAAAATATATATGCCAACAAGTGGGATAAATGTATTGCAAATGTATTGCATACATGTTTTACATATATTAGGAGTACTGAATTTCACATAACTAAGTACCCTATCTATATGATCAGGTGGATTAATTGTAGGCTTCATAGTGCTAAATTATAAGGTAAACGTTTAATTTTCTTTCGCTGGGAGGGGAGATGGATACCTATCAGCTTGTTCATGTATTGGTTTATTGATTCAAAGTAGTTATATTAATGCATGATAGTTTAGCTTCATGGCTGAAACTCAACCTATGAACTTAATTAATATTTGAGTAAGGAAGAGGGACCAAATATACAATCCTTGTAAGGCAGTTTTGCTTTGATGCATAAAAACCCAACTTAATTATTCTGATTGAAATTAGAGATCTAAATACATTTTGGGGGTTTGTCCCAAGAAATGTTTACTACCTAGCCTTTTCTAGAATACAAACTTGTCTCTTAAAGAAGCAATAAAGTTTTAAGGAGGAAGAGGGTTGAAATAATCTTGACCTAGTGGAAATCAACATGTTTCATTTTCATGACATTTTTGTTGAAGGTATTAAAGGTATGTATTTAATTATTTGCATTCAAGTATTAAAGGTATGTATTTGAAAATATTAATCATTTTTTAAGGGCATTCAGCTGATATTGGTATATATATATCAATCAAAGTGCTTTTGGATATATATATACATATATATATATATATATATTGTCTAAGTTCACAAAATCCCATCTTCAAGTAAAGATGCAATATAAATTTAATCTAAGTACTATCTCCATATATATGAAAGCTCCCTTTCTTAATTAGTTGTGATCTTTGAGATGTGAGGGAATGTGACATAAATGTGCTGCATTTTCCTTTATTAATATAGTAATTTTAACCATTTTCTCCAATTTTGAAAAGATTGATTTGGTTCCATATATGGTAAACACTTTTACACATGCCAGGGCCTCAAATGCTTAGATGATTAGCAAAGATAAAAAATGAGAAGCTCATCCAAGATCAAGATGTCTAACCGAGTATATAAAAGACAAACATCAACTTAAAATTATCCTTAAATTCTTTTGCCTCCTTAATTCCCGTTTTCTTGTAATTTTTTCAGATTTAATGAGAATGTATGTTGGGAGGTGCTAATTAAAGTTCGAAACGTGCAAATGATGTAGGTATCTATAACAAATAAATTTGTGATAGTATATGAATTGAATGACTAGCATTGATTATATATGCTAAGCGTGGGATAAATGTAATGCATACCTATATTTGTGTTCGCCTCTCTAACATTTGCTCCACCCATGGCCTCTTGTGCAACCGCAACTCCTACATCTTGAGTTTTCTCATTTGAGTCTAGCTCATCCCGCAACATGCTTCTTGGAGGCAATGCTTCTGAGTCGGAGGTGCTAGTGATGACCATTTTACCATGTCGGACTCGGCCCTATCGAAACTTTTTAGTTTTATACTTTGGTGGCATATTTGCTAGAATGTAAAACACAGTCATAGTCAAATGCCCAATAAAAACAGCAGGAGAAGCTTTATCAAACATATTAATTAGCATACTTAACACCACATCAACAGATTGATAATGGCCCTCTAAATTCAAATAAATATATCAAGTCATTTTTAGAACCAGTAACATGCAAATGTTTTTTATTAAAATGCTAGGAAAATTATAGGACCTTAGAAATATATTCTATGATGATATATTAAGAGGATTATATAAAATTATGGAGTCTTGATTTGAAAAAAAAATTATAAGAAAGAAATCCTAGAACAATTCGGCCATAATAGGGTTTTAGTGGAATTTTTGGTCCTAAATTTTATTTAATTAGTTTTTGATTATTTGAATGATATTTTGATAATTATAATGATTTTAGAAACTCTAAGTTACTTAAAAAAATTTCAAGAATCATTTTGTTAAGAATTATAGAATAAATACTAAGAAAAATAATTTAATATGCATAAATAGATGAAGGAAAATTTGATACGCTAAATATGTGAATTTTTGGCTTGAGTTAAATATATTTTAGTCTCCCTTGGTTTTGATAATATTTGAATATTTTATTTAATTGTTTAAGCATGATTCGTTAAGTTTTGATGTTACAAATTTATGTGACGTAAGTGCACATACATGTGATATTCGTTCTTGTGATATGTTTTTATATGTTACATGAATAATGAAAGCATGAAACATGCATGTCATAAGTCTAATTTTATGCATATAGTGTATTTTGTCACATACGTGTTGTCATAAGTCATTACGTCCATTTTAAGAAAAGTCTATGTCACATTACGTCATGTAAGTGTTGCAATAGGTCATAACGAACATTTAAGAAATAAGATAAGAAAATTTTATAAGTGAAAAAATTAAGAAGTTGGTTACGTCATGACGGGGATGGCAATACGTAACGCCCAGATGACTGACGAGAATTAAAAACTCGACAGGGACGGCGATACGTAACACCTGTCGAGGTTCAGAAATAGATATGGCCCAACCACGGATAATAATCGTAAATATGGCCCAACCATGGATAATAATATTGGATATGGCCCAACTACGGATAATAATAGTAGGTATAGCTCGGCCACGAGTAATAACAGTGAAAAACCAAACGGAGACTTTGCGTATCACAGTCCCCGTCGGGTTTTCCACTATTATTAGAAGAACTTTAAAACAAGAATGAAAATCCATGCATGGTATAAGTCTATCCAGAAGAGAGGGACATCGGTGCAAGTCCGCATAAGGTATAAGTCTGTCTAGTTAATGGGACATAAGTCATGCATAGGTCACATGAATCACATTATAAGATGTATATTCTTACTGTATATCTTGTATATTGATATTTTGTTGCACCTATTTTTTTATTAAGTTAAATGTGTACTTATTGAGATTTTCAAAAAAATTTCATTGTTGTATGTTTCTTTCTTTTTTAGAAATTTAACTTTCGCTGCAGGATTTGATAATGGACATGAGCAAGGCCCCAGCTACTCGATAGACCTAGAGGAACTCTGAGGGGCCCTCCGAATACTCTCCCTAGAAGTTTTGACCAATTAGTAGTAGTAGGGATCGGTGTTGGTATGGGAGGACATTTAAGGAAATGAAGAAGGATCCAATGTGACCTTAAGAAGATATTTGAGAAGTCTTGTAAATATTATATATAAGAAAATTAATTGAGTTATGGTATGTAACGGTATAATGAACGGGCTGATGTGGATATGGTGGTTGAATGTTATCAAGTGTTCATTAGATTTCTGTGATTAAATAATTTTTATCTAGACCTTATCCGCTGCGATTTGCATTGCATGTACTAGTAAATCTAGGTGCATGCATTAATTTTTATTACGTACGGGGGTGAGTAGCTTAGTATTACTTACCCTGACACTTCAGTTTACGTTAAATCACAAACGTAAATTTGGGTCTTCAGAGAAATTTTCTAAATCTATATTTAACACGATAGCTAGCTAGAATGGATGCATCAGCGCATTTCATATGTATCACCAATGGATACATTTTTTCATGATCATAGCTAGTTGTCTTCATTTGCTATCAATCCACAATATAATATATACTTAATAAATATCTTATGGACCAATTGGAAGTATTTAATTAAGACCATGTTAAGATGCAATAATTTTTCATCTGCAGTACTAGTAGGGTATAAGATTTTGGTCAACAACAAAAGTTTTTTCTCAAAGTTCTTTTCAACAATTAATATATATGGGCAATGCCAAAGCCCTTGGAATTCACTAAAAATGAGGGGGCTCTTTTCGACTATATCCCTAATCGGCTCTGTCTCTAGCAACTCATTTAACAGTTCATGCAATCACTGGGCTTTGAAAAACTAGATCTAAACTAACATGCATTTAGTGTTAGATAATCCTTTCAATGTATTGAACAGAATTCCAATGCCCTTTCTTCTTGAACATTGATGTTGATTATATAATTAATGACAAATAATTTTTCTATATATTTATTTTCCTTTATATTGGAAACATTAATCTAGACGTACGTTACTTATAACTATATATAATATATGATTAATGACAAACAAAGTCTTATATATTAATTATTTTCCTTTATTAATTAATTAAGAGTTTATTATGATTATACACAACATTCTTCAATGTATGTATCTATGTAGGCTATATGGACCAATATGCATGAAACATCATCAATCTATTAATTATTTTCCTTTATTAATTAATTATGAGCTTATTATGATTATATACTTCATTTCAATGTATGTACCTGTATAGGCTATATGGACCAATATGCATGAAACATCATCAATCAAATAGATCAATAGCTTAGGTATTTCTATTGTTATTTATTGATAGTGTTAGTTTTTCTTTTCAGTGAATATTTAAGTCAATTTGTAAATATAGCGCCAGTGAAGTTTAGCAAACATGCAACATCTCAACCATTCATACAATCTCAAAACAACTTTCCAGGGAGCATAACAAATATTCTTTGGAGGGATATTCTTTGAAAAAACATAAAAATTTATGATCTATTCAGAACAATAATATTCTTCAAACCATTCTAAAAAGATATATATACTCGATTCTTTACGTCCCCAAGGGCGATTAGATCGATGGTTCTGATCAAGATGCTTTTGCTGTTTGTAATTAGCTACAGTTTCCTAGTAAAAATTTGTGCAGTACATGCTTGTTTGTTTTTGAGCATGATCAGTGTAAAAAGTAATTTTAAGTGTCTTAAAACCTCTTTTAAAGAAGATACTTTTATAAACTATTAATTTTCACATGTTTTTTTTTTTATATATATTTTTATGGAATTAGTGGAAGTTTTTGGGTGCAATCAAAAGCAAATCTATGTGAGGAATAAGCACAACCAATGGCTAGTTCAAATTATCTAGGAGGTCCACATACTACACAACTAGTGGTTGTGAAAGTGATAGGCACAATGAGGTTAAGGCATGTCCACTTGCTGAATGTTACAACACTATCACAACTAAGCAAAGATGGACATCCCTCATGGATTGCAACCATTGGTGTCTTAAGCTAACACCCACAAGGTTGTAGCCAATCATGCTCCACTTGGAACAGAAGAGCACTTGACTAAGGAGGTGAAGAAAAACAAAAAGGCATACACTTAAAATAAAAAGGAAAACCACTATCTTGAGCTGACACCCATATATGGACGTGTTTTTAGCACAATGGAACAGATGAGGATTAAGTTGTAAGATGTCATGCAAGGTGCAGAGCACTTTTTCTTGAGAATTATAGAGCCGTGTTTAAACATATAATTATAACAGCCTATTGACCAGTCATCATGAGAAGTCATTAGTTTATTAAGTAATTCAATATTTTAGAATTATTTTGACTGTAGCTTATTTACTGGATAGGTGCACATTTGACTCTCCAACCCCTCAATTTTAAATCTGAGAATAGCCAAATCTAGAGGCAAGAATAATGTACTAAAAACATCTGATTTATCTGGTTTGTTAGAAAAGTGAAAATTTTATTGAATAATGCAAGTTCATTCATCTAGCTAAATAAGATTTACAGGCAAGCAATCCACCTGAATCGTAATAAAGTAAGATCAACCCTAATTATAGAGTCGCAAATCAGAATAAACAAACCACCAAATAGGCTAAATAATAGTTCAAATTAGCAACTTCTGATATGAAAGATATCAATCACTTTATCAACATATACATAAGTAGCGTTCATATAAGAATGTAACACCCATTCCCATAGGATAGATGAAACAAAACGTTAAAAAGAAAACACATACTGCTTACGAGAGAGACAATAACGAGAAAAAAAAAAACTCCATTTTTTACCAGAATAGTACAGATACAAAGGAATCGTGCGATGGCAGGGAACTCACCAAAAGGGAAGGCTACATGCGATGGTGGTGATAGGTCAAGGTTGATGGGGCGCACCTTCTGGAGGATTCCTCTGGCGAGGTGAGATACATCAAGAGAGAGAGAGAGAGAGAGAGGGGAAAAAGAACCAAAACAAAGCAATCACAAGGGAAAATAGAGAGAGACAAACTGAATTCAAAAGTTGAGCTTAGGGTTATTTGGAAACCCTAGCACAAGAGGAGAGGGTGCAACATGGCGAGGGAGAAAAAAGAGAAGGTATCGCTACCTTTATACACTTCGACTTCAAATCTCCTGACGAAATCCAACCAAATATCACGTCAATGTCGGTGGGGGGAGGTGGGTAGGGATAAAGGAGAGATACGGAAGGGGGGAGGTATTGCGCTTCAGATTAGCACAGTATAGGCTTCTTTGGTGCGAAATTTCATCACGTTGATCCTGGGAAATCACCATCCTTTTATATATGGACTTATTGCGGCCAAATATAGTTGCAGTAATTATACACACAGAACGTCGTTAAAAATAGTATAGCCATAGAAACCCGTATTTATAACTTAAACACTTTTTGCGGCAACACAATTCCGTCGCAAAAACATTTTAACTTGTCATTAAAAGTTTTTAACCAAGAACAACATTATATTTCCTCCCATCTGGATTCCACGAAATTAACTAGTAGATAATAATTTGTGTTTTCATGACAAATGTTTTTTAGCCACCACACTTCATCCACCACCCATATATCGTGGCAATAATGGGTGTTGTATAGCCACTAGAGGATGTGGTGCTAATAAGCCATCTTTTTCCACAAACATATGTCGAGGGAAAAAAATTGGTCGCAAAAGCCCCAAGTTCTTATAGTGAGTATTTAGCTATTAATTAGACAATAAAAATTAAGTGTATTAGTATTGGTCTCATCAAAATTTATCATAAAAAATAGGTGAAAAGTACAAATTTACACACACATCAAAAAATTTTCATCATATTCGATCAAGAATGAAGGAAAGAAAGTGGGGAGAATAGCATAAAAGTACTTTTTGCTTGATTTTTGAATAGTAACTCATCAAATTTTTTCTTCATTTTTGATAAAATATGACGAAACTTTTTTAATGTGTGTGCAAATTTGTACTTTTCGTTAATTTTTAATAATAAATCTTGATGAGACCAATTTCAATACTCTAAATGCAATTGATTAGCTAAAGTTAAAAAAAAAAATTAGACTTCAATTACAGTAACTTCTAAAACAATTTTCAAAGTTATTGCATGGCAACTGTTAATACGTATAATTGATATTTTATTATTCTTTCTCTTTCTTTTTCTCATCTTTTTCTTGTTCTTCTACTCATCCCAAATTCGATTTCTTTCCATCAACTTAAACTTATTTAGGAAAAGTAGTCATTTTCCAAGTCCTCTATCCAATAATGCAAACCTTCCCAGGATAATGCCAATTTGATCAGATGGTATGCTATCCCATTACTGTCTCTCCTAATAATGTTGATCTTCAAACTAGCCATAGTTTTTAAAACAATCTTTACATCCTCTATAATATCACCATACAAGGTCTAACTTCTTATGGATTTACCGCATTCATTACCATCTATGCATCTCCTTCAAATATAACTTTGCTAAAACTTTGCTAAAACTCAACCATGTACATAGCTCTATTGCTTTCCACAGTCCCACTCTGCTTTCCATGCTTCCTATCCTGAGCCTCCTTATACTTCTTAAGGTGTGTTAAAGCAGTTTTGATTGCTTGTGATGGATTTTCAAAAAGTTTCTCAAAGACTGGTTTTATTTTGTTATGCCAAATACCTCTCAATATAGATACACTTTCTTCTAGTTTTTCCTTATCCAGGTATTGACTAATTTATCCCACAGTTCCAGAAAATCACCTCGAAAGAATATTATATTATTTGCCTAATAGACACTTATAAACAAATATGTTGAATTACTAGGGGCTAAAATAAAGTTTGCCTATTCAATGCTTATTCAATGTAGATGAAAGTGAAGTGATGATAACTTAGATAAAACATGGCTGACTAGGGGTGTTCATCTGGATTCTAGATTCCCAAATCCGAAACCCGAATTTAAAATTTTCTTCAATCTCTTTGAAAAAAAAAATTAAAATATTAAGAAATATATTAAAATTTCAAATCGGGCCGGGTACAACCCAGCCCGGATGAACAGGCCTATGGCTGACTACAATAAATGGCTATTCCAATGCCATTGCTCCCACAATTAATCATTAAAATTGCAATTCTAGTGCTATGGTTTTGTGAGAACATGAGCAAATGATGCCATGCTCTTGATCAAGGAAAATACTATGTGGATCGAGAATGGGCTTCTTTTATTTATTATTTTTCTTTTCTTTCAACCAGTTTTATACATCTTTAAATATTTTTAAAATATTAATTGATTAATGCTCACTCGTTTAACTATTAAATAAAGGGTAGTGCTACTACGCTTCCTCAATTTGTCCACTTAGTGTTCCTCTAGCATAAATTGTACTCTTTGTTTTTGTTGTTTATTTTAAACATTTTTAAATATTTTCAAGAAATAAAAAATACGAATACATTAAAAGTCATTTTTTTAATCAGTACAAAAAAATTAAATACATGAACAATTGCAATAAAAAAATAAAATAAGAAAACATACTAGCATTACTCTTAAATAAACAAAAGATGTATCGATAGAAATTATTGATTCACATTTTTCATTTGGGTAAACTTTTGGTCCAGATTGGTGCAAAATGAGATTTGCACCAATCCAATAATATACTGCCAGGTGACTCTTTCATATTGTAAAATAGTAGACTTACATCTACCAAATCACTTGTGAGAAGTGAAGGAAATTCCCCTCTTCCCCGATTCCTCCTCCCCTACTATTTCTCTTCCAAAAATCTCGAACAACGTTAAGTTTTATAAAACCAATATTTAAGATTAGGAACCAACAAAGATTGGTGAAAATCGCGAAGATCACCCGATAAATAATTGTTACCAAGATTCAAATACTTCAAAGACCTAAGAGACAACAAGCTTTCAGGAATTTCCCCCCTAAAATAATTGAGACTCGGATGAAGGTTTTCCAAATTTGTTGAGAAATTACAAAGCCACTAAGGAAGAGATCCTCCCAAATCTTGATTACCACTCAAAACAAGTTCTTTCAAATTTGTAAGCCGCATGAGTGTGTCAGGCACAACACCTAAAAACCTATTTTGGCTAATATCAATATCGATAGCATCGGGCATCTAAAGTAGTTAGAGGAAAGATTCAAGTATTCAAGAAACGAAAGTGTGCACAAGTTGCTAGTTGGGGTGAATCCGGCCTGACCAGTTCAGGTTGGTCAGGCTGATTTGAACCACTCGCCTGGTCTATTTATCATAGGAGAGACCGGTCCAGGTGGCGCAGTTAGACCCGACCCAACTTGACAAACTCTGGTCTAGGTCTTGGACCAACGATTGAACAACAGAAGGGAGGCTTTGTCTTAGATCAACAACAACACACAACAACAATCGGAACGCAACAGCATCAACAACCAGAGGAGCAGTGCATGTAGTAATTTAAAGGCTTTCCAGGGGCAAACAACTGAAGCCCATTTCACATCCATGACTAAAAAGGTGGTAGAATGCTAGAGTTTTAAATACCGTATCGATAGACGTTTGGTCAAGGTACTGTGATAAAATATTTTTTTATTAATGCTATTTCATATATTGTTGATATAAATACATAAATATACGAATAAATACAACTATAAATTATATATAAATATAAATATAAATATAAACTATATTTCAAAATGATAGTCAATATATAAATAAATTAAATAAATATATATATATATATATATATAAATAGTCTAGTCTAAATAGAACAAAAAGTAAAATGCTGAAATTCGATACGGCCGATACACAGATAGCCAGGATGGCCAAAATTCTAGCCGGTATAAAACAAGCCTATTATCTGTACTGTCCAACTGGCCAATACGACATGTATCGGTCGTATCGGCCTGTCCGGTATAGTCTTCAAAACAATAGTGAATACCCTCGCAATATAACAAATAAGACTTTTTGCTGCGTTTTGTTTAAATGAGAGTTAAATTCAACCGCAAATAGTAGTATTGGCTGCGTTTTCGAACCGCAAATAATAGCATTGTGGTGAAAAATTAGGCATTTGCGACAAAAAATTAGACTTATTGTCAGGCTCAAATAGTCACAGTTAACCTGTGATCTTCAAAACGTGGCAAATGACTTTTTGCTGCGATTTTGAGGCTTTTGTGACGATTTTAAGGCTTTTTGCAGTGATTTTGAAGTTTTTTGCAATGACTTATCAAACACCACAAAAAACCTTATGTGTTGTAGTATCGTCCACAAAAAATCTATGTTTGTCGCATGTCAAGTGTTCGTCGTTGGCCAGCATTCGATGGGTTGTTGTTGGGGATGGACAATTTTTGGGTCTGAGGAAAGGAGGGGGATTCTTTTCCTTCACTTCCCACATGTGATTTGGTAGATACAAGTCTAGGATTTTACAATATGAAAGAGTGACGTGGCAGCATATTATTAAATAAGAAATTATATAGCTACAAAATTATTCCACATAAAAAATTTTACAAATTAACGTAGTTTGATGTAATCTATCAAATTGTAGAATTATTATTATTATAAAGTAAATTTGACAGATTATATCAAAATATATCAATTTATAACATTTCTTTATATAAAATTCTTTTATGACTGTAGCAAAATTCATTTTACCAATCCAGACCACTGAAAAAGGTCTGAATTTGAAAGTTGTCTACAAAACTAGAAGCTGTATAAGAAGAGTCAAACATCGCCATTAGCTTGTTTCTGCTGGACTTTATATTGGGCCAGAAAGTATGCATCCGACTTGTAAATTTTGTTTGGCTATACATATGAGATATTTCACTATTATGAGATACTAACATGTTTCGATGAACTAACTTGACAAATGAATAGTTTGTAAATATAAAGTTACGATAAATTATTATACGTTACCCTCTATAATATTTGGCTTGATTTATATCAATTGGATTAATAAATTTAAAAAGTTAGTATTTATTATGTTATATTTTTTTGTAATTATAATATATAAGAATATTTTCAATATTCAAAAGACAAGAAGAAATCATGTTTTTAATATGTTCCTAAAATCTTTGTAAACATAATTATTAATGCATGTATAGATCAAAATATTGCAAAACTCCAGGTTTGTTTATCAAAATTTGTTAATAAAATTATAAATAATTATTTTGTAAAAATTAAATAGTTATAAGCAAAGTTTGAGCTCAAACTCATATTTGTTCATTTAAATCAATAAAACTAACTGAGTTTGAATAGTAAAATAAGATAAGATGATTTTACATAAAAGTTGAAAATTAAATAAAATATTATTAGAATATTATTTTTTATTATTAAAAATGTAGAATTTGAAAGTTGAATTAAGATCATTTGAAAAAATTGAATTATTTATTGTATTTTGTATAAAAATTTAAGTTGTAATGATAAGATGAGATGAGATAAGATAAGTTGAAATAATTTCTCAATCCGAACAGGTTAGCTTAGAGCATATTTGGGATTCTGTTTTGAGGCTTTAAGTTAAAAACACTTTTAAAGAAAAATGACATGTTTGGGTAACTTTATTAAAAACGTTTTAGTTGGTTGAAAAAACTAAAAATCAGCTTTTTCAATAAACACCAAATTAGAGTTTTTGTCAAAAAACTCATACAGATAACTATATATTTTTAAAAAAATACCATAACTAACTCGAAAAGTGTTTTAGACATATAGATCCCAAACAGTAAATGGCTTTTTAGTAGAGCTTATTATATTAAACTTTAAACTATAATCCTTAAGTTAAAAGCAATATTTTTCACCGCAACTCCAAATATATACTTAGTCAATGCTCTTTCAACTTTCATCCGCATTTAGCAACTTCTCTTCTAGTGTTTTTTATTTTTTATTTTTATCAAAGGTCTGCCTTTTCATTTTTAGAGAGAAAATTTCCGCCTTCTCTCTAGTTTTCCAACCTCCAATTGAGTGCCCTCGCTGGAGGGGAGAGCGGAGTTGAAGCTGTCACCCTACCTTCTCTTCATTTTCTCTTTCTCCTTGTGTATATACTCTTTTAGTAGTATTTTCCATCCTCTCTCCACCACTAGTTCGCCACTTCTTATTGTCGCCGATCTATCGGAACCATGTGGAGTCGCGCCAAAATACTCAGTGCATTGACTACACGTGCGGCTTATTTGCACACATGGTCCTCACAAGCCGCCACACCATCACACCCCTGATGACTACATGTGTCGTACCAGCGGATCCCCCACGCTGAAATCTTCTAGATCTGACCCTCGCTGCCTCAATCCTAATGGTGTATGGTCCCCCCACACCATTATAGATAGGAAACAATGATGATTGGCGACAGATCTATCCACCCAATGCTATGTTTTTTGCTATATTAATATTTTTCTTAACCAACTATTACATGAAAATGGACTTGGCGAGTTCTCACAGTTAGTCTAGATTAATACAGTGCAGCATACACCCCTTTACTGTAGTTGAAAATAATTTGTTTATCATATTATTTTAAAATCATCACCAAACGATCTTTCCTTTACGAGAAATGGGTAGAAACTATTCATTTGGCTCCGACCATCTTTTTTCTTTTTCTTTTTGTGTTACATTGTATGTTAGCTTTTTGGAAAGATTGTCGAGAACTCCCACTCCATTCAAATTTATATCCTGTTATCCTTTAGTTTATCTAGTATATTAAACTTGCTTAGACCAAAAAAAAAAAAAACTTGCATCCGCATTTACTCTTGTCTGTTTTCATTTTGTGAATGGGAAAGTTTTTTAATTTTAAAATTTTGTTTGAATATTGAGTTGAATTAAGTTAAGTTGAGATAGTGTAATAAATTTTGTAAAATTTACTTAAAATAAATTTATATATATCTATGAGAATTATAAAATAAATCGGTCCCATAATTAAATTTTCTTATTCATATGGCGTACTAAAAGCCACTCAACCGACATCAAATCCTATAACGGAAAAGAATTTTCTCCAAACTATACTTGCAAGTTGCAGCCATCTTGTCAAGTCAGACAAAACGTTATTTATTTTTTTTATGAACAATGATAGAGATACAATATTTTTACTATTTATTTCTAATTTTGAGTGTATTTAATTTTTTTATTATATTATTATTTTTAAGTATGTTTTTAACATTTTTAGTCATTAAAAAAGATTTATATATATATATATTATAACTTTATTATTATTTACATTCTCAATTATTAAATAAAATTAAAAATTAAAAATTAAAAATTAAAAAAATTAAATATAAAAAAAAAAAATTATAAAATAACTATAAAATAATTGTAAATCTATCCTTTGTTTTTTGTATTGCAGGTATCAGTTTGCAGGCATTAAGTAAAGCGATCGATGTCACTACGGAATCTCTGGTATTTGTTAGGGCTGCAGTTACATCAATGTACAGTATAAACCCACTAAACCTATAAACGGATGCAACTCAGATGGATGTTTGGATAGTAGAAAATGTCTAAATATGAATTGCATTGAGCTTAATCGAATGTGGTCAAGAAACCAAACGGGACCTAAAATGTTATTTGCTTAACGCCTATAATATATATGTAGTATTGGACAAATGGAATAAATTGAAATGACCTTCAAAGTTCAGTGTTAGTTTTTATTTTAAATCTTTTAATAACAAAGAATTTAAATTAAATTGGCAACAAATATATTATAATAAATTTATAATTAATAAAATATTCATAAATGATCTATCTGTAAATATTAATACTTATATATTTTTTCATTGAATTATACTATTTATAAATTTATTAGATGAAAGAAAAATTTATAACACAAAATATTAAGATTCGTTAAATTTATAAAAGAACCCAAATATGCATATATATATATATATATTCGTACGTACGTATCAGTACAGTTCATTCATACTCGATCAAGTAGCTGGATCAAGCCTAATGTATTACATACAACTAGCTAGTGTGGCAAAGACGACATACGGTGTCTGCCCCTTTGACCATTATATGATGACCATAGACACACGAGTAGCAGTAGTACTACTACTTCTAATTGCACACATGACCACACGACCACACGCCACCTATGAATTTCCATATTTCCTTTTTATTATTTATTCTATAAACAATCAAAATTGGTAATTTATGCATATCTTAAACCATCAAGTTTTAGCAATTTGCACCCTCAATTAAATTATGACCATTATGAAGATCGTAATGTAACGTTCGAGCCGGCTTAACGTTTTAAGCGGATTCATAATTAATTGGGGTGCTGCAAATTGCTACAATTCAATAGTTTAGGGTACTGTAAATTACTATCAATTTTGGGCATTGAAAATATGGTAATTCATGGGGTGCAATTACTATAAAATATACGTATGTATATTAGCTATTATATATACATAGACGTCATTTATTAATCAGTATTAATACCTTGATCCGCAGTAGTACTACTTTTTATCTTTAAATACTCCAAACTTGTCTTTCCTTTGACATCACGGGAGAAGTAATCTTTGTGAAAGTCTTCCACTGAAAACCTTCTAAATAGAGGTGGGCTTTGTGTAGTGTTCAACAGACTTTTCAAAGGCTCAATCTCTGCTTCGGACTTGGGGTTGAAGAACACGGCGATGGATATCCTTTCTTTCTCTAAATTTACTGCTACCCTGTGCTCAGCGCTGGTATAGGCCCCATTGCTCAAGATCTACAAAATTAATATGATTGGTTGTCTGACAACATTTATATATATATATATATACTGCATGCAACTGCACATGCTTTAACTGTCTGATGGATCTGTACCTTATTGTCAGCTATTAGGTGACAACATGTGGTTGTGATTTATCTGTACTTCATTGTCAATTTAATATCCTATCTAGCTAGCTATTGAATATAATTAATCAATTGAAAAATATTAAGAATCTCTATTTTAAGATTTTTATTTTTGAATTCTTATTTAGATTTTTTTTTAGTTTTTTATTTTATTTTATTTTTATATAAGTATTTTAAAATAATATTGTGATTTTTTTATATTTTTTAAAAATATTTAAGATATTAAAAAAATATGTAAAAAAAATTAAAAATTAAAATATTTTAATATATATGTTTTATTTACATAATTTTTTTAACATCTTAAATTATTTTTAAAAAATATAAAAAAAAATACAACATTATTTTAAAATAATTATATAAAAATTATATAAAATAAAAAACTAAAAAAATATATCTCAAATAAAAATCCTAAAATAAAAATTCCTAACATTACTATTAATTAATAGAGTTCACAATTATGAGTAAGTTCTGGTTTGATTATGTTTGTGATGATCATCTTGCCGGGGTACGTACGTAACTGCGCCCTGGAGAGGGACAGCGCAAAGAAGGACGATACCACGAACCAAAAGTTGTTTCATCCCAAGTTGTTTATAATTAGTAATTAACGGAGTTCTTGTACTCATCAATATGACAAGGGATGAATGGTACTTTTGTCCATCTGTCGTTTATAATCCTAACAATCACTAGGTCAACACCTATACTAACACTAGCAACTACCCTATCTTGGTTCGGGACCTCCGACCATCGTTTATGAATGATTCGGACCTCCGACCATCGTTTCTTTGCAGTCTCTGTTTTATTGGCGATGGATCCGAATTTGAAACAAGTTTAAATTTGCTGGGGATACATTAGAAATTTTCAGGGCTCGCTTCAATCTTGATGGGGTGGGCGGTATCGCCCACCATCTCCAATGACGGTAGAGGTTGAGTAAAGCAGAATTTACTTTAAAAATTTATTTTCATTATATTTTTTTATTGTATTTTTTATTATATTTTCTTCATTTTATTATTTTATTATATTTTTTATTATGTCTTTGTAAGGAATTAAGGAGTCGCAAAGTAGCTGAAGTGCAGCCCAACATCACCCATAAAAAAAATCATAAACACGATTTAATATGATCCTACATCTATCGTATTTATAAAATAGATATGATATATTATAAAACTCATATTAATTTATGCATAAATAAATTTATATAAGTTTTTTTTATGTAGATTAAGTGCTATTTATCATATATATAAAAACTCAAAAACAAGAGGATGAAAGGAGGCAACTCTTATATGCCATTAATGGCCACCTATTGTCGGGTGCAATATGGGTCGAACTTTGCATGTACGTACCCTTTTTAAATATTCTTTGTTTTTAGGCTTGCCAATTAATACATGAGCTTGTTATTTTAAAAAGAAAAAGAAAACTATCAATTTTTTTTTTTAATTCTTAGTAATTAGGTTTTTAAAACTTTAGTTTATTTTTCTTAAAAATAGCTTTTTTTTAGTTATCTTATATATGCTACATATATAATGTAAGCAAAATATAGTGTTTTATTGGTACTGTTCGGCATGACTTGATCCGTTGATTAGGTTATATATATGGATGTTAGATGAACATATAGCTAGAGTTTTGTTCAAAATGAAAAACAAGAGTATCGACTTTATTTTTTTTTTTAATTTAATCCCAGAGTTTTCTTAAAAATAAAAATTAAAAAACCCAAAAATTGAGGAGGCCACCTAGGTTTTTTTTTTTTTGAAAAAAAAAACCTGATTATAGGAATTGATTTCTAATATCTATTAATTGATCATTTTTGCGTAATTTTACAGCACACATTACATTGTGATAAATAATTTGATGTTAAGAACTCTTTATTATCTTTGTAATTTTTTTGGACTGACATAAACGATTAGCATTGAATGTGCGTTTCTAAGAGTATATATATATATATATATATATATTACTATATATATATATATTACTATAAAAAAAATGAATATTTGTGAGAAATTATTACGACGTTAATAATTATTTGAGACAAAAATAACTGTTCTAAAATAAATAATTTTTTTGTAATATACGTATATGATTTATATATGTATATTTGTGCGTTACTAGTTTAGGATCTGTTTGGATAGTGAGATTATGAGACGAGATAAATTAAAATTAATAGAAGTGAAATTGTTAATTAAAATGAGTTGAATTCTTGCCTCTATATTCAAACCGACCGAGTATAGCTAGCATATAAATATATGCGCTACATGAGCGCATGCGCACATTATATAGATATGGTACATGATGTGTGCATTCAATATAATATAGATATATTATATATTATATATATATATATATATATACATATGTGTGTGTGTATACACCACGTGCTTTTCTAAATAAAATAGATCACTGGGAATTAGAGACGTTCATGAGTTGATGATCTTATAGAAAAAGGTAATGTAAGACAAATTACCTCCATAATGTCTCCTACGTTGACAACAAAGGCATGTGGAAGGAAGCTCACAGGAATCCAAACCCCATCTTTCTTAATCTGGAGACCTTCAACTCCATTTACTTGATGAAGAACGGTGATTCCAGTAGCGTCAGAGTGAGGAGGAAACCCAACGACAAGCTCTGGTTGTGGGCATGGCGGATAGTATGACATCCTCATTGATCTCATCCCATCTTCAAATATCTCCTCCATCTCTCTCTTTTCTATCTTTAGAGCTTTTCCCATCAACTCCATAAGTGTCATGGCTAGTTTCTGCACCTCTGCGAAGTATGACTCTAAGGTGTTCCTGCAGATCAAAGCCAAATAATATGACAAAATATTTAAATTAGAGAGAGAGAGAGAGAGAGAGATTGAACCTCAAGGATGAAGGTAACTCTGGGAATAAATATGGCTTTCGTTTGTGAATAGGGTTGATTGTCATGTAGAACCTATCACCCCAATCAAGGGTACTCTGAGCTTTGGGTCGGGGGACTGTTCCATAGCCTTCAACATCACCTGGCCTTACCTTGTATTTCATTTTCTCTTCCAAGGGAAGCTTGAAGAATTCTTCGATCTCCTTGTTCAGCTTGTTTACTAGCGAAGGAGTTACTCCATGATTCACCAACTGTAGGACAATCAAACAAGAACGACTTCTTGAGAATTATAATATTGATTTAGTTGTTTTTCATTTCTTTTCCTTTTTTAATTTTTGTCAAGAAGAGGGAAAAAAAAAAAAAACACTGTGGTTGGAGGCCAGGTCTCTATAAATTTGTTCCTAATTTTTATATGTACATAAAACTAAATAGACATTGAGATTCGTGAAGGGAAATCGTGTTAATTGATGAAGAAAATTTGAGAACAAAACCTGAAAAAGGCCCCAAGCTTTGCAAACTGAATGCAACTTGTCTAGTTCTAAGTCTGTGGTCTCCCCAGTGATCAATTTTTGCATGTCAATTGTTGGAACCGTAGGCAAGGTAGTATTGCAGTCATGAGAGAGACCAAGCAGTAGTGGCTCTTGATCTGGACAAATATAGTTCTGAGGGATTGTTGCAAGTGGCTTTTTGGTGAGCTCCATAACGCTGACAACTGAATTTGTGCTCATCAACAACTCAACTGCATCCATTGTTGCCCTTGCTTAACTTAGGTGAACCTTGTTATAACAAAGTTGTTGATCAGTTTAATTGGCAGCTTGGAGGAGGGGGAGGGTTGGTTCTTATATAGCACGAGAACCTGGGAAATATTTTTTCTCTGCTAAAAGGGTAGGAGGATAACCAAGAATTGTTATAAAAATAATTACTTATTTACGAACAGTTATTTTTAACAAAATGATTATTTTTAATTAAAATAAGTTTGTTTTCACGACAAATAATCATTTTCATTGTAAATAAATTATCGTAAATACTCATTTTTCTTATAATGGGTACTCATCTTTATATTTGGACATGACCATAATAACACTAACTATATAATCGAGGGCTTGCGCGCTATTATGTTGTGGGTTTGAGTCATAACCTAGACTCCAAGCAATTCCATTAAGAAATTTAAGACTCTATTTGGATAGTGAGATAAGATGAGATGATTTTAGATAAAAGTTAAAAATTCAATAAAATATTATTAGAATATTATTTTTTAATATTATTATTATTTTGATATTTGAAGAAATTGGATTGTTAATTATTATATTTTGTAGAAAATTTAAGAAAAATGTAATGCTGAGATGAGATAATATGATATGAAACCGTTTCTCTATTCAAATGAGCTAATGAATCAGCATAATTAGGTGGCTAATATTGATAGTTTAGAATATTTGAATTTTTGAACCTAGAACCTAGCTAGCATATGTCAAGTTACATGAAACTAGCTAACCTAATTAGAACAATTAAGCGGCAACTACCCTTCATGCATGGTGCCCAAGAACAAAATTAACTCCATGGAAACCTGGCCTAATTGTAATTTTTTATTTTTTAGATAAGGTAAGTTTTCATGCATGTACTTATTCAAAGTAAAAGTATAAAGATATGCTTGAAGCTCAAGTAAGCAATATCAGAGAAAAATTGATGAACAATGATAATATATTAATTCACAACACTTTACACAATAATTTTGTAAAAGAATAGGTATTTTTGTAAACTATCATATAAAAGTAACATCAATTTATAAAAATATCCATATTTTATAACATGTGTTGTGTAAAGTATAGTGAAATATGTTATATATGTGTATGACCGGCCATACTAGTCTTAATTAATTAATGGACATGGCCACCAACTCTTTTATTAATTGAAGAGACAATATATTATATACTAGCTACCCTAATCTCTTTCAACAAGATCACGACAATATAATATTAATAATCTTATAGTCACAAGCTCTAATATTACGTGATCTAACTCAAAAATAAATGTTGTAAGTAGGGCTTAAAAAAGGAAAAATCGGTCCGGTTCAATACCAATATTTTGACTTAGTAAATTGGTTCAATTCCAATTATTAATTTTAGAACACCGATTCAAACCAAACTGGATCGATACATGTATATTACTTTTTAATTTTATATATTATATATAAAATATTTTTTATATAATTTCTTTATATTATATAATTTTTTATATATATTATATATTATAGGCTAAATTAGTAATTAATATATTCTAAAATTTTAAAATGATCTTATTATTTATTTCTATTAATCTTATAATATAAAATTAATATAACATGAAATTTTAATCTTAAACATGAACATGAACATTAATATTAAATTATTAATATAAACTTACTTTGAGTCAATCACGTGCTAAAGTTTTACTAAGAGTATAATTTTTTTTATCCGAAAAATTGGAAAAAAGGGACTTGATTGAAACTGAAAAAACAGAAGTTTTAGTTTAGATGATATTGAGTCAGTCGTCCTTAAATTTTTAAAACTGGCTTATATTGATTCGATTCTAAAAAATGATCAAAATCGAATCGAATTGAACCAACTACTCCTAATTGTAAGTGACCTAACTAGCTCCATGCATATATCACATGAATCATTTAAAGAATCAAAAGTAACCATATATACACATAAGTACAAGTTGTTTCATAAGAAAATTGATTTGTGTAACTCTTAAATAGATAAATCCTAGTGCGACGCTTTTGTTATACCTTTAAAAAATGGGTCTCACTTTGAAAAATTATAAGAAAATTATTCTTTTCCGGGTAATGTACCCTTCCGATGTTGTACCACCGCTTAACTACGCATTTGACGTGGTTTTATTTTTTATTTCCTCTCTATTGCTGCCTTTTCTGAGTCTTGTCTGATGCTTTTATTTTATTTCTTTTCTTCTGCCTTTTCTTCGTGAGATTCAAAATTTCTGTCAGTCTTGCATTTTGAAATTCAAAAACAATCTAAGAATTCTCAAATATTACGCACCTCTCAGATTTCGTTTGAATTTAATGATAAAATGAGTTAAGTTGAAATCATTTTAATTTATTTTTTAATATTATTATATTTAAAAATTTTAAAAAATTAAATTAAATTTTAAAAAATATATATTAGAATTAAAATATATATATATAAATTTATATTTTATATAAAAAATTAAAAAAATATAATAATTAAATAGAGATAAATTTAAATGAATTGTGAATCTAAACCGGATCTGAGACTCTCCTCTCCTCCTACCTTCTGACTTTTATGGGTGACTGGTGAGTGATGATGTTCCATTTATTTTCTCTTAGACACAAAATTTTCCCTCACGCCATAATTCAACCCGAGCCTAGACCCCTCTTTTTTTCATATTCAAGCTCGCTTAACTTTCTCAGGTTCCTCTTGCATCGCTTTCTTTTTCTGTGGGTTGCCACCGTTGAATGGCGTCAGCCCGAGAGAGACGTCTAGCTCCGCCCTCAAGCCAGAGATGTGAAAGTTGGAACAATATTTTTGTACTGATTTTCGTATTTGGTTGGGTGCTCATTTTAAATTTTTAATGGAGTAGTAATTTTTTTTTTTTTAAATTGTACTTTTTATATAATTTTTTAAAAATTTTAGCCATATTTGAATACACTTTATTTTAAAAAGTGAATAAAAAATTTTTATTCACTTTTTAAAATAAAGTGTACTCTTTAATTTTTTTTTATAACTTTTTTAGTAACTTTTATTCAAATATGATTAAATTTTTTAGAAAGTTATGCAAAAAGTACAATTTTAAATAAAAATTTTAGCTATTCTATTCAGAATGCTCTAAAAGCACTCTCAATGAAGTAGTTAAATCTTTGTTTTTTGTAAAATTTAATTCAAATTTAGCTAAATGGTCAAAAAACACACAACAATGGAATAGTTAAAAATAGTTTAAATGATTTTTTTTTAAAGA
Source organism: Platycarya longipes (assembly GCA_036559045.1). Taxonomy (NCBI): domain Eukaryota; kingdom Viridiplantae; phylum Streptophyta; class Magnoliopsida; order Fagales; family Juglandaceae; genus Platycarya; species Platycarya longipes. The sequence continues at coordinate 19,228,758 of CM071798.1, forward strand.
ATGAACAGTATGTAGTACAAATACTATTCATCTTTTAAATATTATTTTATTATTTTTTTTCTTTCCTGCAGGTGGTTTGCAACTGCCGTGAGTGAGTAAAGCGTGAATCGACCCACCGCCGGCCAATGTTCGACACACCGCCGATACCACCGGAATCAGAATACGCCGGCAACCAAACCCTCGTCAATCCCACCTCCAACCGACCTCCGGTAGCCTCTCACGCGCAGATCAAAATCTGAAATGAGTTTTAGATTATTTGAAATCCGTTTGACCCACTGCCGGCCCTTAAGGGTTACATCGTCGATATTGCCGGATTCACCTCACTCCGCTCAACTCGGTAAAATTTTATCTCTGGCAACGTCGCCGGCATCGCCCACACGCCGGACACGTCCTCCGGCAACAATGTTTATAATTTTTAATTTGTAAAATAAATTTTATTAAAATAAAATATGAATATTTTAAAAGATATCGAGAAAAAATAAAGAAGTTGATGGATGGTATATTATGAAAATGAATAGCTAAAATAAGAAAAAAAAATGAATTTTTGATAGTTAAATATTAAAGAATTTTAGAGTGATCATTGAAAATGCTCTAAGGTTTAATCTTGGGTGAGAGGGCCAGAGATCCGAGAATGTGAGGTCTAAAAATGTTAAAAGAGAACTATAGGAAGAGACTTTGATAGATTTTTAAAGTCCAAGATTTTGAATTTCGAAAGCTTCATAAGGTTGCCTTATAATTTATAAATCTGTTAAAATCTGCGAATGACAGCTGAACCAGAGAAGCAAAAAAAATAAAAAATAAAAAATGAAGATAAATTGGGTAGTAGCAGGTAGTGCCAAGTCGTAAGGGTATCCATTTACCCTTCTTTTCTAATGCGATGCTTTTGTTATGATAAAAATAATAGGGACAAATGTTAAGAGACAAAATTTATATATTACAGTGCGATGCTTTATTTAAAACCTATACATGACATTACATAAATATCATACTAATAACGTAATTGCCCCCAACAAGAATTACCCAACATCTCCCCCGAACAAAGTAGTGATGGAACATCAAGAGACATAAACATCATCAAACCAAAGTCAACCCGCGTGCTTTTACTTCAACCACATGGAACATGTGGAATAAATAAATATTTTTTTGTTATATTTTTAAATCAGATTAAATTTATTTATTTTATTTTTAAATTAAAATAAATTTTATAAAAAGAATTATAATAATTTTTAGAGAGACGGCCAACAGAAGATAAAATTAATATAATCATATTATAAAAAAATAACTTTTATTATTATTTTTCTAAAAAATTTTTGCAAGGAGAGGGCTGCCCCCTGTCCCAACATGGCTTTATCACTGCTTGTGGGTCTGTGAAAAATCCACACGTGCCGCGTACTCAATCATGTACAATATAATATAATCAATAGTATATATATATATGTACAATACACTATAACACATAAGATTTTTTACGGCGTTTGATAAATCGCCGTAAAAAATTTTTAAATTGTCGTAAAAAATCTCAAAATCGTCGCAAAAGTCTCAAAATCGCGGCAAAAAATAATTTTCACGTTTTGAAGATCGCGAGTTAACCGCGGCTATTTGGACGTGACAATAAACCTAATTTTTTGCGGTAAATGCCTAATTTCTCGCCGTAATGTTACTATTTGCGGTGAGAAAACGCAGCAAATGCTACTATTTGCGGCAGAATTTGACTCTCAGCTAAATAAAACGTAACAAAAAGTCTTATTTGTTGTAGTGAATATAATAATATTCTTATATCTTAGTTATTATTATTTTAATATTTTATTCTTTTTTTAGATCATGAACTTTTTGTATAATTTAAAAAAAAAATTCAATTAACCAATATAATTATGTAATTTAATTAAAAATAAATTCAATTTTATAAAAATTGCCCTAAACAGGAAAAGAGTGTTAATTTTTAGACCTAAACAGCAAAAGAATGTTAAGTTTTATAAAATTGAGTTTATTTTTAATTAAATTATATAATTACATTAGTTGATTGAATTTATTTTTTTTATATTATGTAAGGAGGTCATTTTTCCAAATTTTCAATCCAAATTTAAAAAGAAAAAGAAAAAGAAAACTGAATAATAAAATAATAATAAAAAAGTTGGTGTTACTCCCATAGAGGAAGGCTGTAGAGAGTCGTCGTATAGGCAAAGAATTATCTTTTTATTTTTTCAAATATTTTTTTAGAAAAATACAAAATCACATATTTATTAAAAAAAATAATTACTTAACTATTAGTTAGATAAAAAATAAAAATAAAAATAAAATCACCATATGTACATATATTAGGAGAACCATTTTCCAATTAAAAAAATATAAGGGTATCGGTGGTCCCATCCGGCACGAACTAGCCATGCGGGTTTAAAATCGTGACTCTTGGTTCACACTTCACATGTCAGCACACCACCATCGTGAATCTTTGACACTCCCCACAACAAGATGCACGCGGGTACGAACATTAACAGGGTCATAAATACATTTATCATTTTTTTATTATCTTTAATGTATTTATTTTTTATTATTTTACTTTAAATATTTTTTATCATCATTAATCATTAAAAAAATAAAAATATATATGATTTAACATTCTTAACCATTAAATAAAATTAAAATTTGAAAAAAATTAAAAAAATAATAAAAAGGTGTTAGAAAGATAATAAAATTATCATTATTCTATCAATATTGGTAAAAAATTCCAATACAAGAATCTTTAGAGGTTTAAAAAAAAAATCTTTAAATATTTAAGTTATAGTTGATTTGAACCATTTATAAATTTTTAGAATTTTTAATTGGTTCAAATATTAGTACGTATCTTAAATTACACGGATGCGTAATTGACTAATTTCTAATATCAAACCAATTAATTTATAGTATCTTAAATCTTAATTTATAGATGTAATTGACTAATTCTAATTATATTATAACTTCTGGAAGGTCAAATGCATTCGCACGACGTTGCCTAATATTCCTCCCTGAAAATTATTGTTCTTTAAAAAATATATATATAATTTCCAGCTTATTTTTATTTTATTTTTTTATAACAAATCACTTCTTTGAATGAAGAATAATTACAGACTATTATCAAGTCAAATAGCTTGAATTTCCAGCTTATATCTCTATTTCTTGATTATGTTTGGAAAAAATGAACATAAATATTACTCGCACGCATGCATTGACGTATTCCGTTCGATTAAAGCGCGAGGTAATTGTAATCAATATTAATGGTTTCATATTAATATTGAGCAAATATCAGATACAGTTCTCAAAGTCTCACAAACTCATTTAAAGGGATATAAGTAAGAAGTTTTATTGATCTGCATAAATAGGCAATATCTGAATTCACAGGAATTATACAAATACACTCCATTTAATATAATAAAAAAAGCCCAATACAACAAAGTATAATATATAAAATTCTCAAATAATATCTCATTGCACTAACAAGAATTAAAAAACCACAACAGTACTCTAAGCATGTAGCATTGAATTTCTTTTTATATGCATATAGCATTGAATTTTCTTTAGGAGGTAACATTGAAAGTATTAAGAAATATCAAAAACAACAACACTTTCATATTTTTAATGGAAAATCTTTTAAGAAAGAAAATCCAAACCTTGAGTCATGCCTAGCTAGTGTAGGCGACCCTTGAGTCAGCAGGCAAACAAGAATTAGCAGACGTTAAACATTAAAATTCTCTACGACATCAAATTCTCCACAACAAATAGAAAAAAGGACACACATTATAAAAATTCCAAAGAAAAGATGAGCTATACAGTATTTTAGATCAAGTGATGTAAGAAGAAACAAATATCAAATTCTCCACAACATCAAATTCTCCACAACACATGTTCATAATTTGAAGTTAAAGCTCCTTGGTCTTTACCATCTATAATGATTTGCAAGAGCCACCCCAATTTCTCGAGTTCTTAACAAAAACATTTTGAATAGAGGATAGCAAGATAATGAAATTTAATAACATTTTTTATTGATGGAAAAATACAAAATTGCAATGTAGGCATAAGCTCAAGCAATCTTATACAATTATTTTCTTTTATATAGACTCAATTTAGAATGGTGCAAGAGTACTCAATTGGAAAATTTTTCAACCATTAGAAAACCTACCTCACTGGTCCACATGATTTGAGGCCTTTTCCCCACATGATGAAGAATAAAGCTGTTATTCCACCATTTATTATAGAAGGTACAACTTGAAAAGTAAATGAAACTGTGTAAGAAAAATAACAGCAACGATATGAGTAAATCTCCTGGTAATTTGATCTTGGAGTTTACAATAATAGGGATATTTTTTATATTATAAGTAAAATGATTATCTTTTATTTAACCTGTTGATTTGAGAGTGGCCTTGCCCTTCCAAGGCTTTTGAAGTATTAGAAAAAGGATGGATGCTAGCACCAGACAACAAAACAAAAAAAGGATGACTGGAGCTCCTGTTTGAGTCAAATAGTTGTACATGGAGTACACTGACCATATTCTCATGAAGTTACCAATAAGGTGGATTATCTGCAAAGGGGTGTGCCTACCAGAACACAAGATCATTGGTATAATCAGTTTAAATAATCACAAAAAAACTAGGAAGATACATGCTAATAGTATTATTTTGTTAAGTAAGCTTATTGTCTTCCTTTTACATATAAACTTTTTTTTTTATTATTATTATTATCGGGTAAGGGTAAGCGGATTCGCTTCTGGGATGATGTTTGGCCGTGCCACTCTCCTCAAAGATGCACGCCGTAATATATCAATTCACAAGGTTCTCGTGACCTCCAAGTGATAGACTACATTCATATGGAGAAAAAAAGTGTTAACTATTAAATTGACTGATGGAACTTCAATGAATCAAATTACATAGGAGGGCTTTCCTTTGTTAGGAATCCACTGAAAACATTTCGGAACTTTGATACCAAAAAATGTAAATATTAGGAGCTTTCTATGACTCCATCACATTGTTGCATCTTATGATTATTGTAGAGGATATTCATGTAGAATGTATTCAACAATAAATGTGATGTAAAACAAAAGATAACTATCTATAAAACACTTGCATTGCATCAAATCAAACCTATTAGCATAATAGCATCACAGCTAATAAAAAAAAATGACAGGCCAATCCAGAAGACCAGTAACTAAAACTCATCAGCGCCTTAACCAAAACTCAAACAAACATTAGCATACCAAAACCTCATACCAAACTGGAGTGCACGTCAAATTACCAATAAAAGAACATATATAGCCCAAGATGACAGTCTTACTAAGCATCACTTACACGTGTACTCAATTCACATATTCAGTTACTTATTTCAACTCTTTTATTAATTTATATTTGCAGATCGGAAAAAACAAACACACTGAGGTGAGAAGAAAAATTACAGAAATTCTATGTCATATATAATAATATTTTTCAATCCTAAAATTTTCGGAAATCACAACAGAAATCCCCCCTTCTGCTGGTGCCATGTACCATGCTGTTTCAACCCATATAATATTTCCCGAGAATGAGAAAATAGAAATTTGTTTGTTTTTCATTTTCAGTTCTTGAGGTTTCTCTGGAACCAAAGAGAGCGGAGTTAGGGTTCCTTACTTGAAATGGGGAGAACCCTTATCTTCAGAAGCTTGCCTTGGAGACATCATTTTCGTAATGCAAAATAGTAGATCTAATATAATTCACGAACAACCAAATAAAAGCTTAATTACCGATTGATTGAATGCTTTAAATGCTTAATCTTCTTGCTTTGGCATTTCAAAAACCAAGTTGAATCTCTGACAAACAACGAGTCTGCTTAGGAGTTGGGTCTGAGCAGCAAATTGGATGGTAGCTCAGCGGATAGGGATTTTTCGGCTCTGCTCGTGTAATAGCCCCAATTTTTTTAGATAAACTATTTACTTGAGAATATTATAAAGGGATTTGTTGGAAATATATTTTTCAAGGAAATATAATTGGAGACTTAGATGATAATTGTGAGTTATGAAAATGTGAGATTATGCATTTTAAGATAAATTTTGGATTGACTTTTGAGAATTTTAATAAGGTATCAACTAGAGAAATTATATTTGGGATTAAAAGAGGTAAATTTCTGAAATTTGAAGGGAAAATTCAAAGGAAAATGATAGAACAAAACATTAAATACTTGGTGTGCCAAAACGAGTTCTCGGGCTGGTCCGTCGAGTTTTGGTGTAATAAGCATACATCCTTCATATAAGGTCAGACAAATGTGATTCTAATTTTTATAGAACCATAAGAGTCAGATCTAAAACTTTCATATTTTGAGTTTTTAAGGATAAGGAATGGATCAATGATTAAAACTAGTGTGAAATGGACAGATGGGAATGAGAGTCAATTGGTAACCGATTTAAATGAGTTGTCTTATGTTCAGCCATGTGACAAACATTGTGATTGGCTATCAAATTTTCTGAGGTCTTAACATGTGTGGGAAAATGTGGCAATTTGATAAGAATTGATATAGAAGTTTTGGTGGGTAAGAAAGCAAAGGAAAACAAATGGTGAATTCGGATTGGATGTTCTCTAGTGATTTTGTCGTGTTTCGATAAATTACATATATCTCTCTCATCTGATCTCAAAATAAGGTGATTCAAAATTCTATAGAATCTTAACAGGATGATATAAAACTTTCATATTTTTATTTTTCGAAATATATAATTGGATTAGGGACTTATTTGGGATGGAAGAAGCCAAGAGATTAGATTATGAGTGGCTGGCAGATAGCCAGCCCATGCCAGCTCCTACCCCCCCCCCCCCCCCCCCCCCCCCCGGGCATGTGGTCTATTTCTCAACCATGGATCATGTGAGGCTACCAAATGACTCCATCTCAACCCTTGGATGAAGATATTTGCAACCTAGCTTAGGAATTAAATCTAATCATTTGATCTTGAGGCATGACACCTCATCCTCCAAAGCCTTTGGGTAATCGATTGTCTATAGCCATCTCTCCTTCTCATTTTCTTCTAAAGGGTCAACCACTCTCATATATATGTGTGTTTGTGTGTGTGTGTGTGTGTGTGTGTGTGTGTGTGTGTGTGTGTGTGTGTGTGTGTGTGTGTGTGTGTGTGTGTGTGTGTGTGTGTGTGTGTGTGTGTGTGTGTGTGTGTTGGAGAGCCTTGTAACCTTCTTCGGAAAGGATAACACACGCTCAAGTGGAGAGGAAATCAAAGAAGAATCCTCCCTAAACTTTTGCAGCTCCAAACATCATCTAAGTAAGCCAATTGAGTAATCTTGAGGAATTATTACAAGGACTTGATTCTATCATCCATTCAAGCTTAAAGGAAATTGTTAAGTGCATATATTAACTTAATATTGGCATATAATAAATAGTTTGATGATTGGATTATGTTTGATATTTATTTGAGTTTAATCTTTATTTATGTGTTAAGTTGAAACATATTGGATTTTGGAGTGGCTTTTGCTATGGAAAAATGTTAGGAAAATTACGAGACCTTATAAATATATTCTATAATATTATATGAAGAGAATTATGTGAAAATGAAAGAACAACCCTAGCAACTTTCAGACTTTAAGGAGGTTTAGTTGGCAAATTTAACATCTTATGGTAAATTAGTCATAAGTTGATAGTTTGATGTCTGAATTGAATGATTCAAGAGGCTATAGAAATCTAAGACAGAGATACACAACTTTTATATTTTAACTTTTAAGAGATAAAAACTCTAGAAAGAACGAAATTGGGAATAAGTAACAAAATAGAGTAGGTAAATATCTGAAAAGGGTGTTTTTTTTTTTCTATCTTAAACTATTAGTGGATTATTTGAATGAGATTTTTTTAACAATTACGGTAAGTTTAGGAATTTTAATATATTATGAGGATTTCCCATGAATTATTATGCTAAAATATAGAATAAAATAGAATAATAAAATTATATATATAAGAGAAATGTTCAAGAAACAAACAAAAATGCTTAAGTTATGTGATTATGAAAAATTTTGGCTTGAGCTAAATAAATAAATAACTAAATAAGACTTAGTAACCCATGATAGTCGGCCAGCCCTAATTTAATAATATTATAATATTTTAATCAATTGTTTAAATATTATTTGTTAAGCTTTGACGTTATGAATTTATATGACGTATGTGCATGTATATATGATATATATTCTTGTGACATATTTTTATATATTTTACGAATTATGAAGACATGAAACATGCATGTCATAAATCTAAGTTTATACATATATTGCACTTCATTGCATATAAGTGTCGTCCTAAATCATGACGTCCATTATAAGAAAAATTTATGTTACATGTTGTCATGTAAGTGTCGTCATAGGTCATGATGAACATTTAAGAAATAAAATAAAAAAACTTGATATGACATGATCCAACTATGAGTAGGGGTGGGCAAAATTTCCGAATTCCGAATTCCGTCCGAACTCCGCTCCGATTCCGACTCCGATCGGTGTCGGAAATCGGAGTTCGGAATTCGGAGTCGGAAATTTTCGACTCCGGATTCGGAGTCGGATTTCGGAGTCGGAGTCAGGTTTTATACCGAACTCCGACTCCAAAACTCCGAAGTTTTCTTAAAAAAAAATTAAGATGCAAAACGACGTCGTTTTGCATCTTAATTTTTTTTTTTAAACTTAGCTAAACGACGCCATTCCATTTATATAGAAACGGCGTCGTTTAGGCTAGGGTATGTAAACGGCAACGCCCCACTGCCCCAGCTATTTCTTCTTCCTTCTTCTTCTTTCTTTCTTCTTCAGTTCTTCTTCCTTTCTTCTTCAGTTCTTCTTCGGTCTCGAGTCACCCTCAGCCCTCAGCTCTCAGCCCTCGGCCCCTCAGCCCTCAGCCCTCAGCCCTCAGCCCTGATCACTGTCTCACGCCGTTGCACACAAACAGACCCTCACATCTAGCCGTCCCCCCTCAGCCTGAGTCCACTCCCTCTCACCGTCGCCCCTTCAGCAACACTGGTCCCTTGCTCTCGCCGTTGCACCTCCCCTCACGGCCTCACCTCTCGAGCCGTTTTCCTTGCACGCACAGCCCCTCTCACGCATTTCTCACGGACCCACTGCCCAAGGTATTTTCTTTTCCTCTCTCTCCGTCGCATTTATTTACCTCATCGGATATTCGGATTCACATGAGCCTCAGAGCCAGTAGCCACGATTTGTAAATTTATTTATGATTTGCAATTTCTCAGTAAACCGGTAAACCCTATATTTGTTGTTGTTGTTGACTTGTTGTTGTTGTTGCAATTTACTATTTGGTATTTACATAGTCATTACTCATTAATTTTTGTTCATTTTAATTTTTGTTGTTGTAAATTTGTTGTATTTGTGAATATGGTATTAGACTTTAGTTTTCTGATTTAGTTCTTTTTCTAGCACAAGGTGTTGGCCGCAAGACTAAGTTTTCAAATGATAAAAACATTGGCATTGAATTAGTCAAATACTAATATAGCTGATCTTTATTTAACTAAGAATACTAGCATTAGATTAGTCAATATATATATATTTTTTAAAAATATAAGTTTGCATACATATCAAATTTTTTTTGTCATATTTAATCAAATACGAGAAAATAAAAATAGGAGAAGGAAATAAAAATACAAGTTGTCTTTAAAAATGAATAGTAAAACTTTAAAATTCTTTAAATTTGAAGAATTATTATTTATTTTTGAAGACAACTTGTACTTTTTGCATGTAGCAATTTTGATCCTCGGAAAAGGTCGATCTGTAGACGGTGGTAGCTAGATCTTGGGTTTGAAATTTTAGGAGAGATCACGAGTTGAGGTGCAGCGTGGCTTTGAAAGTAATCTTAGGTGCAGTGTGCGACGTTTAAAATTTTAGTCACCGGCCCCAACGTCTTTTGTTAGAGAAAAAAATAAGATAAACTAAAGCGATGGAAAAAAAAAAAAAAGAATCATAATTGTGTTATATATGCATGAATACTGTCCCACAACAATGCTTTTCCGAGAGAACACAATGATGAATAAAGAGATATATTATAGAATAATATTCCCTATATATTCTACATGCATTTATGTAAGAAGAAATTAATATTGCAACCGTACGTTAAGCGTCCAAAATTAGTCATGATGAGAGTCACGAATAAGATTCAGTTATTGGTTTGATGCATTTATAATATGGATGCGTACGTTCTTAGCTTTGTTTAATTCTTCCAAGGAATGAATTTAAATAGAGTCAACAGAATCGCCGCAATATTATTAATTGTCGAAGTTATAAGATTAATTGATCATATTTCATCTTTTATCTAAAAACTCTTTTATTGCTCCATCGATCCATCTCATGAGCTATAAATTAAACTAACACTTTTTGCCAGTTTCTAGAACCCTAATCACAATATCATTCCAATAAATGTTTTCCCAATCCATGTATTCAATTTGTTACAGCGGCGTTAGTACCATCCGTATTTCTCTATATCTGCATTTTCTCTCTTCTCTTCAAAGTTAACTTTTTCTCGGATTTTGGTCTCCAGAGGAAGATGAAAAGTTCATTAGAGATTCAAATATACATTTGCTTGGCCATGTCGTTCGTAGATAGAAAGCAGCAACGGAGGTCCTCCCCGTTTATATAGCAACCCTCTCTCTCTACTATATGCTAACCAAATGCAATCATATTTGTCTAGACCAATATTGGTAATGTGGTGTATATGTGCATGTATTGACAATGGGGTGGCCCAGGGCGGCTCATTCATTAGGCGAATTAGGCGGTTGGCTAAGATGGTTGCCTAAGGCCTCTTAATGAAAAATTTTAAACAAATATTAAAAATTTCATTATTTAAAATAAAAAAATTATCTGAACTAAATAAATTAATCTTAAAGTTAAAGAAAAAATCAATTATGCATTTTGTTAAAAAAATAACGTTAACAACGGATCCTAATTAAATACTCTGCAGATTCGATTTCACTTGGAAAAATCAAAAGTCACAATAAACTTGGAAAAATCAAAACCTTAATAAATGATTATACCTCTACAACCAAAAAATAACGTTACAATTCATCTATAAAAATAATCAAAACATAAAAACTCTTCTTTTATACCTAATGATTTTACTTATCTCTCAACTTCAAAACCTTAATAAATGATTATACCTCTACAGCCACTTCGATATTATACTATTACTAACTTATTGTACCACACTGTGTCGCTGATCGCTGATGTTGAGAGTCTGAGACTTGACACTTGAGATTTTGTGTTTACGCTGGACAGATTACAATGATTCTTGTATTTACAAATTGTAATATACCTTGTATTGTTATATTTACAACTATTCTTGACAGCTTGTTTAAATGTTTAAAATGCTGTAAGATAAACTCTGCTTGACAGTTTGTTCATTTTAATTTCTTAGAGGAGAGTCTGCACTTCATGTTGTTAGAGTCTTTCATTTACTCGATTTTGTCTTTCACCTTGTAGGGATTTTTATCATTTCATTAAGAGTAGAGTGTTGTTGTTTGGACAGTCATAGGGTGTTGTAATTTTATTGCATATATATATATATATAGATGCACTTCATGGCTCTTGCCTCTTCCTAATATTGTATTTTGCTACACTAATAACATTATAAATTTATAATTTTTAGGAATTTACTAATATTTTTTATATTATTATACTTGAATTCTAGGTCTACAATTACAAACAGATGGATCCCTCACGTAGTGCTAGTGGGACTCCGACTCCACATGAGGCTCCGAATCCGGATGGTGGGACTCCTTCGGCGCTCCACGTTGCAGCTTCGAGCCGTAGTCGGCTACCCTCCACTCGAGCACAAACCTCGTGTGCTAGCAGTGGATTTCCACTTCCAATCGACATAGAATTGGAAGTGGAAGATCCCGACCAGTTTATGGAGGAGGAGGAGATGGGCCTTGGAGACGATCCGATTCAGGATCCGGATGTACCAGTACACCCTACAGCTGCGAGGCCACCCCGTCCACGGTCAAATAAAAAAAGATCGTGGACATGGGAACATTTTGAGAAGGTTGAGGGTGGGGATCCCCAGAACCCACGGGCTGAGTGCAATCATTGTGGCGCTCGAGTTGAGTGTCATTCAAAAAGGCAAGGCACTTCTTGCCTTTCAGCACATCTGAACGGTTGCAAGCGCTACCAAATAGCGAAGGGAATGGCATCAAGAGGTTAGTGTCTTGCTAGTTGCTTTATATGCTAATTAGTTTTGTGATTATAATCCCATTTAATTTTCATTTAAGACTAATATTGGTAATAAATTATCAAATACAGACGCAGGTGGGTCTCAGACTAATCTTAGCTATGAGACTTCTACAGCCACTGATGGGACAGGGACACAGACAAGGAATCTAGTTGTCCCTCAATACAGTGAGAAGATGTTTCGTGAGGCGCTTGCGATGATGATTATAAAAGATGAGATGCCCTTTACCACGGTTGATAAGGATGGGTTCCGGTATTTTGTGAAGCTTCTTGAACCAAGATTTCCAATCCCATCCCGTTATACAGTGATGCGAGATTGTATGAAGATGCATCTGAGGGACAAGGCAGAAATGAAGAAGATGTTCTCCACCACTGGCCAGAGAGTGTCATTTACGACCGACACATAGACGTCGGTACAGAATATCTCGTACATGTGTATCACAGCACATTACATTGATAGTGAGTGGAATCTTAAAAAAAGGATTATTGGATTTAAAAAAATAGTTGACCATAAGGGTGCATCGATAGGAGCGGAGATGGATGATTGTTTGGTTGATTGGGGCATCCAAAAAATATTGTGTATTACAGTTGACAATGCCGGTGCAAATGAGACCGCAATCGAATGGTTTATCCGAAATACGAGGGCGAGAGAAGATGTGATTAAAAATCACCAGTATATCCACATTCGATGCACTGCTCATATAATCAACCTTATTGTTGGTGAGTCTTTCTGGTTTTAATTTTGTATTTTGTATTTTAATATTTTTATGATTAAAGTCTTTGAAAATAGTACCATTTTTTTTATTATTATGATAATTAGATATTTTTCAATGATGAAACAGTTAAGGGGTTGGAAAATATAGACGACTCTATCAAGAGAGTCCGCAACATTGTGCGGTACGCGAGGGCTTCTCCCCAAAGGCTACAAAAGTTCAAGGCTATAGCAGAACAGGTTGGGATTGAGTCTTCAAAGATGTTGTGCCTGGATGTTCTCACTCGATGGAACTCCACATATCTGATGTTGGATGTGGCACTAATGTACCAGAAGGCATTTGAGCGGCTAGAGATTGAGGATGGAGGTTTGAGGTATGCCTTACTGGAGCCTGATGGAAGGGGGCTCGGTCCGCCAGACAACATTGATTGGCAACATGTATCCGAGTTTGTCACACTTTTACAAATCTTTTATGACATCACGATGCGGATTTCTGGATCTGCATATGCGACGGCAAACATGTGGTTTAGCGAGATCTCCATGCTACATCACCACTTGAAAGAAGGTTGTGCTGACCCGAGTGGATTGTTATCTGGTATGGCATCACAGATGCAGTCCAAATATGATAAATATTGGGGGCAAGTTGAGAAGATAAATAGATTATTGTTCATAGCGTCGATCCTCGACCCTCGATTGAAGTTGGCAGTGGTAGAATGGTGGGCAACAGAGGTTCTCGGGGCAGTGAAGGCTAAGTCGTTTATCACAGCACTCAAGGCAGATTTGAACGAGTTGTACACCCATTACAGTGCCAGTAGTCCTGCTTCATCCTCATGAGCCATGGGTACCTCACGTTCGAGTTCGAGCTCAGGACCAGCCACAGATGCTCGTTCGAGTCAGGCCAGTGTAGCCAGTCGATCCCGAGGCTTCAACGTCATGACGTCGTTTCATGCACGGTCATCGAGAAATCCATTGCAGTGTACAAATGAGGTTGAACGATATTTACTGGCAAAGGTTGAGGAGCCTAGTGAGGAGTTTCAGATCTTGATTTGGTGGAGAGCTAATTCACCCAAGTACCCGATTCTCTCTCGCATTGCTCGAGATGTACTAGCCGTTCCTATCACTACGGTTGCATCTGAATCGGCATTTAGCACTGGAGGTCGGGTGTTGGATGCCTACCGGAGTTCATTGTCACCGTCAACCGTGGAGGCCCTCGTTTGCACATAAAACTGGCTCAGAGATGTACCTACTGGACTAGAGAGTATTGGCATCGATGCCGTGAGCTACAGACTTGAGTCAGGTAAACTTAAATTAATTTATATAATTCTTTTTAAATGATTAAAGTAAAAAGTTTATATAATTATTAATTCTTTTTTATAATTTCATTTTAATAAATCTATTTAAATTTTAATTTATACTGTTTATGATTTTACAGATTTAGTTATCAACCCTACCATACTTGCCGATGACTGATGGAGCAACTATCGATTACGTATATTTTTTCTCTAATTTTCCATCACACTTGTTTCATGTTTGGTTAATTTTAATTTTTTTCATATATAATAATACATTTTATTTTTATCTTAATCTCAGGTACGATTCTGTATAAGTTCCAACAACAAAGTTCAAGGCTGCAGCAATTATTATTATTATTATTTTGTAACATCGATACGGGTCTCAACCGTCCCATTGAACCAGAGTCATCAGACTATCACTGAAAATTTAATTTATATTTTGTATTATTTTTTGTATTAATAGTGACATAGTCTAGAGTCCTGGACTTTTTTTTGTATTACTATTTTTTGTATTATGCTATAACGCTATTGGTTGGCATTAGCATTGTAATTACTACTTAGTACTTTGTATTTTTTGTTTAATTTTTTAAGACTAATTAGTACTTAGTAGTGAAAACTGAAACTTGAATAGATCAATAGTTGTGGGTTTTGTGGCAACTCAATTGAATCTAGTATCTAAATAGTAAATACTCAATTCGCATATCAGTAAATTTATATGACTATGAGATTTTAATTAAATATTTCTTTATATACGAAATTCATAAATTTTTAAAATTTTATAACTATATCTAAATTTATTATAATATTAAAATATATTAAAATTCATTTGTGATTTGAGATAAATCTCATAAAACTTATTTTATTATCTTAATTTATTTTTTCATCATTAAAAAAAATTTATTCTATCTCAAATTAGCTTCAACCATTAAATGCAGTTACGCAAGTTAAAATAAAAAAAGTTACTTCCTAATATCCTATCCAGTATTCATGCGCGCCGCGCCGTAAACCCAAAGAGATTATGCGGGAAACTCAAATATTTGGCTCCATTATCAAAGATCGTGCACGTCAGAAGCTGTATGACTGATGGATTAATTACTTGCCAGTTGCCAAGTGACAAGTCTAAGTGGTTAAGAATCAAAATAGAGGTGAGGAAAGTATATTATTTTAACAAATAATAAGAAAAAAAATAATAAATAAAAAATAAAATAATATTATTTTAATAGATGTGAAAAAGTACAGCTGTATAGGCATTAGCATACATGTTAATTGTTAAGTAAGCTACTAAGCACGGTTAACTTATTTCTTCACAAACTTTACATCTCAATTGAACAAATGAGTTCATATGGAATATGTATGGCCCAATTGGAAGAATTTAGTTTCGGAATGAGTGTAATTTGGCCCATATCGAACTTCGAACTCGCCGAAGGAAACTAAATTCGGAGTTCCGATCGGAACTCCGATCGGGGTTCGGAGTTCCGAACTTCCGATCGGAACTCCGATCGGAGTTCGGAGTTCCGAACTCCGATCGGTGTCGGCCTCCGAGAGTGTCTCGGAGTCGGAGTCGGAGTACGTTTTTGACTCCGATGATTGTCGGAGTCGGAGTCGGAAACTCCGAACTCCGACAATTTCGGAGTCGGAGCACAGCCCTAACTATGAGTAATAATAGTGGCATGACTCGACCACGAGTAATAATAGTGGCATGGCCCAACCACATGTAATAATAATGGTTTGACCCGACTACGGGTAATAATAGTGGCATGACCTAACTACAGGTAATAATAATGGATATGGCCCAACCACGGGTAATAATAGTGGATATAAGTAAAGGTTTATAAGAATAAGAAGTTTAAGATAATAATAAAAAGTCTATGCATGATACAAGTTGTTTAAAAAAGAAGGACATCAGTGTAAGTTTACATAAGAGATAAGTCTAAGTCATGCATGAGTCACATGAAGTATATTATAAGATGTATGATCTTACTGTTTATCTTATATATTGATATGTTATTACCTCTACGACTTTATTAAATTAAATGTGTACTTACTGAGATTTTATTGGAAATCTCATTTTTGTATGCTTCTTTTCTTTTTGGAAATTTAATTTTTATTACAGGATTTGATGTCGAACATGGGTAAGGCCAAGTTACTCGAGAGACTCGGAGGAATCCTGAAGGGCTCTCGGAGTACTTTCTCTCTATTGATAAGTTTTTAACCAGCTGATAGTAGTAGGGACAGGCATCTCCATGAAGTGAAGAAGGAGTCTAGGCGGCCCTAAGTCAAAATTTTAATAAGTTTGTATATTGACTGAGAAAACTAACTGAATTATGCATGTTAAGAGATGGTGTTATTTTAAAAATGGATGATGTGTATATTGTGGTTTTTATGCTACCATGTGGTCACTAGAAAATTAGTTTTATTTATAATTTTTTCGCTGTATTTTGCATTAAATTTCGATAAGTACGAGAGTGAGTAGCCAAGTGTTACTTATCCTGACACTACGGTTTACGTTATATCCAAAACGTAAATTGGGGGCGTCACAGCTTGGGTCCCGTTTGGGAGACTTCGGTTTGGGGTTCGGATCTTGACACCAGGTGGACATGAGAACAGGAGAGGTACGCAGCAAGCGAGTTTGGGCGGAAAGTGAAATCAATCAGCAATGGTTTGAACTCAGACGATTCCGAGTTATATTTGTTGAGAAACATGACTACGTTACCCAGACTCGCTCAATTGATGGGAAGAATAAGATTGTTTGAAACTTGATGGCCAACGATTAGCTTGAGGAAACCTTCGATTGCACAAAGACAAAATATATGAAACCTACAAATGAAATAGTTTTTACTGCAGCGTGCAATGCCTTGAGGAAGAAGCGAATAAGACGAAGCGATTTTCATCGATGCAACCTTGAGGAAGAAGAAGAAACGATTTAACCTTTTAGGGATTGGGAAAAGGAAGATTGCAAAGAGAGAAAACGAATCGCACTCCTCATTAGTAACGGACGTTTTAACTTATAGAATTCTAACAAAAACTGTTAAACAACAATTTTCGTTAAATAGGCTCTTTATATATAGAAAGATACATATAGATATATATACATATATATTGATGGATGTAGTACTAATTTCATCCATAAGCGCTAATTCACAGACCAGGGAGAAATAATTAGCTGCTAGGGTTACAAATTTTTCTCTCCTCCTTTGGTTTTAACACAAATTAGTTTTTTTTTTTTGTTGTTGAAAGGAATTAGTTTCAAACTTTCAACGTAAAACTAATACATTCTTGATCAGTACTTAATTATACACCAATTTTGCAATTAATTTGTAAGCATATATCATGTGAATACACAATATTGTATTTATTATATATGAGGCCTATATAATTAGAAAAAGTTTTAAAATATTAAATATATAAGTTTTCATCTTTATAAGACCGACTTCAAGACGTATTGAGTGTGTATTAGTTATTTTTTAAAATATAGAATATTTTTTTATGAAATTATTATTTGTTTCAAAATTTTTACGGCTCTGAAATGATATAAAAAAATAGATTTAATTATTTATATCAAAATTTAACATTTTAATATATATATATATATATATATATATAATATGTATGTGTCAAGCTCCCTTTGGATTTAATTGCAATTGGAGCAATTTCAGCACGTGGGTGTAAAACAATGAATTAATAAACATGCTTGTATATACGCGCATGCATTAGTCAAGTCATGACCAAGACTTATATTTAAATTAATATTCTTTGCCTAGTTGCTATCCCAAAAGGCTGAAAGTAAGTACAAGTGTCCAAAATTTCTGTAGATTATCCCAGAAGGCTGAAATCAAAACGTGCTTAAATCCCTATTTGTTTTGTAAAAAAGTCGATCAGTATGGTTTGACGAATGTGCATGCAACTTAATTAATATTAGATTAGTATTCTACTAAATCAACCACTTTTTCATATTGAGACCATCAACTTAAGTCCTTTAATTGATAGTACGAATTGTAAACTCCTTTTCATATATAATAGTAGAATCTTCGTCAATAAATGCATGAATATTGTTGATATTATTTATCTCCACGTATATACGCCAGTACCATCAGTTGTCGACCAAATGCGTGGATATCATGTGGTCAAGGTTTTAACTAAATAAAACTAATCGACAAGTTGTTTCAAAAATTCAACGATCTGCTCAATCGATCATGCAATATCTGATCGATGAGTCATTTTTACACACAAAATTAAGAATCATTATTATTATATAAATGCGACAGTTATGCGTATAATAAATTTTATATAAAAATTTGAAAAAGTGATATAAAAATTTTAAAAAATTAAATTTTTTATTATATTTTATATAAAAATTTAAAAATATACAATAATAAATTTTAAATATATTTTTAATTTTTAATTTCATCCCTCAAAATAAACAAACCCGCGTTAGCCTATATGTAATATTGTTCGTCGGCCGTACAGATTGGGCACATGAATGACTTGGCTTGTCCCTATAAATTACATCACCTCTATATAAAAATGGAGGAGTCATTAGAAAAAGAAGTGTTAGATTTATAAAAATATCTTATAAATGGACGTGACCGTTATGATATGTCAATCAGATTTATTTTACAATAAAATAAATTTTGCGTACCATACACGTTAAGTCACATAAGTTTATTCTTGTAAGATTCGTTTGTAGATAAACTAGTATACGATCTCCTTTACAAAATGTTCAGTCCTTAAAGGATACCGTGCATTATCACGATGGTACCGCGCGCAAACGATTGATCGAGCTTATTGGAATGGCAGCTCAACTAAATTTAGCATGATGCATGCTTGGGCAGGATATATATTAATTTACTTTTTCTTTAAATAATATATATATATATATATATATATCACACTATAAAAGAACTATTTATAATTTAGAGCTAATTAATTTCATTAAAATAATTAGAATTACAGTCAAAATTAATCATAAATAATTTTTTATCACAATTAATTGACAATAAAAATTTATTTTTCTTGTAGTATATATATATTCCGTGCATGGAATTTTTTGAATAAATTAGTTATAAGTTCAGAATTTAAACATCCTATCTATGTGAGCTAGCTCTTTTCTCGATCCATGTATATATATATATATATATGATGTTATAATTGCGTTCTAACAGAGGAATTCCGTGCTGCCATGCATGCATTAAGATATTAATTGACGCGGTACAATACTGCACAGAAATACGTAAGATCCAACTTAGTGATTAAGATAATGAAACTTAAATGATTTTGTGGCAAATTATTCTCAAGATTAGGATAAGCTAATTAAGCTGCGAGAAGTCAAAGTTTTGATAAAAATCCATGCCATGAACTTACGATATATTTAATTTCTAATTGGGACCATTTCAAAACTGATCGCCCAATTATCCGTGCTTGTGGAGAGGGTCAATTAAAGCTGGTCATCCTCCTTTTTGTGTTTGTTTTGTTGTTCCTGGCCATGGATGGGCGTGGTCCTGATTCTTTACAGATAAGTGCTAAAGATATTATTCATTTGTTTTTAGAGATTAGATGAGATGAAATAAAAATTAAAAATATAAATATTATTATAATATATTTTTTTAATATTAATTTTATTTTGAGATTTAAAAAAATGATTTTAAAATTTCAAAAAGTTAAATTTTTTATTATATTTTGTATGAAAATTTAAAAAATTGTATTGATGAGTTTGAGAAGAGTTTGAAATTTTTAATTTTGTCCCTCAAAACAAACCAAACCTAAATCTCATGTTCCATTAGTATTGTAGTTAGATAATGTTATACGTTAAATTACTTTATAACAAAGAAATATTACAAATACAAAGAAATTTTATAAAAGTAAATCAACAAATTGACATGTTTTTCATATGTTACATTGAATATTTTTTTGTTTTTAAAAAAATGGGAGGTGAAAGCAACCAGCATAACTATTTTCTTTGAATATGACCATAGAAGCCCAACCTCCTCACTATAAAATGTCTAGTTTGAGTCATAACTATTGCCTGATAGCTAGGCAAGTCCGTCCCCACAGCACCGCCAAAATGTTAACTGATCTAAAGTCTATCTCATGACCACAAGATCAGGCTCTACTCCCATAAGTGGTTTCGACTTATGTCATGCTTGAACTCTTGACCTCGAGGCCATGAAATACTAGTTCATATCAATTGAACAACCACCTTGGTGGTATATGTTACATTAAGCTTTGGTTTGGATTCAAAATACATCTCAACTCATCTTATCTCATCAATATAATTTTTTTAAATTTTCATATAATATATAATAAATAATTCAATTTTTTCAAATTTCAAATCAATAATAACATTAAAAAATAATATTCAATCAATATTTTATTTAACTTTTATTTAAAACCATCTCATCTCATCTCAATATCTAAATGGGACCTGAATCTACTTTTATAATAAAAACATGAAAGTTTGTGAATTTGATCTATACACGAATAAAAAGTTAGTGATCAAATAAAAACACAGAGATAATTACGCAGCTCTAAAGTTTGAAACTACCACTGTATATTTTAAAATATATGGATTTTTGAAACATTGCAAAAATTCATTTTTAAATTACTAATAATATGATATTCAATATCTTTTTGTTGACCATTATATATATATATATATAATTGTGTCATGTAGCCTACATTCTACCTATATATCTTGTCAATCAATATTACCATAAAGTAATGTAGCCTAAATTACTTTAAATACGTACTGTACTATGATTCAATTCGCAATATTATTATAGTTAGAGAACTACTGCATGTTACAAAACGAATGATAATTCAATGTCGCAAAGTGAAACGATCTCCACTTCGTTGTTCATGACGGCCCGATCAAGAGATGACAATTAAATCGGATTTTGAGCCCAAGAAGCCCTACTTAAAATCCCAAAGAGACCCACTTTTATGATGGTCCATATCGACAAAACAAAGTCCAAAACTCCAGCCGAGGAACCCTCACCCCATCGATTTCCAATTGCTAACACAAAGGGGGAAAAAGAAGGCGTAGACCTGATCACTGATCACTGTGATCAGCACCAATAAGTTATAAGCAAAGTTTTTAGGAAATTTTGGCTAATATGTTGCTTTTTGTATTTTGGTTAATCATTTAAAATTTAGTTATGAAGTCCACATTAGATTATTAATCTTACTCTTTAAAATAATACAATATTATTAATTTTTATTTACATTTTAACGCATTTTTAAACACTTTTTTCTTTTTATTTTCATAATATCAGTTATCTGTACATCAAAACTAGGGATCAAAACTATCAACACCCTCAAGAAAATGAAAATAATGCTCAAGAAACAAAACCAAATATAGAAAATAAGAATGTTATATTATATAGCTACAGGGAAGCCCTCTGTATAGTACAAAACGCACGACTATTGTCAAGTTGGATAAGTAAGTGAAAAACAAAATGAAATAAAAATAATAATAATAATAATAATAAAAAGTTCAAACCGATTCACAAAGCTTCTTTTATACAAGGAAATAAGAGGAAAGCACAGAAGGTGGATTCCCCCTTTGCCTCTGTCCTATTAAATATAGTACAAACAAGAGTGAAAGTAGCTCCTTGCTATGGTGCTTACTGTCTTGACTGGCTTAGGAGTTAAGAGTGAAAGGTTGCTAAGGCTCAATCTCAATTCTCTCCAAGGAGATTTGCTTGGCTGGGTTCCTTCAACACACCTCTTTCTTCTTTAAGATAGCTTTATTTAAGAACAGGCTAATAAGGCTTGACTTCTATCTTTCAAAAATACGTAGGAAAGGTCCATTTCCCCCATTAATCCCCATCGGGGCGATTTCAGGAGTTGGTATACTTTAGGCCTTCTACAACTTAAAAAAATTTGAAAGAAAAATGCAGTGCAGTAGCCATGGCCAAGATTTGCAGTATTTTTTTTCTTAAAGAAATCATTTTTATATACATCCTCAAATTTTTCTTAAAGATTTGCACTATTGAAAAAAAAGTCACGCGCACAAGGAGACAAAGAAAAATAAAGAAAAAAGCTTCAATTTATATCTTCATACATTGACATATTTTGGTTCTGAAGAAGACCCATAACTGACAAGTAATTGCGGATAAGTTAAAATGCGTGGAGAGGTTATGGAGCACCTCTTGGAGTTTTCTATCGAGTTGCTTTTTATCTTAAAACGGTTTTCGTCGAACACGTTTCAGGTCCCTTTCACATAGCTGGATATCGTGTTGCATTCTACCATAGAAAAATGAAGAAAGAACGAAATGCACAGAAGGAAACAGAATGATGGAGCAAGAAATTCAATGATTCAATTAAATAAGGGCAATATAGACATTTTAATATTGATGACATGGAGAGTGTGCATTTCGTGCCCTCCTACTGGTGTGTGTTCTAGCATTTATACATATATATATATATGTGTGTGTGTGTGTGTGTATTGAAATTAAAGAGCTAAATAATCAATCAGTACGTAACACTTTTTATTAAACCATATTTGCTATATCCACTGATCCATCCTATTAAAATATAAAATAAAGTCTATCTCCTCTTATTACTTTAAACTTTTTGAACAAGTGATGATTTTACATAGTGTTAAAAAAACTCTACACTATATCTTGTTTAAATAAATATTCCATCTGTTAGGCTCACTTATTTAAGGGGGGTGTTAAGATATAAAATAAAGTTTACCTCTTTCTATCAATTTAAACTTTTGGGATAAATGGTGATTTTGTACGTCCTCTATCCAACAATGCAAACCATAGGATAAAACCAATTTGGTAAGATGGTGTGCCACCCCATCACCTACTCTTTCCAACATGTTGATCTTCCAACTAGCATAGTTTTTAAAACAATCTTTACATTCTCAATAATATGACCATACTAGGTCCAACTTTCTTCTAGGTTTTTATTGCATTCATTACCATATGTACATCTCCTTTAGAGATAACTTTGCTAAAACCCAACCCTGTACATAACTCTATTGCTTTCCACAGTGCTAAGCGTTATGCCATAATTGATTAAGCCACCATCTGAAATTGACAACAGAAAGCCATGATTTTGCCTTCACTATTCCTGATGATGATTCTTGAACCCAATCTCTGATTTTCTGCATCAATAGCAACATAAAAAAATGGCCTTATGAAAGTCCTCCCCCAGCTTTTCTATAGTTGCTTCTCTTTCTCTTATCCTTGCCATTCTTTTTCCATGATTCCTCTCCTAACCCTCTTTATACTTCTTTAGGTGTGTTAAAGCAGCTTTTATAGTTGTAATGGATTTTTGAAATGGTTTTTAAAGACTACTTTATTTTTACTATAAAACAATCAATATTCGATCAACAAGAATCACAACCTCCAGCTGCTACGAAGTTGTTTACTGGAAAGTAGGCATGTAGAAGATATATAGACATGTATCTTGTGCATGATCTACTCTTGTATATCCTTGAATATCCGTTTGTTATTTTAGAAATATTCTTTGTAATTTACTTTATAATTACTCTTGTAAGATGTCTACATATAGTGAATATACAACAGGCCATGACATATTGGTCTAGTCCTTCTCTTCATATTCTTTCATGGTAATTAGAGCCTAGTTGGCTTACGCCCAATCCTTATATCATGTTTTCCGCTGCTATCTTCGTTCCTCCAAACAATCTCCTACAATCTGTTTCAATGGGGCTTGAGGGACCTACTTCTTATTTAAATTGGTCTTCTCAAGTTGAAGATGCTTTAAGTATTTACGATCTTTTGGACTACATGGATGGTATCGAACCGTGCGCAGATAAATTTCTACCTGCTGCTCAAGGTAGAACAACTCGTGAAACCAATCCCGATTTCACTTTATGGAATCATAAAAATCACTTAGTGTTGGTCTAGATGAAATCTACTATATCAGAGAAGGTGTTGTCTTTGGTTTATGGTCTGAAGACTGCCCGACAAGCGTGGAGTGCTTTAGCACAACGTTCTGCATCTCATTCGGTATCCAATATCAACAAACTAAAGCATCAATTGCAAAGTCTACAACAAGGAGGGGAGAGTTGGTCCAATTTCATTGAACAAGCTAAAACCCTTGCTGATCAATTAGCAGTAGTGGGGAAGCCAATGATTGAAGAAGATATAATTTCTCATATTCTTGGATGACTCAACACTACATACAATCCATTCATCTCAAATTGCTATTTTGCTCAACGTGAGAAATCTTTATCTTTACCTGATTTCCAATCTGTGTTGTTTGCCTTTGAAGCACTCCTTGACAATAAACGGCAAAGTCTGCAAACTAACCACAATAGTTTTGCAATGATTGCTAATAAACTTGGAGGAGGAGGAAGAAATCAAAAGAAAAATAAAATATGGTAGCAACAATATGCCATGGACATGCTTCTGCCAATACTAGACGTATACCTGCCTAGGCAAATTATCCAAATTTTGACTCTTATGCTTGTCAAGTATGTGGCAAGAAGAATCACATGGCACTCGACTGTTTTCATTGATATATTTACAACTACTAAGGCCGACATCCATGTCAACAGTTAGTAGCTATGATGGCACAGTCCAATGCTCTTCATGATGAGAATACCTAGTATGTTGATAGTGGTGCAAATTAGCATGTTACTGCTGACATTGCCAATATTCATTTGGACGAACTTTACAAAGGGGATGATAAGGTAGCTGTGGGCAATGGTAATGGTAATAGCTTACAAATTCAACATATTGGTAAACTCATGTTAAATTCTTGTAAATCCAGTCCTCTACAAGTGAAAAATGTTCTTCATTGTCCTCAAGTAGCAATAAATCTTTTGTCTATTAATCATTTTTGTATAGATAATGATTTCTTCTTTATTCTTATTGAATTTATTTCTTTGTGAAGGACAATCTCACAAGATGCACATTGTTAGTAGGCAAGAGTAAATGTGGACTCTACCCTATGCATGTTGATCAACAATCCATAAATACATCTCATTCAGGTGTTGCTCTTATGGGAGTTCGCACTATGTCGAATGTTTGGCATGCAATACTGGGTCACCCTTCCTCAATATCACCAAAAGTGTTGTCAAGTCCTTTAATTTACCCATTTCTGGTTCCTCTAGTTTGAATTCTATTTGTCAATCTTGTTTAATGGGGAGAGCCAAGCAACTCCCATTTGGTGATTCCACATGTGTGACTTTGTCTCCTTTGTGTCTCATTCACCCAAATGTATGGGTTTCACCCATTGTATCTTCTAAAGGTGATCGATATTATGTTTTTCATAGATGACTACTCACGCTTTACATGGGTGTATCCTATTCATAATAAATCTGACGTTTTCTCTTGTTTTGTGCACTTCAAATCCTTGGCTAAAAATTATTTATCTACAACAATTAAAAAACTTCAATGTGGTAATGGTGGTGAGTATCTTTCTCATCAATTTCAAAACTTTTTATGTCAAAATGGGATTCACCATTGACTCTCTTGTCCTTATACCTCTTAGTAAAATGGTTTGTTTGAGAGGAAACATAGACATATAATGGAAGTTGGACTCTCATTGTTTGCTCAATCACATTTGCCTACTAATTTTGGGTTGAAGCATTTATGACTGCCATTTATCTTATCAATCATACTCTAAGTCCCGTTCTAGATAACACATATCCATACTCCAAATTGTTTGCTGAAGGACCAGATTATTCTTTTTTATGAACGTTTAGTTGTGCTTGCTACCCACTATTGAGACTATATTCTAAGCACAAGCTAGCTTTTCGTAGCAAACAATGCTTATTTCTTGGCTATTCATCTCAACATCATGGCTATTGCTGCTTGGATTCTATGTCTCAATAGATTTCTATCTCTCGTAATGTTTTTTCAATGAACTCAATTTCCCAGCTTGGGTAATGTCCACCTCCATCTCTCCTATTGCTACGAGTGCTTCCAAGACAGGTATGTCATTTGATCTCACCCCATTTTACTCACAATTTATGATAGAAAATGTACCCAACATCTCGTCTAGGATTTCCACTGATTCTACCTCACCAACCACAATTTCTTCTAGTCCCATATAGGCACCTCAAAGTCCCTTACATGAGACACCCCATTACATGAGACACCCCAAAGTCCTCTCATCCAACCATCTCATAATCTAATACCTGATCCATCATCTCCTCCCATAAATCTCGGTTCCCAACATCATATGGTGACACTTTCATGCATTGGTAGCTTAGGCCAAAACAATTTCTTAATTTCCAAGTTTTCTATGCCTCTAACCATCCTATACATGTGTTTACTGGTATGCTTACTTGTGTAGAGCCAACTAGATTCTCTCAAGCTATTTTGTCACAGGAATGGAAGCAAGCTATGCAGGTCGAATCTAATGCACTTTTGGCCTACAACACATGGGATCTAGTACCCTAGCCTACTAACCAAAATGTTATATGCGCTAAATGGGTTTATAAGATTAAATAGAAGGCAGATGGGAGTATAGATCATTATAAGACGAGGTTGGTTGCACGAGATTTTCACTAGGTGGATGGTATTGATTTTACTGAAACATTTTATCTAGTAATCAAAACTGCTATTGTGCGAGTGGTGCTAGCATTTTTTGTATTCTTTGATTGGCATGTGCTACAGTTTGATGTCTCCAATGCATTTTTCATGAACACTTGAAAAAGAGGTGTTAATTGAGCAACTTTGTGGTTTTATTGATCCCATACATCCAAAACATGTTTGTCGCCTTAGAAAGGCCTTTTATGGCTTGAAACAAGCACTATAGGCATGGTTCCTTAAGCTCTCCAACAACTTACTTGATCTCAGATTTTAGGGCTCTTCAGTTGATACCTCATTGTTTACCTTTCACCGTGGAAATATTCATGTGTTTGTCCTCATATGCGTTGCTAATTTACTTATCACGAGGGTCATGTTCTCAATTTCTACAAACTTTAATTGTCTAGTTAAAGAAAGAATTTGCTTTGAAGGCTCTTGGTGATCTGTGGTATTTTTTGGGCATTGAAGCATAACCTAATACACATGGTTTACATCTTCGACAAAGTAAATACATTCTTGATCTTCTTCAATGTGCAAGAATGGTTGGTGCAAAACCATATCCAACACCTTGTGTTTCAGGTAGCAAGCCTCCTAGTGAAATTGATGAACCAATCTAGGATATCACGGCTTATAGGCAAATTATTGGGGCTCTGCAATATTGTACTCTAAGTTGTCCTGACATTGCATATTCTGTAAACCAATTGTGCCAACATCTCCGATCACCTACTGCTATACACTGGAAGTCCACAAAGCATGTTCTACGCTATCTTAAAAGAACAATTGATCATGGTTTGTACTTCACAAAAGGATCACTCAATCTACATGCCTACTATGATTCTGATTGGGCAGGGGATCCTATTGACAGAAGATTTACCACTGGGTATGGAATTTTTCTGAGACCATGTTTAGTTTCTTTGTGTGCAACAACATAGAACGTTGTCTCTCGATGAAGCACAGAGGCCAAATACCGAGCTTTAGCTATGGAATTTGCTGAACTATACTAGATTAGAATGTTGCTCAAGGATCTACGCATACCTTTCTTTCTTCCTCCTACAGTTTGGTTCAATAATCAGAGTGCAATTGCGCTTGCTGTGAATCCAGTTTACCACACTCGTACCAAACTTTTGAGGTTGATTTTCATTTCATCCATGAGAAGGTGATTAACAGAGATGTTGCAATTCAATATATTTCTACCTTGGATCAAGTCACAGATATTTTTACCAAAGGTCTGACATCCTCTCAGCTTCAATTCTTGAAAGATAAACTCATGGTTGGGGACCTCCCCATTTGTTTGGGGGGGAATGTAAAGCAATCAATATCAGATCAACAAGAATCACAACCTCCAGCTACTACTGTTGTTCATTGGAAAATAGGTATGTAGAAGATATTCAGTCTGTGTATCTTGTGCATGGTTTACTCTTGTATATCCTTGAGTATTCGTTTGTTATTTTAGGAAAGATTGTTTGTAATTTACTCTGTAATTACTTTGTTTTATAAGATGTCTATATATATAGTGAATATACAGTAGGCTATGACATATTAGTCTAGCCCTTCTCTTCATATTTTTTCATTTTCTATGCTAAATATATCTCAATATAGATACACTTTCTTCTTATTTTTCCTTATATGGGTATTGACATAATTTATCCCCCAACTCCAGAAAACCATCTCCAAGTAATATAATATTGTTTGACCAACAGACACTTATCAACAAATATATTGAATTATTAGGGCTAAAATCAAGTTTGCCTATTCAATGCTTATTCAATGTAGATAAAAATGATGATAACTTAGATAAAACATGGCTGACTACAACAAATGGCTATTCCAATGGCATTGCTCCCTCAATTAATCAATAAAACTGCAATTTTTAGTGGTTTTGTAACGGAAATATGAGCAAATGATGCCATGCTATTGATTAAGGAAAATACTATGTGGATCGAGAATGGTGCCCTGCATTGTACCAATAAGTGCAAATATACTTTTTTTATTTGTTATTTTTCTTTTCTTTCAACAATTTTTATACATCTTTAAATATTTTTTTTAAAATATTCATTTATTAATACTCACTCATTTAACTATTAAATAAAGGGTAGTGCTATTATGCTCCCTCAATTTGTCCATTTGATGTGCCTCTAGTACAAATTGTACTTTTTATTTATTTATTTTAAGTACCTTTTAAACATGTTTAAATATTTTCAAAAATAAATAAATAAATTCACAAATATATTAATAGTCACTTTCTTAATCAATACGAACAAAAATTAAATACATGAACTATTAAAATAAAGAAATAAAATAAGAGACATACTAACATTACTTTAAGTAAATAAAAGATGGATCAATTTTATCTATAAAAATTCTTAATTCACATTTTCCATTTATCAAACACCTTTATAGGCCCCTGGAAAAGATGTACGACAGTCTTTAATTATGAAAAAGGTCAATATTTGAAAGTTGCCTGGTCTTCAAGTTCAATATCATAGACAAATAATCATGAAAAGGTTAACAATAACGATAAATATAACAATAATAATGATAAAAAAAAAGAATCATTTTAGTTTTTCCTCTCAAATGTGTCAATTGTTGTCTCTGAATTTCATTTTGACTGTAAAATATATTGATAAGAAATGCACTTAAACACTATTGTTACTAAATGCTATCATTATAATAATCATCATGACGTTAATGGCAAGACTCGTCCCAATCACGCCCACCCTATCAATTTTAATTTTGACTTTTTAATTTCATTTGGTGTTCAAATATTAAGTAGAGCCATTAATGGTTTTAATTCTTAAGATTATCAAAATATTTTTATGTGATAGATTAGATTGTTTTATGAGTTGTGGACCAAGTCATTCTTATATACAAATTATATACGAAGAGTCATAGATGGTAAAAAAAAAAATTCATTATAGATTCAAACTACTGAAATTCTGAAATATCTATTTACATAAGACCACAAAAAATACAGGGTAATTGGAATAAAAGTAAGTTCTTATCTTAATCATTTCCGTAATTAAAGGAGGAGATATCATGGGTACTTTCAAATCTATATGTATACTAGGGAGAACACCAAGAACTAAACCTTTTTTTTTTTTTTTTTTTGGCAAAGAGTTAGGGTCACATGTTCAAGAGTGACCCTTCCCCAAAATTATTCAAGAAACCCTCACTTATGGCGGAAGAAAACCGTGGTAAAAACACAATAGGACCTACAACAACACCAAAAACTACTAGCCCAACCAGAAAAACAGCAAACCCCCCCCCCCCCCCCCCCCCCCAAAAAAAAAAAACTAAGTACTCCTAATATCTTCCAATCCCACCCAATCCAGTCTATTTAAACCTCTAGCCTCTCGAGACAATTGAAACACAGTTCTGAAAACATTATTCTCCTCCAGCGCGCCTCTTCTTGCAAGGACATCCGCCACCTTATTACATTCTCTAAAACAATGCTTAATGGAAAAATCAAACCCAACCAATAAATTAACTAATTTATCTCAAAAATCCAAAAGGTACCAAATAGTACAATTATTAGATAAAATCCAAGAAACCACTACCAATGAGCCACATTCAATATCAATAGCCTTATACCCCATCTCCTTGCAAAGCATAAGACCTTCTAGGACAGTACGCAATTCCGCTTCATTATTAGAACAAGTCCAAAAAAATTCTGAAAAAACAAAAATAAACTTCCCCGCACTGTCCCTTAGAATACCCCCACCACCACCTCTTTCTAGATTGCCAAGACTAGACCCATCCGTGTTCAGCTTAAGCCGACCAGCTGTTGGCCTCAACCATCTCACTAACTGAAAGTTCCTCACTCTTTGATCTGCAAACCTCACCCCCAAATTGTTTAGCAGCGTGCGATCTGTCTCAGACAACCTCCAAACGTTCTGAACACTGCCAGCAATAGATTTAATCCAATAACTAATAGATGCCATAACACTACTCAACGTATCAAGCCTGCCTTCCATTCTTGCCGCACACTTGCGGCGCCACAAACACCAGATCACCACTGATGGAACCACACCCAGTATAATCCCCATTTGAGAGCTTTTGGAGGCATGATTAAACAATGCTTGAACCCTTTCTTTCCAACCTTGATGATGAATGAATGGAAAGCCTAGTTCAGATAGCACTCTCCTCTAGATCTCCTTTGCAAAATCACCACTATTAAGCACATGATCTAGAGTCTCTTCACAGCTCCTAAAGCAACAGTTGCAGGAAGACGCCAATTGTATACCACATTGTCGAATCTAAGAATCAACTGGTAAGCAATTGAAGGCAGATTTCCATATGCAAATAGAAAATTTTTTCGGGACCCATTTATTCCAAATCCACCTTGACCACTCAAATTTATGCATCTTGACTCTGATAAGATCCCATGTTGATTTGGTGTTAAAAATCCCACATTTATTCGGTAACCAGATCAGAGTGTCCTGAGCACCCCTCAGCCCACCAACTGAGTCCATAACATCTCTAGCCAACTGCTCACCCAACAAAAAATTCAATCTTTTTATATCCCAAGTATCATTGATTACAAGATCTTTAACTTTAAGATGCACATTTGAAACATTATTCACAGCTTCACAAAGTGGACCAGATTCCAAAAATCTATCAAACCAAAACGAAATATTCTCGTCTTTAATCTTCCATTTGGAGTTCTGTAATACCACCGAAAGTTGTTCTACCAACTTGTTCCAAAATACTGAACCTGCCAACCTCTCCATCACTGGAAGGCTACCATTACGCATGTATTTTGCCCCAAAAAACTGAGCCCAAATAGAGTTCTAAGTACGAAGCTGCCAAGCTAGTTTTGAAAATAAATAATTCTGCACCTCAAATGTAATAGCCCAAATTTTTCTAAGGTAAATTATTTTATGGATATTATTATAAGGAAATATATTTGATGTATTTATTTACTAGGAAATTAGAGTGGGAGATTTAATTGAGGAATGTGAGATAACACTTGGTATTGGGAATTATGCATTCTCGGATTTATCTGTCGAGTTTTAGTGAAATGGGCATAAGTTATTCATATGAGGTCAAAATGAGGTGATTTTAATTGGCATAGAACCTTGAGAGATATATCTAAAACTTTTATGTTTTAAGTTGTCTCATATTCGGAAGGGATCAATAACTTATTTGGGAATCAAGTAGGTAGCTCTAGAATGGGCTTAAATGGAACCCGAGTTGGATGAATTGAACTAATTTGGGCATGTAACGAATTAGGCAATTGGTTTTGAGATTCTTTGGGATTAGGACATGTGTAGGGATAGTTGGAAATGGATGGAAAGTTGATTTGGAAGCCAAGTGATTAGTTAGTGTGATGAAAACACAAGGGGAAACAAAATCTAGTTGATAGGTGACTAAGTGGATCAAATTTGGCTCTACCTTAACTAAACTAAGAAGTGGCCTTCTAGAACTTGTTAAATGGAGACTTAAGGGAGTTAAGAAGTAACCAAATGGGTGGAAAAATTTGGAGAGTGGCGTGTGACACAAGGAGAGGGCTGGAGATGAGAGGTGCATGCATGGTTAGGTGAAATGCCACCTCACCTCTTATCCCTTTAGCTCACTTCTCAGCCATGGATCAAAATGGGCAGCCAAAATATCTCAAATGTGAGCCCTTGGATGACTAATCCAGCTGCAAAGTCTAGGATTTGGGAGGCTTAATCCTCATCATGAGATTTGCTTAGATAGACACCTCATCATCCATGCAAATCTGGCAACTAGTGCACCTTAGGGTGTTTTTCCTTTTCTCTCCCTCATGTTGGTCGACCACCACCCTATAAATAGAGCCTTGAGAGCTTTCTAAGCTCCTTTAGAAGGAGAGAACACTTTCCCCTTTGAAAGATACACCAGAAAACCCTTCCAAAACCCTTAAAGAGTTCATTGAGCTAAGTGAGTGAGTTTGGAAGAAAGCTTGCAAGAGCTTGCAAGAAGTTGGTTGGATCCATTCTCTTGAACTTTGAAGAATTTGTAAGTCTATATTCTAACTTAAGTTAAGCGTGGAAATGGTTTATTGAAGTGATTGAACTATGTTTACTAGCATTGAACTCTTAAGAACATGATTAAGTGACAAAGTGACATATGAGTAAGGTTGGTTTTAACTTGTCTTGTAAAAATATTCATTATAATTGTAAGAACATAGATTTAAGTTTTTAAGAAGCCAAATAGAGTGTAGTAAAAAGATTGGCATGTTTTGAGTAGAAAAATTCCTAGAGCCGTGATCTCGCTCGACCCTCGCTCGACATGTGAGTCGAGCGAAGGCAAAATATGACCCCTCGCTAGAGTTTCGCTCGATACTCTGTTCGAGTGAGTTCCAACTCGAGACTTCGCTCGATACTCGCTTGACATCCTGCTCGAGCGAGATGCTCTGTTTTGTTTAGATTCAGGGTTTTTCCCGGAATAAAATTGGTGTTCCAAATGGAAAGGGTTATGAGTGAGAAACTCATATGAATAAGAAATGAACAACTAAAAAGAAAACGAAGTACAAGAATAAGTTAGTCACGTTGTAACGGGGACGGCGAGACGTAACACCTGTCATGTTATAAGAATGTATGGTTGTAACGGGGACGGCGAGACGTAACGCCCGTGAGATTGATCAGAATAGCGGGGACAGCGAGACGTAACGCCCGTGAAACTGATCTAAATAGAAGGGACATCGATACGTAATGCCCCCAGTGATATCGGTATATGATCTATGTCAAGACAGGGACGGCGAGACGTAACGCCCGGAAGATTGGCACGAGACTCATCACAATGGGGACAGCGAGACGTAACGCCTAGATGATTGATGAGTGTATGTGATGGGGACGGCGAGACGTAACGCCCATTAATGATAAGATAAGAATTTTTAAGAAAACGGTGTAATTCAGTATAAGATTATGTTTTCGGTTGAGTAAGAAAAGTACCAGTTAGACAGTGGTCTTATGAGGTGTATCTTAAGGTAAATTTCCCTAGTTATTAGTGGTGATAATAATATAGTGGCTTTTTCCCTATTTCCTTTAAGCTGTTTATATACTTACTGAGATTTCAAATGAAATCTCACTCTTTTGTGGCTCTATATATTTTTGTGCATATCAATTTTATACAGGATTTGATAACCAGCAAGGGGACAGCCCCGACGAGGCAGGAGACTTCGGGGAGTCCTGAGGAACTCTCCAACTATAGTCCTTATATGGACATTTCTTTTGTTTCCTTCGGACCTCTTATCAGTAATCAACCTACTGGAGTTGGGAGCCTTGACGCATCCACTTTTGCTAAGGAGAGGCGACGTACAGGATGCTGTTTAACTTTAGGACTTGATGGCTCGTTGTCCATGTGTGGAGTTTGTGTGACTCCACAGGGACAACTACTCCAGCGAGACTTTAGTGTTAGTATGGATAGGTTTCGCTATGGGAGAGAATTCCCCGAGGTTAAGAAGGAAAAAGAGTGAGGTGAAGAAAAGTCTTTTGGATGGATGTAATATGTTTTGCTGCTAACTTGCTACAATTTGGGTTTTGTGTATAATAAGTACAATGTTAAGTTTTAATGAATGTTGTGAATGTTGTAAATATATTTCCCATGTGACCTTTAGAAAGTTTTATATCTAAAACCTGATCCGCTGCGAATTAAGTGATATATGCATTTTATTTTGGTTAAGTACGAGGGTGAGTAGCCAAGTATTACTTATCCAGACACCTTAATTTACGTTAAATCCTAGACATAAATTGGGGGCGTCACATTAAAAATATCCCACACACCCATTCCACCCTCCTCTATTGGAGCACACAAACTCTACCAAGACCTCCATTTTCTCCTCCCAACACCATTAACATCCTCCCAAAAAAAAAATGTGAAAACAGACTATGCAACCTCTTAAATACAACTTTTGGCACATTAGAAACAGAGATTAAATGAATCATCATGCTAGATAAAACATGCCGCAATAAAACAAGCCTATCGCCCTAAGATAAAATTCTATATTTCCAACCAGCCAATTTATTAGTAATTTTCTCCATTAGCAAATCAAAGTAATCAATTTTCACTCTTCCATAAACCATTGGAGGTAATCAAAGTAAGTGAAACGGAACACTCCCTCAGAAAAACCGGTCTCTAAAAGAATTTCTCTAGTCCGATGAACAGGTATGCATTTAGAAAAGAAGACTGCTGACTTTTCATAGTTGATACATTGCCCCGACCATAGCTCATACATTTTAATCACCCTTAACAATTCTCGAATAGATGTTTTCGAAGCATTAGCAAATATCACAACATCATTTGCATATAGTAGATGGGATACAACCGGAGCATTTAGCGGATGAGTAAACAAACCAATCTTGCCATCAGCAACTTTTGCATTGAAAAGACGAGAGAAAACTTCTTCCATCAAAATAAACAAACAAGGAGACAAGGGGTCTCCTTGACGAAGCCCTCTTTTTGATTTAAAGAAACCTTTAAAGGTCCCATTCATTATCACTAAGAACTACGGCGATGCTACACAATTAAAAATTAGCTTACAAAAATTCTCAGGAACACCGAAGGCTCTTAGAACAGCTAGTAAAAAATCCCAATTAACCTAATTATACACCTTGGTCATATCGATCTTCATCAAGACATTCCCTCCCCTACACTTCCTATGAAGATTTTTAATCATTTCCTGAGTGAGAGATATATTCTGAAAGATACTCCTCCTTTTAACAAACACACCTTGCTAAGGAGAAATTAACTTATCCAGAATCCGAGCTAATCTATTTACTATCAACTTCGTAAAGGCTTTATAAATGACATTGCACAAACTTATAAGGCAGAATTTATAAAATGAAGAAGGGTCCTTAACCGTTGGGATCAGAACAATAGAAGAAGCAACATAGAATCTAGGAAGTTCCGTACCTTGAAAAAACTCAAGGACTGCTTTCATCACATCCTTCTTAACAATATTCCAGCAAGTAATATAAAAATGCGAATCGAACCCATCCAATCCTGGGCTACTATCATTAAGAAGAGTCATACATCTCCAATATTTTGTTTTGTAATTACGAAGAAAGCACATAGTAAGCAACATATTAAAAGAAATACAAATAAAAAATAAATTATTCAAATATTACATAATTTATGTAATAATATTAACACTGCTTACATAACTTTTTGCAATGGTAGGATCTATCAATTCACTACGTTCATTAGTGTGAGTAGCAGCATAGACATTAATGAGAAAAGAATTTTTAGGATCATCATGTTTCTAACAAAGATACATTAGCACTAGAGAGATTTAATGTTAGTACTTATATAAAAGAATATTAGAAAAATACCTGAAAAAATAATTAATTATCATTTTATCAGTAAGACGATGGAATGACCTAGAACCGGCATGTTGGTAGACAGTAATTAGTTACCATCTTTCGTAGCATCTCGTGATTTATAACCCGAGTGTACAAATCTCTGAAAAACATACAGAGTTGGGTAATGGCGACACATATATTAGATGTCAGCTTACCACAGATTCCAATCGAAAATAACTTCTACAAAAATAGGTGACAGTCATGACTTTTCGATCAACTGATTTTTCAATCATTCGGGTTAACACATCTGCCAATATTTGAAGCATAATCATCTAGCAATTTCCCATAGTTCTTGTAGCTCCTCAATCAACAGCTGCATGAATACGTCAATGTCATCGCAAGTGATCTCAGGCCAGGGATTAGTAAAGTTAACAAAACGTTTAATGCTTTCATGCACCACCATGATGGAAGATTGTACGGTATTAACACAATGGGCAATGTGCTATAACTTATACTCATATTATCATAGGGATTGAATCCATTAGTAGTGAGTTCCAAGCACACGTTGCGAGCTTCATTCCCAAACTATGGGTACTATTCATCAAAAGACTACTAGGACAGTGAGTTAGTTGTGTGCCTCATATATGCATCATCCTTAACTCTTTTCTCCTCGTGCTACCTTATAGTCTTTGCAACTAAGGTCTCAAGGAAAATAACGCAATACCTCCACCGGCACGTTTTTCTTAGACTTTCACCTTAACTTTCCGCATATAGGACACGCTTATCTCTCCTCATTCTCATTCCAGAACAAAGCACAATCATTATTGCATGTGTGTATGGACTTGAACTCAAATTCTAATCCATTTCTCAACTGTTTCACTTCATAAAGGTTCTTCGGCAATGTAGACCCTTCGAAAAACATCTCGTTAAATAAGTCCAATATTATATTTATTGCTTTTGTCGATATTTTACACAATAACTTAATGTGAAGCAACCGTATAATAAATGACATTTTGTTGTGCTTTATGCAGCCATGATTGCATCTTCCGACATTACAACAAAATTATCTGAATCAATCCTTCGGCCGCTTGGAGCATCGTTGTTAGGCTCATCCATAAACATTCCATCACCAATGTCATCCAATATCTCCTCCATCTCATCCCATTCATCAGCATCATCCCGTTCATTTTCATCACCTATGTCTCGCATATAATTTGTATGATCGAATAAAATATTTGATACTGGTTCATATAGCTCACCATGGAATACACATTGTGTATAACCCAGATCCATCATATTCATAAAAAGATGACTCTCGGCTTCATCCTCAAGCAAATTCAATGAAGGTTATGGCTCCACATGCATAGGGCACGTAGTCCTTCCCAAGTCTATTTCTAAAAAGATATCTATTAGTATAACTAAACAAAAACTTACAAGCAAATCATGCTCCAAAATAAATCACTGCATTTTTTATAAGGTAGTTGGTCCTATCCTATTTGAGACTATGTTATCCATATTGCACAACTTTCATCACTCTAGTACTTTTCATGTCAGTAGAAATTTCAGTAGCACCTTCTCATAGTTCTCCAAGTATACATGTTCACATTGAGGGATTGTGACCTTTACAAAGAGTATACCTGAAGAACAAATGAGGAAGACTGTAACAGCCCCTTCCCATAGGCTAAGGGATGTCATTTAAATTTTCAAAAACTGTTAATCCGGTACAAAATTCTTAGTTTTAATAATAAAATAAATAACATTTATTCCAAAAAAAAAGTTCTAATAAAATTTCTTTCAAAAACATATTTACTGAAATAACTGAAAGTAAACTTGTGTTATAAAAACACTTATTTTTATAAATGCTGAAAATTCAAATAACTACTCAATCTACTCCTGACCTGCCTGCTCGAACTAGTCATCTTCCTCACTTGGGTGGTTTTAAAAACAGAGAATAAGCTAAATGAGTCGATGAATCAGTAAGAAATCCACCACAACGTGAGAATAATAATCATTGAAATTTTCATAAATTTTATGTTGAAATCTAAAAACATGATTGTACATATTAATGCTCATGCTATGCATGATTGACCTATCTGTATTAACTGACTAATTGATTTAATTTGACTAACTGATTAATTGACTAATCTGACTAACTTAACTTGAGACGTCCCTAACTTACGTTTGTAAATCTAACATAAATTGAAGAGTCAGGACATGTAACACTAGGTTACATACTCTTCGTACTTACCAAAAATAGCATGCATGCACCTAACTTACTACTCATGTGCAATGATTAACGCATCATGATAAGGTTAATTTCCAAAGTATGCAAAGGAATCTAACTTTGCATAGTGATTACATGGCAAAACATAACCATAAACTCATAAATTAATATTTACAATACAAAAAGTACCAAAGTGATATAGTAATAAGTCCTCCAAAATACATAGATCATTTATTATATCACTATGCCTCTTCACCAAATAGACTCCTTTTTAATTTCTTGATATTCGTTTCCAATGAAACATGTTCATACTGATTTCAAAATCTTGTTGGAGATATTGTCCAAATGGCATCACATAGACATAATTTAGAGACAGAGAGCCATTAGGGCTTAGGGACAGGCAACATCCAGGATGAGGTGGAAGCCTGTTGCCTCATAGTCTCTAACATATCATCATATATATAAAAGGCGTAGTCGTCAAAAAGAGAGTATTCAGTAGGCCCCTTAGGGCTTGCCTGAATCTCTCGGTAAGTCTGGGTCTCCCTATCGGTCATATTTTCTCATAACAAAGTCTATCATTCCGAGAGGAATTATAGATAAAATTCAAAAAATGAGATTTCGAAAAATCTCAGTAAGTATACAAATAGAATAACCAAAAACAACTATATATACAAATAACACGTAACTACCCATAATAAGATCAAAAATCTCGTAAATAATGACTTATGCATGACTTATATATGACTTATGCATGACTTACACATGACTTGTGCATGACTTACACATGACTTGTGCACTTCTTTATGAAACATGCATTTTCCTAGAAAAAGGACTTAATTGACATAGGTACACAATCTTTTGTGACGTGACGTATTATTTTCATATTTTCATTCTTGTTCATATAAGTCTTAACCTTATCCTTGACGGGAGATCGAATCGCCTTTACCGTCATGACGGTTGATCGAATCGCCTTCACCGTCATAGCACGATTTTCATTTTAAGATGGCAGATCGAATCGCCTTCACCATTGGTATGTCAGTCATCCAGTAGATCAAAACGCCTTCATCGTCATGACGCGACTTTTCATAATCTTATTCTTTTCTTATTCTTATAAAATTTCATGATCTTACTTCTTGAAAAACGGTATGACCCAAACATGAAATCTTATAACGTAATCAGACATGCATGTACTACTAGACTTCTTTTTGCATGCCACATGTTTCATGGGTCACATAACATGTTAAAATAATGCATTTATATCCCACATATCTTTCTTGCATCAAAATTTTTTTTGGTCAAAACATAGATAACTTTATTAAAAAACAAATCAAAATAATTTCACCTTAATTCAAAAGTATAGGGTCGGACCCTAAGGTAAAGTTAACTCAAAATTTTCTTCCCCTTTTCCTTAAAATCAGGTTACTCTCCACTTGCAATATCTTGAAAACTCCATCAATAGATCAAACTAGCCCATAGCCAAAACTCTCTCTTGTTTGTCATACTAATTTTTCTTCAACTAATCTTTTATCAAATAACTATTTCACCATTAATATGTCTTCCACTGTTCTCCAAAAATATAATAATATATTTCTCCACAATCACTCAAGAATTTAAATAAATTTCTATACACATCACTTATAAATTTAAAACTCAACACACCTTTTGGTACCCTACTAAGGCCGAACCCTTGCAAGTCTCAAAACTTAACTTCTTTTGTTAACCAATCTTCACCTATCAATTCTCTAAACTTCTATCCATAGTTCTCTAAAATAAACCCTTACTTTATAAAAGACCTCCTCCATACATATTCTTATTTTTCCATAAAATGACTTATCACAATCATAGGTGGGATTAATCATGCAATAGGCATGATATTCACTCAAAATGAGCAACTAGTAACATGTTACATCTATATACACAAATAAATGCTAAACTTAGGTTAGATGTGCACTTACAATTTCCTCCAATATATTTTACTTGTAAAAGAGCTTTGCCTTAGAAAAATCCCTTTGAAACTTCACCTAAAAGCCTTGAAAATGGATTGTTAAGATATATAAGTGTATGAGAGAGTGTAAAGGGTTTTGATCTTGTCTTGGCCGAGAGTTTGGAGTAAGAAAATGGGGAGAACTTCTTATGAGGCTTGGTCGACTATCTTATATAGAATTGAGGGGAAAGAAAATCTTGAAACATATACACAACCTTTTGCCGTGAG
Organism: Platycarya longipes; assembly: GCA_036559045.1. Lineage (NCBI taxonomy): Eukaryota > Viridiplantae > Streptophyta > Magnoliopsida > Fagales > Juglandaceae > Platycarya > Platycarya longipes. Next base: position 19,269,173 of record CM071798.1, read on the forward strand.
CCACTTGTCCCTCTTAGGTTTAGGGTGATCATACTACCTTGTTTAGGCTTGGTTTGCAAGCAAATGATCAAGGGCTTATCTTATGACACATAGGAGAAAATGCCAAAAATTGAGATATGAATATTATCTCTACCTTTGATCAACAATCCAAAGTATGACAAAGATTAGATTTGGCAACCTCCAATTCCCTTTGCTACCATCCGAAAATCATCTCAAGTTCAAGTCCTTAAAATTCCATGTGTCCATACACATGTCAAACTAATAAGTTGGTTAAAATCTCTAAGCCAAAGGGTGGAAGAAAATCCAAAAACACTTGGATTACATTATGCCGTGCCATATACTTTTCCCTTAGGCCCTAGTATACTCATTTCCTCTTCTTTAGATTTGGTTGGCATTTGAAATGACCTAAGCTTATCTTAAGCTAAGTGGTGCCACTTGTCCTCACACATGTCATGTTATCATGTGCTACAAAAAATATTTTAAATAATACAAAATACTAAGTCGGTTTCTACATGCCAAAGTCGGTGCTCCCGCTTTCTCCTTTCTTCTTTCTCATTTTCATTGGCCTCATTTAGCTAAGTGATAAAATATCTTTTCCTTATGCTTACTTAGTTCTAGACAAGTTTACCTCATGCCATGTATCCTCCCTTGACCTTGGACCATTTAAAATTTCCATTCAACTCAAGATAGCCGAAATTCATCCGAGAAATATTTTCAAATGTTTTGGTTCTCTTTTCTTCCAATCATCATTTGCCACCTATGACTTCTTGTCTACCGAGTAAGATGAAGTGAAATGGATGAATATATTTGTCTCCCAAGTCCAAACTATAGCATTCCCTCGTTGGAAACAAACTACCCTTTTACCTAACTCCAACTCCTAAACACTTAACTAGTTTGATGTCATATGTCACCATCCATTTTCAAATAGTTAGGTATTAGAATTTCTAATACATATCTCCCATGGCCGAAATTCTCAAAAGAATTCCTTTGATTGTATTCTACTCTATTTCTTAAAAATGAAATAAAATCTTACCTACTTTGGTGGACTCAAAGTGTCATTAGCAACATATATTTCCAAAAAGTTCCAATAAAATATCAAGAATAATTCTAAGATAAAATTTTAACTACCCCAAATAAGATATCAAATGAAGAAAATATCGGGTCGTCACATAACTAATCTGATGTAACTGAACTGATTTAACTAAACTAATTGGCCAACACAGTTATTTCTGTGTGTAAGGTTGTGCACCGGACTCACGTCTTGTTGCAGCAAGGGGAGCCGCTGATAGTACTCTAACGTACTATGGTGGACCACGCTTAGGTTTGTGGTTTGCACATCCACCCTGATCTGATATGCATTAGTACCATGCATCTAAATGACCATCTGATTAACTGAACTGATTAATTGATTACTAATCTAATCTAATTTTATACTTGAATTTAACGACACTTATGTGACTTATGCGACATGAGATGCATAATTTACATATTAATATAAATAGTTATATCTCGCTAAATCTAAACAAGATGCTAAATGACATGATTGTATGATATGTTGTGCTAAATAACCTGCTTGCATGACATGAGGGGTATTTGAAAAGGACTATCAGAGAACTGGCTCTACTATTAATATAATTTAATTGTGAGGATCCCAATTTTGTGATCAAATTCACTTATCTCACTGTGCTGCTTCCTGAATCCCACTTTGTAGTTCATCACCTATACGAAATATTAAACAGTCACTAAATTATCTCGAGAACGTGTCCTAATAATCCACTTGATTAAATTCTTACTTTAGACTTAATCAAATAAATATTCTGTTTAATAGGAAAAAAGTTAATAAATTCTAATATCATATCATATTGCACCTTTAAAATATGACTTTGTAAAATACTTGGTCTATATTTAATTATACTAAAACTATCGTGAAAATCTATATTCTTAAAATAGGTTTACATTCTTATACTTAACATAATTAACTAGTCTTACAAGAAATCCACCAATATCATATAATTATTAAAGCAATAGTATCATTTATAGTCTTTCAGGTATAATCTACCAAATAATATATCCAAATCTATAAGAATAATATTAAAGACATATTTCAATCAATAGACATCGAACTTAAAAGCGTTTAAATAAAGATTAAACGTTTACTATATAGTACTGAAATCAAATCTTACAATTTAATCAAAACATATGAGCAATTTACAATTATAGATTTATGGGTTAACATAAATCAAACCCACGTAAACCTATTTCAAAAGCATCCAATATGGCATAATTGTAATTTTATAAGTCAATAAAAACACTTCCAAAAACTGAAATATAAAAACCTAAAGACAATGTGACATTCATTTGTAGTCGACTTCATCAGAAACAACAAGAGGTGCGGCAAATACGTACTTAGCAAAAATAGAGGCATCATGAATGGAAGCAAGGGGCGACAGAGCTAGGCGGCAGAGCAGGGGAGGGATTTGGCGGAGCTGTGGTGTGCGGGAGGCTGATTGTAGTGAATCAACCAATATTTTATGTAGTTCTTTGGGTGATTGCATTGGAGCAGAAGGCGGTGCGATGGGGTCTTTATGTGTGGAGACTGGGTACTCTTGCTACTGATCTAAGGAGCTCACGCTGGTGTGCATGGCATCAGTGTTTCTTGAACACGGTAGTGATCTGATCATGGGGCTATGGTTGCTTTATTTTTGGGTGGTAAAACAGAGGATGTTAATGGTAGTTTTCAGTAGTTTTGTGGTGGCTGGTCGTGTGGTGGTGACACCGATGAAGGGCTAGCGGCATCTTGGGTTTAATCTACTTTGGAGGTTGGCAGCTTAAGGGAGGAAGGGACGAATGTGCATTCATAGGGGAACCACATACATATTTACAACCATTTGGAAAATAACCTAGAGAAGAAATAAGAGATGGAGAGGTGTGCATGCAGATCAGTTTCGATATGCATGAGGGATAGTTTTTGTTTTGAAGAGTGAGTTTGCTTCGGATAAAGATTCTAGGATCATACTTTTGAGTTAAAATTAGTATTTGACTTGGAAACACTCAAACTCAAACCAGAATTACCAATGAATACGCGGCTATAGAACTTAATCAATCGTAAAACAATATTTCAAAGAATCTTATAACATATAGTAACAATAAATTAATAATAAAAATAGTAATAATAGTGATAATAACAATAATAATAATAATAGATAATAAATAAAAATAATAACCCTAACTATTGGGTCGGGATGTTACAAAGACACCGAAAGTAAGAGTAACAAAAAAGTGCATTATTGATAATATAATCTCAAACTATCTATACTATACAATTCAAGAATTAGTGGACACCTGAGTATATACTGATTCCCGAATGAGTCTAAAGTTATTCATACAATGTCACACAATTTACTATCAAGTAACATTGAAAGCTTATCTTATTAGTTATTATATTATATATTATATTAGTTACTTATTAGTAATTACTATATTATATATTATATTATATTACTTATTTGTTAATATTCTTGTGATTTAAATGTTTCAACCTTGTAAGTATTATTTTCAATGAAGAATCTTTTGGTTTAAAATTATCTTCATTAATTATTTTGCATTTACATTTCAGTTTCATATTTCATATTGTTGCATTTGGCTAGCTTCGCCACCTTCATATCATGTGCATCTTCTCTTTATCTGCACTTGCTTCCGCATCTTTTGGTATCAGAGCCATTTTTGGTTGCTGATAGATTAACTTTATCTTTGCTTCTTATTTATCTTGATAATTTCCAGAAACACTTTGTTTCCTATTTCTTATTCTTTGCTTTATTCTGTTGGTGTCATCGCAGTCGAATACTCCAAGCTGAACAGTAAGACCCGTGTGAAGCCAGGTAGGCATGTGAGGGCATGAGAGGCTGTTGTTGTGACAAATCAGTATGTGTTACACAGAGTAAGGTCTAAGACCTAGAGTTAGGAAGCACCTGAGTTTTGTTTTGGTTGTTATCAAGATGGATAAGATGTTTAGATCTAGTTCATCTGTTAGTTCTAGATCAGGTTTGCCGCTTGATATTATCAATGAAGAAGATTATGTTTTTGAAGAAAATGATTTACTTGATATTGATTGATGGCACATGCCAAAGATTAATACTGCTTCAGTTTATAACACTTCTTGGTGTGAAAAGGTTTTCAAAAGTGAGTTCAACGTGAAAACTGTTGAACAAACATTTGTTATTTCAAAAATCCAAGAAAAATGTTGTTTGTTTCAAAAGAAAATGATTCAATCCTTTATTGATAAAGGTTATAATTTCATGCATATCGCTTCAGTTCAAGTTGCTGTCAAACCTCTTGCGAGAAAATGCATTAATGCTTATGTGCTTTTATGTTTGCGTGATGCTAGATTCAAAAATTTTGAGGACAGTAGATTAGGTATTGTCCAAACCTCCTTTACAGAAGGTCTAGTTCATTTTGATTGCTATACTGATTTAACTGTTGATTTACGTAATAAAAATATTTTATCTATTTTAACTAAGAATATTTTAACTTTTAGTTTTAATATGATAGAAGGCAGTAGGCCTCTTGCTCTCATCTATTGCATCTATTTTCGTGTTTTAAAAACTTGTCTTAACTCAAGGGCTAAGATTAAGTCTGCTAAAAATCAGACCCTTCTAATGCATAGTTCCACCTTTGGTGCTAACATTAGAATACCCAAAATGATTTATTGGAAAAATTTTTTACCAGATGAGTGGATTCTCCAACAGGAACTTCCACTCGTAGAGATCTCTTTAGATGAAAAAGATCTCGACTATATTCAACAGTATCTCAATGGTACTGTAAAGATTTCTTTTGACCAACCTCTCCTTACCAATGAAAGAAGACATTCTTTTCCCGGCTCCAGATCTTCTTGTTCTTCGGACCCAGGATGAAGAGATGCAAACCTCAAACAGTTCTTGGAAAATTCTTCCAAAACAGCAAATCTTACTCGTCTAATTCTGATAAGGGAAATTCCTAAAAAGGAATGACCCTTTATTTATGATTTAAAACTAAAAGGTGTTTATTCTGATTCGTAAGTTACTTCTGCATATTATTCTACCAAGGATGATATTCCATCCAAGGGAAAATTTATAAAGGAAGAAGTAGAAGTTGAAAATGATTCATCTATGTCTCCAACAGCTTCGGATATGGTAGCCCCTCTTCATCATCAATTAATGATGATGAATAAGACTTTTGAGATAGATATGATTTCTTTGTTTAATGAATTTAATTCTGCTAAAAACTGTGATAAAAGAAAAACTTATCATGCGAATTTTACACTTGCTAAAGAGCAAAGGGTTAAAAGAAAATGGAAAAAAATGATGTATGCATCCAACAAGTATATTTTTTTCTTTGATTTTTTAGAAAATCATTATGTTTCAAAAGAACGATCTTTAAATGTTTTGAAGACCAGCTTTTCAAAGGATGAAGGTAGGACTGTTGTTAAATCTAGCCATCCCCCTCTTGAAACTATCCCTATTTCAGTAAAGGGAGTAGAGGTCAAAGCTTCACCTTTCAAGGTTACAGAGGCTGATCCCAAATCTCCAAATGTTTTTTCTGAAACAAAAAAGATTATTGAACAAAATAATTTTGTCAACCAGACCCTCCGTATAATAGGTCAACAATTAAACCGTATTGAGAAAAACGTTGAACAACCTGTTTTAGGAAAACCTGCTTCATCAAAGATTCATGAAAGACCTTTGATTACTTTACCAGAGAACAAGCAAAAAATTGATTTCAACAAAGATGCTAGTACTTTGGATAAGATTAATCAAATGCTCGCTCAGATCAAGCGAGAACAACCCTCTTCTAGTATATTGGACAAATGTGGCGAAGGGGTTGATTTCAATAAAATATTAGTATACACAGATGACTCTTCTTCAAAAGATGATTCTGTCATCAATGATATTCAAAATTCTTTTCAAGATATTTCAATTGAAAAACCTAAAATAGCCAGACTTTCTTCAAAAGGACCTAACCCAATGAGTCTAACGAAGAACTAGTTTTTCAGGCCTTCTCCCCTTGATTTACAGTTTGAAGAAAGAATGTTTCAATCCCAGTTTTCTGCTATTGCTGATAGGATTTATGAATGGAACATTGATGGACAATCTGAACAAGAAAAGAAGTCCTCAATGTTATGCATAAGATGTCTATGGTAGCTAGTGCTTATGTTAATAATAATCTCCAACAATCTGAGATTGTTACTCTTTTAATTTTTGGATTTTCGGGTATGCTTTGATCTTGGTGGGATAAACATCTCACTTCTAAAGCTAGACAAACCATTCAGAATGTTGTCAAGAATAATGATGAAGGGTACCCATATTTGACGAAACCATAGGAAGAGGAATCCCTGATGGTGTCAATACTTTGATTTACACGATTATTAAGCATTTTGTTGGAACTCCCTCCAACATTACTAATCGTATCTCTAATTATTTGAATAATTTATGATGCCATAAGATGTCTGATTACAATTGGTATCAAAGTGTTTTCATTCCTAGAGTTATGCTTCGTGATGATTCGCAAAAACCTTACTGGAAAGAGAAATTCATCGATGGTTTACCTCATTTGTTTGCTCATAAGGTTAAGGATTCACGTACTGATATCTCGAGACTTTTTAATTATGATAATTATACTTATGGTGATATCATGAGTACGATTAAGAAGCTTGGTATTAGTATGTGCAATGATCAAAGATTGATTCACTAACAGATGAAGGATAGAAAGAAAGCCAAATACGAAATGAGAAACTTTTGTGAACAATTTGGCCTTCCTCCTATTGCTCCATCTAGGGAGACAAAGAAACATTTCAGAAATGTTTTCAAAAAACCTCATGGGAATAATAGGAGAAAAATCCGTGATGATTTTTACAAATAACCTTCTCATAAAAAATCTTTTCATAAAACAGATTCCAAAACTCCCTTGAAATGGAAATGTTTTAATTGTGGCAAGTATGGACACTTTGCTGATAAGTGCCCCAAAAAGCCCAACAAAGTGAAAAACAAGCTTAATGTTTTGAATATTAAAGAAGACGACCAGCAAGAATTGTTTTATCTCCTTGAATATAGAACTTCATTGTCTGATTTAGATGAGTTTAGCTCTAGTGATTATGAATATCACTCAGATGCCAAACCATTTGATTCAGCAATGATTAAACTTGGTTGCAATTGTAATAGTTCTTGTTGCAATTCTGGAGTTAAGACAATTATTTTTTTAACTAAAGAAGAAAAACAAGATAACCTTCTTTTGACCTTGATTTCACAAATTGAGAACCCTAAGCCTAAAGAGAAATATCTTTTACAGCTCAAGAAAACAATGGTCCGCAAGGAACCATTGACTTCTCTGGGAAAAATTAGTTTTCAAGAAACTTTGGGACGTTTTGAAAAAGAAAAAACTCAAAGAGATTTCAACACATGATTTACAACATGAAATTGTTTTAATCAAAAAAGAGATTGTTGAACTCAAATATGAAATTAACTCTCTCAAGTGAGAAAATTCATCTTTCAAACAAGATTTACCTTTTTTAAAGATTGTAAAACAATTTGATCTTGAATATCCTTCTGATAAAGAGGAAACAAATATTTCAGACCACGCTGAACCCTCTAGTCAAATTAAGGATATTTGTTTACTTAAACAATCTATTCCTTCCAAATGGTATTCAAAAGTTAATTTTATTGTTTGCCATGAATTTTCTTTCTCTGTAATTGCTTTGATTGATTCTGGATTGGGTCTTAATTATATTCGTGAAGGTTTAATTCCTACTAAATATTTTGAAAAGTCTACTGAGAAATTATTCTTTGCAAACGGATCTAAGATGAAGATCAATTATGAGCTAAACAATGCTCATGTTTGCCAGGACAATGTTTGTTTTAGAATCCCTTTTGTTCTTGTAAAGAATATGACTTGGGATGTCATTTTAGGAATGCCTTTCATTTTTTCTATTTGCCCTTTTTTGACCGAAACAAATGGGATTACCACTGATCCTTTCGGATAAAAGGTTAAGTTTAAATTTGCTTCTAAGTTTGATATTGATACTGCTAAAGGTTTACATTCTTTAGTTACTGCAAAAACAAACTATTTGAACTTCATTCAACAAGAAGTTAGATTTTAAAAAGATTCCTGAGCATTTGTCTGATCCATTGCTTCAATAAAAAATCAATGATTTTCATAAAATATTGATTTTTGACATTTGTTCTGATCTTCCTAATGCCTTTTGGGATAGGAAAAAACATGTTGTTTCACTTCCTTATATTAAAGAATTTTTTGAGAAAAATATTTCAACCAAAGCCAGACCTATTCAAATGAATAGTGAGACTTTAGAATTTTGCAAAAATGAAATTTCAAATTTTCTTTCAAAAGGTCTTATCAGGCATTGTAGGTCACCCTAGTCGTGTGCTGCTTTTTATGTCTAGAAAAATATTAAGATTGAGCGAGGGACATCCCGTTTAGTCATTAATTACAAACCACTGAACAAAGTTTTAGAGTGGATTAGGTACCCTATTCCCAAAAAAATGACTTAGTTAATAGGTTAAGTAATGCAGTTATTTTTTCTAAGTTTAACCTTAAATCTGGATTTTAGCAGATCCAAATTAAGGAGTCCGATCGTTACAAGACTGCTTTCACCACCCCCTTTGGGCACTATGAGTGGAATGTGATGCATTCTGGCCTAAAAAATGCTCCTAGTGAATTTCAAAAATATTATGAATGATATCTTTAATTCATTTACTCATTTCACCATTGTCTATATTGATGATATTCTTATTTTCTCTAAATCTATTGATGATCACTGGAAACATTTGTCTACATTTCTTGATATCATAAGATACAATGGTCTAGTGTTTTCTGTGAAAAAGATTAAACTGTTTCAAACCAAGATTAGATTTCTTGGTTATGACATCTCTGAAGGCAAAATCAGGCCAAACCAAAGGGCCATTGAATTTGCTGACAAATTTTCTGATGTCATTCTCAACAAAACACAGCTTCAAAGATTTATTGGTTCACTCAATTATATTTTTGATTTCTACAAGGAGATGAGAAAACAGTGTCATCTTCTATTTGAGAGACTTTGCCTCAATCTTCCTCCATGGACAGATGTCTATACCAATCTGATTAAACAAATCAAGGCATATGTCAAAACTCTTCCATGCCGTGGGATTCCCACCTCTGATTCATTTAAAATTGTTGAAATAGATGCCTTTGATATAGGTTATGGTGGCATTTTGAAATAAATTATTTCACCAAGTTCCCTCGAACAAATTGTTTGATTCCACTCCGAAACCTGGAACCATGCACAACTTAATTATAGTACTATTAAAAAAGAAATATTATCTATAGTATTGTGCATTTCAAAATTTCAAAGTGATTTACTTAATTAAAAATTCTTGTTACGAATTGATTACAAAAGCGCTAAATATGTTTTAGAAAAAGATGTCTAAAACATTGCATCAAAACATATTTTTGCACAATGGCAAACGATTTTAAGTGTTTTTTTTTTTTTTTATATTGAATATATTAAAGGAACTGATAATTCAATTTCTGATTTCCTTACTCATGAATTTCTGCAGAAAACATGAGCAAGAAAAGAAACCAGTTCCTCATCAGAGGCCTTTAACTTCCCCTCTATCTCTCCTCTTGCCAGCGGCTTCCTCCCCGCTGGAGATTACCAACATATTTACCGCCCTAGGGAATGTCCATAGACCAATTCCCCCCAATTCATTTGCTTCAACCCTGGCCATGCCTTATGATCCGTATGCTACCCCCTTTAACTTTCAAAAAGGTTTATTTCCAAAATCTGTTTTACATTGAACCCAACAGATCAGTGTATACAGATCCATTTCAAATTGCTTCACATTATTTTCTTTTGGGTTTTCACTGGATTCTTGAAAATTCGGCTAAAGACCTCAAGTTTTACCTTGCAATTTTGGTCCACACAGGATCAATTGTAATTAAACCTATCTATTGCAAAATAGATACTTCAAAAATATTTTCCCACAATTGTTATCTTCTGTCAGTAATGACTGAAGAAACATGGGGACCAACCCCTATTCTCTCAAGAGTATTCCATAATATAATATATTAGTTACTTATGGTTTAGGGCTTATGTTTTGGGGTTTAAGGTTTAAGATTTAGGGTTTAGGATTTTGGGTTTAGTTCTAATACTATTAATACATTCACAATGCCCAATACATTAAGCACATCATTAACAAAAAAAATCAACATTTGCAATGAACAATAAACCCTAACAAAAAATACACAACTATAACATACACAATTTTACTAAACACGTGCTTGAAAAAATATACAAAGTATCATACCCACATTCAAATAACCACAAAATGCTAACAAATAATCACCCAATATGCTTCTCAAATTCCTTTAGTAGAAAAATACATAAATATAACATACACCAATAAACTAAACACATGCTTGAAAAAATACACAAAGTATCATGCCCGCATTCAAATAACCATAAAATGCTAATAAATAATCACCCAATATGCTTCTAATTTCTACAAGTAAAGAAATACACAAATATAAACAAAACATATGCTTGAAAAAATACACAACAATATATACTATAAGCAAATATAAACAAAACATATGCTTGCAATGCACAATATGTATAATCACTCAATATACTTCTTAACCAAATTTAATCATTCAATATATAATCAAAATCACAACAATGAACATAAAAATATTATTAAAGTGTAGAAATATATCGAGCAAAAGCAATAAAATCTCCTCACAAGTGCTCAAGCCCTTTCAACTTCCCCACAATCAATCCTTCAATAACAAATGAGCTATTTAGATTAATATACACTAATAAGCACAAGAGAAATCAAGAATTATGGAAAAACAAAATGAAAAAACTAACAATATAAATTAGCTTTCCTTACCTTGTGTAGAAATCTCTCAAAAACACTATATACTCTCTCTCTCTCAATCTCTCTTTCTCTCTCTCATGCAAAGGAGGAAGCTAAATTCACATTCGGCTTCCTCCCGTAGTCCCATGTGTCTAAAACTCGATTTGTTTGAATTAAAATAACATTCAAACATATAAGTGTTACATTCAAACTTACTATAAATTTCAAGTGTCACACATTTTTAAAATTCGAATGTAAAACCATACATTCAAATGTATAGTATAATACATCCGAATATAACCTATAAATTAAGAATAATAGCATTTTCTCACATTTTCCATAAACTAAACATTTGAATGTCAAAATGTCACGTTCTAACATCCCAAAATTGCGGGAAATTTCTCTCTTTTTTTTCAAACATTCGGATGTCAAAAAGTTACGTTTGAAAGCTAAGAAAGTGTGGGAAATGTCCCTCACTTTTTTTTTTCGAACGTTCGGATGTTTATTCTTGACATTCAAACGATGGATATAGTTTTTCTAATTTTTAAGTAATAATATTTATATAGTACTATATTTTATATTTTATATATTTTATCTACTATAGTAAATAAATATATTACAACTATATTATAATATATAGTTAACGTTAGTATTAACAATAGATAGTAATAGAATATATTAATACTATAGTCAACACTATAGTCAACACTATATAATATTTAACACTATAGTAACACTATGATAATGCTTATAAGTATAGTTTTATTTTTTAACAAATGGGGGAAGCCGAAATGTCGTTTATCAATCCAATCATATGGTTTTAAATATTCACTATATTAGAGTGATATTATATTATAGTAATACTGTAGTTCATAATATCATGAAATTTATAGTATAATATAATATATTATAATATATTTTATATTAATATTGTATAATTGTTATATAGAAAAATCAGACTTAATGCTCGAATGTATGCCTGCTATTTACATTTGAATGTTTTGCGTAAACATTCGAATGTGTATGAAGGTTACTATTCAACATTTGAATGTCCATTAAAGAAAGTTGGAATGTATGTTGTTTCATACAGTCAACAAAAATTGACTTAACGTTCGGATATATTTGCGTAAACATTCGAATGTGTATGAAGGTTACTATTCAGCAGTTTTGATGTAACGTTATTCATTAATTAACGTTCAAACGTTAATTGTATATATACAGTGGTCCCGACGGTTCCGATTTCATCTTTCTCAAATTCTCTCACTTTCTCTCATTTTCTTTCTGCCAATCACACCGTCGTTGCCATCACCAATGCCACCCCAACTGTTACTAAAAGGTAGGCAACTCTATTTCATTTATTTAGGTTTTTTTTTAATAAATTTATTTTAAATTGGTCAAAATTGAATATAATGGTGGCCGAATTTTCTTCTTGATTTTTAGGCTACCACGAGTCTCCATTGGCCAAATGGCCATTATAGAAACGTTCATTAAAATGTATACTTCACTTCTACAGTGGCTTATGGTCCCAAAACTTCTAAGAATGGAGTTTTAGGAATAGCTAAGTTGACTCAGTCATTTTCATGTCAGAACATTTGAACGTTCCAAGCATATGTTCGAACGTTAAGTTTTGAACTTTGGATGATGAAAGGCCACGTTCAAATGTTTTCTGTTTACGTTCAAATGTTTTATTTGAAACTTCAGACATTAGGTTTTTACGTTTGAACATCCACATTCGAACGTAAGAATTGTTATGTTTGCATGGTTTAGCTCTAACATCGAACGTACATTTGTGTTTGTTTGAACATTTTGGGAATTATGTTCGAATATGCAATTATTACATTTGAAGATACGTTCATGACCATTTTACAAATCATAGATTTATTACTATTCAAATATTGTGACTTATTTGCTTTTTTTTTTTCCTCTATTTTATATTTTATTTGTGCAGGACATATATGGTTCATTAATATATGACTACTAGAAAGAGGAGGAAATGAGCCACCCCAAAAACTTCTCGGATCAGAGCCCACATCGTTATGCCAGAGCGGGAGGTTATGTTTAATGAGTTCCACGAACTCTTTTAGGACTAGCGGAGCCTAAGATCGGCTTTACCTCCAAGGGCTAGGTACTTATCTGCGCATTGAGAAGTTTTATTTATCCCTCAATGGTTCGGGATTTTTACACAGCCATGCCCATGATGCCATTCTATGTGCAAATCCACACCATCACGATCTGCAGTGTGTAGTTCCCTTTCTCGACAGATGTCATCGCCAAGTTACTTTAGATCCCATGTGAGCAGCCTCAGCCGGTAGCTGCTCAGCCTGAGGAAGACATAGCAGCTACACTGGCTCTGCCTACAAATGAGGGGGACGTAGGCATGACAGCTTCATTTACTAGCCTAGTTCACTCTACTGCCAGTCATGATGTCGACTTAGTAGAGGTTGAATATTGGTGCCTAGGCCAATGATCATCAGTGGGATGAGGATTTCTTCATCCTTACTAGCATAGACCACAGAGCGCATGAGACATCGGACACCTTCTAGCAGAGTCTGTTGCTGAGTTTCTTCTAGATGTTGCACCTTATTGTTGCAACAAATGTTGATTCGCTGGTACATAAGACAACATTCATCCAGAGTCATCGATATTTTCTAATAAGCTTGGCGTGTGGAGAGCCAATCGACTTGGCTCTGGTGATATTTGAGAGGATCCGTTACGTGGTGTGCACCATCTCAAAGGACAACCTCCCCTATGGAGTCATCATCACACGACTACTACTGGCCCGAGAAGTGGCACCGTAGGCGGGGGAGGTGGTGCAGCACCAGATTAGGGCCATTGACATGACCACCGATCGTCAAAGCCAATGGTAGGGGAGGCGTTAGCCTCCTCCTATAGAAGATCTTGCTCCCCTTACCTAGATTGGGGCTGATGTTGATCCCCCCCCTATTGGGTGCAACAGTTAGCAGCAAATGAAACAGATTACGGGTGGGGATGTGCGACCTACTTGAGTGGTCTCCATGATGAGAGAGCTGCAGGTGCATATCGACAGACAGATCAATAGACAAGCTACGCATGTGGATCAGGCTATGCATTAGCTTTCCAGTGATGTAGCTTCATTGCATGTTAAGGTCGAGACATTGGCTGAGGAGTTTAAGGCATTGAAAGACAGCTTGTAATTATGATTTTATTTTATTTTATATATGTCTTTATTTATTTTCGTTTTAATTTATGTACTGGACCATATTATCATATAATCTGTATATTGTTTTTGCATTTCTATTCTCAAACCTCTTTAATATTTGCTTGTCTAATTTAATTTTAAATTACTGCACTTCATATCTTTCACAAATTAAATTCTTTTTAATTCAATCTTTTCTAATCTTGTAATTTAATATTTACTGGGGCCTCGCTAGAGTATAATTTGCTTTTAATTTTTTAATATATTTTCATATGTTATTTTTTAATCATTTTAAAATATTTTTAAAAAATATAAAAATATCAATACAGTAATAATCAATTTCTTCACTATTAAGTAAAGGAAAAAATTAAAAATATATTAGAATACAAAATGAGTCAAAATAAGGTATCAAAGTAGCATTATAATAATTTTTTAAAAAAAATAATTTCAACGTTCGAACATTAGTTACTACCATTCGAATGTTGGCACCAGAAAAGTTCACGTTCAAATGTCAGGAGATTTATTGTTAGAATGTAAAATCATCCTTGTCCGAACGTAGAAAAATCCGGCACATGTCTTTACTGACAATTTCAATAAACCGTCACAAAAATATGCTTTGGTAGTGATAAGCTGAGTATAATATTTAGATGGATGGGACAATCCTCCTCCTTCATGACATAATAACCCAAGAATTAACCATTCAACACATCAATCATATCTCAATCAAAATAAGGAGTTTGACTGAGTTAATACTTTATTATATGGTAGTGATAAGCTAAGTATAATATTTTTTTAGGAAAACTAAATAAGTGGGTATTCAATTAACTGACAAGAATAAGCACAAATGCATGCCAGGAGATCATGGTTTTTGTCCTCAAGACACTTGCTTTTATGTATGAACTATATACCCCAAGGATTTTTTTCTTCTGATGATCCACAAAAACTGTACATGATAGACTCAATCCAGTAAGATATAATTCATTAATTTACCATAAAACAAAACCTAAAAAGCAACAATGAAATGTCAAAGATTCAAGAGCCCAACATAATATCATGCAAGAACAGAAACTAGTTCTAATTATTTCGAGAATTGCAAGGGTGAAGGGGAGAGATTTTTCAAAGGGTGAAGTCGTTACCTTTCAGGCAGTAAACAGCGACCCACAACGTCGATTAGGGAGGAGGAACTTCTATGGATGCGGGGATCCATCAACAGGCTAGCTCGCCAAAGGTTGAATCCAGTGGAAAATCCATGCTAGGAGTTGTATATGTGGATGATTCATCACAGCGAATTGAAAATCAATGAGGTCAATATTTACGATTTGGTATAATGGATCGAGAAGTGGGATCAAGGGAGATGAATATGGAGGGATGAAGGAGTCAAAGATTTGGAAAAAAAAATTGAATTTTGGTTTCGAGGGCTTTAGATGTTGTTAATTTGGTGCGTTATGGCGCCCCAGCTGGTAATTTGATGATCTACCACTAAAATGCAAGCTACCAATGGAAGGAATCGCCATAGTATGCAAGATCCCATTGCATCGAACAATATTGATGAAAAACATTAAAATATCAATGCAATACGTGAATAATACAGATAATTAGATGAAAAGCGGTTGTTGTTGTTAAAAGTTGTTGGCTATATAAAACTCGCTACATATGTGAGATTATCCAAGTACTCACGATTATGCACGTTAATTCTTAACAAATACACTTATCACTGATTAGTAATCATTATAAAATATTAAATAAAATAAACACAATATTTGGTTACAAAGGAAAACCCAATGAAGAACTCTTCAATGGTAAAACCCTACGAAGCAACCAAACCTAGGAAAACCAATTTTATTGATTGAGATAATACAAGTAGAGTTCTACGTTAACAAAATCTTTGTAACTAGACACGTTTACCTAAGACACGTGACCCACTTGTCTTTTATCGCAATAGATAGTTAGAACTTCTGACGATCTCTAATCACTTGTCTTTCCTACTAGAACCTTCAGTGGTTGATCACGAACACAAGAACTCCCCCTTGGAGTATGCTCTCACTCAATCTCATAGAATGAGTTTCTCTGAAAATTATCATCTTAAGAATTTTCTCAAACAAATACTTGAAGCCCTTTCTTGGCTACAAACACGCAACTATACTTATGAAAGTATTTCCAAAATGTTGCCTCTGGTGTGCTCACCAAAACCTTAGCCGAACCCTTTTATAAATAAACCTTGTAATGGTAAAGTCATATTGGGATTCTACTAATAGTTTATCCAGTTTTCCAGTCTGTTACGCTGTTAATGACTTGCAAACGTGTCTGACTAAGACACTTCTACTGGATGTCTCCTAGTTCAAGTCTACTTCGATATCTTTATTTAAATCTTACATATTGATCACTTTGATATCTTTAGCTATCCAGATTATAGTTCATCTTTTGACTCGCAATGAAACTTTACTGAATCAGTCCTGACAGGAGTTTGGGTTGTAGTGAAACTCCACTAACGGATAAGATCTGAAAGGAGTTTGAGTCACAGTGAAACTCTAATAAAGGATAAGATCTTATAGAGTTTGAGTCACAGTGAACTCTGCTGACGACTTTTGTTGACAAATTTTGCTTCATTTGATATTTATCTTATCAGCACTAGCAGTTTCAAATTCAAACTCTTCTTTGGATAAGCTCTATCTCTTGGAACTTGACTTGAAACTTATCTATGACTCTTGCAATCTCTTATCTTTTAATTTAAACAATGCTTGATAAAGGTCATATTACAAAACAAATTCTTATCCTTATTGAATAACAATTAGAGTCTTATTAAAATTACATTAATCTAAAATAAATCCTATTCTTTCGAATAACTCTTAGAGTTCTAAATAAAATTATATTCATCCAATGTTCAGAATTTAAACTGTAGTCATCTAATCTTGGCCAATTAGGAAAATTACATTTACAATCTCCCCCTTTGGTTGATTGATGACAAAAATACAGTTTGGATGAATGTGATTAATTTTTGCAAAATAAACAGACCACAACAAAGATCTCATGCAAAATGGTTTTACTTCAAAATCATATTAGCGTCTAGTATTGCATTCACATGCAACCAAAATATAAGTATCAAAAAATCAAACATTGTTATTTACCTTATGCTTGTAGTGGTAGTGGTTTCACTTTGCTTATGCTTCTGCTTTCTCTTGCTGACAATTTCCTTTGGCTCTCCCCTTAAACCATTCATCTTTCTCTCCCCTCGTGTGGATTGTTAGTAGACAGCTATTCTACACTATTCTGGAAATAGACTTTTATTTCATCTTGAGGATGCTGAAAAGATTTTCAGAAGATTTTTCAAAAACAATTTGGAGTCCTGGTTGAACTCTTTCTCTTAGAAGCTTTCGGAACAAAGCAATTTCAACTCCTACTTTTTCTCCTTTTTTTTCAAATTTTTGAAAAAAACACTTTACATAACAGAAAAATAAAAAAGGAGTTTAAAAATATTGAACATGTTTTCCTCAGAAATATGATACCTCATCAACAAAGTTTGGGTTTTTTTGTGTAATTATCTTATCCAAGTTTTGTTTCACTCAACACTTCTCCACTTATTTATGAGATGCATACCTCATGGACAGACTTCACAATCGAGCACATGCACCAAAATAGTTGACCAACCAAGTATCTTGTGTGTGTAAGTGAGGAAAAAATCTTTCCATTTTTTTTTCTTTTCCTTTTTTATTTATTTGTTTCTACCTCTTTATGTTTTAACTTTTCTGTTATTGCTCCAAACAGGGTTGATCTTTCCTTGAAAGTCAAACTTTAATAATTTAGAAGTGTTAAAACGTGTCAACAGTTTGTGTTCATGTCGTGTCAGGACGTGTACATAATGCTTAAAAGGTCAATATGAACACGACTCGTTAAGGGTTTTGTGTCAAAAACTTCAACCCTAATACGACCCATTAAGATAACATGTTTACACGACATGACCCATTAAGACCCTTAACACTATATGACACGATACGACACAACACGACCTAACACGTTTCAACTCGCAAATTCGTTAGTGACCCGTCTAAGTTTAACCTAATTGATTTTATATAAATATTAAAACTTAAGTAATAGTTATAAAACATAAAAAATTAATTACAAATTACAATCTTAAAATTACAATTCAATAAGTAGTACACTATAAAATATAATAAATATACAAATATGATCCACACATTGTAAAATATTAAAATTACAACCCAAACATATTAAATAACAATGGGTTAACTCGTTAATGGCTTTTTAAGAAGTATTTAAATGGGATAGGTAAGTGTCGAAGGGTATTAAAGTAAATTCAAATTTCTTAACGGGTCATAACGGGTTTTGTTATGACCTGTTATCAAATCATGTCTTAACAGGTTGACACGATTTGACCCAAAATCCGTTAAGGCTAAACATTAATTCACTTTTATCATGTTGTGTTCGTTTCATGTTAACATGTCGTATCGCTTATTGCCATCCCTAAACTTTATACTAGGGCCTAGAAACTTGAAAAAATAACTCCCTCCAAGCACAAAGCCAAATTCACTCTTTATGTCCAATTTGTATCACTCATCTTTTTTCATAATGATGTGAGCAATGATTTTTTCTACAATGACTTTTAGAGCATAGATCTATACATGAGTGTTCGTCTTTTTTCACAAAGACTTTTGAACACCCAAATTTTTTTATAAGAATCGACCTTAATGCATGGTAAGAGAAGACCTTTTTCTTTTTAGTACTATGTTCATCTAGTTTTAGTTAATTCAAGGTATAGACTCCCCCTTACTTTGAGCCTTTTATGAGTATATTCACATTGTCACCAAATCACTAGGACGTCAGATTTAAAATCCTCACTGTGCAGAGAATAGAATCCTTGTGTGGTCTTACGTAAGATTTGTGCATCAGAAGGTAAAAACATACCAATCAAGGTCTGCCTCAATCCCATCAAAGTGGTTTGGTAGAGTCACAATGCTCAAAGACTTGGTATATTCATAAAACTTGTACTATGCAAAATGATAACAACATGAAGTTTGTGAGGAAACAAGCAAAATACTCAAAACTCACTTTTTTTTTTCTTTTTCCTTTATGGTGGTGATGATAGTGTCATCATGATCTATCAAGGGAACGAATCACACTCAAGGTTGAGTGAACCACGCTTTGATGTCAATTGAAATTACCCAAGTACCTCTGATTATGAACGTTAATGCTTAACAAACACACTTTGAACCGATTAGTAGCCAATATAAAATATTAAACCCAGAATAGCCAATTTTATTGATTGAGATAATACAAGTAAAATTATACGTTTACAAAACCTTTGTAACTAGACACGTTACACAAGACATGCGACCCGCTTATCTTCTACTAAAGTAGCTAGTTAGAACCTCTAACGATCTCCAATCACTTGTCTTTCTTAATGGAACCTCTAGTGGTTGATCACTAACACAAGAACTCCCAATTAGAGTATGCTCTCACTCAATCTCAAGGAATGAGTTTCTCAGAAAATTCACCTTTTAAGAAGTTTCTCACACAAATACTTGAAACCCTCTCTCGACTACAAGCACACAACTATACTTATGAAAGTATTTTTGAAGTGTTGCATCCAGCGTGCTCACCAAAACCTTAGCCAAACCCTCTACAAATAGACCCTGTAGTGGCATAGTCATATTAGGATTCTGCTAACGGCTCATCCAATTTTCCAGTCTGTTATGCTGCTAACGATTTACAAATGTGTCTGACTAGGACACTTCTACTAGATGTCTCCTAATTCAAGTCTGCTTTGATATCTTCATTTAAATCTTGCATCTCGATCACCTTGATATCTTCAACTATTTCCAAGTCAACTATCCAGATTATAGTTCGTCTTTTGACTCACAAGAAAATTCTACTAAATCAACCCTGACAGGAGTTTGAGTTACAGTGAAACTCTGCTGACGACTTTTGTTGACAAATTCTGCTGCACTCGATATTTATCTCCTCAGCACTAGCATCTTCAAATCCAAACTCTTTTTTGGATAAGCTCTATCTCTTGGAACTTGACTTGGAATTTAGTTAGGACTCTTGTAGTCTCTTATCTTTTAATTTAAATATATTTGATAAGAGTTACATTACAAAACAAATTTTTATCCTTATTGGATAACACTTAGAGTCCTATTAAAATTACATTCATCCAAAACAAACTCTATCCTTTTGCATAACTCTTAGAGCCCTAAATAAAATTATATTTATCCAATCTTCAGAATTTAAACCCCAGTCATCTAATCCTAGCCAATTACGAAAATTACATTTACAAAATGAATAGCTAATGCGGCAATTTTTAAAACGCCACAATAGCCCTGTTTTCCTGTAGAGGCATCCCTTCATTATTCCTGATGATGTTTTGCTAAAACCACTCTCTGATTTTCTGCATCAATAGCTGCATCAAAAATGGCCTTGAGAAAGTCCTCCCCTAGTTTTTTCTGTAGTTACTTCTCTTTTCTCTTATCTTCGTGCCACTCTGCTTTCCATGCTTCCTATCTTGAGGTCCCTAAGTCATTTCCTCAATGAACGGTTAATTTAATATGCAAAATTCACCCACTACCAAAAATAAAATGAAGTTATAATCTATAACTATCTACAATGGTATTCACAATGAAAATGAATTTTTTATCCCGATATTATAAAATTGTCAAATTTTTTTTTTTTTTGGGAAGATGAATTAATGCTAGGATTTATGCTAAGAAAATGAAAGAAAATAATGCATCAAACTTGGGTCGGAAACAAAAAAAATGTTTAGCATCTAAGAAATTTATGCTCTAATGTGCCTTGACGCTATTTCAATCACTTCCATAAATTAATTGGATTCGTGAACGTGCGTTAAATAAATTATGGTTACCCTCGCTTGAGAACCTAAGTCATGTTCATTAACGTTATCAAATTCAACGTTTCCAAGCAACAAATGGGAGATTATGAATTCTATATTCTAAGAGACACTGTATCAAACACCCTATGTGCGAATGCATAAACCAAATATTTTCCACTCCAACAAGTCCAACTAAATCCAAAAATATTACACTACTTGGAGTTTTGCAACACAAAAGAGATAACTAAAATACAAAATTCAAGTAACTCAAAATAAATATGAAAACATACTTAAATCTGACTAACACACATCAATGTAAAAAAGGGAGCTGCAGGTATAAAAAATTTATATAGCAACTACATACAAATCGAACACAACCACAAGCTGCTAAAATATGTAACTCAAACTGAGAGCAAAATAAATCACCAAAGGAAATGGGAGGCCACCGAGTGAACTAGAAATTACCACATCAAGCAACTGAAATAATGGACTAACGGAAAACATATACTACTGGACTAAGCAAATGGAAAGCTGATAAATAAAATGCCAGACGCAAGATACGACTGAACGACTATTGAAATGAGCTACCGAAACGGAACCAGAGCAGATAAAATCACTGGAAATAAAATACTGAAATAACATCAAACTAAAATCAAAACAAGTGGTCTATGGATTCAAGAGAACTGAAACTAAAACAAAAATAAAATCTGGGCAAAAATTAGGGGGGGTTCGACCAACAAAACCAGTCTACAAATCCTCTAACAAGAATCAAATGTTTCTTTCCCTCTTTTTCCCTTTTTGTCCCCTGTTTCAAGCAACAAAATGCATCTCCTTTCTAGTGTACAGACCACGGTTGTTCTTGAAATGGCATTGCCTGCTTGTTTCTCTAAACAACGGAAAAAACAAATACGCAATTCGCATTATTCTCAACAGTTGTCCATTTCCCAATGCAGGGTGTCGACGCCCCCACTTGCGCTTGGGATCGTATGCAAACTGAGACGTAGGGGATGAGCATCACAGGAAAGTTCACCCCTCGTCGTATCATGTACATTTTTTTTTATAAAAGCAGTGAGTAAAAGTTTTTGCAGCGGAAAATGTTAGACCTTTCTAAACATGCATCACATGGCTCAAAGAATTTCATATCCCAAAGTACTTTAATATGATTACTATAAACACCAAGATCATTCATAATTGTTCTTTCTTCCAAAACAATGGAAGCCCAAAATATAAACGAGTAAATACAAGAGTCGCATAAGCAATTTCCATTGCCCTTTCTTCTAATCTAGGGCCATAGCCTTTCTTATAAACAATGGCTCTTTCTTTACCTCTTTGAAATCTTGGCCATAGCGCAGACGGTCCAGATTCAAGGTAGGCCCTACTTCACAACTCATCCCAGAGGATGACTCATACAAACGTCCTAAGTGGAGGGAATCATCTACTCCTAGGACCAAACAACACATAGTAGGGCGTAGGTCCGCCAAAATATATGTCGCTAATGGCAGTGACTCCGCCGCCCATCGGCCTAGTAAGCCGAGAGTCACTGGCTGAACTGTAGTGGACGTAGTCAGGCTCTCGGGGGTCCGAGGTGTCGTCTTGGGAATCGTACTCTGTTGAGTCGTCATCACATGCATTTCTTTCTATTATCTCGAAAAGAGGAGCAATAGTAGAGATATAAAAAGGGGGTGAGATTTTGGAGAAATCTCAGTAAGTACATTAATATCTCAACAAAAGCATTTCAAGCATACAGTTAAGCGAATAACAAACAATCATATGTGCATCATGCATTATGGGACTCATGACTTTACTTATGCACATGCTCATGCTCATGCTCATGTCATTTTCTTCAACTTATTTTTTTTAACTTCTTTCACGTGTTTACTTATAAATCCATAAAACAACATGCTTGGACTTCTTTTCAAAATTCATCTTTTCAAATACTTTTCATCTTTTCTTATCTTAGGCGCCATTTACATATCATATCATATCTTGACTCGAAAGCCCATCTTTTCGTCATGACATCTTATTTGAATACCTCACGGTTCCCTTATGCACCATGTGTTTCTGCTAGTTACCGTAGTACCCGACAACCGTATCAACCGCAGTGGCTACGTTACGCGATCTCTGTGTCACCCAGCGACCGTATCAAACCAAAGTGACTTACGTCGACCGCTCTTCATCACTCGCTGACCGCTCAAACCGAGCGACTACAACCTTTTTCTGTATTGGTAAGGCAAAAGCCAATATCGTCTTGTAGGCACCCACTAGCTTTAGGTGCAACCACGCTCTAGACACATTTTGGAGTCATACATGGTCTGCCGATAGTTCTTTGTCAACCCAGGGACTTTCACTCGACTTTATTCACTCCTGAGTGAACAGAGAGTTCTACTGGGGCACTACCCCGTCCCAGCATTTGGGTTTTTATAAAATTTGAATTCTTTTTTTTCTTTTAAAAACATGTTTGACTCAAAAACATGGTTTTCTTACTTTATGCATGAGACATGCAACTCGTGACACTTAACATACAATACGTGGGACGAACACACGTGTACTAAGTGTTATATTCTTTCACAAGTCAAGCACCTTAGAGTTCTACTTGTTTTCCATCTAAAAGTACACAATAGGCCTTGCACACACTTAGGGGTGTTCGGCCTTCCCCCGCTAGGGTTGGGCCGAAACCCTTCCTTAGTTGTTTCCTAGTATTTTCTTTTCCTATCCTCCTCCAAATACTCAAATCTAACCTCAATAAATTAATCGAATATTTTCAACACCAAAAATATGTCTTAGCCGAAACCTAGAGTCCTTATATTTCTTATTTTAATCACTTTTCCTTTCATCAAGATAGCTCACTTCACCATTCATGTAAAAACCGAATATTATGCTATTAGATTCCTCTAGTTCTCATATGTGACGACCCCGAATTTTCCTACTATATTTTTATTTAATTAAACAGATAGAGCATGGGTGACTTAGGTAATTTAGTGGATAAAGTCTTGAAAGGTGGGCTTAGAAGTTGAAGGCCCTAAGGCCATAACTAAAACTTTGGGCCCAAGTGGAGATGACAAGCCCATAGGTCCATGAAATGAAATCCAATAGTCAACCCAAGCCCATGCTTGAGGACACATGTCAAGCTAGGGAAAGTTTTGTAAGTTAACCAAGACTAGTAGGTGAAAAGGTTGACTAGTTGTTTTGGTTGGAGAAAGGAAAGAGAAGATCAAGATGAAATCTCCACATCTTTTCCTACCTAGATAGGCATGTGAGACAAGGGATTTTGCCAAAGAAGATCATCATAGGATTTTTCCATATCTAGCCAAATGATGAGGCAAGATTTGAGAGGATTTGAAAATAAGAAAGAGAGAGAGGGATTCGGTGGGCTATAGCCAAATGCCCTTAGAGTTTCCTCACAAGCATATTTCCAAATCTTGTAGAATGATTGCTAAGAGATCTTGAGAAGACAAGTGAGGGTTTGATTGGTTGATTGAGTGAGTGATGGAACAAGTGGGGAAGAAAAGAAAACTAATGGAGGGGAATGGAGGGCTACGGGTAAGCATGTAGCCGACCACTCCCTCCTTGTGTGTGTTCTCTTTTTGCCTCCAAATCTTGATGGAATGAACATGTAGGATTGTGTAAGAGTGATAGGACAAGTAAGTGTAAGAAATGAGGTGAATAGTTGATTGATTGAGCATATGACAAGAGGGAAAGGAGAGTAGGAAGAGGAGAGGGTTTCGGATTGAGGCAAGGGGTCCGAACCCCACTCTTGCCTTCTCCCAAGATTTAGATCCTCAAATCTCTTAGATTGACCTATGAGATGATGGTTGGGAGACAAGGAGGTGATATGAGGTGATGGGAAGGGCTTGGAACCCTTGAGAGAGGCCGGCCATGTATGGAGAAAAAGGAAACTATTTCTTCAACCTAGAATGATCTAGATTAGGTTTGATGTGATCAAGTGATGGGGGTCACTCAAAGGTCTTTCAAACCCATCAAGTGTCACTCCAAGTTTAGGGAAAGGAGTGGCCTAGAGCCTAGGAGAGTCCCATGGCTGAATGGCCTTGCTTCCTTACCTTTTTGGTTGCCTCATTCGGACACACACACACAAACATCTCTCACTCTACCTCACGGCAACTCACCCTCCCATTCCGTTCTCTTTGCTTCACTTCACTTCACCACCTAAACACCTAAACACTCTAAGCCTAGAGGAAGAAGAAGAAAGTGGTTTTGGAAGGAGGAAATCCTAGAAGAGGTAAGTGACTTTGTTAAGTTAAGACAAACCTAGAAGTGTAGGGAAGAACACTTACTATGTTCATGTTTTTCTAAAAGAAATCTCCTATTTGAAAATGGTGTGTTCTTAGCCTAATCTAATAAAATATTTCTCATATTTTCAGAACTCATCTAAGCTAGCTAGGAGAATTTTAAGTATATCCTCATTTTGCCTCTAGCATCTCTAGTATATTTTTGAGTGAATATGCTTGTATATGCATGTATTGCTTGGTTTTCTTGCTTGATATGCTATGATGAAGCTTTTTGGGTAGAAATATTATTTTAGTTAGATGTAAACCCATGTTTAGAACCCATGTACCTTTTAAGTTGAAGGTTATAAAATGTTGATGATTTTAGTTGATTTTGTTGAGGAGAAATTTCTATGACACATGCAAGCATGACTACGTTTAAGCTTATTGAATGTTGGGTGATGTGGAATAGATCATTTGAAGAAACACCTTGATTACTTAGTAGCAAATGCCTTGTTTATTGAAATGTCATGCTAGGATGAATATTTATAAAATATTGACAAATCTAGCTATATTGTTCTTGGAAGATATTATTACTATTATTGTTATGATGATTAGTAAAGAAATGCATGCTTGATAAAATGAAAGTTCAAAGCTTGAAAAAAGAGAGAGAGAGAGTAAGAACGTGCCTATGGAGTTTTCGGTATGGAGGATTTCTTGGAATGGAAATCTTGAGGATTTATTTTCCTTTCATGAAATACTTGCGTTTGGATATTTTGGAGAATTTAGAAACATAAAGAATGGGAGAATATCATGTATACTTTTGGTTTCCCCATGAGTGTTCAAGTAGGATACTTGTTTTGATGAAATAAGGTAGGAAACATAAAATCTATGGGCTATAGGGTTTCGGGTTGCTTTCTTGTAAGGCTAGAAAATTGTTTTAACCATTGAACTAGGGCTTGAGAGTGAAAGGAAGATGAATGGAGGAAGAAAACGCCAAGTGGAGACAATGAGGGTCTCGGCCCAAACCCTAGGGGTGGAAGCCGAGCACCCTACTTAACCCATTAGAACCATTTAAGTGTTTTTGCATAAGTGATGAATCGAATGAGAAAGGGGTTTTGTATGGAAAATGACCAAACGTGTGTACTCGGGTTCGCCTCGAGTTTTGCATCACAAGTATTAGAAGTTGCATGTCTCATGCATAAGCACGAAAACCATGTTTTGAGTTAAACTCATTTTCGAAAGAAATGGACTAAAGTTTTAGAAGAACCCCAAAGGCTGAGACGGGATAGTGTCCCAGTGGAACTCCCTGTTCACTCAGGAGTGTCTAAATTGAGTGAAAACCCCTGGGTCGACGAAGAACAGTCGGCGGACTATGTATGGCTCCAAAAGGTATCCGGAGCGTGGTCGCACCTAATGCTAGTGGATGCCCTAAAAACGGTATTGGTCTCGGCCTCACCATATAAGAAGTTTGTAGTTATTCGGGGGGAAATCTCTGAGGGACGAAAAGCGCGAAAGGGCGCGAAACGTATTCACCTAGGTTTGACATGGTCGCCGGGTGTGACGTTAACTAGCGGGTAGCACACGGTGCATAGGGGAACCGTGAGGTGTCCAAGACAAGAAGTCATGATGAAAAGAAAAAGGGCTTTCGGGCCGTATATGATATGATACGATAAGTGGCGCCTAAGACAAGAAAAGATAAAAAGTTTTTGAATAAAATGTCTCTTTGGAGAACATGAGTCAAGAAAATTTTACTATATGATTTTATGAACGAGTATGCATTGGAAATTGAGAAAAGACAAGAAAGATGAATTTTGTCACGAGCATGTGCATCGGTCCCAGCATGAGTCCCATGTTACTGTATATGTATGTATTTGCTTGTTATTCGCTTAACCATATGCCTGAAATGCTTTTGTTGAAATATTGATGTACTTGCTGAGATTTCTCCCGAAATCTCACCCCTCTCTATGTTCTTACTATCCTTCCCTCTTGGGAATGATAGAAGTAATTTCAAGTGACGATGGTTCAATAGAGTACGACTCTCGTGACGATACCTCAGACCTTCAAGGACCCGATTGAGTCCGCCCTTAAGGGGCCAGTGACTCTGGATCTTCCGGGCCAATGGGAGGGGGAGCCATTGAAGATGGCGATGTACCGTTTGGCTGGTTTACGCCCTACGGGGTGTTGCCTAGTGTTAGGAGTAAATGAGTCCCTTCACTTGGGACATGTTTTTGAGTCGCCCTCTAGGGTGATTTGTGAGGTAGGGCCTAGCCTAGACCTGGATCGTCTTCGCTGGGGCCCAGGCCTTAAGAAGATAAAGAAGGAGCCTGTGTATTGAACTTGGTGGGCAGTAGTCATGCCCACTCTATTTTGTAAAGCCCTCTAATTATGTATTTTGTAAAGCCTTCCCGCTTGTGGGAAGTGCTCTTTTGTTTATCTGAACAAAGTCAAGTAAATTGTAATTGGGTTATGTATGATATTTGTTTTGGAATCAATAGCGTAACCATGTGATGCATATTGTAGAAGGCTTGACCTTTTTTCGCTGCGAGAACCTTTCTTCGACGTTTTAAAAAAAAAAAAATGTACCCATATGATATGACGAGGGGTGAACTTCCTTGCGTTGTTCATCCATGACGTTTCTATTCACGTGCGATCCCAAGCGTGGATTGGGGCGTAGACATCATACCTCTAATTCCTCCAAGTATTCAAGATTTAATCATAATATAACATAATAGTATAAAAGAAAGCTCAACTCAAAACTCTTTAAAAACCGAAACACCTATATGCACCAATCTAACATTTCTCAACTCCAAGTTAAAATTTAACATGCTTACATGTCATCATCACCCATCAAAATGATCATGCTACATTCTTTCCTTATATCAAAGTATCCAAATCCACAATACAATATAATCTTAAATCTAAAAGATACTTAGACTAAACATGTATTTTGCCACCAAATGAACAAAACATTTCTTTC
Source organism: Platycarya longipes (assembly GCA_036559045.1). NCBI lineage: Eukaryota > Viridiplantae > Streptophyta > Magnoliopsida > Fagales > Juglandaceae > Platycarya > Platycarya longipes. The sequence goes on from CM071798.1 coordinate 19,297,275, forward strand.
AAGTAATCTAACCCACATTATCCAATATCCTACAAGTTAACCTTAATCATGCATGCATTTCCTTCAATCTACCCACCATGTTGATTTCTTTAAAATAAGTTGACTAAATCCACCCATCATTTTATATTCTCAAACTTAAAAAATCATAAACTTAAACATGGATTTATATCTAACTAGGCATGACATTTTCACTAAGGAATTTCATTTTAGCATACACAAAACAAGGATTCAAACAATACAATCAAATTCTCTCAAAAGCATACAAGAATTGCTAAGGGTAAGATAAGAATATACTTACAATACTCCTAATTAGCTTAGATGAAATCTGAAAATATATTAAGCATCTCATTAGATTAATATAAGAACATAGTATTTTTAAACAGAAGATTTCTTCACAAGAACATGATGTGTGTGTGAACTAATTAGAGATTTCACTTACCTCTTCAATAGCAATCCCTCTTCAAATGTACTAGTTTCTAGCTCCTCTACACTTAGGATGTTCTTGTGTTTAGAGAATAGAAGGAAGTGAAGCTAAAAAAAATGGAGTGGGAGGGAGTGTTGGCCGAGAGGTAGAGAGAGTGAGAGAGTTTGTGTGCAAATGAAACAACCAAGTGAGGGAGACCCCATCCATAGGCCATTCGGCCATGTGAGTTTCTAGGTGCCTTAGGCACTCATTTCCCTTCCTCTAGGATAGACATTTGATGGATGGAAAGACTCCTATGACTGACTCCCATCACTAGAGTGAAATCATGCCTAAGCTAGTATGTACTTAGTTTGACAACTTCTTTCCCCATTTCTCTCCTATGGCCGGCACATGGCATGAGCTCCAAGCCCTTCCTTGCTTTTTCACACACTCTTAAGTCACTTCACATGTCAATCCAAATGATAACAAGATCACATTTTTGGAAAAAAAGACAAGGCGTAGTTCGGCTAGCCCATAGTCTCATCCGAAACCTTCCCATGTCTTCCACGGTTTTCCCTCCTCTCAAGCATCTATACATCAACTTGTCAAGTCACCATTCTTCCCTACACTCTTACACATTGTACTTCACACTCTTACACCAATCTCACAAGTCACTTCACCTAGATTTGTCAAAATCCTAAGGAGAACTCCAAATGAAGCTCATGGCAACACCTTACTTGAAACCTTCCCTTGGTTTCTTTTCTCCTTTTTCTTCCTTCTCTCCATTGATACCACTTCTCACTTGTCAATCACTTTGTCAACTCAATCTTACAAGATCTACTTTTAGTCATATGCTTAGATTGTGGAAGATTACATAGGAAACACCCCAAAGGGGTTTCGGCTACATACCTCCACCGAATCTTCTTTCTCTCTTCTCTTCCATTTCCTATTTCAACCACTTGTGTCATCTATGTAGATATGGTATATTCCTAGAAAGACTAAAATAGAAGATTTCTTTGTACTTCCCAAGATATCCCAATGATGGAAAAATCTCATCATGAGATCTCATACTCCATCCTACAAAGCAACCCACTAGTCGACTCCCAACAACTAGCAATTTCTACTTTTTATCTACTAGTCTTGGATGACTCACTAGGAGTTCTCTAGAGATGACATATGTCCCTTGTGTGGGCTTGGTGGATCATGAGCCAAACTCATGAGCTTGTGGACTTGTCATTCCTCTCTTGGCCCACTAACTTAAGTTATGCTCTCAAGGCTTCAATTCTAAACCCAAGCATTCATCCTCACTCCTCTAAATTACCAATATTATTATTAAAATAATTACTTAATTAAAATAACAAGAAACAAAAGTCTCGGGTCGTCACACAGGGACTTGGGTCAATTGGATGACCTGTCTCATGAAGATGCAATGCATGGATGGTCCTTGCTTGAAACCTTGAGTTGTGTGAGTTGGTGCATGCAATTGGGTGAAGATGCATGGTGCATTTCCTTGTGCAGCGTGGCTTGAATTTGAGAAGCCACTAGAGTTGAGGTTGAGCAGTTTGCAGTAGGGGCTGAAATGAAATTAATCCATGCATTGGACTTGGCCTTGAGTCGATGTAGGCTTTGAAGCGCAGGGGCCCAGCTCATGAAGTGAATTCCTTGAAGCCTTGAGTCGCAGTTAGGTGCCATAGCTGGAGCTTGGTCTTGCAGTGCAGGTGTTTCCATGAGGCAGATTAATTGGTTGCAATGCTTTAAGTGTCTTGGTTTGATGCAATGAGTTGAAGTGCTACTTGGATTGATTAAGGGACCCGCATGCTTCCTGAGTCAGTGAGTGGACTGGACATGCAAGGTCTCATTCTCTTGGCTAGCCATGTGAAGAGTGTTGCATGAAGTGAGTTAATGGTGCTACGTGGCCTAATCTGTGTGCTTCACTTGACTTGATTTAATTTGGTGCATGGTTCAACCTGAAAGTAAATGAAATAAGCCTCTTTAATTGCATATGGTAAATCAAAGAATGGAGAACATAAATTAGACTTTTGTCAATTGAGTTATAGTTGATTTATCAAAGCCTAATTCACTCAATTATTAGTAAAAAAAGTGATTGAAATCAAGTTAAAGTGCAAAATAATAGCAATATTATGGCTCAATCATAAACCAAAAATACTAACAACCAGAAATCAAACTAAACAAGCCTATGAAAGACAATCTAAATAGGCCTATGCAAAAATTTAAAACAAGCCTAGACAAAAACAAAAACAAACAAACAAACCTGCAAAAGACCAAAAGAAAAAAATTACGAAAACCTTAAGGAAGTAAACCCAGAGTAGTCCAAACGAATCAAACCTCTAAGGATCCAGGGCATGTTGGACCAATTATTATAAATAGCATCTACGCCTGGAGCACCTTCCTTGGCTAACCAATCAGCCACTTTATTACCTTCTTGAGAAATATGTTGAAAACGACAATTTATAGAAATAGTCAATCCAATAAGCTCTTCCCAAAAATCCTCCAAATACCACACACCACAATGCCTTTTATTCAACAAAGAAATAACCACCATATAATCAATCTCTACTATCACATTTATAATGTTGATGATTTGGCAAAGCCCTAAACCCCAAAGAAGCGCAAGGAGCTATTCTTTATTATTGGAGTTGAGACTTATAAGATAGACAAACGCCTGAACAAGCTAACCTTGATCATTTTGAATAACCTCACCAACGCCACAGTAGCACGGATTCCCCATACTGCTGCCATTTGTGTTCAATTTGAACCACCCAGATGGAGGTTTTTGTCATTTAACCACTTTACAACATCTTGATTTTGGAGCACTCGGTGTAATTTGCAGATTATCTAGTACCATGCAATCAAAATGGGATAGCCGAATGATATTTTTTGTTGCATAGCATATAAAGCCGATCTACATATAGATGGAATGCACAACACCTTCATGAGTTTTCAATTTTCCCTCCATTTGAGCGAGACATCTTCCCCTCCAAAGATACCAAGTAACAATGATAGGAAGAAGACCAGCTATAATTCCCACTTGGGAGGAAGAATTAACATGTCGAAACCAAGTTGAAACATTATGTTTCCAAGAGCTGCCAAAATGAATCCCAAAAACATTGCCAAAGAAGAACCAAACTTTTTGATAGAAATCACCCTCAAAGAGAACATGATTAAGATCTTCATAATGGCCTACATTGTAACAATCACATTTGTAAGCAAAGGTAATGTCAATACGGCGCAATCTTCCAAGCCTTCTAAAAATTAATAGACATTTTTAGAGGGAGATTTTTATGCCAAATTCAAGTATGCCAGTCAAGAAAGGAGCTTCTGATTCTAAAATGCCATGCGGATTTGGTAGAAAACATACTTGTTTCCATTAGAGTCTAGACTAGTACATCTTTACTCGAATTATTAAAGATAAAGAGGCAAAAATATTATCAACATTTTCTTGTCCGACTAAGTTTTAAAGAAATTCCACATCCCAACTATCTGAAAGTTTACAATCTTTAACTTTCAAAAATGGTTGACCCACTAATTACATGTCATGAATTAAAGGGCCACTATCCCTCCTTTATCATACCAAAAAAAAATGTCTCCTTCTCAGATCTTCCATTAAAATTATTCAACAGAGGAGGAATGAAATTTGCAACCATTTTCCAAAATTGACCCTTTGTACCATCAATTAAGAACCAAGGTTTCGAGCCCATATATTTTGCCTGAAAAAATTTGCCCATAAAGGATTACCTTAAATGGCGTTCAAAGCAAACCTCAAGGTGTAAGGCAGTCTGCATGTTATGGAGGTGTCGCAAGCTAAGTCCTCTTTCCTCAACCAGGCAACTAATATGCTTCTAAGCCACCCATTTCTTTTTGTCTCTCCAGTTTGACTCTCCCAAAAGAAAGAAAAAATGTGGCTTTTTTATTGCAGCCATCGATTTGTAGCCATTATGTAAAGCAACTGATGCCATTATGGAATCTTTGGTATTTGTCAGGGGGTGGTTATATCAACATATTGTATAAACCCACTAATCTTATTTACAGATACAACTTAACTCAATGTTTGGATAGTTAAAGAGGTTTAAATATGAACTGCACTTAGCCCAATTGAATGTCAAGCAATTAAATGGGATCTTAAATAACTTTTTTTTTTTAAAGTTATTTTATTAAATTAGAAACATGATACATAAAAAGGAGGTAGATTCCTCGACAATCACTCCAAATTAATAAACAGTTACATAATTGAGATGGAAAGAAGAAAAAAAATGATTTTCTTTTTGACTAATTTCTTAGTCCCTACTCATGTCCTAACAGAGGACGCTATCTTATAAAAAGACGAAAATAAAGTGTTCGCTGAAAGCAAATAATGAAACCACTGCTGGAAGCAATAAGGGTAGCGAGTGCACTGTTACTTGTTGTCTGGAGCAAATTGTTGGAGAAGTCCACAATCCTTCTTTCAAGATCACAAATTAGGGAAAGCAGTAAGATAGGTAAAACAACAGCCAAATCTGAGTCACCGGCAGTGGGCCCACGGTGGTGGTGGTGGCATGTGTGGCACATGCGCTGCTTGAGACGATGAAGCTCGGCCCAAAGGATCTAAGGCCTTCGAAACTAGTGGAGCCATGTGTGGCATTAGTATCCCCTCCAGTTCACGGCTTCGGGTGGCCAACGCACACGACACGAGCTGTATGTGTGGCCTACGTGCTAAGCTAAATTGCGATCCCTCTCCGCGACTATGAAGATCGGCAGCAGAAGAGGCTGTGGTGCCCATGACTCCCCCTGGGATTCAAAGGGACTTGCGACACCTGGATGATCATCACACGTGTCAATAATCCATCGCATAGTGCTCAAAAGTGTGTATAAAGCATGCAATAAGTGTACAATTAAATATTCGCAGCGAAAAAAAATATAAAAATGATCATTCATTATAGTACCAGAAAATTTAAATACATACAAATCAGTCTGAAATATAATTCTCCAAGTGGAGATCATACAGTCATACCAAAAGAAAAGCCATTAAATACATTAATTACATTCAGGATTAAAATCCCTCTCTTCGACATCATATCGAACTACTCCTTCGGTGGAGCCTGTCCCTCAGGTTCATCCTCATCCTTTGCATCACAAACAATGATTTTATAAAATGGAATCATAGGTAGACCCGATACACCATGTGAGATGTGAATCTCAGTAAGTAGTAGTTAGCAAATAAATAACAAATTCAATCAATAATATGCACATATATTCTCCAAACAAATAAATAAAATCACACCCCAACTTCCATTCCCAAAAAGGAAGTCCACAAGAACATCCAACCACCCTTTCCCAGAAAGGGGCACACACAACACGCTACGCCATTTTCCAGAAAAAAACGTAACACCACTAACCGTCCTTTCCCAAAATAACCTCTTTCACAGACTGTCCTTTTTCAGAAAGGAACGCATCCACAATCATCCTTTTTAGAAAGGAACCACAACACAAATCAGTCAAAAACCCAGTTTCTGGCTCACAACACATTTCCATTTTATTAAAACATGTATACCATGTCTCCCCTAGGGACCATCTGTAATAGCCCATAATTTCTTAAGATGAATTTTTACTTGAATTTCCTTTTAGAGGAATTTATTGGATATATATATTCTAAAAAAATAGAGTTGGAGATTTAAATGAGAATTTTGAGCTAAGGATAGGTGAAATTATGCATTCTAGAAACTATTATGGAAGGACTTTTGAGATTTGGAACAAGGTATCAACTAGAGAAATTCAAGTTGAACTTAGAAGAAGTGGAATTCTCAAAATTTAGGGTATAAATGCAAGAGGAAGTGATAGAACCAAAGATCAAACACTTGGTGCTCGAAATAGGCATTCTCGGATTAAACCGTCGAGGTTTAGTGTAAATAGAGTAAGTTACTTATATGTGATCCAAATGAGGTGATTTTAATTCCTATAGAATTCTAAGAGATATATCTAAAATTTTCATGTTTTAAGTTTTTGAAGATTCGGATGGAATCAATAACTTATTTGGGAAACAAGTAGACTATTCTAGACTGAGCTCAAATGGAACTCGAGTTAGAAAAAAGGATCCGAATTGGACTCTATATAAACCAAGAAGAGGCCTTCTAGAACATGTTAAGTAGAGTCTTAAGGTGGTTAGCAAGTAACCAAATGGGTTAGAAGAATATTGGGGGCATTGCACATAGAAGATAGGGCTGGAAAGGGAGGTTCATGTAGGGTTAGGTAAAATGCCACCTCATCCCTTATCTAATCAGCTCCCTTCTTAACCATTGATCAAATGGGATGCAAAAATATCTCAAATTCTGACCATTGGATGATCATTTTATCTGTAAAGCCTAAAATCTTGGAGGATTAAGTTTAATCATGAAATATGTTTAGGATGGACACCTCATCCTATGCAAACCAGTAGCCTGTTACCCTTACCAAGTTGCCCCTCTTCTTTCCTTCATAAGGGTCGACTATTTCCCTATAAATAGGCATTGGAGAGCCATATAACACTCTTTGGAAGGATAAGCACACGTTCCATTTGAAGAACCCTAAAGAAAAACCCTTCTCAAGACCCTAAACCTTCACATACATCCTAAGTGAGCTAAGTGAGTATTTTAAGGAGAAAGCTTGCAAATAGTAGTTTGATCATTTCCAAAATGTTTTAGAAAACTTTTAAGTCCACATTCTAGCTTAACTTTAGTATGGAAAAGGTTTATTTGAGTGGTTGAACTTTGCATGCTAGTATTGAACTCTTAAAGCCATGATTAAGTGATGAAATGGAATCTAAGAATATTTGGATTGGTTTTGTTGAGGAAATGTGTTATATATAGTTAGAAAAACATAAATTTATGTTTTCATAAGTAAAAATAAGGTTCATGTGAAAATATTTCATGTTTTAGGTTGAAAAATCATTGAACCTGAGATTTCGCTCAATTCTCGCTTGATGTCTGGCTCGAGCGAGATACAGGGAGAGATTTAACGTATTTTGGTAAAATGGTCATAACTTCCTCATCTGATATTGGGTTTGCATGATTCAAAAGGATATGGAAATCTAAGAGAAATATTTACAACTTTTATGTTTAAGGTTTTGAGAGATAAGAACTAAATAATGGATGAAATTGGGATTGAAGTGGTAGACCCGAGTTTTAGGCAAAAATCTAGCTTGACTCTCGTTTGACATTTAGCTCGAGCGAGATTTAGGCAGAGAATTCGCTCGACCCTCGCTCGTCATCTGGCTCGAGTGAGATTCCCCTGTTACCTAAATCCAAGATTTTCTTGTATCCAACGAATGTATTTTAATATGTAAAGATTATGTGATAGGTTTTCAAGATAAAGGGGCATAGCATGTTTCTAAGAGGATAAGAAACATTCATAAGAATAAGAAAGGAACAACTAAGAATAAAAACTATGAATAAGTTAGTCACATCGTGACGGGGACGGCGAGACGTAACGCCCGGATGACTAACATGCCAACAGGGACGATGATACGTAACGCCTGTCGTATGATAAGAGTGTTTATTATTATCACGAAGACGGCGATACGTAACTCCCGTGATAATGATATGATTAGCGGGGATTGTAATACGTAACGCCCGCTATACTAAGTGTGTTTCGTGTCAAGATGGGGACGGCGATACGTAACGCCTGGAAGACTGACATGAAACTCATCATAACGGGATATTGATACGTAACGCCTGGGTAACTGATGAGTTATATGCGGTGGAGATGGCGATACGTAACTCCCCTCGGGGATAAGAAATAAATAAGTTTTAAGAAGTGTAGCTTTTTTTTTAAGAAAAAGGAGATAAGTTATCATAAGATTGCATACCTGTGTAAGTCACATGAGATATATTTTAAATTATATCTTCTTTTAGTTTTGCTAAAAATGTTAGTGGTTGTCTTGTCTATGCTCTATTAAACTAATTCTGTACTTAATGAGATTTCTAAGGAAATCTCACTCTTTTGTGGTTTTATGTTTCTTTCGCGTACATATAAATTATATACAAGGTTGGATGGCCGACAAGAGGAAAGCCCCAATGCTGTAGGAGATTCAGGGGAGTCCTGAAGGGCTTTCTAGTATTAGTCCCTATGTAGATTTCACTTTTGCATCTTTGGGACTTTCTATATATGACCAACTGGTAGAGTTTTGGTACTACAATACACCCGCTTTTGCTGAGGAAGAGCAGCGTACAGGATGCTGCTTGACTTTGGGATTAGATGGATCCCTGTCCATATGTGGGGTCTATTTGACACCACAGAGATAATATTTCCAGCAAGACTGTTGTCTTAGCTTGAATATGTTTCGTTATGGGAGGAAATTTCCTGAAGTTAAGAAGGAACCCAAGTGACTATAAGGATAGTCTTTTGAAATGTTATAGTATTTTGTTAACTTTGAAAACTATTTTGGACATGTATATAGAATAGTACAATGTTATGTGAATGAATGAATGATGTGGAAGTTGAGAGATAAATTTTGCCACATGTGATCTTTAGAGATTTTTATTTTTGAGACCTTATCCACTGCGAATAATATATTTTATGTAATATATTCTTTAAGTCCTTGATACGTACGTGGGTGAGTAGCCTAATGTTACTTATTCTGACACCTTGATTTACGTTAAATCCCAGACGCAAATTGGGGGCGTCACACCATCCATACACCCTGACTCTCTTTGCCACACAACAGGTAACGACCGTGCGTGTGACTTTGAAATGGGTGATGCACAGCTAACCGTGTCCAGCACGTACCATAACCAAGCATCCCCTAGCCCCCACCAGCAGAGGAGCCACGAAGTTGGAACGTAAGTGTTACCATCTCGTCTGATCCCGTTGTCGCCTAACAACAACCCAGAGGACGTTACATCATTATATTTCGCTCCTGAGTGACCAGAAGAGCTCCACCGAGATAATGTCCCATCTCAGCTTGGGGTCGTGATACACACGCACCCACCAATAACACCAAGCTAGACCAAAACTACCCGACAACGCCGATTCAGAATACCTCACCATCTAACCAAAAATATACAAGCCAAGCAACCGAGAAATAATTTATATGCATGATAAAAAAATATTGGATGGCATGGCAAAATTAAACGAGTAAAATCATCCAATTCAACAATAATAGATTCAACCATACATTCAATCAAACAATCTCCATAAATCCATACCCAAACATATTCCAATTACAAGTGATCCCATCCTCCATATAATGGTCTCGGGCCCAACCAACCTACTTCCAGGTTTATTTATATTATTAAGCAATTAATTAATATTTCAAGCTGCCAAAAAGGGTTAGTCCATAAATAAATAAATAATCGAAACAAACATAAATCACTCACACGTCTGCTACTTACAGCACAAGCAGCTCAAAGGATCAAGCGCGTCGGTCCATGATCCATAACAGATAAACTCGTATGTTATTCGTCTCCTAGCACGGTTTGTGGCGATTTAGGCTAGGGTACTCAGTTTAACACCGAAAGGTAGGGAATACTCATTGGATGAAGGGTAACTTCACGGCGGTGGTGGTGAGGTGAGGCAACCATCGAAAGGTGGTGGATCTGCACAAAAGTGTGCAACCCGTGCATAGGAGAGTGAAGGAGAGTGAGAGGTGGTGGCTCGGTTAGAGGAGTGGAGTTAGGGGTGAGGTTGATGGAGGCATGGGGAGCTTTTGGCGGTGGCTGTGACACCGAATGATGGCGGACAGTGGCGGCACAAGGTGAAATCCGTGGGTTTCACACCCATTTTGGGTGGAGGAGGAACGACAGAGTTAGAGGGCTATCGAAGGTGGGTTTTGCTCGCGGCGCAGGGTTGCTCAACCTGTGTGGTAAGACCTATTTCGAGTGGAGGTGAAATGGTAGATCAGGGACCGAAAGTAGCTGGAGGGTCGCTAGTGAGTGGGGAACACGGTGGGGGTGGTCGGAGGCTAAGGTGGCCGATGGTGTTGCCGAGAAAATGGGAGAAAGCCATGAAACCCATTTTCAGGTTTGTGGTCGTGCAGGAAGGTGAGGTGGCCAGAGGTGACATTGCTAGTACTGGTGAACTTGCAGGCATGAGGAGGTGTCAGTGATGGGGGCAGTGAGACATGGTGGCCGACGGTGGAGGCTGGGGGGGGGGGGTTGAGGCCGAATGGTTATGTGTGGTGCGCGAGATAGAAGAGAGAGAGAAAGAGGGAGGGAAAATGAGGGATTTGGCTTCCTCTTCAATTATTTATAGGCTCTACACTTCGGGATCTTCAAACCGACAAACGATGTGTTAAAACACTAATATGAAAATACGTAAAATCAATTTAACTTAAAAACACTCAAGGGACTTAAAATAAAATATTGTTTCAACTTAACTTTTAGTTCATAACATAATATTCCCCATCATTAATTAAAAATGATGAAACTTACTAAATATTTAAAAGAGTAAAACCATATATTTATATCAAATATTGAAAGCACATTTAAAATCTCACAATACTTCAAATAACTAAAATTAGGTAATAAAAGGATCTTGTACAATTATAATATTTTGCAACTCTTCAAAACTTTATCAAACAAAATAAAGTAAAAAATAATAAGACCTAGTTATTTGATAAATTAAAATCATTGAACCAATCCGAAAAGCTCCAATAAAATAACACGCTCTTTGAAACAAAATAAAAGTACAACAAATTAAACTATAATGAAACTAAAACTATTAAACCAGAATAATATTGATAACAATTCGAATGATGAAACGATAATAATAATTAAATAACTAAAAATACTAAAATAAAAAATCTCTCAAACCACCAATAACGTTAATAAATAAAACAATAAATAAAATAAAACCACTAAAGCAAAAATAATAATAATACATAAATAAAACAACATAACCCAAAATAAAAATAAATAAGATAAACCACTAATAAAATTATTAAAATAAATTAAAACAACCAACGTTAAAAATAAAAGAAATACGTAAAAGTATACAAAACCTGGAATCTCACATCCTCCCTCCCTTAAAAGAAATTTCGTGCTTGAAATTTGCTTGATTGCTAACGAAAGGAACTTCACAATATTCACCACACTGCTCCTTACCCCAAAGACCTACAAAATTTATCTTTCACATTTACTCCACTAGGTGCTTCTATCATAATTGCATAAGTCTCCAAATGGTATATCATACTTAGAACTCCTAGAGCAGCCATGAAACCCGAAATCTCTATATCAAATGACTCCCAAGTTTAATTTCTAACTTACTTCATACTCTACACTTCGATGACCCATCAACCATCTTTCGGGTCAACCCTTGATAAACATGATTTGCACAATAAGGATCAACTCCAAAGGAAAGAAAAAGTCTCGATTCTCAAGTCACCCCACACATTTCTTAAAATCGGCCTAAGGTTTGAACACCCTACTACTAAACTTCTTCCAAAATTATCATTACTAAGTCTTTCAATAATACATCGCGTCTAAAGCCTCAAGGCAAATCTTGCAATTCAATTATCAAATCCACTAGGCATTAAAGCACTACACTTTCGAATCCTAATGCTTTACCACCTCATAAATCTAGTTATGTCACCCATTATTCACGCCTATATTCCAACTCCCAAACCTCTATTGCACGTCCCTCATCATGATGACTCATCACTCCCTTCATAGATTAATTAACAAAATCCACATTCTCCCAACTAGACATTCAATCTCCCAAGAAAAGAATTGTCTCATGTTTATATTCCTATACATCCTCAAGTCCCAACTAATTCCTATAAATAACCACAATAATCTTGTTCGCCAAGTATCAATGTTTAGGTTGCACACTCCAATCAACCCATCAAATAGCATAAGGCTAAGATCTCTTGAATTACTACCATCGTATCAACTCCACTACCGTACTTACCCAAGCAACTTCTACAAGCAAAATTAATACAAGGGCATGCACTTTCCAAAATTTATACATACTCACAACTAGTATACACCAAACTTCAAGCATCCACAAACACAACCAAAACTCTACCACACAAGTAATCAACTACAACCAATCAATCCAAACACTCCAAGCAACACCACATCAATAATACATCAAAGGGTATGTATTCAACACTTACAAAATCATACTTAAGAGTAAAATTCCAACAACCTCTTCCAAAAGATATTAGGGCTTAGAAACTCAAACACTAAGTGAGACCCAAGCAATGCACATAAATAACATATAAAAACACCATTGAAGAAATATAAATAAATAAGTAAATACTAACAATTTACAAAAACAAATCCATCTCAAAACAAAATTAAAATATACTCAAACACTAAGTGAAACCCAAGTAATTTACATAGATATCATATAAAAACACAAAGGGGGAAATCTAATAAACAATTATATAAAAACAGGCAATTCAACAAAATGAATCCACCTCACCTGCCAAAAACAAAATCACCAAAAGCTTTCATTTAACAGAATAAGGAAGTTGAATTAAAAGATAAGCAAGAAATGGAAGACAAATAAAATTTTGAAATTCTCCTTAAAGTCCAACTCTAAAAGATTTATTGTAGAAATCTCAATGATTTAGTAACTCTTAAGAGAAAGGATCCATAGTTAAATAAATAAATAACTAAACAAATAAAAATAATATGACCTTATAATTTAATAAGTTAAAATCATTGCATCAATCCGAAAAGGTTCAAATAAAACAAGATGCCCATTGAAACCAAGTAAAACACAATAATTGTATAACCATAAAAAATAATAATAATTAAAACCAACCCACCAAACTAAGATAAATCCGAAAATCATAAACAAAAGGCACATTAAATTAAAAAGCCCAACACAATGAAATAAATATTTAAAATCTTAAAATATAACTTAGTAAGAATAAACTAGAGAACGATTAAAATAATAAAATAAAGTAAAATAACCAAACAATAAAATAAACAAATTTAAAACAATAAACTTCTCTGATATAGTCCCTAGGTAATGTGTGCATTTACTCAGAGCCGAACTGCTCTGATATCACCTGTGGCGCCCACGACTCCCCCCTGGGATTTAGAGGGACTCACGACACCCGGATGATTGTCACACGCATCAATCATCGATCGCATAGTGCTCAAAAGTGTGTTTAAAGCATACAATAAGTGTACAATTAGATATTCGTAGCGGAAAAAATATAAAAACGATCATTCATTCTAATACCAGAAAATTTAAATACATACAAATCAGTCTGAAATATAATTCTCCAAGTGGAGATTATATAGTCATACCAAAAGAAAAGCCATTAAATATATTAATCACATCCGGGATTGAAATCCCTCTCTTCGACATCATATCGAATACTACTCCGGCTGAGCCTGTCCCTCAGGCTCATAGTCATCCTCTGCATTACAAACTAAGATTTCATAAAATGGAACTATAGGTGGACCTGATACACCACGTGAGATGTGAATTTCAATAAGTAGCAGTCAGCACACAAACAATAAACGACCTCATCCACGAATCGTCCTTTTCCAGAAAGGAACACATCCACAACTGTCATTTCCTAGAAAAGACCACAACACAAATCCACCAAAAATCCAATTTCTGGTTTACAACACATTTCCATTTTCTTAAAACATGTATACCATGATCTCCCCTAAGGACCATCCATACACCCTGACTCTCTTTGTCATACCAAGGGTAACGACCGTGCGTATGACTTCAGAACGAGCAATGCCCAGCTAACCACGCCCAGCTAACCACACCAGCATGTATCATGACCAGGCATCCCCTAACTCCCACCAAGAGAGGAGCCACAGACTTGGCACGGAAGTATTACCATCTCATCCGATCTTGTTGTCACTGGGCGACAACCCAAGAGATGTCATATCAGTATATTTAGCCCCCAAGTGACTAGAGGAGCTCCACCAAGATATTGCCCTATCTTGGCTTGGGATCGTGATACACACACACCCACCAATAACACCAAACCAAACCAAAACTACCCGACAACACCGATTCAGAATAGCTTACCATCCAACCAAAAATATGCAAACCAAGCAACCAAGAAATAATTTATATGCATGATAAACAAATATCAAATGGCATGGTAAAATTAAACGAGTAAAATCATCCAATTCAACAACAATAGATTCAACCATACATTCAATCAAACAATCTCCATAAATCCAGACCCAAACATATTCCAACTACGGGGTGATCCCATCCTCTATATAATAGCCTTGAGACTAACCAACCTACTTCTAGGTTTATTAATATCATTAAGAAATGGGTGGTGCTACATACAGTCTAATTTTTTAGACTCATTTGCAGTCCAATATAAGAATGGACAAAAAAATCCTTATTTTATCAGTTACTTGACCAAATTGCCCCTAAATAATTAAAAAAAACCCAAAATCTGAAAGATCGTTTAAGACTTCAGTCTCCTTCTCCGTGCATCTGCTCCACCATCGTTCAAGAGTGTCCCGACCTTTCAACTCATTTATGGTTTTTGATATCGGTCCCGAAAGCATATTCTTGGTCATGAACAATTTCTCCAAGCTCTTGAATTTACTGATTGAGTTGGGATATTACTAGACAAATTGTTTTCAAAGAGATCAATGGTTTTGACACCTTCTAGAGAAATTTCTTGACGTAAGGGCCCACTTAGAAAAATTTTAGATAGATTCAAAACAGAGCTCAAACTTGGGAGATTCAGAGTCGCAATAGGTATGCTGCCATTGAACTTGTTATTGGATAAATCCATGGAAATAAGCGTTTGAAATTCTTAAAAGTTTTGGGGATTTTACCTTGTAAATTGTTTTCTAATAAATCAATTTGAGTTAATTTTTGGAGATCACCTAAGGAATCTGGAATGTTGCCAGAAAATTGATTTTTGGCTAAACCCAACCCCTTAATTCCTCTAATAGGCCTATTTCAAGTGGGATTTAACCTGAAATCAAATTGTTGATTTGAGAGGTTTGCTTCAGTAGGAAATATATCTTGTGAGTGCATATTCGAGAAAGTGGTCTGCAACTTGCGTAAGGAGACGGCAATGTCCGGCAATGGCTATAACGACGTGACGGCAAGAAGGTGAGGGTGAGGGGGCGACGGGCGACAGATTTCACCCCTTGGTGCACGAAATGAAATCTGCAGAGGGGCACCATTTTGATTTTACTACTTGAATTTTTTTTATCGATGAAACGTTACCGTTTCATTTAAGCTTGCATTACAGTCCATTTAAAGTGGACTGCAATAAGAATTACTCTTAAGAAATTGATTAACACTTCAAGCTGCCAAAAAGGATTAGTCCATAAATAAATAAATAAATTATTGAAACAAATATAAATCACACACACGACTGCTACTTACAGCGCAAGTAAGTAGCTCAAAGGATAGAGCGCGTTGGTCCATGATCCATAACGGGTAAACTCATACATTATTCATCTCCTAGCATGGCTAATTGTGGTTTGGACTAGGGTACTCGGTTTAATACCGGAAGCTAGAGGAATACTCATTGGAGGAAAGAGAATCTCATGGCAGTGGTGGTGATGAGTGCACAAAAATGCACTCTAAATACTCTATTTAAATGTTAAAAGAAATGAGAAAATAATGAATATAACTCATGTTATTAAAATTAATGGTCATTTATCTTGAGATAGATATAAGCATGATTTAATATATTGATGAGAATATAAAATGCCATATTTTCCTCTCTTAATGTTTAATACTTTATTCTTATTTGCTGCCTAAATATACTCATTATTCTTACATTTTGATTTAGGACACAAATAGAGGCATTAGGAGCAAATGAAGATAATTGCGAAATTTTAGACAGTTCTGACGTCTTTTCGTAATATGGGCATAACTCTCTCATCCAATCTCCAATTGAGCTGATTCAAGATGATATAGAACCACAAGAGAAATATCTATAACTTTTATGTTTTATGTTTTAAGAGATATCCACTCAATCCAAGACAAAATCGACCATCAAGTGGACACACCTGCACTTGACGTTCCTGGATATTTTTCAGCCACTTGCATCAAATCCAAATGTCATCATAATATTTTCCAGCAAGCACTCCTACACCAACTTGGAAATGCAATGATCAATTCATATGCAAGATGAAGTGCACTCAAGTTTCTTCAAGACAAATTATTTGACTACAAGATATTAAGTCATACAAGACAACTAATGGGTAGAGAAGCAAAATTGAAACACTCAACCTACAAGCAAAATCCAGCTCATGCATAGTGGGAAAACAAATGATCAAAATGACAACTCACAAGTCACTTGGATTCAAGAATGGCACATGGCAAAACAAGTTGAAATTGTGATGATTTTGTCATGACAACTTGCATGAAGGATGCTTATAAATAGAAGGGAGGGGTGTGTGTTCTAAGACCATGCTTAGTGTGGGAGGATGCTTTGGAAGAGACATTGTTTTTGAGAGCTTGGGAAAAGAAAAGAAAAACCAAAGAAGAGAGAAGAAAATAATGGTTGGCTCTTCCATATTATCCCTTGAAGAATTTTTGTTGCATATTTTCAATATGTGTAACTAATTTTCTAGTAGAGCTAGGGATGAATTTGTATATATGATGGTATTTATAATTGTTTTTTATTCATATATGTGTTCTTCAAATATTAAACTCTTTTGTTTAATCATTCGAAATTTATTATAAATGTTTTCGTCACCAAATAATCTTAGAATTTATTTCATTTATAGATTCAGTCATGCTTTTTCTATTGAATGCAATAATCCTTTGATTATGTTTGGTTCAATTGGTTATCTATTTTAATTTAATTCTCTGCTGCAATATTACTCTACGAGTATATTGTCGACGTTGAATTTCCTTATTATCGATAACAATTCCTGTTCTTATATTGCGACGAATGATTTTTCGAAAGATTACATTTGATTTAAATCTGGTTATTAATGTTTTATTTTCCGATTGAAAATTTGGACATAGAATTTTCAATTGAGTTATTAATGAATCGAAAATAATTAAAATACCAATTATATACAAAGGATTCCCGATGCTCTACTTTTCGTCTCATTTTTATACTGTTCAAATTACTCATTTAGTTTTAATTTACGTCACACTCTAAAATTTACTTTTCGCACTCATCTAAATCTTTTTGTTAATTTCGTTACTGTTCTTCAATCTCTCAATCCATCTCCCTGTGGAATCGACACCCCAAAGCTATACTGCAAACGACCGCGTTATTCTTTGGGCGTAATCAAATTTTGGCGCCGTTGCCGGGGAGACGGTAGAAGAATTTGTAGTTTTTTTTAGTAGTTTGTAAAAAAAAAAAAAAAAAAAAAAACGGTAACTTCGTTCATTTGCTTTTTAGCTTTCTGCATCTTTATTTTATTTTACTTTTCTTTTCGTTCATTTTCTTTTTCTTAGTATTACGCTTTTCTTTACTTTGCATGCGCAGGTACAGAGACGCTTTTGGACGGTTTGCTAGTAGACCCGTGCTAGAATCAGATTCAGAATCTAATTTTTCTAATCGCTTGTTTGATAATTCTTCCAATTCTGACGCGATGAGTGAACACGTGGACCAACCTGTTAGAACCCTCCAAGATTATCTTCATCCCGCACGAACAGCCACACCATCCTGTATTATGTTCTCACCTAATGTTCGTCATGTAGATTTCAAAACAGGAATGATACAATTACTTCCGACTTTCCATGGTCTAGAAAATGAAAACCCCTATGTTCATATTAGGGAATTTGAGGAAGTAGTTGCAACATTCCACAATCAAAATACCACTGACGACACGGTAAGGCTAAAGTTCTTTCCTTTTTCTTTGAAAGATAAAGCTAAGAGTTGGTTGTACTCACTAAGACCACGGTCTATTGGGACATGGAGTGAGATGACTCAAGTGTTTTTCAATAAATACTTTCCCCAACATAAGACCAATGCTTTAAAAAGACAAATCTCTACCTTTGCACAAAAGGATAGTGAGACTTTGTACCAGTCTTGGGAAAGATTTAAAGAATTACTGAGTATGTGTCCCCACCATGGATATGAGAATTGGCGCTTAGTGAGTTATTTCTATGAAGGGCTTACGCCCAGGGAACGTCAATTCGTGGAAATGATGTGCAATGGAGAATTTTTACAGAAAAATCCCGATGAGGCCATAGAGTACCTCAATGAGCTTGCTGAAAAAGCTCATACTTGGACTGGACCTAGTGCTACTGATAGCACAAACAGGTCACGACCTACAGGAAACTTGAGTGGTGGTATTTACCATCTGAGGGAGGAGGATAACCTTAAGGCTAAGGTTGAAATGCTCACCAGAGAATTAGAGTTATTGAAAACCAAAAACTCAAAACCAACACACATGGCTAATCATGCAGAATCTTTTGGGCCATGTGTTGTCTGTGGTGGGATAGATAATCATGCCCAAGAGTGTCCTACACATACTAACATGAATGGTATTGATTACGCCCAAAGAATAACGCGGTCGTTTGCAGTATAGCTTTGGGGTGTCGATTCCACAGGGAGATGGATTGAGAAATTGAAGAACAATAACGAAATTAACAAAAAGATTTAGATGAGTGCGAAAAGTAAATTTTAGAGTGTGACGTAAATTAAAACTAAATGAGTAATTTGAACAGTATAAAAATGAGACGAAAAGTAGAGCGTAGGGAATTCCTTGTGTATTTGTGGTATTCAAATTTATTCTTAATTCATTGATAACTCAATTAAGAATTCTATATCCAAATTCTTAATCGGAAGATATAACATTAATAACCAAAATTTAAATCAAATGTAACTCTTTGAAAAATCATTCTTCGCGCTTAACTCTCATAAATTGTTATCGACATTGAGAAAATCCAACGACGACAATATACCCAAGAGGCGATATTGCAGCAGAGAATTAAATCAATATAGATAATCAATTGCTCCAAACATAATTATAGAACTAATCCACTCAATAGAAAAAGCATGACTGAATCTATAAACGAAATAGATTCTATAATTATTTGAAGACGAAAAACATCACAAATAAATTGAGAATAATAGAACAAAAGAGTTTTAATATTTAAAGACCAAATACATGAATCAAAAATAAATTACAAACACCATCACACACACAAGTTCATCCCTAACCCTCTTAGAGAATTTAGTTACACATATTGAAAATATGTAACAAAAATTCTTCAAGGGATAATATGGAAGAGCCAACCATTATTTTCTTCTCTCTTCTTTGGTTTTTCTTTTCTTTTCTTAAGCTCTCAAAACAATGGCTCTTCCAAAGCATCCTCCCACACTAAGCATTCTCTTAGAACACACACCCCTCCCTTCTATTTATAAGCATCCTTCATGCAAGTTGTCATGACAAAATCATCACAATTTCAACTTGTTTTGCCATGTGCCATTCTTGAATCCAAGTGACTTGTGAGTTGTCATTTTGATCATTTGTTTTCCCACTATGCATGAGCTGGATTTTGCTTGTAGGTTGAGTGTCTCAATTTTGCTTCTCTACCCATTAGTTGTCTTGTATGACTTAATATCTTGTAGTCAAATAATTTGTCTTGAAGAAACTTGAGTGCACTTCATCTTGCATATGAATTGATCATTGCATTTCCAAGTTGGTGTAGGAGTGCTTGCTGGAAAATATTATGATGACATTTGGATTTGATGCAAGTGGCTGAAAAATATCCAGGAACGTCAAGTGCAGGTGCGTCCACATGATGGTCGATTTTGTCTTGGATTGAGTGGATATCTCTTAAAACATAAAACATAAAAGTTATAGATATTTCTCTTGCGGTTCTATATCATCTTGAATCAGCTCAATCGGATATTGGATGAGAGAGTTATGCCCATATTACGAAAAGACATCAGAACTGTCTAAAATTTCGCAATTATCTTCATTTGCTCCTAATGCCTCTATTTGTGTCCTAAATCAAAATGTAAGAATAATGAGTATATTTAGGCATCAAATAAGAATAAAGTATTAAACATTAAGAGAGGAAAATATGGCATTTTATATTCTCATCAATATATTAAATCATGCTTATATCTATCTCAAGATAAATGACCATTAATTTTAATAACATGAGTTATATTCATTATTTTCTCATTTCTTTTAACATTTAAATAGAGTATTTAGAGTGCATTTTTGTGCACTCATCACACCCCCCAACTTACTCATTGCTAGTCCCTAGCAATTTTCATGCAAAATGATGAGAAAGGCCAAAGAAAATCACACATAGGGGCCATCAAGACACATTTTTCAAATTTACATATCAAAACAATCTTAGAAATTCAATAACCCTTTCACAAGTAATTCAAATATAGCAATCCACAGAGTGTGTATGTGTTCCAAACTATTTTTATCAAATCAGAGGTTTCGACACATGCAACATTAGAATATCTTAAGCAAAAAGGTTCAACTCCATAACTCACGGGTATAGAAGTGTTTCATGTAAGGGTTCTCTCTATGGAGTTGACAAAGGTGTACATTTACTCTCATGGAAATTTAGCCAATTATATATAAGTAACAAGTAAACATTGATCTTATGATAGGAATACTAACAAAGGAGATTTCCACCATTCTTTCCACAAGCATACTTCGGATCGGAAAAATCAACACAAAGGGTTGTAATGTGGCTTAGGTTTGGGGTTCATAAGAAGAAAAAGTGAAGAGGTTTCAAAAACTTCCAAGTATACACAAAAGGGAATCTGTTAAATTTTTCAGTAGACTATACTTTCCTTTTGATGTACTTTTCAATTTTTTTAGATTTTTGACTAAGTATACTTTTCCATCTTCTTTTGCCACTAGTGTCTTCGTAATTTGATGAACTCTTTCATGAATAATTTGATGGACACATCTAGCACCATGCCATTTTTGTCATCGTTTTCCCTTTTTTTTTTTTTTTTTTTTTTTTTTAAATGATAATTTCACATCTAGTACACACTTGGAAGTAAAATGGTAGGAAAATATAGTATATAAGCTATACTCCAATGTGGAGAGGTATGGATGATGTAGATATGAAAAGAAAAAGCCATATGTGTATATTGGCTCAAAATTGGCTGCTAGGGGTATATGATGAAAATGGTCAGCTTGAAAGGCTCAAATGTTAATCCTAAGTTGACTTTCGTCATATCCCAAGTATATCCACCATCTTACCACAAACCATGTAATGATATTCTCAAAAGAAGTGTCAAATTCAACAGATCAATGGATACTTATCACAATTTCTGTATTTGTAAGCTCTCAATTCTCACAAAATTCACATGAATACTTGAGCAAAATAATTCTTTAGTTACATGTGTCAAATCACCATATTACCACAAAGTTTGGAGAAGTGCATAAATGGTTCTGTGGATGCTTTAGCAAAATGATTTAAGATGGGTTTGTTGAATTCACCAAGATGGTTATGAATGAGCATGAGTATCATGTGTGAAAAGATGCCTGTGTGAAAAAATTTTGGCAATTTTTTATATATTGATTGAAATATGCCACAGAGTTTAAATAACAGATTTGTATTCCCACCCCCCAACTTAAATGAAACATTGTCCTCAATGTTTAAGAATTAAAATTGAATGGGGAGTAACTAAAAAGGGTAGGATACACCTGATGTGTGATGTGGATAGCTCGCTAAGCGTCAAAAGTGGTGATCTGAAATGACAAAATGAAACTATCCTGCAAACAAAAATAAAGAAAATAGTAGTAAACAAAAATAAAACAAAACAAACAAGATAATAATAATAATAATAATTATTGTTGCATGGTGTGGTCAAAGTTGATAGACCAAGTCTACAACCGGACTATCTTCTACTTCTTGAACTATTCCTCCAGGGTCAAAAATGAAACACTTATTTGCCCAATAAACTCGGTCCTCGAGCTTCACAGGTAGGTGGCAAGGCTTTAGATTAACTTTTGGTACTTGCCCACTTGAAGGAATCTGTTTTTCATTTTTCTCAAGCAACTCCTTAAACTTCAGTTGCCAAGCCCGTGTGCTATAATCTTGAGTATTGTCAAAAATTTCACAAATATTAGCTACATCAGACGAATCACTGATAGGATTAAACTCAAAATCAACAATAAAATTCTCAAGGGGATCAGAATCATGAGTTGTGAAAACTTCCCTGTCTATGAGTGAGTCAATCATGTATGTTTGATGGCACTCGTCATTCTTCACAGTTTCTTGTGCCATATGTTGATCATGAGGTATAGACTGAGCTTGAGAAGGGAACTTACCTTGCTCATTTACACTCAAGAAGCTCGTTATTTTAGACACTTGGCTCTTTATCTCCTTTTGTTCTTCAACAACCTGCATAATTAAAGACTCAAATTTTTGGTTAGTCTTATCCTGTACTTCAATAAATGCATGCAAAGTGTCTTCTAAAGAATTTCTAGAAGATTGAGGTGCATGGTATGGTGCAGAATATGATCTAGAAGGCTGTGCAGACTGTGCAAGCTGTTGGTTTTCAGACTTCCAGCTGAAGTTGGGATGATTACGCCATCCTCTCATGTTAGCATGTGTAGGACAGTCTTGGGCATGATGATCTACCCCACCACAGACAACACATGGCCCAAAAGAGTTTGCATGATTAGCCATGTATGTTGGTTTTGAGTTTTTGGTTTTCAATAACTCTAATTCTCTGGTGAGCATTTCAACCTTAGCCTTAAGGTTATCCTCCTCCCTTAGATGGTAAATACCACCACTCAAGTTTCCTGTAGGTCGTGACCTGTTTGTGCTATCAGTAGCACTAGGTCCAGTCCAAGTATGAGCTTTTTCAGCAAGCTCATTGAGGTACTCTATGGCCTCATCGGGATTTTTCTGTAAAAATTCTCCATTGCACATCATTTCCACGAATTGACGTTCCCTGGGCGTAAGCCCTTCATAGAAATAACTCACTAAGCGCCAATTCTCATATCCATGGTGGGGACACATACTCAGTAATTCTTTAAATCTTTCCCAAGACTGGTACAAAGTCTCACTATCCTTTTGTGCAAAGGTAGAGATTTGTCTTTTTAAAGCATTGGTCTTATGTTGGGGAAAGTATTTATTGAAAAACACTTGAGTCATCTCACTCCATGTTCCAATAGACCGTGGTCTTAGTGAGTACAACCAACTCTTAGCTTTATCTTTCAAAGAAAAAGGAAAGAACTTTAGCCTTACCGTGTCGTCAGTGGTATTTTGATTGTGGAATGTTGCAACTACTTCCTCAAATTCCCTGATATGAACATAGGGGTTTTCATTTTCTAGACCATGGAAAGTCGGAAGTAATTGTATCATTCCTGTTTTGAAATCTACATGATGAACATTAGGTGAGAACATAATACAGGATGGTGTGGCTGTTCGTGCGGGATGAAGATAATCTTGGAGGGTTCTAACAGGTTGGTCCACGTGTTCACTCATCGCGTCAGAATTGGAAGAATTATCAAACAAGCGATTAGAAAAATTAGATTCTGAATCTGATTCTAGCACGGGTCTACTAGCAAACCGTCCAAAAGCGTCTCTGTACCTGCGCATGCAAAGTAAAGAAAAGCGTAATACTAAAAAAAAAATAATTACGAAAAGAAAAGTAAAAAAAAATAAAGATGCAAAAAGCTAAAAAAAAATGAACGAAGTTACTGCTTTTTTTTTTTTTTTTTTTTTTTACAAACTACTAAAAAAAACTACAAATTCTTCTACCGTCTCCCCGGCAACGGCGCCAAAATTTGATTACGCCCAAAGAATAACGCGGTCGTTTGCAGTATAGCTTTGGGGTGTCGATTCCACAGGGAGATGGATTGAGAAATTGAAGAACAATAACGAAATTAACAAAAAGATTTAGATGAGTGCGAAAAGTAAATTTTAGAGTGTGACGTAAATTAAAACTAAATGAGTAATTTGAACAGTATAAAAATGAGACGAAAAGTAGAGCGTAGGGAATTCCTTGTGTATTTGTGGTATTCAAATTTATTCTTAATTCATTGATAACTCAATTAAGAATTCTATATCCAAATTCTTAATCGGAAGATATAACATTAATAACCAAAATTTAAATCAAATGTAACTCTTTGAAAAATCATTCTTCGCGCTTAACTCTCATAAATTGTTATCGACATTGAGAAAATCCAACGACGACAATATACCCAAGAGGCGATATTGCAGCAGAGAATTAAATCAATATAGATAATCAATTGCTCCAAACATAATTATAGAACTAATCCACTCAATAGAAAAAGCATGACTGAATCTATAAACGAAATAGATTCTATAATTATTTGAAGACGAAAAACATCACAAATAAATTGAGAATAATAGAACAAAAGAGTTTTAATATTTAAAGACCAAATACATGAATCAAAAATAAATTACAAACACCATCACACACACAAGTTCATCCCTAACCCTCTTAGAGAATTTAGTTACACATATTGAAAATATGTAACAAAAATTCTTCAAGGGATAATATGGAAGAGCCAACCATTATTTTCTTCTCTCTTCTTTGGTTTTTCTTTTCTTTTCTTAAGCTCTCAAAACAATGGCTCTTCCAAAGCATCCTCCCACACTAAGCATTCTCTTAGAACACACACCCCTCCCTTCTATTTATAAGCATCCTTCATGCAAGTTGTCATGACAAAATCATCACAATTTCAACTTGTTTTGCCATGTGCCATTCTTGAATCCAAGTGACTTGTGAGTTGTCATTTTGATCATTTGTTTTCCCACTATGCATGAGCTGGATTTTGCTTGTAGGTTGAGTGTTTCAATTTTGCTTCTCTACCCATTAGTTGTCTTGTATGACTTAATATCTTGTAGTCAAATAATTTGTCTTGAAGAAACTTGAGTGCACTTCATCTTGCATATGAATTGATCATTGCATTTCCAAGTTGGTGTAGGAGTGCTTGCTGGAAAATATTATGATGACATTTGGATTTGATGCAAGTGGCTGAAAAATATCCAGGAACGTCAAGTGCAGGTGCGTCCACATGATGGTCGATTTTGTCTTGGATTGAGTGGATATCTCTTAAAACATAAAACATAAAAGTTATAGATATTTCTCTTGCGGTTCTATATCATCTTGAATCAGCTCAATCGGATATTGGATGAGAGAGTTATGCCCATATTACGAAAAGACATCAGAACTGTCTAAAATTTCGCAATTATCTTCATTTGCTCCTAATGCCTCTATTTGTGTCCTAAATCAAAATGTAAGAATAATGAGTATATTTAGGCATCAAATAAGAATAAAGTATTAAACATTAAGAGAGGAAAATATGGCATTTTATATTCTCATCAATATATTAAATCATGCTTATATCTATCTCAAGATAAATGACTATTAATTTTAATAACATGAGTTATATTCATTATTTTCTCATTTCTTTTAACATTTAAATAGAGTATTTAGAGTGCATTTTTGTGCACTCATCAGGTATGTATGAGGAACAAAGTAATGCTCTGGGTATGTACAAAAAGCCGTTCACACCTTACTCTGAAACCTACAACCCAGGATGGCGTAATCATCCCAACTTCAGCTGGAAGTCTGAAAACCAGCAGCCTGCACAACCCTCTAGATCATATCCTGCACCATACCATGCACCTCAATCTTCTAGAAATTCTTTAGAAGATACTTTGCATACTTTTATTGAAATACAGGGTAAGACTAATCAGAAATTTGAATCTTTGATTATGCAGGTTGTCGAAGAAAATAAGGAGGTCAAGAGCCAGGTGTCTAAAATAATGAGTTCATTGACTATGAATGAGAAAGGTAAGTTTCCTTCCCAAACTCAATCTGTACCTCAAGGTCAACATATGGCACAAGGAGATCTGAAGGACGTAAACGCCATTGTGACACGAAGTGGTAAGTCTCTACGTGATCCAATAATAGACAAAATAAAGGATGTAGAGAAAGATCAAGATAGCAGCAGTCCTGAACTTCCCAAAGAACTTGAGGTAACAAAACCCGAGGAACTTGAGGTAACAAAAAATCCTGGTAAGGTACCTTTTCCTCAAGCATTAAAGTCAAGCAAACAAACTCTGGATCATAACAATGATATTTTGGAAAATCTTAGACAGGTAAAAATTAATCTTCCTCTTTTGCATGTAATTAAACAAGTTCCTACTTACGCAAAAATTCTCAAAGATTTGTGTACAGTTAAGAGGAAGCATTATGTGAAGAAGACAGCATTCTTGACAGAGCAAGTTAGTGCTCTAATTGAACAGCGGATTCCCCCTAAGTACAAGGATCTTGGATGTCCAACCATCACATGCAACATTGGCAATCATGAGCTTGGACAGGCCTTGCTAGATTTAGGGGCTAGTGTAAATTTGATGCCATATTCTATTTATTTGCAATTAGGATTGGGAGAAATCAAATCAACTTCTGTGGTATTGCAATTGGCTGATCGTTCAGTCAGAGCACCACGGGGTGTGGTAGAGGATGTTTTAATTCAAGTTGACAAATTTTACTATCCTGTTGATTTCTTAATTCTAGACACTAGTTCTGCTGTAGAAACCACCTCTAAAATTCCATTAATTTTAGGTAGACCTTTTCTTGCTACTTCTAATGCTCTTATCAATTGCAGAAATGGATTGATGAAACTATCTTTTGGCAATATGACTCTTGAGGTAAATATTTTTCATATTGCAAAACAGCCAGAAGAGGATGTCCAGTGTCATCAGACATACATGATTGACTCACTTATAGAAAGGGACGTTCTTACAACTCATGACTCAGATCCCCTTGAATACTTTATTGTTAATTCTGAATTTAATCCTATAAGTGATTCATCTGATGTAGTTGACATTTGTGCTATTTTTGACAGAACTCATGATTATAGCACACAGGCATGGCAACCAAAGTTTGAGAAGTTGCCTGAAAAAAGAGAAAGACAGATTCCTTCAAGTAGGGAAGCCCCTAAAGTTGAATTAAAATCCCTACCTAAGGGTTTTAAAGCATGTTTTCCTTGGTCCAGGTGATACTTTTCCTGTTATTATTTCATCTGAATTATCTGAGTCCCAAGGTGAGAAATTAATTCGGATTTTATGCAAGTATAAATCAACCCTAGGATGGAGTATTGCTGATATAAAAGGCATTAGTCCCCTGATCTGTACTCATAAAATAAATTTAGAGGAAGGAACTAATCCTCGAAGAGACCCCCAGCGTAGACTTAATCCCACAATGAAAGAAGTTGTGAAAAATGAAGTATTGAAACTATTAGATGCAGGAATGATATATCCTATTGCTGATAGTAAATGGGTAAGTCCTACGCAGGTTGTTCCTAAAAAGTCAGGGGTAACTGTAATAAAAAATGACCTCGGAGAGTTAGTCCCTACAAAACTGGTGACTGGTTGGCGGATGTGCATTGATTACAGAAAATTAAATGCCACCACACGAAAAGACCATTTTCCACTTCCTTTTATTGATCAAATTCTCGAGCGGGTGGCTGGTCATCCTTTTTATTGCTTTCTGGATGGTTATTCTGGTTATTATCAAATTGAAATTGCATTAGAAGACCAGGATAAAACCACTTTTACTTGCCCTTTTGGTACTTATGCTTTCCGCAGAATGCCATTTGGACTATGTAATGCTCCAGCTACTTTTCAACGTTGCATGATGAGTATTTTTAGTGATATGGTTGAAAAGTGCATGGAAGTTTTTATGGATGACTTGACTGTTTTTGGATCTTCTTTTGATGCATGTTTAATGAGTTTAGAAAGAGTACTGACTCGTTGTGAAGAAAAAGAATTGGTTTTAAATTGGGAAAAATGTCACTTTATAGTACCTTCAGGTATTGTTTTAGGGCATATTATTTCTTCCAAAGGAATGGAGGTTGATCAATCAAAAGTTGAATTAATCTCTAAATTGCCTACACCTAGAACAGTCAAGGATATAAGATCATTTCTTGGTCATGCGGGTTTTTATAGGAGATTCATACAGAATTTTTCTGCCATATCTAGACCACTATGTAATCTCCTAACTAAGGATGCCCCATTTGAATGGACACAAGCCTGTCAAGAGGCTTTCAAAATATTAATTGGCAAGCTTACTTCAGCACCCATAATGCAACCACCTGATTGGAATTTACCTTTTGAAATTATGTGTGATGCTAGTGATTTTGCTGTAGGTGCTGTTCTTGGACAACGAAGAGAAGGGAAACCTTTTGTCATTTACTATGCTAGTCGAACTCTAAATAGTGCACAAATGAATTACTCCACCACTGAAAAAGAGTTGTTAGCTGTAGTATTTGCTTTGGATAAATTCCGCGCTTATTTGATTGGTTCTCCTATTATTATCTTTACAGATCATGCAGCCCTTAAGTACCTTCTTACAAAGAAGGATGCTAAGGCACGATTAATACGATGGATTTTACTTTTGCAGGAATTTGACATCACCATCAAAGACAAGAAAGGAGTGGAGAACGTAGTGGCAGACCATCTTTCTAGACTCACATTCGAGGACACTTCTGACCACATACCAATCAAAGATGATTTTCCCGATGAGCATTTACTTTCTATTACTTCTCTACCATGGTTTGCTCATATTGTGAATTATTTAGCTGCAGGTGAAATACCAAAGGATTTTAGCACCCAAGACAAAAGGAAATTCATGATTGAGGTACGAAAATTCTACTGGGATGACCCTTACCTTTTCAAATATTGCCCTGATCAAATTTTAAGGCGTTGCATCCCTGATGAAGAGATTGTAAGCGTTTTGAAATTTTGTCATTCCCAAGCTTGTGGTGGCCACTTTTCAATGAAGAAAACCGCTGCAAAAATCCTGCAGTGTGGATTTTATTGGCCCACCTTGTTTAAAGATACAAATATCTATTGTCGCTCATGCGAAAGATGTCAAAAGTTAGGAGTTATGACCCGTCGTAATATGATGCCCTTAAACCCAATTTTGGTAATTGAAATTTTTGACTGTTGGGGCATTGATTTTATGGGACCATTTCCTCATTCTTTTGGATATTTATATATTATTGTGGCAGTAGATTATGTGTCAAAATGGGTAGAGGCAGCACCTTGCAGGACCAATGATAACAGGACGGTAATTAAGTTTCTCAAAGAAAATGTATTATCTCGATTTGGTACCCCACGTGCTATCATTAGTGACCGAGGTACGCATTTTTGCAACCGTTCTTTTGAAGCTTTAATGAAAAGATATGGGGTGATACATAAGCTTTCTACTGCATATCACCCTCAGACAAGTGGACAGGTTGAACTTGCGAATAGGGAAATTAAACAAATTTTAGAAAAAACGGTCAACCCGGATCGGAAAGATTGGTCTTTGAGACTAATCGATGCGCTTTGGGCTTACCGTACAGCTTTCAAAACTCCCTTAGGCATGTCACCTTATAGACTTGTTTTTGGAAAACCTTGTCACTTGCCCGTGGAGCTCGAGCATCGAGCATATTGGGCCATTAAACATTTTAATTTTGACTTGGAAAAAGCAGGAAAACTTAGAAAATTCCAATTGACGGAATTAGAAGAATTGAGAAATGATGCTTATGAAAACTCCAAGATCTATAAGGCTAAAATGAAAGTATTTCATGATAAAAATATTTTGAGAAAAACATTTAAGCCTAATGATCGAGTATTTTTATATGATTCAAGACTCCATAAGCATCCAGGAAAACTTCGATCTAGATGGACCGGCCCTTTTATAGTAAAAAACGTTTTCACAAATGGGGCGGTAGAAATAGAAAATCCAAAAGATGGATGTATCTTCAAAGTAAATGGTCAGCGTCTCAAAATCTTAATTGATAGACAAATTCCGGAAGTGGAAGACATTCCACTTATGGACCCAGTATATCAATCTTGACCATCTCCAGGTATGTTTTTCTTTTATTTTATTTTCGTTCATTTTCTTTTTGTTTATTGTTTACTTTATTTTGTTATAGGTTAATTTTATTTTGACAAATACCATCTTTGATGCCAAGCAAGCCACCCACATCCCACATCAGGTGTATTCTACCCTGTTTAGTTATTCAATTCTGATTCTTAAACATTGAGGACAATGTTTCATTTAAGTTGGGGGGTGGGAATACAAATCTGTTATTTAAACTCTGTGGCATATTTCAATCAATATATAAAAAATTGCCAAATTTTTTTCACACAGGCATCTTTTCACACATGATACTCATGCTCATTCATAACCATCTTGGTGAATTCAACAAACCCATCTTAAATCATTTTGCTAAAGCATCCACAGAACCATTTATGCACTTCTCCAAACTTTGTGGTAATATGGTGATTTGACACATGTAACTAAAGAATTATTTTGCTCAAGTATTCATGTGAATTTTGTGAGAATTGAGAGCTTACAAATACAGAAATTGTGATAAGTATCCATTGATCTGTTGAATTTGACACTTCTTTTGAGAATATCATTACATGGTTTGTGGTAAGATGGTGGATATACTTGGGATATGACGAAAGTCAACTTAGGATTAACGTTTGAGCCTTTCAAGCTGACCATTTTCATCATATACCCCTAGCAGCCAATTTTGAGCCAATATACACATATGGCCTTTTCTTTTCATATCTACATCATCCATACCTCTCCACATTGGAGTATAGCTTATACACTATATTTTCCTACCATTTTACTTCCAAGTGTGTACTAGGTGTGAAATTATCATTTAAAAAAAAAAAAAAAGAAAAAAAAAAAGAAAAGGAAAACGATGACAAAAATGGCATGGTGCTAGATGTGTCCATCAAATTATTCATGAAAGAGTTCATCAAATTGCGAAGACACCAGTGGCAAAAGAAGATGGAAAAGTATACTTAGTCAAAAATCTAAAAAACTGAAAAGTACATCAAAAGGAAAGTATAGTCTACTAAAAAATTTAACAAATTCCCTTTTGTGTATACTTGGAAGTTTTTGAAACCTCTTCACCTTTTCTTCTTATGAACCCCAAACCTAAGCCACATTACAACCCTTTGTGTTGATTTTTCCGATCCTAAGTATGCTTGTGGAAAGAATGGTGGAAATCTCATTTGTTAGTATTCCTATCATAAGATCAATGTTTACTTGTTACTTATATATAATTGGCTAAATTTCCATGAGAGTAAATGTACACCTTTGTCAACTCCATAGAGAGAACCCTTACATGAAACACTTCTATACCCGTGAGTTATGGAGTTGAACCTTTTTGCTTAAGATATTCTAATGTGCATGTGTCGAAACCTCTGATTTGATAATAATAGTTTGGAACACATACACACTCTGTGGATTGCTATATTTGAATTACTTGTAAAAGGGTTATTGAATTTCTAAGATTGTTTTGATATGTAAATTTGAAAAATGTGTCTTGATGGCCCCTATGTGTGATTTTCTTTGGTCTTTCTCATCATTTTGCATGAAAATTGCTAGGGACTAGCAATGAGTAAGTTGGGGGGTGTGATGAGTGCACAAAAATGCACTCTAAATACTCTATTTAAATGTTAAAAGAAATGAGAAAATAATGAATATAACTCATGTTATTAAAATTAATGGTCATTTATCTTGAGATAGATATAAGCATGATTTAATATATTGATGAGAATATAAAATGCCATATTTTCCTCTCTTAATGTTTAATACTTTATTCTTATTTGCTGCCTAAATATACTCATTATTCTTACATTTTGATTTAGGACACAAATAGAGGCATTAGGAGCAAATGAAGATAATTGCGAAATTTTAGACAGTTCTGACGTCTTTTCGTAATATGGGCATAACTCTCTCATCCAATCTCCAATTGAGCTGATTCAAGATGATATAGAACCACAAGAGAAATATCTATAACTTTTATGTTTTATGTTTTAAGAGATATCCACTCAATCCAAGACAAAATCGACCATCAAGTGGACACACCTGCACTTGACGTTCCTGGATATTTTTCAGCCACTTGCATCAAATCCAAATGTCATCATAATATTTTCCAGCAAGCACTCCTACACCAACTTGGAAATGCAATGATCAATTCATATGCAAGATGAAGTGCACTCAAGTTTCTTCAAGACAAATTATTTGACTACAAGATATTAAGTCATACAAGACAACTAATGGGTAGAGAAGCAAGATTGAAACACTCAACCTACAAGCAAAATCCAGCTCATGCATAGTGGGAAAACAAATGATCAAAATGACAACTCACAAGTCACTTGGATTCAAGAATGGCACATGGCAAAACAAGTTGAAATTGTGATGATTTTGTCATGACAACTTGCATGAAGGATGCTTATAAATAGAAGGGAGGGGTGTGTGTTCTAAGACCATGCTTAGTGTGGGAGGATGCTTTGGAAGAGACATTGTTTTTGAGAGCTTGGGAAAAGAAAAGAAAAACCAAAGAAGAGAGAAGAAAATAATGGTTGGCTCTTCCATATTATCCCTTGAAGAATTTTTGTTGCATATTTTCAATATGTGTAACTAATTTTCTAGTAGAGCTAGGGATGAATTTGTATATATGATGGTATTTATAATTGTTTTTTATTCATATATGTGTTCTTCAAATATTAAACTCTTTTGTTTAATCATTCGAAATTTATTATAAATGTTTTCGTCACCAAATAATCTTAGAATTTATTTCATTTATAGATTCAGTCATGCTTTTTCTATTGAATGCAATAATCCTTTGATTATGTTTGGTTCAATTGGTTATCTATTTTAATTTAATTCTCTGCTGCAATATTACTCTACGAGTATATTGTCGACGTTGAATTTCCTTATTATCGATAACAATTCCTGTTCTTATATTGCGACGAATGATTTTTCGAAAGATTACATTTGATTTAAATCTGGTTATTAATGTTTTATTTTCCGATTGAAAATTTGGACATAGAATTTTCAATTGAGTTATTAATGAATCGAAAATAATTAAAATACCAATTATATACAAAGGATTCCCGATGCTCTACTTTTCGTCTCATTTTTATACTGTTCAAATTACTCATTTAGTTTTAATTTACGTCACACTCTAAAATTTACTTTTCGCACTCATCTAAATCTTTTTGTTAATTTCGTTACTGTTCTTCAATCTCTCAATCCATCTCCCTGTGGAATCGACACCCCAAAGCTATACTGCAAACGACCGCGTTATTCTTTGGGCGTAATCAGGTGGTGAGGCGAGGCAACCACCGGAATGTAAAGGCCCACTTTCTTTTATTAATTTTATTACATAATAGAATGATTATATTCATTTTGGGAATTGTTTTAGTTTAATTATGAGAATTTCTTAGAATATAATTGGTTTGCATATTTGGATTTTCTTTAATATTAGAAAGGAGAAACAAAAATTATAAGAGATTCTTTTATGGTATTATTATTAGTGTTAAATAAAAAGAGAGACATTTAGATGATATGGCCTTTGAAAAGTCAAGGAAAAATTCGAAATGGAAGATGGAGGAAGAAATCAAATAGCACCATTTGGTGAAATCGGATTGGTCTGTTTTAGGTAGTTTTAACGTCTTTTGGTAGATCAATCATAACTCCTTCATCTGATCTCAAAATATGTTGAATTTAGTTTCTATAGAACCCTAAAATATAGATATACAACTTTTATGTTTTGAATTTTTAGATATTTTGATGGTATCAAGGAAACAATCTGGTTGGGAGTCAACCGAACAACTGGAAAGTAGGGAAAACACTTGCACCGACTTTGACTATGAGGAGACTAATTGAGAAACGTGGCCACCGACCTTACCAGGTCTTAGAACCATTCCTAAGCTACTTAGGTGTCATTTTATGCATGAAAACAAGTGGCCAAAGGGGGACTTACCTCTAGAAGATTTTCAGATTTCTCTAAGGTGCAAGAAACCTATTACATGTGTCATTTGATTATGGGATGTTTTGTTAAGTGATAAGATTTTTGTTAAATCTGATATTGAGCATCTCTCTTAGGTGGATTAAGCTAAGATCTTGGATTAGTTGCTTGCCCATCAAGCCTATTAGCAAAGGCCAATGATCACCTACATCTTAAGACCCCCACATGTGGCAAATTGCTAAAGGAGACACTTGGATCCTTGATAATGTTTTCTCACCCTCCCACTATATATATGGACGGTAACCTAAGGGGGAAGGTTCTTTACCTTTTCCTCAACTTGAACTCACGGCACTCTAAAGAAAAATAACCCTCAAAACTTGCCTCAATTACCAACTTCTCAGAAAGACCTTCAACAATGATATTTTGGAGACATAGAGGAGAAGTTGTCAAAAAACCAAGTCCAATCTCTAGTAAAAAGTTTTGGAGAAATTAGTAAGTGTACAAATATCTTAAGTTTGATGTTAAATTGCTTAGATGATAGTTTTATAATCATAGATGTTCTCTTCCTTTACAAAGTGACAAGTGATTGTTAGTTTAAGTGAGCTTGGATTGTGAATTCTTGTAAGACAAGAGAGAGAGATTTTATTAAGAATCAAGACTTTATCTTGGATATCTATGATGGAAAAAATAGATAAAAATAGCTAAAGTTTAAAGGGCAAAAGAAATTGGAAGTTGAAGCTAGAAGGTTCAACCTTAATATGGTATAGGTTGAAATAATTGAAAGTTTTGTTTACCTAAGCCATGGTTTTATTAGATTTTATTGAATACTAAATTATGGTATGGATTCTAGTAGAAATAAAGGCTTAGTCATGAATAAGATTATGAGGAATAAGACTTGAATATAGAGAACAAATTGAAATTATGAAAAGGAAATAGGTATGCATATGTCTTGGCTTGAAGGATTGAAAATTGATGTATGATTTTTGAAATTTAACATGTAAGGAATAAGTTTAACTAAGAAAAGAAAAGAATTTATAAATGTAAGTTAGAAACTTAGTAATAAGGTTTTTGAAGAAAGGTGGTTCATTTTAGGTTGGAAAAATACCTAGCCCGAGACTTCGCTCGACTCTCGCTTGACTTCTGGCTCAAGCGAAGTCAAGCGAAAGATCTATAACTTGATCTATAAATCAGACATAACTTATTCATTTTATATCGGTTTTGAATGATTCAAGAAACTATGAAAATCTAAGAGAAAGATTTATAGCTTTTATGTTTAAAGTTTTAAGAGATAAGGACTCAATAAATAATGAAATTAGAATTGAATTGGCAGAGCAAGATTTAGGCGGAAATTTGGCTCGACCCTTGCTCGATGTCTGACTCGAGCGAGATTTTCATGTTACCTGAATCCGAAATTTTCTTGTGTCCAATGTATGGAATTTAATATAAGGATTATATGTTGAATGCAAATGTATGATTTATATGTTATGAATCCCATGAGATATATAGCATATATGAAAAGAATTTAAGACTACATGCATGTCCCATTATGTCATTAGTTTTACATCAAAGGGACAAGACATGGCATGCAGTTTAAGAAAGATGAGAAATATTCATGAGAATAAGAAAGGAATAACTAAGAATAAGAAAACTTAAAAGTTAAGTCACGATAGGGATAACGATATATAATGACTGTTGTATGATAAGAATATTTATGTCATCACGGGGACCACGATACATAACGCCCGTGAGACTGACTTGACTAGTGGGGATGGCGATACATAACGGCCGTTACAATAAGAATGTTTACGTTATAGCGGGGATGACGGTACGTAATGCCTGCTATGATAAGTTTGTTTATGTCATAATGGAGACGGCAATACATAACGCCCATATGATAGATATGATTGACAGTGAAGGCAATACGTAACTACCGCCATAATATGATAAGATTTATCAGGACGATGAGAGCGATACGTAACTGCCATCATATTAAGGCACCCGACGGTACAAGCGATTCGATTTGCTGTCATGGGTAAGACTAAGACTGATAAAAATAAGAATAGAAATATGAAACAAGACTATTTAGAAAAAGATACGCTATGATATGAAAAGTGTGTACCTATGTTCACTAAGTCTTTTTATAGAAAGTACACGATTTAAATGTAAGTTATACATAAGACATGCATGAATCATGATTAATAGGTCTTATAGGCATACCATGTGCATATACAGATTATTTATGATTATTGTTATTTCTTTATTATATTATTTGTGCACTTATTAAAATTTCCTTGAAATCTCAATCTTTGATTATTTCCTATGATTCCTTTCGGAATGGAAGATTTAGTTGTAGGTAAGTATGACCCACCAAAAGGACCGAACTCCTAGAGAGATTCCGGTGAGCCTTGAGGGGCCCACTGAATTCTCTCATTGTATAGAGCCATTTTTTATAGTTATGCCTCTTCTGCTTTGAGTATGTGATGAAGGACATCAGGCAATACAATATAAAGAAGTTAAGAAAGAGTCTGATTGGAGAAGAGGCCAAAAGAAGATATGCGAAACTATGTTTATGTATTTTGAATCTCTAACCTAAGAACAATGGAGATGTGATGTTATTATATATATATCTAAGGTTTTGGTTATGACATACCATGTGATCTACATGCAAAGTTAGATTTCTTTGCATTTTTGGAATTTAACCATTTTTTCTCGCTATAGTACTCATGATGCATGATTAGTAAGTTAGATGCATGCAAGTTATTTAAGATAAGTATGGAGGGTAGATAACCGTGTGTTACCTATCCTGATCATTCAATTTATATTATATCCCGGACGTAAATTGGGAGCGTCAGAGGGAAGGTGGCGGATCTGCACAAAAGTGTGCAACCTATGCATAGGAGAGTGAGAGAGAGTGAGAGGTGGTGGTAGCTCGATTGGAGGAGTAGAGCTAGGGGTGAGGTTGGTGGAGGCATGGGGAGCTCTTGACGATGGCTATGACGCCGAATGATGGCGGACGGTGGTGGCACAAGGTGAAACCTGTGGTTTTCACACCCATTTCGGTTGGAGAAGGAACGACAGAGATAAAGAGCTACCCATGGTGGTTTTACTCGCCAAAGGATGGGGAAGCTAGTGGTGGTGGCAATGAGGACAGACGGTAGCGACACGGGGTTGTTCAACCCATGTGGTAAGACCCATTTTGGGTAGAGGTGAAATGGTGGAGCTGGGGGTCGCCGGAAGTGACTAGAGAGTCGCCGATGAGTGGGGAACACGATGGGGGTGGTTAGAGGCCAATGTGGCTGGTGGTGGCACCGTAAAAATGGGAGAAAGCCATGAAATCCATTTTCGGGTTTGTGACCGTGCAAGGGAGGTAGGGTGGCCGGAGGTGACACCGCCAGTACTGGTGAACTCGCCGGCGTGAGGAGGTGCCAGGGTGGGGGCAGTGAGACATTGTGGCCAGCAGTGGAGGCTACGCGGGAGTTAAGGCCGAACAGCCATGTGTGGTGCGCGAGAGAGAAGAGAGAGAAAGAGTGAGGGGAAAATGAGGGATTTTGCTTCCTCTTCGGCTATTTATAGGCCTTACAGTTTGGAATCTTCAAACTGATAAACGAGGCATTTAAAATACTTGTGAGATCCCAGATTTACGTATATTTTTACACATTATTTTATTCTCAGTATTAATTATTTTAATTTATTTTAATAAAATTATTAGTCGTGTTTTATTTGTTTAAGACATTTATTTGATATATTGATTAGTTAATATTAGTTTTATGTTGTTTTTATAATTAAATATTGAGTTTCGTTGCTTTTCTTATTAATTTTAATATGAGGTAATTATATTAATAATTAGAATTAAATTCCTTTATTTTATTATGTGATTTTATTTTATGTGCTTTCTTAATATTAATTAGTGTTTTATATTTAAATTGTTCTTTAAATTAAATTAGTTTATTGTTGGATTTTAAATATCTTATTTTATTGATATTGAAAATGTAGCATTTAAAGTCAACTTTTATTTAATTTATTGTGTTTTTTTTTCTAGTTAGTCTTCTTCTTTTTTCTACTTTCTCTTTTTCCCTTTTTCCTTTTCTTTTCTTTTCTTTTTCTTTTTCTTTTCCCTATTTCCCCCTGTAACACCCCGAATTTTTACATATTTGTATTTGCTCATATTTTATCATTGGATATTTTAATTTATTTTAATAAATTAAATTGTTATCTCACAAATTTTATTCCGGGTACATTTTATTCATAATTAGAGTTAGTTATTTGTGAGATCTACGATTTTAATATTTATAGTTATTTAAAGATTATTATTGGTTTTATTATTTGGATTGTTATCGATATTATTTTGATTTAGTGGTTTTGAATTTATTATGGTTATAAGCTTTTATGAGATTCTTGAATAATAGTGCTTTTAATTATTTTAATTAATTATTGCTACTGGTCTTTCCATTTGAAATGATAGATTTAGTGTTTTTTGTTTTAATTATTATAATATATGGTTTGATTTGTCGTACTTTTATTAAGGAGTATTGATTCTATTTTATTTGAAATTATCTTATTTATTGATCTTAAATTTATTAAATCATTAAGTCTTATTATATTTATTCTATTTTGGTTTGGTAACTTTTGAATAGCTCCAAAAATATTATATTATACAAGATTCTCTTGTTACCTCGATTTTAGTTATTTGAAATCTTGCGAGATTTTAAACATGCTTTAAATATCTGATTTAAATATATGGATCTATTTCTTTTAAATAATTAAATAAATTTCATTATTTTAAGTATTGATGAAAAATATTATGTTGAGAAATAAAATAAGTTGAAATAAGATTTTATTTAATTAATTTGAGAATTTGAGAATTTTAAGTTAAATTGATGTTATACGCTTTCTAATCAGTGTTTTAAATTCATCTGTTGTCCGTTTGAAGACTCAAAAGCATCGGACCTATAAATAGCGCAAAAAGGGGTCAAGTCCTCATTTTTCCCTTCTCCCATTTCCTCTCCTCTCTCTCCTCTCTCTTTTCTCTCCCACGTGCTACAGTAACCGTGGGAGGGCAGTTCGGTTTTCAGCCCGTGACGGCGCCACCCCTGCCCGCCAAGCCTCACCTCCAGCCCCACCTAAACCACCACCCTCCGAAGAGTCCAACCCCACCAGTGGTGTCGACCATCACAGCCCCATGTCTCGCCGGCAATTGCAAACCCGATAGGTGTTTAATCCTCTATGCTGCACCTTTTGTCGCCCATAGATCCGCCATCAGCCACCGTACCATAACACCACCCCGGCCATTTGATCCGCCACTCATAGGCGACTCACTACCAGAAATTTCAGCCCCGATGGAGCCCTCACCTTCTCTCTCCTCCCATAAAACCGAAATGGGTCTCCAAATGAACTTTCAGTCGCCGCGCCGCCGTCCGACCACCGTGGCTCTCA
Organism: Platycarya longipes; assembly: GCA_036559045.1. Taxonomy (NCBI): domain Eukaryota; kingdom Viridiplantae; phylum Streptophyta; class Magnoliopsida; order Fagales; family Juglandaceae; genus Platycarya; species Platycarya longipes. Next base: position 19,336,767 of record CM071798.1, read on the forward strand.
CCTCCACCTCAAAAAGCTTTCCCTACCTCAGTTTATCACAACCATAAAACAGTTTTCCCATCCATGGCCGCACCTCCCTTGTACGAGAGAAAATCTAAAAAAAGGTTTCCACCATTTCGAGCCAGATCCGCCGCTTTCTGATGGTTGCACCGCCTCACTACCACCGCCATGAGATTCCCCATCATCTAAGAAGTATTTTCCTAAAATTTGGTATCAAACGGAGTACCCGAACCCAACCCGTCACTTTGTCGTGCCTGGAGATGAATAGTGCACGACTTACCGCTAGGGATCGGGGATTGCCGCGATGTTCGATTGGCGTTCGTTTATGCACTGTAAGTAACAGATATTGGTTTGATTGTTTGATTGACTGTTTGATTGTGTGCTAATCTCTGTTTTGTTTACTTGAAGTGTTATCTAGTGATGATGAGTAATTCGAGAGTAGATTGGTTGGGCCTGAGGCCATTTAATGGAAATTGAGATTTACCCCGAGTTAATCTTACTATGGTTGAATACTATGTGGATGGTAATTGTTGATGGTAAAATTTTGTGGTTGGATGGCTATTACTTTAGTAATTATTGGGCATAAAATAATTTGGTTGGATAACTCGGTTATTTTAGTGATTAGTGGCGATAAAATGTTTTGGTTGGACGACTCGATTATTTTAGTGATTATTAGCGATAAAATGATCTGGTTGTACGACTCGATTATTTTAGTGATTATTAACGATAAAATGATCTGGTTGGATGATTCGATTATTTTAGTGATTATTAGTGATAAAATAATCTGGTTAGATGATTTGGTTATTTTAGTGATTATTGGTGATAAAATGATTTGGTGGGATGACTCTAGTATTTTATTATTTGTTGGTGATAGAATGATTTGATTGGATGACTACGTTACTTTTTAGTAATTGTCGGTGATGATGGTTTGGTCGGATGATTCCATTGCTTTTTTACTATGTTTTAATAAGGTGATACACAAGGATTTTAAACGAAGAGATATTTGGAAGAATATGGTGAAAAACCTAAGGAGGGAACTCAATAAATATAGTTAAGTAAAATTCAATTGAGGGTTGAAACAATGGCTTAATATGTTGGACGATGAGAAGTTTATTTTTGGGGAGTTCATAAGTTTCAATCTTGGTATACTTCTTTGGAAAAATATTAGGTTTTAACTCATGATATGATGTATGGTTATAACTTGAATTTTTGGATGAAATAGTGATGTGTATTCTTAGATTTCCTTGATGTATAAATTGAGAGATGTTTGGGTTTAGAGAAAATATTATATGATAATAATTTGTTGAAGAGAATAACTATACAGGTAATGTAAATGTAGTGAGTAATGATTGGTTATGATATAGCTATTAAGTTTTGAGAAGATCTTAAGGAAATATGCGTGTTTTGGTAAAGAGAAAAGAGAAGAAAAGTTAAGTTTGACTCTATCATAAGTTGCATCCTTAACTCCTATAAGAGAATGTTGGTTTGATGCGATGTGACTTAAGGTTTTGACTATATCTTCATTGGAATATGCATGACGTGTTGGATAGTAGATAAATTAAAAATGGATGTCTGTTCATATGTTAATTTGTATGAGCTACGATTTGTGAATGCATGATTCATATGTTTCATGATCTACATGTTTTGCATAAGAAGTCACATGTCGCATGCATGTTCCATGCATGAGCACTAAAAGCATGTTTTGAGTCAAGCATGTTTTAAAAGAAAGAAAAGAATTAAAGTTTTATAAGAACCCCAAAGGTTAAGACAGGGTAGTGCCCCAGTGGAACTCCCTGTTCACTCAGGAGTGATTAAAGTCGAGTGAAAACCCCTGGGTCGACAAAGAACCGTTGGCAGACCATATATGACTCCAGATGGTGTCCGGAGCTTGGTCGCACTTAAAGCTAGTGGGTGCCTCCAGGACGGTGTTGGCTTCGGCCTTATCGATACATAAAAGTTTGTAATCACTCGGTGAGTGATCAATCGCCAAGTGAAGAAGTGCGCGAAAGGGCACGAAACGTAGTACTTAGGTTTGATACGGTCGCCGGGTGCTACGGTAACTAGCAGGAATACACGGTGCATAAGGGAACCATGAGGTGTCCAAAATAAGAGGTCATGACGAAAAGAAAAGGGCTTTCGAGCCATATATGATATGATGTGACATGATAGGATATGATATGATAAGTGGCGCCTAAGATAAGAAAAGACAAAAAGCATTTTGAAAATAGGACTTTTAAAAAGAAGTTCAAACAGTCCATATGAAAGAAGTTAAGGTTATATGAAAGCATTTTTATGAAAAGCACACATTTGAAGCGAAGTTTTGAAAACTGTCAAGGATTATGGAAGTTTTTGTTATATGAAAGTGCATGTGCATAAGTCATGTTGCAAGTCGCATATTCATGGTACATGCACCCACTGAGTTTACTTGTATATGTTGATGATATTCTGCTGTGTGAATTGGTTGTATACTGTCTGTGTCTGTTGCTTACTGGGATTCACATCTCACGTCAGTGGATCGCGCCTACCCTACAGTCTCCATTTTAAGGGATCGTAATTTGTGATTGCAGAAAATGAAATTGGCCCGAGATACAGACTCCACAGAAAAAGAGATTTGTCGAGAGGATGAAGATCGAGATTATGATCTCGAAAGCAATATTGCTTATCTTTTTGTTTTGAAAGACTGTACAATCTCCTGTTGGAGAAATTGTATTAAATTGATTTGTAATTTTTAAGAATTTCTGGTACTAGAACGACTGACTTTTATTTATTTTTCCACTGCGAATATTTATTGTACACTTGGTGCATGCTTCACACACTCATTAAACACTATCCGATAGGATGATTGATCCAAGAGATAATCGTCTTAATGTCGTGAGTCCTTCTAAATCTCAAGGGGTTTCGTGTGCGTCACAGATGGTATCAGAGCAGTTTGGCTCTGGGTAAACCCATACGTTGCCTAGGAACTGTACCAGCAAATTTTGTTGTTTTAAACTTGGTTGTTTATTTTATTGTTTGCATATTTTCTGATATTTTATCATCCTCCAGTTCATTTTCTACCAAGTTATATTTTAAAGGTTTTAAATATTTTGTTTCATTGTACTGTATTATTGTTTTAATGAGCCTTTTGTTCATTATCTTTGGAATTATCTTAGTTTTGGTAGGTCGTTTTAAAGTATTATATTTTATAGTTAAGCAATAGTTGAGTTCCATTTGGTTTCGATGAGTAACTTATTTTAGTGGTATCTTGTTTGGAATTTCATTCCATGAGCTACTTGTAAAATGACTTTGGTTTGAATTATTATTTTGTTTTTCACGTATTCTTACCACAACTCTTTTCTTTCATATGATTCTGGGGATTTGAATTTCTTTGAGGGAAGAATTTTAAAGACACTATTACCTTCATAAACCTTCTTGAGATGCGCTTTGAGACGAGTTTATGATTTTATTTATCACTTTGTTTTCCTACTTATTTCTTTTTATTTCAACTATTGTCCTTTCAAAGATAAGCTTTTGTTGGCGTGGTCTTTGACAAGAGTGGGCTTGTTTATTTGAGTTGTTAAGATTTGTTTATTTATTTATTTATTTATTATGGTTCTTTTCTCTTAAACTTTGAGATTTCTAAAGCTTTGAGATTATAAAAAAAATGGGGGGAGGGGGGGAAGGAGGGGAAGAAGAAGAAATTCTACAATTATGAAATTTCTACAAGAAACTTTTTATCGTTGGTTTTGAAGTGAATTTCAAAATTTTATTTGCCATATCACTTCCTTTCCTTTCTTTTAATTTAACATTCTCATCCTTTAATGAAAGCTTTTAGTGAAGTTGTCTTTGACAAGTATGGTGGACTTGCTTTATTGAATTGCTACTTCATATTTATTTGTTTATTAGAATCTTCTCTTTGTATTTTCATATGATATTTATGTGAATTACATGGGTTTCACTCAATGTTTGAGTATATTCTAATTTTGTTATGAGGTGGTTTCGTTTTGGAGAAATTGTTGATATTTATTAATGTATTCATATTTCTTCATCGGCATTTTTATATGTTATTTACGTGTAATACTTGGATCTCATGTAGAGTTAGAGCTTTAAGTTTTATTGTCATTCTGAGGAGGTTGTTGGAATTATGTTTAGGTGGAACTTTGTAAGTCTTGAACCCTTAGCGTTTGGTATAACAACATAGTTTCTTCTTTTATAATATTGAAGGTAGTAGTTGATCAACTGTGTGGTTGGTAGAATTTTGGTTTGTTGATGGATATTTGATGATCAACTGGTAGTAGTTGAAAGAGTGTATAAAATTTTGGAGAGTGTGTATGTGTACCCTTGTGATGATTCCCTGGGATGAGTTGATTGCTAAGAGTTGAATATTGACTCGATGCATTGATATTAAATTTAAGTGATCTTAGCCTTAGGCTATTTGATGAGTTGATTGGGAGGAACAATCTAAATATAGATACTTGGCTAAGTTGTTGATTGACAAGATTGTGATAGTTATTTTTAGGAATTAGTTGTGATTTGAGATTGCATAGGACCTGAAAATTTTGAGGCTATTTCTTCTTTGAGAGATTGGATGAATGGTTGGAAAGATGTGGATTCGCTAATCAATCCATAAAAAGAGTGATGAGTCACTATAAAATAAGATGTGCATTAAAGGTTGGAGAGTTGGATTTTAGGCATCGATAATGAGCGACCTAATTAGATTTATGAGGTAATAAAGTCTTGGGACTCCGGAGTATAATACTTCGATGTTTAAAGGGTTGGAGATTCCCATTGCAAGACTTGTCGTGAGCTTTAGACGAATGTATTATTTGAAGACGTAGTAACGTTAAAATTGGAAGAAGTTTAACATAGAAGTTAGACAGTAAATGTTTAGACTTTACGCTGATTTTAAAGATATATGTGGAGTGACTTAAGATTGAGACTTTCTTTCCTTTGAAGTTGATCCTCATTGTGCAACTCATGTTTACCAGTGATCGACTCGATAGGTAACCGATAGGTCATCGAAGTGTGGAGTAAAACGTAAGTTGAGAGTTAAACTTAAGATTCATTTGAAAAGGTCGCGCTAGGTGGTATGGAACTAATGAGTGTTGTGATTCTCGAAATTGTATTAAGGACTTTATGAGTATAGAGATTTCGGGTTCCCTAGCTGCACTAGGAGTTCTAAGCCTGATACACTAATTGGAGATTTATACAATTACGATGGAAGTACCTAGTAGAGTAATTAAGAAGGAACAATACCCCTAAGTATTTCAGGAGAACAGTAATCGGGTAAACTTGTGTGGAGAAGTAACGAGCGGTATGATACGTGCGCTGTTCGGATTCTTAGCGCTGCAGTCTAGCAAATTTTGAGGACGGAATTCCTTTTAAGGGGGGAGGATTTAACACCCCGAATTTTTACATATTTGTATTTGCTCATATTTTATCATTGGATATTTTGATTTATTTTAATAAATTAAATTGTTATCTCACAAATTTTATTTTGGGTACATTTTATTCATAATTAGAGTTAGTTATTTATGAGATCTATGATTTTAACATTTATAGTTATTTAAATATTATTATTGGTTTTATCATTTAGATTGTTATCGATATTATTTTGATTTAGTGGTTTTGATTTTATTATGGTTATAAGCTTTTGTGAGATTCTTGAGTAATAGTGCTTTTAATTATTTTAATTAATTGTTGCTACTGGTCTTTTTATCTGAAATGATATATTCAGTGTTTTTGGTTTTAATTATTATAATATATGGTTTGATTTGCCGTATTTTTATTAAGGAGCATTGATTCTATTTTATTTGACATTATCTGATTTATTGATCTTAAATTTATTAAATCATTAAGTCTTATTATATTTATTCTATTTTGGTTTGGTAGCTTTTGAATAGCTCCAAAATATTATATTATGCAAGATTCTTTTGTAACTTCGATTTTAGTTATTTGAAATCTTGCGATATTTTAAACATGCTTTAAATATCTGATTTAAATATATGGATTTATTTCTTTTAAATAATTAAATAAATTTCATAATTTTAAGTATTGATGAAAAATATTATGTTGAGAAATAAAATAAGTTGAAATAAGATTTTATTTAATTAATTTGAGAATTTGAGAATTTTAAGTTAAATTGATGTTATACGCTTTCTAATTAGTGTTTTAAATTCATCTGTTTCCGTTTGAAGACTCAAAAGCGTCGGGCCTATAAATAGCGCAGAAAGGGGTCAAGTCCTCATTTTTCCCTTCTTACTTTTCCTCTTCTCTCTCTCCTCTCTCTTTTCTCTCCCACATGCTACAGTAATTATGGTAGGGTAGTTCGGTTTTCAGCCTGTGGCGACACCACCCCTGCCCGCCAAGCCTCACCTCTAGCCCCACCTGAACCGCCACCCTCCGGCAAGTCCAACCCCACCGGTGGTGTCGACCATCGCAGCCCCACGTCCCGCCGGCAGCCCCAAACCCAATAGGTATTTAATCCTCTACGCCGCACCTTTCGCCGCCCATAGCTCCGCCATCAACCATCGTACCATGACACCACCCACCGCCATTTGATCCGCCACCCATAGGCGACTCACCACTAGAAATTTCAGCCCCAATGGAGCCCTCATCTTCTCTCTCCTCCCATAAAACCGAAATGGGTCTCCAAATGAACTTTCCGTCGCCGCGCCGCTGTTCAGCCACCGTGGCTCTCACCTCCACCTCCAAAAGCTTCCCCTATCTCAGTTTATCACAACCCTAAAACAGTTTTCCCATCCATGGCCGCACCTCCCTTGTACGAGGGAAAATCCGAAAATGGGTTTCCACTGTTTCGAGCCAGATCTACCGCTTTCCGGTGCTTGCACCGCCTCACTATCACCGCCATGAGATTTCCCATCCTCCAAGCAGTATTTCCCTAAATTTTGGTGTCAAACGGAGTACTCGAACCCAACACGTCACTTTGCCGTGCCTGAAGATGAATAGTGCATGACTTACCGCTAGGGATCGGGGATCGCCGCGATATTCGATTGGCTTTCGTTTATGCACTGTAAGTAACAGATATTGGTTTGATTGTTTGATTGACTGTTTGATTGTGTGTTAATCTCTGTTTTGTTTACTTGAAGTGTTATCTAGTGATGATGAGTAATTCGAGAGTAGATTGGTTGGACCTGAGACCATTTAATGGAAATTGAGATTTACCCCGAGTTAATCTTACTATGGTTAAATACTGTGTGGATGGTAATTGTTGATGGTAAAATTTTTTGGTTGGATGGCTGTTATTTTAGTAATTATTGGGCATAAAATAATTTGGTTGGATAACTCGGTTATTTTAGTGATTAGTGACGATAAAATGTTTTGGTTGGATAACTCGGTTATTTTAGTGATTAGTGGCGATAAAATGTTTTGGTTGGACGACTCGATTATTTTAGTGATTATTAGCGATAAAATGATTTGGTTGGACGACTCGATTATTTTAGTGATTATTAGCGATAAAATGATCTGGTTGGATGATTCGATTATTTTAGTGATTATTAGTGATAAAATGATCTGGTTAGATAATTCGATTATTTTAGTGATTATTGCTGATAAAATGATTTGGTGGGATGACTCTAGTATTTTATTATTTGTTGGTGATAGAATGATTTGGTTGGATGACTACATTACTTTTTAGTAATTGTCGGTGATGATGGTTTGGTTGGATGATTCCATTGCTTTTTTACTATATTTTAATAAGGTGATACACTAGGATTTTAAACGAAGAGATATTTGGAAGAATATGGTGAAAAATCTGAGGAGGGAACTCAATAAATATAGTTAAGTAAAATTCAATTGAGGGTTGAAACAATGGCTTAATATGTTGGACGATGAGAAGTTTATTTTTGGGGAGTTCATAAGTTTCAATCCTGGTATACTTCTTTGGAAAAATATTAGGTTTTAACTCATGATATGATGTTTGGTTATGACTTGAATTTTTGGATGAAATAGTGATGTGTATTCTTAGATTTCCTTGATGTATAAATTGAGAGATGTTTGGGTTTAGAAAAAATATTATATGATGATAATTTGTTGAAGAGAATAACTATACAGGTAATGTCAATGTGGTGAGTAATGATTGGTTATGATATAGCTATTAAGTTTTGAGAAGATCTTAAAGAAATATGCGTGTTTTGGTAAAGAGAAAAGAGAAGAAAAGTTAAGTTTGACTCTATCATAAGTTGCGTCCTTAACCCCTATAAGAGAATGTTGGTTTGATGCGATGTGACTTAAGGTTTTGACTATATCTTCATTGGAATGTGCATGACGTGTTGGATAGTAGATAAATTAAAAATGGATGTCTGTTCATATGTTAATTTGTATGGGCTATGATTTGTGAATGCATGATTCGTATGTTTCATGATCTACATGTTTTGTATAAGAAGTCACATGTCGCATGCATGTCCCATGCATGAGCACGAAAAGCATGTTTTGAGTCAAGCATGTTTTAAAAGAAAGAAAAGAATTAAAGTTTTATAAGAACCCCAAAGGTTGGGACGGTGTAGTGCCCTAGTGGAACTCCCTGTTCACTCAGGAGTGATTAAAGTCCAGTTAAAGTCCTGGGTCGACAAAGAACCATCGGCAGACCATATATGGCTCCAGAAAGTGTCCGGAGCATGGTCGCACCTAAAGCTAGTGGGTGCCTACAGGACGGTGTTGGTTTTGGCCTTACCGATACAAAAAGTTTGTAGTTGCTCGGTGAGTGATCAATTGCCGAGTGATAAAGTGCGCGAAAGGGCGCGAAACGTAGCACTTAGGTTTGATACGGTCGCCGGGTGCTACGGTAACTAGCAGGAATACACGGTGCATAGGGGAACTGTGAGGTGTCCAAAATAAGAGGTCATGACGAAAAGAAAATGACTTTCGAGCCGTATATGATATGATGTGACATGATATGATATGATATGATAAGTGGCGCCTAAGATAAGAAAAGACTTAAAGCATTTTGAAAATAGGACTTTTGAAAAGAAGTTCAAACAGTCCATATGAAAGAAGTCAATGTTATATGAAAGCATTTTTATGAAAAGCACGTATATGAAGCAAAGTTTCGAAAACTGTCAAGGATTATGAAAGTTTTTGTTATATGAAAGTGCATGTGCATAAGTCATGTTGCAAGTCGCATATTCATGGTACATGCACCCATTGAGTTTACTTGTTTATGTTGATGATATTCTGCTGTGTGAATTGGTTGTATGTTGTCTGTGTCTGTTGCTTACTGGGATTCACATCTCACGTCGATGGATCGCTCCCACCCTACGGTCCCCATTTTACGGGATCGTAGTTTGTGATTGCAGAAAATGAAATTGGCCCGAGATACAGACTCCACAGAAAAGAGATTTGTCGAGAGGATGAAGATCAAGATTATGATCTCGAAAGCAATGTTGCTTATCTTTTTGTTTTGAAAGACTGTACAATCTCCTGTTGGAGAAATTGTATTAAATTGATTTGTAATTTTTAAGAATCTCTGGTACTAGAACGACTAACTTTTATTTATTTTTCCGCTGCGAATATTTGTTGTACACTTGGTGTATGCTTCACACACTCTTCAAACACTATCTGATGGGATGATTGATCCAAGAGATGATCGTCTTGATGTCGCGAGTCCTTCTAAATCCCAGGGGGGATTCGTGGGCGTCACACCCCCCCTCCCTTTCATCTCACGACGTTCCTTTCTTCTCCACCTGGCGCCGCGGTGCGCCAGCCTCCGACGACACCGCCCAGCCCAACCTCACCCCCACATGCCAGCGAGTCCACCGGTACCGGAGGTATCACCTCCGGTTACCCTACCTCCCTCACACGGTCACATACCCAAAAATAGGTTTAATGAGTTTTCACCCATTTTTCGACGCCGTCGCCGGTCACCTTGGCCTTCGACCACTACCATTAGACTCTCCACCCTCTGGCGAGCATAACCCACCGTCGGTAGCCACTCCAACTCCTATCTCTCTCCTTCACCCGAAATTTGTCCATAAATGAGTTTATCCTCGCCGCGCTGCCGTCCGGCCGCCGTGTCCCTCACCCCCGCCACCAAAGGACTCCCCTTGCTCAGCCGACCAACCCCCTAGCTCAATTTCCCCAACCACTGCCCCACCTTCCTTATACGACCCCAAACTTGAAAATGGGTTTCCACCCATTTTGAGCCTGATCCGCCATCATCCGGTGGTTGTACCGCCACACCACCATCTCCATGAGGTTCCCCACCTTCCAAAGAGTATCTCCCTAAATTTTGGTGTCAAACCGAGCACTTTAGCCTAACGTACAAGTGACCACTACGAGCACTGCGGAATGACGTCTACTCAAGGATTTATGCCTTTACCCGCTATAAGTATTTTCCAAATAAATTTTGAAATTTAAATATATTTTTGGCATCAACAGATGTTGTGTTTGGTCATTGTTGAAATTTATTAATTGCTGGCTATTTGGTGCGTGGTCGTCTATATTGTATATTTACGTGCATATTCATGTGTTGGAAATGAAAACTAGGTTTTCATTTGTTTATGGTTTTCGGATGCGTGTGTATCACGACCCCAAGCCAAGATGGGGCATTATCTCGGTGGAGCTCCTCTGGTCACTTGGAAGCGGAATATACTGAGTGACGTCCCCTGGGTCGTCGCCGGGTGATGACGGGATCGGACGGGATGGTAACGCTTTCGTGCCGACTCCGTGGCTCCTCTGCTGGCGGGAGTTAGGGGATGCCTGGTCATGGTACGTGTTGGGCGTGGTTAGCTGGGCGTCGCCCGTTCCGAAGTCACATGCGTGGTCGTTACCTTCGATGTGATGATGAAAGCCAGGGTGTGCGGATGGTCCCTATGGGAGATCATGGTACATACGGTTAATAAAATGGATGTTTAGGCCATTTTCTGGAAAATTGTCGGGTTTTAATTACTGGTTTTATGTGGACCATTTTCTGGGAAAATGGTTTTGGTTTTAATGAATTTACGGATATTATTTTCTGGGAAAATGATGGATGATTTTATTGGAGGTTTATCTTGGGATTTTGAAGTATGTGGTTTATTTATTTATTTTGAGAAAGATGATTTTAAGATTCATGCATACGGTGTCCTGTTCATGTGTGAGGTTGTTGTTGTGTATGAATATATTTTGTATATTGGGGTTTGTTTGGGTTGTACTTACCTACGATGCCATTTTTGGCGTCGTAGCTTTTGGATGCAGATTTTTGTGGAGGCTGAGCCTGAGGAGGCGATTCCGCTGTTGAAGTATTCGTATTATAAAATTGTTATCTTGGAAAAATATTTTCTCCTTTTTAAAAATATGTATTCGTTAAATTGTATTTCGGATGATTGTATTAAATCTCCTATTGAAGAATTTATGTTAAACTAGTTTGTAAAATAATTCTAAAAATTCTGGTACTTAGTTATCGACTTAATTTATCCACTACTTTTATTTATGTATGTCACATGTTCACACACTTAGTACATGACGTTGGGGATGTGTGACCCGTGTTGTCATCATTCCGATACCTCGATTCCCGTATTATTTTAAGGAAATTTGGGGGCGTCACAACACTGATTTGAAAGAGCAATGCTATTCGTCATCCTATTTTTCATCATCCTCTCATCATCCTATGATATGACATTAAATTATTGAAGAATATTTATTATATTTTATTTATTAGCCTATCACCTAATGACATATCATGGGATGATGAGAGGATAATGAATAAATTTATTTGATCTAAAAATACGTAAAATCAATTTAACTTAAAAACACTCAAGGGACTCAAAATAAAATATTATTTAGCTTAACTTTTAGTTTAGAACATAATATTCTCCATCGTTAATTAAAAATGATGAAATTTACTAATTATTTAAAAGAGTAAAACCATATATTTAAATCAAATATTGAAAGCACATTTAAAATCTCACAACATTTTAAATAACTAAAACTAGGTAATAAAACGATTTTGTACAATTGTAATATTTTGCAACTATTCAAAACATCATTAAACAAAATAGAATAAATAATAATAAGACCTAATTATTTGATAAATTAAAATCGTTGAACCGGTTTGAAAAGCTCCAATAAAATAACACTCTTTGAAACAAAATAAAAATACAACAAATTAAACTATAATGAAACTAAAACTATTAAACCAGAGTAAGATTGATAACATATCAAATGATGAAATCAATAATAATAATTAAATAACTAAAAATACTAAAATCAAAGATCTCACAAACCACCAATGACATTAATAAATAAAACAATAAATAAAATAAAACCACTAAACCAAAAATAATAATAATACAATCCAAAATAAAAGAATCAATAATAATATATAAATAAAACAACATAACCAGAAATAAAAATAAATAAGATAAACCACTAATAAAACTGTTAAAATAAATATTAAAACAGCCAACGTTAAAAATAAAAGAAATACATAAAGGTATACAAAACTTGAGATCTCACATGGGCATTAAGGACTCGCATGGTGGTCGGAGGTAGCCAAAAGACAAAATGTCGGAGGTTGTCGGCACTGAAGTGAAAAATCTAAGAAAACAACTGAAAAATCTACGGATAAAAAGATAGAAATGACCAAAAATGAAACTGGAAGAAAGGGGCGAAGGTGAGTGGAGCCACCTCAACCCACCTCTGCCTATGGAGAAGAAGTCATTGAGAAGGTTGGCTGGAAATCACTGAAATGAGAGAGAAAAAAGATAAGAGAATTTCAAGATTGTATTGGACAAATAGTATATATCTTGTATTGGACAAATAGGTTTTTTTTATTTTTTTGTAAGCGACAAATAGTATAAATAAATTGAAATGATCTTTGAGGTTCAGTGTAGTTTTTATTTTAAATCTTTTAATAACAAAATTTCTCAATTAAATTGGCACCAAATCTATTATAATAATTTTATAATTATTAAAATATTCATAAATCTATTTGTGAATAGAAATACTTTATATATTTTTCAAACGAATTACAGTATTTATAAATTTAATAGATGAAATAAAATTATATAACACAAAATATAAAGATTCGTTAAATTTATAAAATAAAAAAAAAATCAAAATATGAATATATTCGCGCGTACGTATCATATTCTCACGTCGTGTTTATTATGTGAATAAAAAAACTTAGGGATAAATGATGACTCCCACGAGGCCATCGGCACCTCAAACTTGCGTTGTCAACTCCAAATTGTCAGTATTTGGAAATGTCAAAATGTTAAAATTAGAATTAACACTCATTTTTATTTTATTATTATATTTTTATAATTTTTTATATATTTTTTTAAAATTTTAATATATTTTTTTAAAATTTTAAAATAATAATAATAATAATAAAACATAAATTAAACTCCTCTCCACTATCTCCAAATCCGAATAACTCAATCAAGCCAAGAGACCATCGGTACCCTGCTCAAACTTGCATCGTCAACTCAAAATTGTCAGTATTTGGGAAGGTAGAAATAACAAGGCAAGATGAGTTCTTAACTACGGACCCAGAAAAGGCCTGGTTTTGCTCTTCCTATCGACCTCCATGGAGACCGAAACAGATAAACTACAAGTTAACTTTGGAAAATCCATCATAGTACCTAGTGTTCAGGAGCTGGCCAAGCAACCCATCTCCAACATCCCACCTAGGTACCTCCGAGATGATCAGGACCTTTCGTTCCTCTCCTCTGAGTCATCACTTCCATCGGTGCCAGTCATCGATCTTCAGAGGTTGGTTATTGAAGATTCATCCATTTCTGAATTGGAGAGGCTGCACTCTGCTTGTAAGGACTGGGGATTCTTCCAGGTATGCTCTGTATTTTTCCAGGCCAGCCAAACAAGAGCCAAAATAGGTTATCTACTTTTCTTTTCCTAGAAAACTTCTGTTTTTAGGATTTCGAATATCTGATTCTAATCCATATCAGTTTTAGATGAAGATATATTCACCCCAAGCGGAAGTTGCTAAATACTTTATTCTCTCCAAAATACTATGGCCCAAAAAGTACACTTAGCGATCTTGGACTGTTGAGGATTATGCATATGGATAATTATACTTATCATCCTCACACACCATATCTATTTTATTTTATTTTTTTGTTTATCATATTACAAATATGTGGTGTTTGAATGATAAGTACAACAACTTAATTAACTTAACAAAAATCAAATGAATTAAAAATAAAATAAAAAATAAAAAATAATATATATTAAAATTCGTAAAATCTGTAGTGTGGGATGATGAGAAGTATCTCTCGTATCTCAAACTACCAAACATGAACATTTCATCCTCCAACCAACATGAATCCTCTGTGAAGTAAAAAACAAAAAAAAAACAAAAACAAAAAAAAACCATGAATCCTCTGTGAAGATCCAACTATCAGTATTGTGCCAACGCATGGCAAGTTCTTGGAAGTGGGAAAGACCAATATGCCAATTTTATTTTTTTTGTGATTTTTGGGGGAAAGTCCAATATGCCAACACAGGAATCCTCTCTCTCTCTCTCTCTCTCTCTCTCTCTCTCTCTTATCAAATCTAGCATCACTACTTTGACTTATTAGCACTATGTTCTTATATTGTTAAGAGAAGGTTGTAAACCATGGAGTCAATAATTCCTTGTTGGAAGAATTCTGGACAGAAACTGAGAATTTTTTCAGACTCCCCTATGAAGAGAAGAAGAAGCTTTGGCAACAGGCAGACAATCATGAGGGCTTTGGGCAGCTCTTTGTAGTTTCGGAGGATCAGAAGCTGGACTGGTCTGACATGTTTTGTATGACTACTCTTCCACTCAATCTGAGAAAGACTGGCCTGTTTGAAAAGCTTCCCCCAAAGCTCAGGTTTCTTTGTACCTTCAGTGTGGTTTTAACTGCACTGATTAGAGTTATAATGCATATACATTATTTGAATTCAACTTCATATTTGTGTTGCAGAAACACCTTGCAAGCATACTCTATAGAAATGAAAAATCTGGCCATGGAAATCTTAGGTCATATGGCCAAATCTTTGAAGATGGATGCTGATGAAATGAGGGAGCTGTTTAGTGATGGAATTCAGTCTATGAGGATGAACTACTATCCTCCATGCCCTGAACCAGATAAAGCCATTGGGATTACTCCACATTCTGATGCAGATGCTCTAACAATTCTCTCTCAGCTCACTGAAACCGAAGGTCTCCAAATCCGAAAGGATGGAAGATGGGTTCCAGTAAAACCTCTTCAAAATGCTTTTGTGGTCAATATTGGAGATATCATGGAGGTGATAGCTTACTCTGATCTAAATACAGTATAGATCTACTTTATAATCAAAGTTATTTTATCATCTGACGAACCACTTTGAGCCACATTTTGTGGAATTGTTTTTGAGTAATCTCTTTATGGCTAGAGTATTTCTCATAGATAAAACCTGATCAAAAGAACTGTGTAGGAAAACAATTGTTAGCGTCCCCTTGTATGTTTCAACCAAGCTACTAGTGTGTAAAATGCAATCCCTTGAATCAAACCATAGTAGCTAGGAGAATGTCTTTGAGGGTAATCTGAATCATTTTGATCATATCATTCTTGCATATTGGTTGCCGCTTTCAGGGTTTGGAATATGTTATATCCAGCAACAGCACAAGACTCAGAGCTAAACTTTTAAGTTAAAAGGACATTCATGATTTCACCAATTAGCTAAGATCTTATCAGAGACTAAGTTGGAACTTCATATATAATTTCTTTTCTACGTGAAGTTGACATTTGATACTAAAACTTCTTGTTTGCCCTGCAGATTGTGAGTAATGGCATTTATCGGAGCATCGAGCATAGGGCAACAGTAAACTCCTCAAAAGAAAGGCTCTCCATTGCTACATTTTATACTTCCAAGCTAGATTCAGAGTTGGGACCTGCACCTAGCCTTATTGGCCCTCATAACCCAGCAAGTTTTCGACGGGTTCCGTTGGAGAAGTATATGAAGGACTTTTTTGAACGAAAACTAAATGGCAAGTCATACCTTGATTTCATGAGAATAGATCAAGGGGAAGGCAACAGATGCTGATTATACATTAGCTAAATAAAGCAGGAGTTGAGTAGCCACAAAGGTGCATGACACATTGTGCAAGAATTTAGTTCTGGACGTTGCAGTGAATTTAAGTGATATACTGATATTAATGATTGTGAAAGAAAAAAAAAAATTCAGGAATTTCTGTTTAATGCACCTCGTAAGAAGGCATATAGATTTGCAAGGATTTCATATTCCAAAGGATAATTTTTTTCCATATGTAGTGATTGCAGTAGATCATTTTCTTCTCCCCTCCATGTCAATAACTGGTTCTAGGATTTTTGTTAAAAATTAAAAGGAAAAGGAAAAAGATTGTCGATTTAAGTATTTATACCTTGTTCAATAGGAATAAGGAGTAGAATTTCTCATTTCATTTATTTTATGCCATGTCATGAGAAAGGTATTGAAAGTTTCGAACAAACTTTTGGAATTGGGATAGCCAACGAGAATTTAAAATAAAGAGTAATGATTTATACAAATTTTTAGGATTTAAGTCTCGCAAATATCTTTATGAAAAATTAGTCTTTTTAGACAGTGAGATGAGATTAGATAATTTTAGATAAAAGTTGAAAGTTGAAGAAAATATTATTAGAATATTATATTTTAATATTATTATATTTCAATATTTGAAAAACTGTTTATTATATTTTGTATGAGAATTTAAAAAATTTATAATAATAAGAAGAGATTCACTATGGTAAAGATTAAAAAATCATTTTTCCTCATGGAGTCTATCTTTTTACAAAGAATCTATACCTAGGGGTGGACCTATGTTGGAGGGTGGGGGGCTACGGTCTCCCAAAATTCTCCAAAAAAATCATCTACTATATATAAGTATATATATTTACATATATATATAATATTAAATTACCCCTCAAGTAAAAAAAAAAATTAAAAATTACCCCCCAAATTTTTACTATGATTATTCTCCAAAATTTCAATATACATATAATTTTATTTTAACTATACTAAAATCTAAATCTTAACTCATCTAATCTCATAATTACTTTAATAGTCTAATTCTACAGTTTGGCTATAAATTTCTTATAGTTATTAGAAATTTCTTATATTTATTCTTGATTTATAAATTTTTCTTAAATCATAAAAAAAATATGAGTAAGTCAAAAACAAATTATTCTTTATTTAAAAAAAAATAAGACATGAATAATTCGAAGGGTAATAGGTTTAGAGAGCTCAATAGCGATGGAATGTGATAGTTCTATCACTAATGAGCGTCCTTTTAAAATTTACATATAGTACACACTTTATCGATCGCCTCAAACACAAAATCATGGTTTTACCCCTATCTATACCAAACTTACATACTTAAAACTTATATATAGCATTACTCAGAACCAAAAAACAAAAAGAGGAAATATCACTGCATCTGAAAATAAAAATAAGTGATCTTTATCGATAGACCTTAAACAGTTACTAAAGAAGAATTTAGGATTTTTTAATTCCACAATAATTGTCAAATATTGAATTCTATATATTTTCAAAGTATGTTTTTATAGACGGTGTAAATAAATAGATACATGCCTAACTCTCTATGATAAGTATCAAAAAAATGAAATAATTACAATTAAATGATTAATTGCCTCAAATCAAGGGGTTGCTAATTTGGTGGAATTGTGAGAATATTTGATTCTGTCAATATTCTCTCTCAAGTTGGTGCATGGAGGTCCGTAATTCTCAATTTGCATAGAAAATGATGGAAAGGTTTTTGTCCCAATGCTTTGGTGAAGATGTCCTCAACTTGCTCACGAGAAAATGTGTGAACGGCTGTAAGGAGTCCCGCCCGAATTTTGTCACAAATAATGTGGCAATCAATCTCAATATGATTAATGCGCTCGTGGAAAACAGGATTGTGAGTGATGTGTAGAGCAGATTGATTGTCACAATAGAGGCTAATAGGCTTGGAATGAGGAACACCAAGATCTGTGAGGAGCTATTTCAACCAAGTGAGTTCATAAATAGTGACTGCCATAGCACGATATTTAGCTTTAGTAGAGGAACATGTCATTGTTGATTGTTTTTTTGTTCGCCAATAAATTTGGCTCCTGCCAAGCTAGATGAAGTACCCTGTGGTGGACTGTCAAGTAAATGGGCATCTGACCCAATTTGAGTCCGTGTAAGCAGTGACATGCAAATTGTTTGATGAAGAGAAAAAAATGTCTTGACCGAGACTACCTTTGAGATAGCGGAGAACACGGATAGCAACTTGCATGTGTGGAACTCGAGGAGTATGCATGAACTGACTAAAAATATTCACTACAAAAACAATATCAGGATGCGTTATAGTCAAGTGAATGAGACGTCCAACTAGTCGTTGGTAGGCACCAAGGTCGGTGAGGAGATTTCTGTCATGATCAGTGAGCTTCAAATTTTGTTCCATGGGGAAATGAGAGGCACGAGCACCAAGTTGTCCACTATCAGTCAGGATATCAAGTGCATACTTGCGTTGGTTGAGGAAGATACCTTTTTGAGAGCGAGCAACTTCAAGACCAAGAAAATATTTGAGAGAGCTGAGATCCTTGGTTTTGAGGTGTGTAGAGAGAATGCTCTTGAAGACCTCGATTTGGGAAATATCATTGCCAGCAACCAGGATGTCATCAATATAAACAAGGACAAAAGTAATGCTAGTGTGAGTCACTAGAGTAGACAAAGAATGACTAGCCTGAGACTGATGAAAACATGCATCAAGAAGCACAGTAATTAGTTTAAGAAACCAGTTGCAAGAGGCTTGCTTAAGGTTGTATAGGAATTTTCAGAGCCAACAAACACGAGTCTCGCCCTTAGGAAAATATCTGGGTGGTGGGGTCATGTAGACCTCTTAATCAAGATCACCATGCAGAAAAGCATTGTTGACATCAAGTTGATGGATGACCCAATTTTTTGTGACAGTGACTGCCACAAAGCAGCGGACAGTGATCATTTTGACAATACGAGCAAAGGTTTCATGATAGTCAATACCTTCAACTTAAGTGTAACATTTGCTACTAGCGAGCTTTGTATCTCTCAACGGAGCCATCGGCTTTGAGTTTGATTTTGGAAACCTATTTACATACAATGAGTAATGAGTGTCATATCAGGAGGAAGAGGCTCAAGAGTCCAAGTGGCATTATCTTCTAAGGCTCAGATCTTAGCAGACATGGCCTCACGCCAATGAGGGTGGCGGATGGCAGTGGAGTAACAAGAAGGATCAACGGATGTGGTAAGAGCAATTAAAAAAGCAAGATGAGAAGGAGAAAATTGAGAATAAGAAAGAAAAGTAGATAAAGGGTAAGTAGTACCTGAGATTGAAGTAGCCGATGAGGATGTAGTGAACTCCATGTGTATGGTCAGGCAAATGTAATCCTGAAGGTATGCTGGATAAGTACGTCGAGGGCGAAAGAAAAGGAAGAGAAGGTGGCGGAGGTGGTGGTGGATCGGGTATAGTAGTGGAGAGGGAGGAGAAGGTGGTGGTAACATGGGTTCGGGAATGGGAAGAGGAATAATAGGTAAAGACGTATCGGGAGGAAGGGTGGTTTGAAAATGGAATATTTGTTCATGGAAAGTAACATCACGGGAATAAGAGATGGCTTGGGTATCGAGGTTGTAAAGCTTGTATGCTTTATATTGACCGGGATATCCAAGAAAGACACATTTTGAGGCATGGGGAGAAAATTTGTTATTGAAAGCATGAAGGGTTTGAGCGTAACAAAGACACCCGAATACGTGTAAATGAGCTTAACTTGGCGGAATATCAAAGAAAAACTCAAAAGGGTGTTGAACCCAATGTTTCAAGTTTCATATTTACGTATAGATTTTGATGATAACAAATAAATTCAAGTTTTAAGCTCAAACTGTCTACGCAATGAAGCCAAACACATCTACAAATCAAGCATAAGTAAGAAAAAAAACAAGTCTACAAATGAAGCTCATAAAGTGATTTTATACATCTCTTGATAAAACTCGAAATTGAATTGAGGCTCAAAATTCATATTTTCTCATAAAGCATCAAAATATATTTTTTACAAGTGCATGACATCATTAAAAGTTTTAGTTTTGAAAATTGTAATTTTCACATGTACATGACATAATTAAAAAATTTAGTTTTAAAAATTGTATTTTTTTATATATGCATGACATCACTAAAAATTTGAATTTTGAAATTTTTTAAGATGATTGATTGTCATCTTTAACATATGCATATTTTATTTGAAATCTTTGAGAAATGATTGATGCATTTTTGACAAATGCAAAAAGTAAATGATTTGATTTGAAAATCTTGAAGAGTGGTTGATGCTCTTTTGACATATGCAAAAAAAAAATGATTTAATAAATCATGCTCATTTTTTCATATGCAAAAAGTAAAATATTAGGTTTGAATATTTTGAAAAATGAATGAGGTTCTCTTTGACAATTGCAAAAATGAGATTCTTTTATTTGAATATTTTGAAAAATGAATAGTTTTTTGACATATGAATATTTTCAAATGTGAAAATGAATATTCATTTGCCTATAAATAGCTCACTTGAGGTCTTCAAAAATTAGAATAAGAGCTTACACATCAATTATTAAAGCTTTACATCATTCATTTAAAACCTTCACTCTCTCTTTTCTAAGCATTGAGCCTTAGTCCTTTTTCATTTTGAAAAAGATATAGTTTGCACTGTATTGTTCTTATCCCACTCATTAAGGAGTGTATTTTGATAATCTACCCACTATCAGCTCTTATATCAGTAAGATGGTGTGTATAACCCTTGTGTATGTAGAAGGTATTCTACACGAAAAATAGTTGAATCACTAGGTGTGAGGCGATTGTAAGTGTAGATGGTGTTCTACACGAATTCTTTGTAGCGGTGTTGCTCAAATATGTAATAGGTTTCTATCTCCATCTGAAGCAGATTGGATAATGAATTTGGAAATGCTAAAGGAGTAGCTTGAAACGAGGACATAGACAGTGGAGCTGAACGTCGTTAAAATACTGAGTTTGCTATTTTTTACCCTTACTCTTTATATTTCCTACTACTTCATATTTTGGTTATATTTTTTTATTTAGTTTATAAGTGTTAATTTTTTAATATAACCTAATTCATTCATTCTCTTATGTTAGTCATCTGGAAAACAATTGGTATTAGAGTAAGAGCTCTGTCATAAGATTAATTATCTTTTGAGTTAAGATCATATGGCTAACATTGCAGTTATATTTGTTGAAAGTCAATCCAATAGTCAACCTCCACTATTTTGTAGAGACAATTATACATTCTGGAAAGCTAAAATGAGAATATTTTTTCAATCTTAAGGTCGAGAAATTTGAAAATGTATTGTAAATGGGTCTTATATCCCAACAAAAATTATTGATGGAGTAAAGGTCAAAAAGGAAGATGAAAAGTTTGATCGTGAAGACGATAGACTTTATACAGTGAATGTAATGGATATGAATTTTCTATATAATACTCTCAATAACAATGAATTTAACAAAATAATGACTTGCAGGATAGTAAAGAAAATTTGGGATAATTTGAAAGTAACTTATGAAGGAATTTTGCAAGTCAAATAATCAAAATTTTATATTTTTACCAATGTATATGAAATATTTAAAATGAACGATAATGAATCTATTGCTTCTATATATACTCATTTTGCTAACATTATAAATAGCATGACAGCTCTTGGTAAGATTTATTCTAACTTGGAGATAGTAAGGAAAATTCTCAACTATCTGCCAAAATGTTGGGAATCAAAAGTGGCGACGAATCTTAAAACTAGAGATCTTAAAAAAAGTCGAAATAAATGAACTCATTAGGTCACTTACTACCCATGAGTACATATTGAAAAAAGGATAAGAAGAAAGAAAGTAAAAGAAAAGCTTGACACTCAAAATAGTTCCCTAAGAAAGTGAAAGCAATGAAAATAAGGAAAGTGATAATAAAAATAAAAAAATTGCAATGATCATAAGAAGATTTAAGAAATCCTTAAAGAAAAATAAAGATCCTTTAAGGAAATATTTCAAAAAACTTTCCAACAAAAATACTGGTAAAAATGACTCATTAATTTTTTTATAAATATAGTAAGTTTGGACATATCAAGGTAGATTATCCCCTATTAAAGAAAGATTAATACAAAAGTAAAAAAGCAATGAAAACTAATGGGATAAAGATTCAAATAGCTCAGACAGCGACGCAAACAATAAAGAATCGACAAATCTTTTTCTTATGGCTAAAGATGATTTTGAGGTGAAAAATCTTGATAATATTGAAAATTATTCTTATAAAAAATTGTAAAATGTTTTGGAAGAAGTATATGAGGAATTTGAAAAGTTGGGTATCAAATATACCACTTTGAAAAGAAAAATTCTTCTTTAACAAATAAAATTGATGTTTTAAGAAAAAAAAAATAGTTTCGAAAGATGAAAATCATAAATTTAAAAATAAAGTGACCAATTTAAAAAAAAAAATACTGAAAACTTTACAAATGGAAAAAAAAAAGATTTGAAAAACTTCTTTTTAATCAAAATTGTATTTTTGATAAGGTAGGCTTAGGATACATGCCAAAAGAAAAATACAAATCTTATAAAAACCTCTGATAAACCTTCTAGATCAAAATCCAATATTCAAGATTCGTTTCATAAAAATAGATTTTTTAAAGAAAGATATTATTATAATCATTCAAATTATTCATACATGCCATGTGTTATTTACAATTTTTGTAATAGAAATTGTCATAATTACTATACTTGTCGTATTTGAAGAAAACATATAATGACTATTAGGATCATATGGGTATTAAAGAATCTTTTTTCTTTTATTACTAATAAATTAAGGACCTAAAGAATTTGGATATCAAGAAAAATTATTTTAATTGTTTTTGTAGGTATACATGAAGTCCTCCATAGATAAAAATAAATGATTTTTAGATAGTGGATGTAAATATTTTATTCTTTATGACAGAAATAATTTAGGAAAGTTTAATGTAAAATCTGATGAAAATATTTTTCTTGGGTATTTTACGAATGGTAAAACTTATAGGGTATTCAATAAAAGAACTTTGACTGTATGAAAATCTATGCATGTAGTATTTGATAAATCTAACCCTTTACTCTCCAAGAAATCTATTGATGAAGAAATAGAAGGTACAAATAATATAAATAGTCTCAATCTCAACAAAGAAAATACAATGGAAGAAGTTCAACATGAAAACATCAAGAAAGATCATCAAGACCCCAAACAGTAGAAACATGTGAAAGATCGTCTAGTGGAACAAATTCTAGGAGAACCTTCACGAGATGTAAGTACTTGATCATCTTTTAGAAATATTTGCAATCACATCACTTTTCTATCTCAAATTGAATCCAAAAATATTGATAAAACACGTCTTGATGAATCATGAATTCTAGTTATGCAAGAAGAGCTAAATTAATTTTTAAAAAATGATGTTTGGACACTTATTTCTAAACCCAAAAATTATACTATTATTGGAACAAAATGGATTTTTAGAAATAAAAAAGATGAGTCCGAAGTTATCACTAGAAACAAGACTCAACTTGTAACTTAAGATTTCAGTCAACAAGAAGTAATCAATTGTGATGAGACATATGCACCAGTCGCAAAATTAGAAGCTATTCAAATGCTACTTGCATATGTTTGTTATAAAGATTTTAAGTTTTTTCAAATAAATGTTAAAAGTACTTTCTTAAATGGTTTTAAAAATGGAGATGTATATGTTGAGCAACCTCCAATTCTCCAATTATGTTTTCAAGCTCACAAAAGTATTATATGGACTCAAACGAGCTCCTATAGCTTGATATGAGAGACTTAATAGTTTTTTAATTGAAAAAGATTTTTCAAGAAGAAAAATCGATACAACTTTTTTTATCAAATATGAACAGGATGATATTCTTTTAATTCAAATTTATGTGGATGATATAATATTCAGTGCTACTAATGAAAACATGTGCCAAAATTTTGTTAAGAGTATGCAGGAAGAATTTGAAATGAGCATGATGAGAGAACTTAACTTCTTTCTCGGATTACAAATCAAGCAAGTAAAAAGTAGAATATTTATTAATCGGTCAAAATATATCAAAGAATTACTTAAAAAGTTTGAAATGGAAGGTACGAAAGAAATTGGGACACCAATGAGTCCAACCACCAAAGGTATATTAAGGTATGATTGGTAGTCTATTATATTTGACAGCCAGTAGACCAGATATTATGTTCAGTATATGTTTATGTGCACACTTTTAGTCATCTCCAAAACAATCTCATTTGATTGCAGTCAAGTGCCTTTTTAGATATCTTGCCGGTACAATTGACTTAGAGTTATAGTATCCAAAGAACACTTATTTCGATCTTATCAGCTACTTAGATACAGATTATGCTAGTTGCAAAGTTGATCAAAAAAAGACAAGTGGAATATGTCATTTCTTAAGTCATGTACTAGTTTCATGGTTCAGTAAAAAACAAAATTATGTTACATTATCTACTGCTGAGGCAGAATATGTTGATGCAGGTAGTTGTTGTGCTCAAGTTCTTTACCTGAAGCAACAACTTGAGAATTTTAAGCTTAGGTACAAACACATTCCAATCAAATGTAATAATGCAAGTGCTATAAATCTTTCAAAGAACCCAATACAACGTTCTAGAACTAAGCATATTGAAATTAGATATCATTATCTTAGAGACCATGTGTAGAAATGTGATATTGTACTAGAATTCACAAGTACACATGATCAATTGGCAGCCATTTTCATAAAACTCCTACCAGAAGATAGACTATTCATGATTAGAAGAGAAATAGAAATGATGCATGCCATGAATATCTGTTAAATATTTTTATTCTATTATCTCAAATGACTTATAAAAAATTGAGATTTTTAGCCTCATTTCTCAAATGCATTTACTCTGCATAAATCAACATGTTATCCTTATCGAAAGGATTGGGCAGTCGAAATGAAGGGACAAACAAGGTTTTTAAGTCCTTATTTTGTTGCTTTAAGTCTACTATTTTTCTGTTAGATTCGTGAACAAGTCATCGAAGTACATTGATCTTCTCGTTAAGCTTTTCAATCTCGTAAGTTTTGGACTATAACCGAGTGGAAAATGAGACAATGGATGATGAGTATCAAGTTTCGAGACTCACAAGTTCATATATTATGATTTGACTTATTAGTCAGATCACTTTCGTGCCGCATCACAGCACCTATGGCAAATGTAGAAACAACTTGTGACTGAGGTGAAAAATATCTCATATTTTGATTACAAGAAATAATAAAAGAAAATTGATAAGCCATTGAGAATTTGTAGCCCAAGAATGCAGATAAATTATAGATATAAGAAGAAAATTTGATGCAAGGTAGATGAAATTGAAGACGATTCTTATATAGATAGAAATAAGAACAGGACAAACTATCATCTCTTTAAATCTCACTTAATCAAGATTATAAGATATGTTGGATACATATTTTCAAAAGTTACTTGGCTAAGCCAACGAGATTAACTGCAGGTTATCCCTATTTTTCTTGTAAACGCTACACCTCTGCTGTTAGTTGTTTTTGTTGAGTTTGCATTTGATCTATCTCTCATTCCAGCTCTTTTATTCATGATTGCAGGTCACGAGCATATTGGTCTGCAAATTTCTTCAATTCATTGTTCTCTTATTTTAACTTTTTATTCTTTATATCTTTATTTGCAAGCTTTTAATGCAATTTAGATATTTGCTTATTAAAATGATCAACCCACTCACTCTCACCAGTAGCCTCTGAGACATAGTCGTAATAGAGGCAACATATTGAGTACTGAGAGTTCTTGCTGCTGCAACAACTTTAGGATCAGTCTTACCAGAAAAGTGCATCTTTGCTCCTATCATAGTGTTGACAACCTCAGGATAGAAAATGCGTGGTTGAGGAGTAAAGGATTCTTGGTTCAAATCTGGAACATTAACGAAAGAATTTCTCTCAGCCATACTATCGTTCTGGATAAACAATAACTGGATCGATGAGGAATGTGAGATTTTTGCGTAAGTATCTGATGAGTGAAAATGGTCATCTTTAAATAGCAACCTAAAGCTTTCAAATCTTTGCAAGATCTCATTTGTCAACAACATCAACCGGATTTGAATCACCTTCCGCACCGAGTCGATAGAGCTAGGCCTCAAGCTTTTGTAACTTTTGTCAGACATAGGTGGCTTCAATTAGTCAACTCTCTATAACTTCTATTCATGCATCATTTTATTTGTTTATTGGTTATTGCGGAGAGACGTTTAAATGAAATCACTTATGGTTCCTTTTTAATGATGCCTAAAGGGAGAGAAGTTTTAGATGTAGACGAGAATACTAACATGTTCTCTCCAATGCTTTATTTAGATAAAAATCATGTTTGAATTCTTAACCTTGTTATATATACTAGAATTATATTTATCTATTGCTTGAAAAATAACGCATATTCTTAGGGGGGGCTTAAGTATTACTACAGGTCTTAAAATTCTACTAAGTATTTGTCATCATAAAAAAGGAGGAGATTGTTGAATCCAAGGTTTCAAGTTTCGTATCCACGTATAGATTTTGATAATAACAAATAAATTCAAGTCTCAAACTCAAGTTATCTATGCAATGGAGCCAAGCACATTAACAAATCAAGTATGAGCAAGAAAAAGAACAAGTCTACAAATGAAGTTCATAGAGTAATTTTGTGCACCTCTTGATAAAATTTGAAATTAGATTACGGCTCAAAATTAATATTTTCTCATAAAACATCAAAATTCATTTTTCACATGTGCATGACATCATTAAAAATTTTAGTTTTGAAAATTGTAATTTTCACATGTGCATGACATCATTAAAAAATTTAGTTTTGAAAATTATATTTTTTCACATGCGCATGATATCACTAAAAATTTAAATTTTAAAAATTTGTAAAATGATTTATTGTCATTTTTTACATGTGCATGTTATATTTAAAAATTTTGAAAAATGATTGATACAATTTTGACAAATGCAAAAAGTAAACGATTTGGTTTGAAAATCTTGAGAGGTGGTTGATGCTCTTTTGACATATGCAAAAAAAAGATGATTGGTTTGAAAAAATAAATCATACTCATTTTGTCATATACGAAAAATAAAAGACTAAGTTTAGATATTTTGAAAAATGAATGAGTTTGTCTTTGACAGTTGCAAAAATGAGATATTTTTATTTGAATATTTTGAAAAGTAAATAGTGCTTATTTTTTACATGTGAATTTGTTCAAATTTGAAAATGAAGGCTGCCTATAAATAGCTCACTTGAGATCTTCAAGAATCAGAACAAGACCTTACACATCAATTGCTAAAGTTTTGCATCATTCATTCAAAGTCTTCACTTTCTTTTCTAAACATTTTGCCTTAATCCTTATTCATTTTGAGAGATATATAGTTTGCGTTGTTTTATTTTTATCCCACTCATTAAGAAGTGTATTCTGATAATTTGCCTACTATTAACTCTTGTATCAGTAAGAGAGTGCGTATAACCTTTGTATGTGTAGAAGATGTTATATGGAATAGTTGAATCACTAAATGTGGGGTGATTGTAAGGGTAGAGGGCGTTCATCACAGATTTTTTGTAGCGGTGTTATTTAAAGGTATAACAGGTTTCTATCTCCACCTAAAGAAGATTGAATAGTGAATTTAAAAATCTTCAAGGAGTTTCTTGAGGCGAGGGCGTAGGCAGTGGAGCTGAAACTCGTTAAAATACTAAGTTTGCTTCTTCTCACCTTTACTCTTTATATTTCATGTTGCTTCATAGTTTGGTTATATTTTATGTTGTGTGTTTGGTTTATAAATGTTAATTTTTTAATATAGGAAAATGCTACTCTTCCCTTTAAAATGTATCCCGATTGCATCCCGTTTTGGGATTTTTTTTTTTTTTTAATTTTTTTACATGATTTTAAAGTGGTGTTTTAAAATAATATTATAATTTTTTTATATTTTTAAAAAATGTTTTAATATGTTAAAAAATCATGTAAAATAAATTTATTTTACATGATTTGTTTAGCATATTAAAACATTTTTTAAAAATATAAAAGAACAAAAAAAAATATTATTTTAAAACACATACTTTAAATTCATGTAAAAAAAACTGGAAAAAAAAATCCCAAAATGGGATGCAATCGGGATACATTTGATAGGGATAAGTGGCACTTCCCTTTAATATAACTCAATTCACCCCCCCTTGTGTTAGCCTTCTGGGCAACAAGGGGATTTATTTTGGAAAATATGACTCGGGGTGCAATTAAAAAGATAAGCTGCAATGAGAACACATTCACATCAAAATTTTAAGGGTAAATGTGCTTGAAATCGGAGACTACGATGTTTGTGCTCCACATCACCATTTATTGTAGAGTCTCAACACAAGTACATCGTGAATGATGCCATGATCATGGAGATAATTTTGAAATTTGTGGAAAAAAAAGTATTGTCCATTATCAGTTCGTATTATTTTAATCGTGGTGTTGAATTGATTTTGGATAAGTGCAAACAAATGCATGAGATGAGTATAAGTTTCAGATTTATATCGCATGAGATAGATCCAAATAATGCGAGAAAAATCATCAACGATTGTAAGAAAATAGTGAGCACCACAAATTGAAGAAATGGGATAACCACCCAATGTGTCGCAAAAAAATACGATTAAATGCAAAAGTACTTTTATTAGCATTTGAAGGAAAATGAAGTCTAGTGTGTTTAGAACGAGCACAAACATCACAAACAGAGATAATACAAAGACTATTATTAAAAAGATTAGGAATATTTAAGCGGGAAGGACGACCTAGGCGTTGGTGCCAAAAGATCTTATTTGCGAGAGTCTAGGTAGAAAAAGTCATAACGGGTTGAGGTCGATACACATAAAGTCTATTGCAAAACTCACCCGCTCCAATTAGACTTTTTGACTATGGGTCCTGAAAAAACCAATGAGTAGAGAAAAAAAAAGACAAGACAATAATTATTAGTGGTAAGCTGGGATACAGAAAGGAGATTAAAATTAAAAGCAAGGACGAAATAGACATTTGTCAAAGTTAGGGATTCAGCCAAATAAATTGACCCGATCCCTTTAATTGGCAAGGAAGCACCAGTGGGTAAGCACACCATCAGCACATGAGAGGGAGAGAAAATGTGAGAAAAAATGGTCCAATTATGGCACTTGTGGTGGTTAGCTTCACTATCAATGACGCATATTCGGTCTTGAGCAAAAGAGAGGGGGTGAGAGTTACCCACGAAATTTGCAAATGGAGTTTGTGGGTTGAGCAAATCCAAAAGTTTTTTATAGAGGTCGGGCATCAGACTACGTATCGCCAACATCAACGGCATACCAGTGGAGGCGGAAGCTTGATGAACCATCGGTGAGGGCAACCCAGTGGGTGGTTTGCCAAGAAGTGAATGCCGGTGCTTGTCACGAGATTCACGGCCTAGAGGGCATCCCACGATTTGCCAACAACAATCGTGGGTATGGCCGATCAGGCCACATTCTATGCATCATGGAGGTTGTTTCTAGTGACCATGGGTTGCGACCGCTTGAGACTTGGATGAGGGGGGCCGAATGAGGAGAAGCCTTTATTGCTCTTCCTAAAATAAAATAGAGAAAATTTTTGTGATTGGAGGGAGGGGCTCCATGGCCAGAATTTGTGTTCTCAGTTGAGAGAAGGAATTGTTGAGTCCAACCAAGAATTGGTAAACCCTTTCATCTTCTGCTTGCTGTTGTAAATCCTTGAAATTAGTGCTTTTTAACAAATGGTTGAGTTCATCCCATATTTGCTTGATCTGGTTATAGTATTCATGAATGGAGTTGCTACTTTGGTGCAAGGATGAAAGTTCACATTTGAGGTGGTAAATATGGGCATGGTTCCCATAGCAAAAATTAGCTTAGAGGTCAAGCCATACTTCGTGAGGATCAGTATGGAATTCGAGAGAATTTGCGATGGAGGGACTGATTGAAGCCAAAAGCCAGGTAAGTACCATGTCCTTTGTTTGATTTCATTGAGTGTAATGTGCTAAGTTGGGTTTGGGTGGAGAGAGTGTGCCATCAACAAAACTGAGTTTGTTTGGCGTTGAGGGCTCGAGCCATGGCTTTTTGCCATTTTGGAAAATTATCACCATGCCTAGCTCTCTATGGTAACTATCAAAAAAGGGAAATAATTACAATTAAATGACTAATTGCCTAAGATCAAGGGTTGATGATTTGGTGGAATTGTGGGAATATTCGATTCTGTCAATAATAATAAACATCAACGATGAAAACACTTTGCTAAGCCGATAACTTGAGTAGAATGCCCTTTATCTTGCACACAAACTCTACACATTTGGAATCATGTGAGTGGTAAAAGTTCAAAAAGTTGTAATGAAATTTCTAAAAAATAAAAACAGAAAACTAATTTTGTGTGGTAGCGCTAGATCTTGACCTTATATATCTCCACAAAATCAATCTCGATTTCTCTTCACTTTTTTTTTTTTTATAGGAAAATATTTCTAGGCGTTTTTAAAAGAACATAATATAAAAATTATTTTTCATTACAAATACTATACATATTGCATTCATATATCACTTTGTAAATGTGTCACACGTTTATGGTTTTTAAATTCTCTCTTATTTTTTTCAAAAATAATTTAAAAATTGATGGACAAAACCAACTCAAATGAAATAATGGTGTACTCTAAATGATTTTCCTTTTCACATATATACATATTTAAAATTCGGATAGTGAAAGATTATTAAATATATTTATATATTTTATAAAAGTAAGAATTGGTTAATAATTAAAAGTGCAATGCACTTTCACAACGTGTATCATCAACGTACCCAATACACTTTTACAAATATTCTTCTTGGTAAGCACTATGTCGAGGTTATGCCTAAGTTCTTAGGAACGCCAATATGATAAGATGAAAAAGATACTCTTTTTGGTCCAGTTTAACTCATTTGGTCCATATTTTCGTTTTTTTCCACCTTTTCCAAAATGAACAATATCAATGTGATCTAGTTGCTGCATAATCTCTTCTCCTAAAAGCTATCGGGGTGACATTCAATGGTCTATTGTCCATCAAAGATAGTCTTCTTTATTCTCCAAATGTGTGATAACCCGGATTTTTAAGTATCCGTTTAATTTTCATATGTAGCATGATTATGTTTCTTTAAAATCATTTTAAGTAACCTTTGGATATATGTATATAGTTTTTATGTTGAAATGTTAAGAGTAGGGTTGGGTACAAAGGTGGCTTGTTTTAAGGAGAAAAAACGCATAACCTGAGATCTCGCTAGACCCTCGATGGATGTCTGGCTCCAGCGAGATAGAGGGAGTGATTTGATGTCTTTTGGTAGAAAGACCATAACTTGCTCATTTGATATTGGATTTGAGTGATTCAAGAGGCTGTGGAAAGATAAGAGAAATATATATAGCTTTTATGTTTTGAGTTTTAAGAGATATGGATTTAATAAAATAAGAAAGTGGGATTGAAGTGGTAGATTTGAATTGGAGATAGATAGGCATTGACTTTGAAGTTGACTAAAGACTTTAAATAATATTAAGTCTTTAGATTATTTTCTCAATTATCCTAAAATCTGAACAAGTGTGTAGAGAGGTGGAAAATGAAGAAATTTTATTTAGTAAATTTTGTGTGAAATAAGAAGGATCATCTATCAAACATTTGGTGGGTCCAGATTAGTGTTCTCGGACTGATCTGTCTACTTTTAGTAGAAAAATAATAACATGATTATACGAGCTTCAAATGAAGTGATTCTAGTTCCTATAGAACCTTAAGAAGTATATCTAGAATTTTTATGTTTTGGGTTTTTGAAGATAAGGAACGGATCAATGACAAAATCTGGTGTGAAGTGGACGGCCCTGGGTTGAGTCCAATTGATAACCGACTTAGATTAATTGTCCTATATTCGGCCCTGTGAAGAAAATTGTGATTGGCTATCAATTTTTCTGAGGTCTTGACATGTGTAGGAGTATGTGTCATGAGGATATGAATTGATCTAGAAGCCTTGGTAGATAAGAAAATAAAGGTAAACAAATGGAGAACTCGGACTGAGTGTTCTCAGGTGGTTTTGACATGTTTTTGTGTATTAAGAATATCTCTGTCATTTGATCTTGGAATAAGGTGATTCAAAATTCTATAGAATCTTCAGAGGATGATCTAAAACTTTCATGTTGTGAGCTTTCGAATAATCGAAACAGATCAAGGATTTATTTGGGATTAAAGTGGACGAATACATCTCATTGGAAGAAACCATTATACTACTTTGTCACTTTGTCTTTTCCTTTCATGTGCTGGAATGATTCTAAGCATTGATCAAGATATGCATATAAGTGGTACAACCATGACCTTTGGATGGAGATAGGACAAACTAAACCTAAGCTTTAGGGGTGATGAGGAGCCTAAAGAACTTGGAAGCTCATACACGGCTCTAAAGGGAGAACAGGTTACCTATGGGCAGATTTTTCATCTTCTTTTTCCTAAGGTGTCGCCCCTAGGTATATATATATGTGTGTGTACTCTTCTTCCATCTTCTTTCAAAGAAAACTTTCAGTTATAGTAGAAAGAGAGCAAGCAAAATTCACCTAAACACACTTATACCACTAGAACATCAAAGAGAAGGCAATCTAGAGGCTTTGGAGGGAGGATTGTCTAAAACTTAGTTCTATTATCCAACCAAGCTTTGTAGAAACTTGTAAGTATACAATTTAACTTAATCTTGGCATAGAATAAGTGAATTGATGATTAGATCATGTATGTTACTTGTTTGAGCTTAATCATTGCTTATATGATTGAAATGAAATCTATGAGATTATGGATTGTTCTCTTGGTCATGAAAAATGCTAAGAAAATTATAAGAACATAGATTTATATTTTAAATAAGTAAAAATAAGGTTTATGTGAAAAGATTGCATGTTTTAAATTGAAAAATCTCATAATCTGTGATCTCGCTCGACCCTCACTCGACCTATGGATCGAGCGAAGAACAACCAGAACTCTTTGCTAGAAGGTCGCTCAATGTTTGGCTTGAGCGAAATGCAACCCGAGACTTCACTCAACTCTCACTCGATATTTTGCTCGAGCGAGAGGTAACCCGAGACCTCGCTCAACTCTCGCTCGATATCTTGCTCAAGCGAGAGGCAACCCGAGACTTCGCTTGATGCTCGCTCGATACCTTACTCGAGCAAGATACCCTAATTGCTTAAATTCATGATTTTTTCTTGGATAAAAGTGGATGATTCAATAAAGAAGAATTATACGTGTAATATAAGTGTATGATATATGTTCTATTGGAGATGCATACAGCATGAGATTTAAGAGTATATACATGTTCCATTCTGTGGTAGATTTTAAGAAAAGGGGCATGGCATGTATCTAAGAGGATAAGAATAAGAAAGGAACAACTAAGAATAAGACTATGGATAAGTTAGTCACGTTGTGATGGGGACGGCGATACGTAACGCCCGGACGACTGACGAGAATATGGATATGGCCCAATCATGGGTAATAATAGTGGCATGACCCGACCACGGGTAATAATAGTGGTATGGTTCGACCACAGGTAATAATAGTGGCATGGCCCCACCACGGGTAATAATAGTGGCATGGCCCAACCACAGGTAAGAATAGTGGCATAACCCCACTATGGGTAAGAATAGTGGATAAGACATGGTCCGGTCACGAATAATAATAGTGAATATAAGTAAAGACTTATAAGAATAAGAATAAAGAGTCCTGTATGATACAAGTTTGTTTGGGCAAGAAGGACGTCAGTGGAAGTCCGTATAAAAGATAGGTCTAAGAAGAGTGGTCATTGACCTGCATAAAGCATTCTCATAAGTTATATGTTTTTTATTATTGCTATGATTGATAAGTTCTTATGTTATCTATGTCATATTTCGTTGACTGTGTAATTATTGAGATTTCTTAGAAATCTCACTCTTTTATATTTTATCTATCATTCCTTATGGAATGATAGAAGGTGTTGCAGGAGTAAATAAATTGTCATCAGACATCACAGGAGATTCTGAGGAGCCCCGAGAGTCCTACAAAATACTCCTCTCTTTAGAGAATGATCTCACATATGTGATTAAATGGAATAACAAGAGTATTGGATGACAGTAAGAGATGATATTTGTTAGAAGAAAACTAACTGAGTTATGTAAATTCTGGATTCAATATATTATGATAAATGAAAAATTATGAAGGATATAGTTTTATTATTCCATCTGATCTATTTATGCAAGAGTTAGATCTCTTTGCATATATTAGAGATTTACCTCTTTCCGCTGGGTTTAGCATTGTAGTTAATAGTAAGTTTAGGTGCATGCACAGTTTAAAAAAAAAATCGGGGCGTTACAGAATGATATCAAAGTAATACGACTCTGGGTAAACCTTAAATGTCCTAGGAAAAATGATCACGTCGTACTAAAATAGGTTTGGATTTGATTAAGAAAGACTTAAATCCTAAAAAAGATTTGGTCAAGTTAGTTTCTCTCTTGGAATTGTGAATGTCTGGAATTTCAAAAAAATCAAAATTTCTAAGATAGATTATGTGATAGAAGTAGAAATTGACAATGTGATTGATGTCGGCATCATTAGTGACAATGTTAAGTTGATAATGAAGTGTGATGCCTATTTTATTGATTCTGGAGTGGTGAGATTTATTGTATGGTGGTATACAGAGATGTAAAGCATATGTGGATTCTTAAAGTCCTTATAGTGATATTTGATGAAAACTTTGCTGGATGATATCAAGTGGTAAAGAATTTCTCTTTCAAAATTGAGAATTTGAGGTTAACCAATCAATTTGATAGTTTTATATTGATGGAATTTGAGTTAATTTTCTTTAGTAATAGAAGGTAAAAGATTAAGTTCTGGCGAAAAGATGTTACGATCAAGAATGACATAAATGTTTAAGAGTGTTAGGCTTTAATTTTATTGACCCGGACTGTGGTTGTAATATCAAGATTTGGGAGAAAACGTCATAGTATAAGTGATTTCTTCGAAAATAAGGTAACTGAAGTTCTAAATTCTGAAGAGTTGCAAAATAATTTAAAGAATAAAAGGTTACAAGTTTATCGATCTTATAAAATTCCCAGACATGTTTCTTAAATTAGGTAAGGTTTTAGAATTTTGGAAATCTGATTTGTGATAATATTTGAATTTTGGGGCACAAACCTCATATGTTAGTTTGATCTGTGTTGGAAATTGATAAGTTTGTGATAATCAGAATGAGATGGAGTAGAGTTGAATGGTGGATATAAAATTTTTTAAGAAAATACTTCCTTAAGGATGAAAAGTATGGATTTGGTTAGCATTTTTTTATGATTGAGGAAATAATTTTTTAAGGTATAAGTTCAGACGAGGAAAATGGTATAAATGAACTACTGGTACATAGGCAAAATGTTGATCTTGATTATGAATGCGTGATATCTACAAGTTTACAGTCTTGAGAAAGGTAACTTTTGGTTCCATTTTGATGTGATTTGATATGTGCAAAGGCTATTTATATGGTAAATTCTAAGAGTACACAGCATTAACATGATGTTGGTTCCGATCAGAGACTTAAATTACATTGATTTGAAGGAATCGGTGGGGATTTGGATTTTTACTAGGAGGAAAATATTGTTTGTGATTACCTTGGAAGAAGGTTTTTAAGTTACAAAAAATAGAATATGAATGAACATTTGGTTGATAAAGCATAGAAATCGACTGAGGTCAATTTAATTTTATAATTATTGAATTTTATTGGAGGATGTATTAAGATTCTTGGAAAAAGTCAGGGTTTTAAATTACTTATATGCTTTAAAAGTTTTTAAAAGAGACGTGCCGAGAGGGAAGAGTAGTGTTGGCAGCCATATTGGTATTACTGATTATATGATTTTTATAAGTACACACTGAGAATATTTTAGTGTTGAGGTTGAACTTCCGAATTTCGACAACGAAATTTATTTTAAGAAGGGGAGAATGTGATAACCCGGATTTTTAAGTATCCGTTTAATTTTCATATGTGGCATGATTATGTTTCTTTAAAATCATTTTAAGGAACCTTTAGATATATGTAAATAGTTTTTATATTAGAATGTTAAGAGTAGGGTTGGGTACAAAGGTGACTCGTTTTAAGGTGAAAAAGCCCCTAACCCGAGATCTCGCTCGACCATTGCTAGATGTCTGGCTCGAGCAAGATACAGAGAGAGATTTGACGTCTTTTGGTAGAACGTCCATAACTTGCTTATTTGATACCGGATTTGAGTGATTCAAGAGGTTATGGAAATATAAGAGAAATATATATAACTTTTACGTTTTGAGTTTTAAGAGATATGGACTTAATAAAATAAGAAAGTGAGATTAAAGTGGCAGATCTGAATTGGAGATAGATAGGCATTGACTTTGAAGTTTACTAAAGACTTTGAATAAGATTAAGTTTTTGGATTATTTTCTCAATTATCCTAATATTTGGACAAGTGTGTAGAGAGGTGGAAAATGAGGAGATTTTATTTAGTAAATTTCGTGTGAAATAAGAAAGATCATCTATCAAACATTTGGTGTGCCCGAATTGTGTCGACGCCCATATTTAGCACATATTGGAAACAGAACCAGTACATTTGAATTTCCTGCTATTCCTTTTCCTCCATCCATGGGTCTAAAATTCCGTTTCCTCCCAGCATCTTTTCCTCCATAATACAGAAATCTCCTTTTTCCAGCTACTTGAGTTTGCACCATTACACTCCTCTATTCAACTTCTGCTATGGCTGCTATGTTCACCAATTCTTGAAAATTCTCCATTCGTAAACATGCCACCTGCATACAAATCCGTGGCTGCAATCCTTCTTGAAACTTTTGCGCTCTCATCTTTTCAGTGGCTACTAAGTGTGGGGCAAACCTTGCCAATTCCATAAACCGAGTTGCATACTACTCCACCGTCATGTTGCCTTGTATCAACGTGGCAAACTCTAGAGCTTTCTGCCGCTTCACAGATTCCAGAAAGAATCGATCATCAAATTCTTTCTTAAACCATTCCCACGAGGGCACTACATTTTCTCCTAACTCTAGCTTCAACAGCCTCCGCTTCGTGTCCCACCATAATTCTGCTTCTTCTTGCAGCAAATGTCCCGCATACTGCACCTTTTGAATCTCAGTGCAACCACTAACTTCGGAAATACGTTCCAGGTCGATAATCCATTTATCAGCCTTTAATGCTCCTTCTATCCCTATAAAATGCAGGTATCGGTAGACTAGAAATTTTTCATACGGACATCCTTGGATTTCTCCTCTATTCTCATCCTACTGGCGATAACGACTCTGCTCTATTTGATTTCTTACCACTTCAATCATCTGCCGAATGGCTTCAGCTATCGCTTGGCCTCCTTCTAATGGAGGGTTTTGCGTCTCCTGTCTCCCTTCCAAAGGTGGATTCTGTGCCCTAGGTTCCCCTTCCAAAGGTGGGTTTGGTGCCATCTGCTCCTCCATCCTTGGAGGAGTAATTACAGGAGGATTTTGTGCTGCTGGTTCTACTCATTTCAAAACAGGACATCCTCTTGTCATTTTTACCTTACCTGAAACATACCAAACTCCATCATAAGCTATATTTGCTTTAGAAACCTCCAAATTTCTAAAGTCCAAAATATTCATCCATATCACTCCAATTCCAATCTAGTAAAGATTCAAGCCTATTTTTGTGCCATCTGATCCCTTTTTCCTAGGACAATGTGGATTTTACCCAGAAACATAATAGCTCTGATATCACTCTATGATGCCCCCAACTCACGTCTGGGAATTAACGTAAATCAAGGTGTTAGGATAAGTAATACTAGGCTACTCACGCTCTTACGTATCAAGATCTAATGGAAAAATTATAGGAATTATAATATACACAGCGGATAAGGTCTCAAGTATAAAAATTTCTAAAGATCACATAGGGCAAACTTTATCTTTCAACTCCCACATCTTTCATTTATTCACATAACATTGTACTGTTATATATACATGCCCAAAAGAGTTATCAAAGTTAACAAAATACTATTACATATCAAAAGACCATCCTTATGGTCACTTGGGTTCTTTCTTAACTTCAGAAAATTTCATCCCATAACAGAACATATCCAGGTTAAGACAACGGTCTTGCTGAAGATATTGCCCATGTGGTGTCGAATAGACCACATATATGGACAGGAAACCATTCAATCTCAAAGTTAGGCAGCATCCTGTACGCTGCTCCTCCTCAGCAAAAGTGGGTGCACTGTGGTAACAAAACTTCACTGGTTGATCATATATATAAAGTCCCAAAGATGCAAAAGTGAAATCTAAATAGGAACTATAACTAGAGAGTCCCTCAGGACTCCCTAGAATCTCCTGCAGTATCGGGGCTTTCTCCTTGGCAGCCATCACATCTTGTTTATAATTTATATGTACAAGGAAGAAATATAAAACCACAACAGAGTGAGATTTCCTTAGAAATCTCAGTAAGTACATAATTAGCTTAATAAAGTATAGACAAGGCCATCACTAATCTTTTTAGAAAAAGATACTAAACATGATCAAAAACATGTTTCATGTGACTTATCATTAACCTACACAGGTATGCACTCTTATAAAAACTTATATTCTTTTTCTTAACAAATCTGCACCTTTCAATACTTATTTATTCCTTATTCCCAATGGGCATTACATATCGCCGTCCCCATCGCATATACTCTTTTAAAGCTTATTTATTTCTTATCCCCAATGAGCATTACGTATCGCCATCCCCATCGTATATAACTCATCAATCACCCGACCGTTACGTATCGCCGTCCTCGTTATGATGAGTCTCGTGTCAATCTTCCGGGCATTACGTCTCGCCGTCCCCATCTTGACACGGAACATACGTAGCATAGCGGGCGTTACATATCGCCGTCCCCACTAATCATATCACTTCCATGGGCGTTACGTATCGCCGTCCCCATGATAACACATAACACTCTTATCATACGACAGGCATTATGTATCGCCATCCTTGTCGGCACATCAGTCATTCAGGCGTTACGTCTCGCTGTCTCCATCATGACGTGACTAACGTATTCATATATCTTATTCTTAGTTGTTCCTTTCGTATTCTTAGGAATGTTTCTCAAGTACATGTCATGCCACTTTCTCTTAAAATTCATCACATACTAGAAAATGCATGAACCCTTAAACTAATCACATATTCATATATATATGCTTGTAACATAATTCTTGCAACGTATCTTACACAAGCTATATGCTTAGGTAACACATATATAATTCTCCCATATTGCAACTTCAACTTTTATCCCAGTCAGAGCTCTGGATTTTAGCAAAATAGGGTATCTCGCTCGAGACAGAATCGAGCTAGATTTCTGCCTAAAACTCAGGTCTGGTACTTAAATCTCAATTTCATCCATAATTTAGTCCTTATCTCTCCAAACAGTAAACATAAAAGTTGTAGATCTTTCTCTTAGATTTCTATAACATTTTGAATCACCCAAATCCAATATCAAATGAGCAAGTTATGATCATTTTACTAAAAGACATCAAATCTCTCCTTGTATCTCGCTCGAGCCAAACGTCAAGTGAGAATCGAGCGAAATCTCGACCTGAATCTCGCTCGAGTGAAACGTCAAGCGAAAATCGAGTGAAATCTCGAGTTTAATGGTTTTCCAACCTAAAACATGCAATCTTTTCACATAAACCTTATTTTTACTTATTAAAACATAAATTTAGGTTTTTCTAACTATATATAACACATTTCCTCAACAAAAACAATACAAGTATTCTTAGATTCCATTTAATCACTTAATCATGGCTTCAAGAGTTCAATACTAGCATGCAAAGTTCAACCACTCAAATAAACCTTTTCTATACTAAAGTTAAGTTAGAATGTGGACTTACTAGTTATCAAAAACTTGTTGGAGATGATCAAAACAACCCTTGCAAGCTTTCTCCCCAAAAGCACTCACTTAGCTCACTTAGGGAATGTGTGGAGGTTTAGGGACTTGTAAAGGATTTTTCTTTGGGGTTCTTCAAAGGGAATGTGTGCTATGCTTCCAAAGAGAGTTAGAAGACTCTCAAATGTCTATTTATAGGGGTGATGATCGACCCATATGAAGGAAAGAAGAGGGGCAACTTGGTAAAGATAATATGTTTTTAGTTTGCATGGGATGAGGTGTCCCTCCTAACCCTATTTCATGATTAAACTAAATCCCCAAAAAATCTTAGGCTTTGCATCTGAAATGATCATCCAATGGTCAGTATTTGAGATATTTTTGCAGTCCATTTAATCAATGGTTGTGATGAAAGCTTATGGGATAAAGGATGAGGTGGCATCTCACCTAACCATGCATGCATCACCCTTTCCAGCCTTCATCTGGCTAGCCACGCCCCTTAGCCTTCCCCTAACCCATTTAGTTACATGATAATCCCCTTAAGACTCTACTTAATAAGTTCTAAAAGGCCCCTTCTTGGTTTAGTTAGCATATAATAGAATTTGGATCCATATTCTCTAACTCGAGTTCTGTTTAAACTCAGTCTAGAGTTATCCACTTCCTTCTAACATAAGTTATTGATACTATCCAAATATTCAAATACTCATAACATGAAAGTTTTAGATCTATCTCTTAGGATTCTATAAGAATTAGAATCATCTCATTTGGACCTCATATGAGTAACTTATGCTCATTATACTAAAACTCGACAGTTTAATCCGAGAATGAGCACCAAGTGTTTGATTTTTGGTTCAATCACTTCCTCTTGCATTTAAGCCCTAATTTTTGAGAATTCAACTCCTTCTAAGCTTAAGATGAATTTCTCTAGTTAATACCTTGTTCCAAATCTCAAAAATTCCTCCATAATATTTTTTTTTTCTATAGTACATGATTTCACTCATTCTAAACTCAATACTCTCATTCAAGTCTCCATCTCTATTTTCCTAGAAAATATACCCAATATATAATCCTTCTAAAAAGAATTTCAAATAAAACTTCATCTTAGAAATTTCGGGATATTACATTATGGATTGTTCTCTTGGTCATGGAAAATGCTAAGAAAATTATAAGAACATAGATTTATGTTTAAATAGGTAAAAATAAGGTTTATATGAAAAGATTGCATGTTTTAGATTGAAAAATCCCATAATCTGTGATCTCGCTCGACCCTCGCCCGACCTATGGATCGAGCGAAGAACAACCAGAACTCTTCGCTAAAAGGTCGCTCGATGTTTGGCTCGAGCGAAATGCAACCCGAGACTTTGCTCAACTCTCGCTCGATATCTTGCTCGAGCGAGAGGCAACCCAAGACTTCACTCAACTCTCGCTAGATATCTTGCTCAAGCGAGAGGCAACCCGAGACTTTGCTTGATGCTCGCTCGATACCTTGCTCGAGCGAGATACCCTGTTTGCTTAAATTCATGGATTTTCCTTGGATAAAAGTGGATGATTCAATAAAGAATTATAC
Organism: Platycarya longipes; assembly: GCA_036559045.1. NCBI lineage: Eukaryota > Viridiplantae > Streptophyta > Magnoliopsida > Fagales > Juglandaceae > Platycarya > Platycarya longipes. The sequence continues at coordinate 19,378,207 of CM071798.1, forward strand.
GTGTAATATAAGTGTATGATATATGTTGTATTGGAGGTGCATACAGCATGAGATTTAAGAGTATATGCATGTTCCATTTTGTGGTAGGTTTTAAGAAAAGGGGCATGGCATGTATTTAAAAGGATAAGAATAAGAAAAGAACAACTAAGAATAAGACTAGGGATAAGTTAGTCACGTCGTGACGAGGACGACGATATGTAACACCCGGACTACTGACGAAAATATGGACATGTCCCAACCACGAATAATAATAGTGGTATGGCCCGACCACGGGTGATAATAGTGGCATGGCCCAACCACAGGTAATAATAGTGGCATAGCCCAACCACGGGTAATAATAGTGGCATGGCCCCACCACGGATAATAATAGTGGATAAGACATGGCCCAACCACGGGTAAAAATAGTGGCATGGCCCAACCACGGGTAAGAATAGTGGCATGGCCCCACTACGGGTAAGAATAGTGGATAAGACATGGTCCGATCACGAGTAATAATAGTGAATATAAGTAAAGACTTATAAGAATAAGAATGAAGAGTCCCTGTATGATACAAGTTTGTTTGGGCAAGAAGGACGTCACTGGAAGTCCATATAAAAGATAAGTCTAAGAAGAGTGGTCATTGACCTGCATAAAGCATTCTCATAAGTTATATGTTTTTTATTATTGCTACGATGGATAAGTTCTTATGTCATCTATGTCATATTTCGTTGACTGTGTACTTATTGGGATTTCTTATAAATCTCACTCTTTTATATTTTATCTATCATTCCTTATAGAATGATAGAGGGTGTTGCAGGAGTAAATAAATTATCATGAGACTCAGACGTCACAGGAGATTCTGAGGAGCCCCAAGGGTCCTACAGAATACTCCTCTCCTAAGAGAATGATCTCCCATACGTGATCAAATGGAATAGCAAGAGTATCGGATGGCAGTAAGAGATGATATTTGTTAGAAGAAAACTAACTGGGTTATGTAAGTTCTGGATTCGATATGTTATGATAAATGAAAAACTATGAAGGATATAGTTTTATTATTCCATGTTATCTATTTATGCAAGAGTTAGATCTCTTTGCATATATTAGAGATTTACCTCTTTCCACTGTGTTTTGCATTGCAGTTAACAGTAAGTTTAGGTGCATGCACAGTTTAAAAAAAAATCGGGGCGTTACAAAATGTGACCTGATGGTAGGAAGTAGCGATGACCCATGTAACAATGTTTACGACTGTAGGCCAACCACATTGAATTCGTGTGCATATTGCATACTAGACATGCCAATTTGCCTATAGTGCTCCAGCCCAAAAGGTTATTGTACGCTGGAAAATGATTAATTGTCTACAATAAAGCAGCACGCATTCAGAAAGTTTGGCCTACCATGGCATCATAAGTATCTATTCCAGTATTCCACAAATTAGCAAACTCACCAAGCAACGGTCGAAGGTAAACATCAATTTCATTCTCAAGCGACTCAGGATTCGGTGTGAGTAATGACAACATGAAGAACAGATCCTTCATGCATGACCATGGTGGCAAGTTATATGAGACGAGAAGTATTGGCCATATGCTATATGGTTTACACATTACTGAATTGGTTAAAGTCATCACTTGCAAGTCCAAGTTGAATGTTGTGAAAATCTCCTACAAACTCAGGATAATCTCTGCCAAAATTTTGTCACACCTTAGAGTCAGTCGGATGTCTCAAAGTGTTATCATCTCCGACCCTTTATGTTTGATGTCACATAATGCTTTTTGATGTTTTCTTAGACATGAATAATCTCTGAAACCTCGATTTCAGTATAAAAGATCGTAGTACCTTTTGAGGCACTTATCAGCGCCTATGTGACGTGTCCAACCACCCGGACGCTACACACTTTGGCCACACTTGCTTGTTGGCATTTTCCTTCCAATATAGTATGTAGTCATTTTGACATGCATGCATCTCGATATAGTTAAAACCTAATCCACACTCTAAGAATTGTGCCTCATTAAAAGAGTTGGGCAGGAGTGTATCGGGAAATGCAGTCTTCAAAAGTTTAATAAGTATGTTGAATTACTTTACACTCCATCCGCCTATTGTTTATGTGCATAATTTCACAATGAATGATAGTTTTGAAAAGATTGTGTATCTAGAATAAAATGAATGCCGAGCATCCTCCAACAATTTCTTAAACGTGGTTGTGTCTAGTTGCACTTGGTTTGGACCCTTCGTAGGTATATCCATCTCTTCATCATCGAAAGTGGTAGCTACATGAATATCGCCTAGCATCTCATGGATGTCATCAATGTAACCATCATCACCAGTATGATCATTTTCACCAGCCTCGATAGTGTGTTTATTAATATTCATAGATTCTTGCTCCCCATGGAAGATCCATTCTGTCTAAATTGGATCTCATCCATGTAATGAACTATTGTCCTTCAACCTCGTTGATAAGAAGGAACAAGAAATTATGACATCTTTGACACAGACATCGCACTCGATTGTTGCTATTAGAGTGAGTTCAAGCTATTGTGAGAAAATGTCTAACCCTTCAGCATATTCTTTTAACCTAAACCCATCTTTGATATTCATCCAGCTTTTGTTCATTTATATAATATGCAATATTGATGATTAACATCAACGAATGTAGCCTTTCTAGCAAAGATCAAGCATATATCAACTTGTTTCATGATAAAGAAATCAAGATTTGTTAGGTCTGCCCCGTTTTCAAAATAAATGTATAAAACTTATAAAATCATTATTGGATACAATAGGTTATCTATCGACGCCCCCGCTTACACTTAGGATCGGACGCAAATCAAGGCGTCAGGGATAAACAACACAAGGAAGTTCAACCCCCATTCTTAGCTTAATTTTAAGTATGCATTTAAAACTAAAAGTAGTGAATAGGAAATCTCGCAGCAAAAAAGGTCAAGCCGTTCTAATTTTAGGCAAAGACTTAAAATTTTTGTCTTACATCACATGATATAACAAATTTAAAATCCCAAAATAAACTTCATATTAATAGCATTGCCAATTGTCTTAGTTTCCACAAAATAAGCGTGTCCCAAAACATCGAGACCTATCCAAAATATAATAAAAATATAAATATGCAACATAAACCACATGCTAACCCCCACAACAGTCCACTATCTCAAGGCTCATCCTTAATCTCTTTAACCCCGAGACCATATAGGAATTGCCCCAGGCCCATCTGGCCGCAATGTAAGAGACCTGTCCCTAACTCTGAGGTATAAACGAGGTCCATAAATAGAGACCCGTCGGACCCCAGAGAGAGATAGCATCTGGTGCATTGATGTCCGGCAGCCTCGTAGAGCACCCTCCATCGCATGTCTGCTATAAACTGGCTGTACAAGATAGAAGTCACCACATTAAAAGGTGGAGAGATCACCAGACCATCAGTGGTCTAGAGAGTCTCTCCGAGCGTCAGGGTCGTCGTCGTCATCTTCTGCAACCACTTCTATTGCCCCAACATTAGACGATAGTAAAAATATAAAAGGATGAAATTTCGAGAAATCTCAGTAAGTACACACTACCTTAACAAAATTATCTCAAGCATACATATAAGCGAATCACAAATAGAACAGTTTTCATGCATATCCGATTAACGACTTAGCAAATGCATATGCTCATGAATACTTTCATAAAAACTTTACTTTCTTTCAATCTTAATGCATATACTTGCTTTTTATAAAAAAAAATGTTCATCATATAACGTACTTCTTCTGACTCATGCTTTTAAAAACCCTTTTTCATAAAAGCTTTTCGTTTCGTTCATCATTTCTTATCTTAGGCCCCATTTACATATTCGTATCATTCTTGGGGCTCGGAAGCTATTCTTTTCATGACTTCTTATTGGACACCTCACGGTTCTCCTATATACCATGTGTTCCTTGCTAGTTACCATATTACCTGGCGACCACTCAAGCCTAAGTGAATACATTATGCGTTATAACAACACCTGCAGACTATTCAAGTTGGGGCGACTACGTTATCCGCTCTTCATCACTCAGTGACCACTCAAACCGGCGACTACATCCTTGTTCTTATAACAGTAAGGCCAGAGCCAACACCGTCCTTGGGCACCCACTAGCTTTAGGTGCGACCACGCTCCGGACATCTTTTGGAGCTATACATAGTCCGCCAAATGTTCTTCGTCGATCTAAGGGCTTTCACTCGACTTTAAACACTCCTAAGTGAACATGAAGTTTTGCTGGGACACTACCATGTCCCAGCTTTTGGGGTTATTATAAAACTTTAGTTCTTTTTCTTTTTTTTTTCTTTGAAAACATGTTTGACTCAAAAACATGATTTTCATGCTTCATGCATGCGACATGCAAACTTAGTGCTTAATGTGTGAACCATAGAACTAGTTTCAAGCGCACACTTTGTCATGCATCATTGACAAGTCAACCACCACATGATTCCATCTACACTTCATATAAAAGCACACAAACGGGCTTAGTACCCAAAGAGGAGCTCTCAGCCTCAACCACTAGGGTTGGGCTGAGACTCCTTCAAGGCCACTTTCTAAGGTTTTTTTCCTCTAATTTCCTCCATGTACTCTTTATGCCTTAATAATGTTAACTAAACATTTTTAGTACCACTAAGAGGGGTTGACCAAACCCTATAATCCTTAGGTTTGATATTTTAATCACTTTTCTCTCAACCAAATAACATGCTTAATCTTTTATAGGAAAGCCAAAAAATCATGCCATTAGATCCTCCTAGTTTTCATGCTTCTAAACTTTCCAAACATTCAAGATTGTCATTACAAAAAAGAATAGTTGATTTTGGAAAAACTTAACCCTAAAAGTCTCCAAATTTAAAGCCCATATATACATCAACTTAATCCTTTTTCAAACTCCAACTTTATGTTAATATGCATGCATTTTGTCATCATTTTTCATGTTAATCATGCTTCATTCACCCTTTGCAACAAAGTGGCTAAATCCACCAACATGATACAAATATTAAACCTAAAATAATACACTAACCAAGAATGAATTTTGTAACTAAATATGCAAAGCATTTCTTCGAGTAATCTAACCTAGCATCACCAAATATCCAACAAGCCTTAATCTTAATCATGCATGCATTTTATCACTATATACCGTATCAACATGCTTCATTTTCCTTTGCATCAAATTTGCTAGATCCATTAACATAATATAAATTCAAGCCTAAAATAACATATGGCTTAAGCACGGACTTGTAACTAGATAAACAAAGCATTTCCTTTAAGAAAGCCTAGCATGGCATCATCAAGCATACAACAAACAATACAACCACATTCACTCAAATATATATACAAGAAATGGTAGAGTCAAGATAACAATGCACTTACAAAACTCCCAAGTAGAAAAGATTAGCTCTAAAAATATATAAAAGTAATCCATTAAAATAATTTATAAGCATATAGTTTAAAACAAATTCTTAGGAGTATAAGACCTTGGTATGTGCATGTGACCTAACTTAGGTTTCTATTCTTGAAATGGCTTAGGACCTTGCTTACCTCTTCAAATGTGCTTCCCTTCAAGAAAACTTGCTTCAAGCTCCACTAAACTTAAGATATTTTAGTGTTTAGAAGGTGGAAGAAAGCAAAACAAAGTGAGAGTAGAGAGGGAGAGCTTGTTGCAGTGGGTGTGTGTGTAGGTGGAAGTGAGACCAAATTAAATGGGAAGGGAGCATGAGGCCATTCGGCCAAGAAGGTTTTTTAGACATCCTAGGCACTCATTTTCCTAGTTTAGGATTGACCTTTGATGTGTTTAAAGACCCCTTTGATTGACCTCCATCACTAGATCAAATCATGACTAGTTTTAGGTAGAACTCCCACCTCCCTTTCCTTTCTATGGCCGACACCCTACATAGGTTCCAAGCCCCTCTCCTTCTTTCACATCACTCTTCACACACTCACCAATCACCTCATAAGTCAATCCCTAAGATATGTGAATCAAATTTTGGAAAAAGGGACATGCCATACTGGTCGACCATGCCATCTTCTAGCACAAACCGAAACTCATCTCTCTTCTCCATGGGTTTTCTTTCTCATCATGTGTTCCATCAATCACCACTCACTCATATACTCTTACACACACATGCCTTACACACTCTTACACAATCTCATGTGTCCAATCACCTAGATTTGGAAACATTTTGAGAGACCACAAATAGGAGTAGTCGGCCACTCCATCACCCGAAACCCTCCATTTTCCTTCATCCACTTTTCTTCTCTCCAATGATGTCATATCTTCCTAATCATTTGTCAAATCCTTCTTACATGATCCTCCACTTGTCCTATACCTAGATTTGGAAGCAACACATGGAAAACACCAAAGGGAGTGGTTTAGCCATGGCCTCCACCAAAACCCATTCTTCTTCACTACTTCTAGTTCCATCAAATCTAGCATATGTCATTCACCTAGATATGGCATGCTCCTAGGAAGACTCAATTTGAAACTCTCTTCTTCTTCCACATGCCTACCGTGTGTCCCAATGATGAGAAAATCTCCTCTCGGCTTTCACACTCATTCCTCCAAGAAAACAACTAGTCAACCCTCCAACTACTAGTATTTTTCCTTCATATCTACTAGTATTTGAAGACTTACTAAAGCTCTCATAGGGTGACATGTGTCTCCATACATAGGCTTGGTTGACTCATGGATCACTCTCATGGGCTTATGGGGCTTGCCATACCTCTCTTGGGCCAAATACCTAAGCCATGCTCTCAAGGTTTAAAGCTAAGCCCAACTTCACATGCTCAAGTATTTAAACTACCTGCACACCCTTATAATAATTAATTAAATTAAATTAAATAAAGTAAGAAATTCTAGGTCGTCACATCATTGATGGCAACATACGTGCTCGACAACCATATTAAGAAGTAAAATAGTAAATATTGAAGATACACATAACAACCTCAATTTTGGGTTCAAACTATACAACGATTCTTAAATTCAACAACAACCCTCTAAATAGAATGTCATGTCCATCAAAGGTAAGGATTTGGGCTGGACATAGAAACTACACCCCCAATTAGTGAGGCATCCCCTTTGCCTCCAAACATATGAATGCATGAGAAAAATGCAAAAAACATTATTGCAAAAGTTAAACAGCATTGTTGAGAATTGGGCAATACATAGGCACACTCTTTGACTAAATTATGTAGAACGCAAATGCAATAAAGGCACACTCAACATTTTGATTAACACCCTCCAAAAAACACTAGTGAGCATCCTTTGGTGCTTGAACATGTATCCACTATAAGTAAAAGGGGAAAAATAGTTGTATGATTTTGAATCATTTGACATACGAATTCATCAATAAAACCAACAAAGCACAATAGTTGTACCAAAGATCCATTCATATCTATATGGGAATAATATCAAACAGATGGCATGCAAGTGGAAAGGTCAATTTTCCAAAGCAAATTAAGTAGATGCTCAAGCATGTTGGACGCTTAACTCTTTACCAGGAATTACACAATTCAAGGAGGCCATCATTGTAGAACAGAGGATGCAAATAATCTAGTAATGCAGGAAAGAAGGGGAAGGTGGCTAATACCTTGGATGAAGTTGTCACTAAATAAGTGTAATAACCTGTCCTTTTTACATATATCCTTAGGAATAGATTCATTTAGAAATTTATTTTTATTTTAAGGGAATTTTTAGGAAGCTATGGTAATAGGAAGGAAGATCTAAACTAGAAACACCTTAAGTAGTAAATGAAATATGGAGGATTATGATCAAATATTTGAAATTTTAAAAAGATGTAAATTAGAATATTTTATTTTTCATCTATAGAATAATTTAATCAAGGAGATTAAGAGGAAAATTTAGAAAATTGGAAGTGGAGTGGAAAAACACTTAGGTAGCCTAAAATCCAGTTCTCGGATTAGAGTAACATGTTTCGGTATATTGGTGATATCTCCCTCATATGATCTTGTATTTAGGTGATTCAAAATCTTATGGATCAATAAGAGGATGATATAAAACTTTAATGTTTTTAGTTTTTGTATAATAGAATTGGATCAATGGGTTATTTGGGCTGGAAGCAAGCTGATTTGATTTGAGCGTAAACTGAAGCCCGAAATTGAATCACACTCCGACTTATTTTAGAAGCTCGAATTTGATTGGTTCTCTTCATGTTTATCTTCTAGACATGTGTGAAAAAGTTTGTACTTAGTGGTGGAAGAGTTTCTAGAAGGAAAATTTGTATATAACCATGGGAAAAGTAGGAACAAATCTGATTGGTGGAGAGCCAACCAAATCAGCCAAGTTGCCCCTCCATTCATTCTTAACCAATAGCCAACCAAGTCTTAATGGGATCCTTCTAGAATGTTTTAAAGGTGTCTAGAAGAGTTGGAACATGTGGCAAAAGATGGAGGGATGATCTAGAAAACATGGGGGACAAGAGAAAGGCCAAGTGGCCGGTTTGTACTTATCCTAGATATGTTCAGATTTTGTTTTATTTTTTTTTACCCATGTGCTGTAATTATTTGAACCATTGATCTAAATTATTTTAGAGATGGAGGAAGCCTATCCATGGGATAAAAATCTTGGGAGATCATGAGATATAGGGGTGATCATGAGACCTTACAATATATGGGGGAACAATACACCACTCGGCTAAAGAGGGTGCCGAAACGCCCTTCCTTTCTCAAGCCCTCTAATACATTTTTACCTCTATAAATAGACACTCAAGCTTCTCTTTGTTTCCTTTTAGAGAAGCACCATGGTCACAATGAGAGAAAATTAAGAAAAAATACAAGAAAACTCACTCACAATACACATGCCTCAAAAGGAAGCTAAGTAGGAGCCTTGGAGAGAAGGGTAGTGCAAAATAAATTCAAGACTACTAATCTAGTTTTGAAAAAATTTGTAAGTGCACTACTTAACATAATCTTGGTGTAGTATAAGTGCCTTAATTTATAGATTTATTTTGATGCCTATTTGATGCTTGTTTAAGCCTATGTATAATTTATGAAGTGGCTTGAATGTTTTTATTTTATAGAGTGGGTTTTGTTGTGGAAACATATTAAGAAAAATTTTAGAAACTTATGAATATGTTTTATAAATATATATTAAGAGGATTATGTGAAAATATGGGGTTTTGAGTTGAAAAAAATGATAAATCAACCCTAATAACTTTCAAACTTCAAGGGGGTTAAGTTAGCAGATTTAACATCTTATAGTAAAATGGTCATAACTTGTTATTGTGATGTCGAAATTGAGTGATTCAAAAGGCTATGAAAATATAAGACATAAATCTACACCTTTTGTGTTCTAATATTTAAGATATTAGAACTATATAAAGGACATAATTAGGAATAAGTGATAATACAGAGTATGAATACTTCAAAAAAGATGTTTTTCCTTCATTTTAAAACTTCTAGTGAATTACTTGAATGAGATTTTTAACAAGTATGATAAGATTGGGAATATTAATATATTAGGAGGATTTCTTAAGAATTATTATGATAAAAAGATATAATAGAATAATAAATAAAATTTTATATATATAAGAAAAGTTCAAGAAACACTTAAAAATATTTAAGCTATAAAATTATGCAAACTTATGGGTTTGAGTTGAATAAGTTAAGAGAAACAAATAATTAAGAATATTTTCCCATGAAGATTCGGCCAGCCCTTGGTTAAATAAAATTTTAATATTTTATTTAATTGCATACGTATTATTTGTTAAGCTTTGACGTTACAAATTTAGGTGATGTATGTGCATATAGGTTTTTGTGATATGCTTTTCTATGTCATATACTTTACGAAAACATGAAACATGCATGTCACAAGTCTAAGTTTGGATGTATATTACATTTCGTCATATATGTGTGTCATCATAAGTCACGATGTTCATTTTAAGAAAATACGATACGAAAATATTAAGAAAACGTGATAAGTTAAGTGTCCTGTCACGAATGGATGGCGATGCGTAACATCTGGAAGACTGACATACTAGCTGGGACGGCAATACGTAACACCCGCTATGCTAAGAAATTTCGTATTAGAACAAGAACGGCAATACGTAACGCCTGAAAGATTGATGAGCTTATGTATGGCCAAGCTGACGCGTCATGCTGAGAACACCTGACAGAGATGGTGATGCGTAACGCTCGTCAAGGTTATGAAATAAGTATGATCCACAATGTTACGAAAGATAAAATAAGAAATAAAAACTTAAGTATAATAAGAGTGGGTCCATAGGAAATATAAGCTGGTCATTCATATGTCATTCACATGCATGAGCTATATACAATAATGTTATGTGTCATATGATATGATCTTGTCATATGATTTATGTTATGTTTTATCTATGTCTTGTTATATTATATGTGTACTTATTGAGATTTTTGAGGAAATCTCACTTTTGTTTGTTTGTATCTTTCCTGAAAAAAATTATATATTGTATAGGACCCTATGATGGACAAGCGAAAAGCCCCTATGTCTCAAGGAGCTTAGAGGAGCCCTGAGGGACCCTATGACTTTTTCCTTTTTGATTTTTTTTTACTCTCCTGTTGTTGATATTTATAATTGACCAATGGGGTTATGGAGACACAATGCATCCGCCTTCTCAGTGCAGCAAAAGCGTACAGGATGTTGTTTGACGTTAGGATTAGATGACTCATTGTCCATGTGCGGTATTTACACAACACCATATGGACAATATCTTCATCGAAATTTTGGTGTTAGTTTGGACAAGTTTTGTTATGGGAGGAAGTATTCAGAGGTCAAAAAGGAACCGAGATGGTTCTGAAATAGTGGTTGGTTAAATATGTATTTGTATATGACTGAGAAAACAAACAGGATTATGTGTAATAGTACAATATGATACTATTAATGTGTGGATGTGAATATTATTATAGTTATATTTTATTATGTGATCATTAGTTTATTTTGTAAAAATTTTTACTTAGACCATTTTTTCACTGTGAGTCTCATTACATGCTATAAAAAGAGTAGATGCATGCATTATGAGATAGATACGTATGAGATAAGTAGTCTAGTGTTACTTACTCAGATTTTTCAATTTACATTAAAACCCTTAGTGTAAATTGAGGGTGTAACAATAAGTGAGGGTGAATAGAGGCTTAGATAGAGAGAGAGAGAGAGATTTAAATAGAAATTATAATTGAATCCTCTACATAAGCGGCAACCATCAAGATTGGTGTATTGAAATCCTCTTGCATCTGGAGTTACACTTGAAAGCACTTAGAGCTAATAGGTGGAGTGCGAAGAACATATGGGGGAAAAAGATGAACAGGTGTATACTACCTATATAGAAATTATTTGCGTCAATAATTTGGGCACTAAAAAATTACTATGTGTCGCAATAAAAAGCCATGGTCCTTGCGACCATGTAATATTGACCGCAGCTAAGATGTTATTTGTAGTATTATTTGCGACAATAAAATGATGATGCAAGTAGGTAAAAATTGGATGGGAATAAAAGTATTATTGTTCATGTACTTAATTTCACCATTTACGTTGGTTATTTACAGTATTGTTTATGAAGACGTAATAAAGCATTTATAGCGACACTTTATTGACTGATGGAATATATTTGAACACAATGAATCGATCTTATTGTAGTATATATCAAATTCATTTCACATTAGTTAAAAGTGTGATTTAGCTTTGGCTAATCTATTAATAGTGCTCTCACCTCATCAATTTCCAACTGCTAATCCAAAAAATTAGAATGAGTAAAATAATTTACTTTAAATATTTTGTTGAGTAAAGAGCCATCCCTATTCAGAATTCACCACCCTTGTTTCACCAAAAGGGCCATATTAAAATCTCTCATATCTTTGAAACTCATACCTCCATTTGCTTTAGGTTCACACAATTTAGCCCAACTAACACAATGGGTTTTTCTTTCATATTTCCTTTGGCCCCAACAAAACCAAGCCATCATCGATTCTAACTCAGTACATAACCCCTAAGGGAGTAGAAAATAGCTCATAAAGTATGTCAGTACCAACATCGCCATTGCTTTTATTAATACTTCTTTGCCCTCTTGTGATAGTAGCTTGTCTTTCCAAGATTGTAGTTTCTTCCATACCCTATGCTTGATTTCTGAAAGCCCTTGCTTTTGATCTATCAACTATAGGTGGCAAGCTAAGATACCTCTCATAACTATTTTCAGCCTCCACATGCCACATATCAATATTTGTCGCCTAGTAGCTACATTAATATTATGGCTAAAAACCATAGAGGTTCTTTCCATACTAATTTATTGGCCCGAAGCCAACTCATAGATCCTCAATACTTGCTATACATTCAAGTCTTTCGGCATAGAGGCTTTATAAAAGATTACGCTATCATCCGCAAATAGGAGATGATTAATAATCGATGCCCCTTGACATACTTGCACCCCATTGATTTTTTGTTCTGCCCCTGTCCTCTTCAACAAAGAAATGAGACCCTCTATACAAAATAAAAAGGGGTAAGGGAATAAAGAATCCCCTTGCCTCAAGCCCCTTGTAGGAGTAATCGGCCTTTTTGGACTCCCATTGATCAAACCTAAATATGTAACAATTTTGTCACAATTTATAATTAGAACAATAACTTTCAAATCATATGCTTTACTCATATCCAATTTAATAAACATATACCCTCTCCTACCTGTTCTCTTATTTTTCAAGCAGTGCAATAGTTCATATGCTATTTAAAACATTATCAATTATCAACCGCCCCGGTACAAAGGCTGATTGGCATTCAGAGATTACATCATTAAGCAAACCTTTCAATCAATTTCCGATCACATTCGAAACCAATTTATACATGAGATTGCATAGCTTCACTGGGTGATACTTAGTAATTTTCTCAAGACTATTTTTCTTGGGAACCATAGTAATGAAAGTATGGTTCTTGTTACTAGGAAACATACCAGTATTCAAGACTGACAGCACAACTTTAGTGACTTTATGATCCACCACCAACTAGTATTTTTGCAAGAACACCAGGTACATTCCATCAGGACCAGGAGCTTTCAACGAGTTCATTTCCTTCAAAGCTTGTGCTACCTCAACTTCTGTATACCTCGCTATCAGATATTCATTCATCCTAGGTGTAACCCTGCCATGCAAGCTACTCAGAAAATCCATATTTCCCCTATAAGTAGTTGTAGAAAATAGATCTCTAAAATAATCTACAATCAGATTATCTTTCGCTTCCCCCATGACCCACTTCCCCCTCGCATCTTTCAGTTTTGAAATCAAATTCCTCCTTCTTCGATTCAAAGCTTTCATGCGAAAAAATGTTGAATTTCTATCTCCTTCTTTAAGCCAAAGAGCCTTAGAACGCTGTCACCACATCAATTCATCCCTCTCGAATTAGACTTGGACTTGTTTCCTAGTTGTTGCTAACTAATCATGATCCTCTGATCCATCTAACAACATTCTATTCAGTGCATGTTGAGCTTTCTTCAACTCAGTTTGAACTTTCCCAAAGCAAGACTCGTTCCACTGCTGCAACCCTTGCCCACAATTATCAATCAAGTGTATCACCTGACTAATGGAATCTCCCTAGTCCACCCTTTCCCAAACCCTCTAGATAATATCTTTACAACCCTCCTCACCTACCCACACATCCTCAAAACGAAACAACTTCTTAGTTCTCCTCCTCTCTTCCCCATCTCCCTAAACTCCTACCAAATATGGATATGATCAAAATAAGAGCACATCCCATGGGTCACCTTTGCGTTAGGATACAGAGAACACCAAGAAATATTCGCTAAACCACAATCTAATCTTGCATACAGTCTATCCTCTCCTTCCTTCCAATTACACCACATGAACTTAGAACCCAAGAACCCTAGATCACGTAGTACACAATCCTGCACAACACTATGAAAATCCCCAATTGAGATTCAGGGTGAGATCTACCACCTTTCTTTTCTTCTTGGATCAATATTTTGTTGAAATCCCCTAATAAGACCCAGGGACCGCTTCTATTTGCAGACAACAACTGCAGTAAATTTCACACCATAACCCTTTTAGAGGCATTGTGATGGCCATAGACTCTAGTACAATAAAATCACTCACTTTCCTCGCCTACATCCTTAATCACAACATCCACATGATTCACATAATAGCTTTGTATGGACAGCTTAACATCATTAGACCAAAGTAAAGCTAGACCACCGCCTTGACCAACATAGTCCACAACAAAACAAGTAGAGAAACTAAGTAAGAACTTACATTTTTCCATTTCCTTCGCCTTCAATCGCGCCTCTTGAAGGAAGACGAACCATATATTGAAATTAAAGAACTAATTAATTTGTAAATAATCAATAAATAAATAACATTTTTTATTGAACCATATTTGATATATCCACTGGTCCGTCCTCATGTTAAGATATAAAATAAAGTCTCTATCTTTCAATCAGTTTAAATTTTTTAGACAACTGGTGATTTTTTATGGTATCAGAGTAGTGGTCTTAAATTCGATATTCTGTTGGGCCCACTCATTGAGGGGGAGTATTAAGATATAAAATAATATTTTTCATTAACATAGGTTTTTGGGAGAAATTGTAATTTTGCAAGGCTTCCTCCCAAGATAAAGCCAATTTGGTTAAATGGTGTACTATCCCATTACCTGCTCTTCTAATAAAGTTGATCGTCAGACTAGCCATAGTTTTTAAAACAATCTTTACATCCTTTATAATATAACCATACAACGTCCAACTTTCTTATGGATTTACTACATTCATTACCATCTTTGCATCTCCTTCAAGTATAACTTTGCTAAAACTCAACCATGTACATAGTTATGTTGCTTTCCATAGTACTAAACTTTCTACCATAATTGATTGAGCCACCACTTAAAGTTGATCACAACAGAAAGCCATGATTTTTCCTTCAAAAATAGCCTTGAGAAAGTCCTCCCTTGGTTTTTTTCACAGCAGAAAGTCCTCCCTTGAGAAAGCCATGATTCTACCTAGAGAAAAACTAAAAAATAGTCTGGCTACTTTTGTTTAATAAACAACCCTCCTATATTTGCCTACACCTGATCATCATCTTTAGTCCCTCACTTCTTCATCTTCCTCTCCATCCCAACATCTCGACCCCAACATTTCAAAAAAATACCGACCAGAAAAATATCAGCACCACCAGAACTAAGCTGAGCCTCTCTTGAACACAACACCCAGACCCACGAAGCAAACGGAAAAAAGAAAAGAGGAATAAAAAGGTCAACAAGAGCCATTTGAACAAATTTATTAATTTCTGGTTTCTGTTGTTTTTGGGTAGATGGATTTTCGAGGTCGGGGGCGGGGATGTGACGCCCCCAAATTTTCCTTAAAATAAACACAGAAGTCGAGACGTCGAGATGATAACAACATGGGTCACACATCCCAACGACAAGTGCCAAACGTGTGTGCACACGTGACATATATAAAATATAAGTCGCAGCGGATAAATAAATCATTATCTAAGTACCAGAATTTTTTTGAAATATTTTACAAACTATTTTAATATAAACTCTCCAACATGATATTTAATACAGTCATCCGAAATACAAATTAAACAACTACATATTTATAAAATGGGGGGAAATAAATATCTCGAGATAACAATTTATAATTATAACACATCACCGACGGAGCCGTCTCCTCAGGCTCAGCCTCTACATAATCTGCATCCAAAAACTACGACGCCAAGATGGCATCGCAGGTAAGTACAACCCAACCAAACCCAAGATAATAAATACATTAATGCCACAACAATAACCATGAACAAATTACCATATGCATTAGGCTTAAAATCATCTTCCTCAAATTCAATGAAATAGACACACACGCCAAAATCTCATTTTAGTCATAATAAAACTCCAATAAAAACCATCCATCATTTCCCAGAAAATAATATCCACAAAACCAATCATACAGGGCATTACGTATCACCGTCCTCGATATGATAAACACACACCAATCATAATAGGTGTTACGTATCGCCGTCCCCATTATGATTCACACACACTCATTTCATACCGGACATTACGTATCGTCGTCCCCGATATGAAATACACACTCAATGACCATAACGGGTATTACGTATCGCCGTCCTCATTATGCCATCCACACACACACGCTGATCACAACGGGCGTTACGTATCGCCGTCCCCGTTATGACTCAACCAAAAAACTATTAAAATCTATAAACTCAATAAAAACCCAATTTCCATTTCCAACACATGAATATCCGAAATCATGCAAAAATTTAATTTCCAAATATTTCCATGAGCATGCGCGTAAATACACAATGCAGACAACCATGCACCAAATAGCCAATAATTAATAAATTCCAATAATAACCAAACACAATAACTGTTGATGCCAAAAATATATTTAAATCTTAAAGCTTGTTTGGAAAGTACTTACAACGGGTAAAAGTGTAAATCCTTGAATTCCGCAATGTTCACAGCGGTCACTCGTACGTTAGGCTACAGTACTCGGTTTGACACCAAAATTTAGGGAGATACTCATTAAAGGGTGGGGAATCTCATGGAGGTGGTGGTGTGGCGGCAAAACCACTGGAAGGTGGCAGATCGGGGTCAAAATGGGTGAAAATCCATTTTCGGGTTTGGGGTTGTACTAGGAAGGTGAGGCAACGATTGGGGAAACTGAGTTAGGGGGTTGACCGGCTGGGCAAGGGGAGTCTTTTGGTGGTGGTGGTGAGGCCTACTGTGGCTAGATGGCGGCGTGACGAAAAACAACCCGTTTAAGACCCATTTCGGGTGGAGGGATAACCGGTAGCGATGGGTGGCTTTGGGCGGTGGGTTATGCTCGCCGGAGGGTGGGGAGTCTAGTGGTGGTGGTCGGAGGCCAAGAGGTGGTCAGCGGTGGCCAGAAAATGCAGAGGAAGTTAAAACACCCATTTCGGGTTTCAGCCCATGGAGGGGAGGTGGGGTGGCCGGAGGTGACACCACCGGTGCCGTTGAACTCGCCGGCATGTGGGGGTGAGGTTGGGCTGGGCGGTGTCGCCGGTGGGTGGCCGACGGCGGCCCTAGGGAAGATGAGAGAACCAGCGAAAGGGAGAGGAGGCAGGGGACTCGCGGGTTTGGGATCGAATTCCGTGAGGAAGGAAAAGAAAAGAAAAGAAAAGAAAAAGAAAAGAAAAGGAAAGGAAAAAGAGAAAAAAGAAAAAGACTAACTAGAAAAAAGAGCACAATAAATTAAATAAAAGCTGACTTTAAATACTATAATTTCAATATCAATAAAATAAGATATTTAAAGCCTACCAATAAAAATAAATTAAACTCAAGCGCAATATTAAAAATAAAACAATAATTAATATAACGAAAGCAGATCAAATAAACTCACATAATAAAATAAATGAATTAAATTCTAATCATTAAAATAATTAACTTATATTAAAATAAATAAGAAAAGTAACGTAACTCGATATTAACTAATTAATAGTTCAAATAAATATCTTAAACAAATAAAATATGACTAATAATATTATTAAATTAAAATAAAATAATTAATACCGAGAATAAAATAACGTGTAAAAATACACGTAAGTTCGGGATCTCACATTCTCCCCCCTTAAAAAAATTTCGTCCTCGAAATTCGCTCGGCTGCGACTAATAAAAGTCCAATAGCTCACCTACTACATCACTTAATACTCACTCCAAGCATTAGCACAATCATCTATTTTCCTAAAACACAAATGGATTTTATTCCATCATAAACGTATAGTCTCCAAATAATATTTCATCTCTAAAACTCCTGAGGTAGCCAATTAATCTAGACTCCATATGTACAAGGATCTCAGTACAATCTTCCAAATTCTTAATATTCACTAACTCCATACCACACTTTGTGTCACCCTAAAGTAACTCCCAAGTTTATCTTCCTAACTTAATCGTCAATAAACATAATTTACCCAACTAAAAGACAATTCCCCACTTACAAGTATTATCCAAATTTTCAAGTCATCACTAATTCCTTAAAATTTACACAAGAATTAGACCTTCAACTACATTGCACTTCATCACGCTTTCGCGCGCACTCTGATAACTCGGTAAATTCATAAAAATTTAAGTCCTCATAAATTATCACCATTGAGTAAAAAATGGCTCAACACCTATTATAAGAAATCATATACCACACTTCCAAATCTTAAAATCTTAATATCTTATAATTCTGATTTTACCACTATGGCTGATACCTAAGCTCCAATGTACATCACCTAATAATCATGTCAACTCTACTCAATTTAATTAGCATAATAACCACAATACATATAACTTTCCCAACTGGACCTTCAATACACATGAGATGGAATAATCTCAAATATTTTAATTCCTATGCGACCTTAAGTCACAACTAATTCCTTAAGACACCTCAACAAAAGCTGTTAACCATTAAATTTCCTAAATATCATATTTAAGTTGCTCATCCCAATTAATTCGCCCGGTAGCCTAAAATTTATCTCTTGAATTTATTTCCATCACATCAATTCAACCATATCACTTAACAAAACAAATTCTCCCAAGTCAAACACAAAACAAAATAAGTACTCTCCAAAAATTTACACACATAATTATTATACATCAATCTTTAAGCATCCACAAACAACATCAAAACTTCACCAAGGAAATAATTGATCGCCTATTATCATAAGTATTACTACATTAGATTCCATAACAATATATTAATGATCAACAATTTCGCACTCACAAGAAGAGTTTATCTAAAATACACTTCCAACAATCTCCCAAAAATAATATTAGAACTTAGAAACTCTAGCACTGAGTGAGACCTAGCTAATACATATAAATAATATAGGAAATATCAACAAAGAAATCCAATTACATAAATACCAATAATTATCAAACAAAACCATCTCTCAAGATATAGCAATATACCCAAACACTGAATAAAACTCAAGTAATTCCCATAATATTATATAAAAATACAAAAGGGGGAAAAGATTTAATAAACAAATAAGTAAGAACCACTCATTCAAGAAAACAAGCCCACCTCCTTTAATAAACACAAAGTCACAAAATACTATTATTAAATAAAAGAATGAGATTAAATTAAAATAAGAACAGCAAATAAAATCACAAATAAATCTTTAAAAAAAAATTATTATAGAAATCTCTAAAATTTAAAACCTTTAAAAGAAACGAATCATAATAAAATAATTAAATCGATAAATTAATTAATAAATAAATACAAACAAGTCGCCAAAATAAATCCACTCGTTAAAGTAAATAGATAAACTTTTAAAATAAAACAAATGGAAATGTGGAAAGATAATAAATTTTAAAAGTTACTTCAAAGCATGTCCCTAAAAAAACATAGTAGCGATTTCTTTTAAATTTTTGTCTAAATAAATTTTTCAAACTATTGGAAATATTTAAAATACAAAAACCATAATTAAAATAAAAAAATAATAAACAAAATCCAAAACTATTTCGTAAGAAACCTATGAATTTAAATTAAAATCAAATCCTGACAATAATTGAATAAAAGTTTAAGAAAACAAAATAACCCACAACAAAAGAAATAAACTTTAAAATAAGGAATTCCATAACACAATTATTTAAAATATCAGATTTAATAAATAGATTGAGTTAAAATAATAATCTAATCCGAAATATCCAAATTCCAATTTAAACAAAAACAAAGGCATATATATAAAATAAATAAATAAATAAATAAATATCCAACAACCTAACTAAATAAGATCTACTAACTAAAATCTTAATTGCTACCCAATTACAATATTAAACAAATATTAAAATAAAAAAACAAAACAAACCAATCAATCAGAACTGATTTAATTATGAAAATAAATAAACAACATAAATATTAAAATAAAAAGTACAATACAACGAAATAAATATCGATAATCTTGCAATATAAATTAGTAGGAAAACTTAGAGAATAATAAACAAATAAATTCCTAGGTAAAACACAATAACCAAATCATAAAACAAATAAATTTTTAAAACCACAAATTTTTTTTTTTTCTGGTACAATTCCTATGTAACTTGTGGATTTACCCAGAGCCGAACTGCTCTGATACCACCTGTGACGCCCCCAAATTCTCCTTAAAATAAACACGAGATTCGAGGCGTCAGGATGATGACAACACGGGTCACACATCCCAACGAAAAGTGCCAAACGTGTATGCACACGTGACATATATAAAATATAAGTCGCAGCGGATAAATAAATCATTATCTAAGTATCCGAATTTTTTTGAAATATTTTACAAACCATTTTAATATAAACTCTCCAACAGGAGATTTAATACAGTCATCCGAAATACAAATTAAACAAATGCATATTTATAAAAATGGGGGAAATAAATTTCTCGAGATAACAATTTATAATTATAATACATCATCAGCGGAGTCGTCTCCTCAGGCTCAGCCTCTACATAATCTGCATCCAAAAATTACGGCGCCAAGATGGCATCGTAGGTAAGTATAACCCAACCAAACCCAAGATAATAAATACATTAATGCCACAACAACAACCATGAACAAATTACCATATGCAGGAGGTTTAAAATCATCTTCCCCAAAGTCAATGAAATAACCACACAGGACAAAATCCCATTTTAGTCATAATAAAACTCCAATAAAAACCATCCATAATTTCTTAGAAAATAATACCCACAAAACCAATCATACCGGGCGTTACGTATCACCGTCCCCGATATGATAAACACACAGCAATCATAATGGGCGTTACGTATCGCCGTCTCCATTATGATTCACACACACTCATTTCATACCGGGCATTATGTATCGCCGTCCCCGATATGAAATGCACACCCAATGACTGTAACGGGCGTTACGTATCGCCGTCCCCCATTATGTCATCCACACACACGCTGATCACAACGGGCATTACGTATCACCGTCCCCGTTATATCTCAACCAAAAACCGTTAAAATCCATAAACTCAATAAAAATCCAATTTCCATTTCCAACACATGAATATCCGAAATCATGCAAAAATCCAATTTTCAAATATTTCTATGAGCATGCGCGTAAATACACAATACAGACAACCATGTACCAAATAGCCAAAAATTAATAAATTCCAACAATAACCAAACACAATAACTATTGATGCCAAAAATATATTTAAATCTTAAAACTTGTTTGGAAAGTACTTACAACAGGTAAAAGCATAAATCCTTGAATTCCGCAGCGCTCACAGCGGTCACTCGTACGTTAGGCTACAGTACTCGGTTTGACACCAAAATTTAGGGAGATATCATTGAAGGGTGGAAAATCTCATAGAGGTGGTGGTGTGGCGGCACAACCACCGGAATGTGGCGAATCGAGTTCAAAATGGGTGAAAACCCATTTTCGGGTTTGGGGTTGTCCCGGGAAGGTGAGGCAATGGTTGGGGAAACTGAGCTAGGGGGTTGACCGGCTGGGCAAGGGGAGTCTTTTGGTGGTGGCAGTGAGGCCCACTGTGGCCAGACGGCGGCGTGACGAAAAACAACCCGTTTAAGACCCATTTCGGGTGGAGGGATAACCGGTAGCGATGGGTGGCTTTGGGCGGTGGGTTATGCTCGCCGGAGGGTGGGGAGTCTAGTGGTGGTTATCGGAGGCCAAGGGGTGGCCGGCGGTGGCCAGAAAATGCAGAGGAAGTTAAAACACCCATTTCGGGTTTCAGTCCATGGAGGAAAAGTGAGGTGGCCGGAGGTGACACCACCGGTGCCGTTGAACTCGCCGGCATGTGGGGGTGAGGTTGGGTTGGGCGGTGTCACCGGTGGGTGGCCGACGGCGGCCCTAGGGAAGATGAGAGAACCGGCGAGAGGGAGGGGAGGCAAGGGACTCACGGGTCTGGGACCGAATTCCGTGAGGAAGGAAAAGGAAAGAAAATGAAGAAAAAGAAGAAAAAGAAAAGAAAAGGAAAGGAAAAAGAGAAAAAAGAAAAAGACTAACTAGAAAAAAAAAAACACAATAAATTAAATAAAAGCTGACGTTAAATACTATAATTTCAATATCAATAAAATAAGATATTTAAAGCCCACTAATAAAAATAAATTAAACCTAAGCGCAATATTAAAAATAAAACAATAATTAATATAACGAAAGCAGATCAAATAAACTCACATAATAAAATAAAGGAATTAAATTCCAATCATTAAAATAATTAACTCATATTAAAATAAATAAGAAAAGTAACGTAACTCGATATTAACTAATTAATAGCTCAAATAAATATCTTAAACAGATAAAATATGACTAATAATATTATTAAATTAAATTAAAATAATTAACACCGAGAATAAAATAACGTGTAAAAATACACGTAAGTCCGAAATCTCACAAGGGATATGGAGGCGCCGGTGGCTATGGATTGTCCAAACAAGAGCCATTTGAGCCATTCCCTGTATGGTTGTCTCACTATTTTTTATTTTTAATGCTTGTTCTTTAATTGATTGAAGTCCTGATTTTTTAAAAGATTTGATTTGGTTATCAAATAATGAATGATTAATGTGTTATCTCAAGAACATTGAGAATTTGTGTTTGATATTTCCAGTTGGGTAATGCTTATTTGTCTTTTCTAAGAACACCAATGCATTTGTATTTTGAGACTATTGAACTATTACAATGCATTTTTTGGGAAAAAAAAATTATACATTCAGAGGAGAAGGTGAAAGAAACACTCAAAATCATCTACAACAATAGGGACTCCTTTGCATAGAGGGCATATATGTATTACAAGAGGAGGTCTGAGCTAATAAACTTCATGGAAGAGGGGCGACGATGATAAAGAAGTTATGCAAAATGCAAAATGCTTTGTGAAAATCAGTGAGCATTTCTATGTGGTAGAAATTAGTTCTTTTATGGTGTATTTTATTATGTGGCAAGTTGTGATTAGAGGATTATTATTCTCATTTAAATAGCCTGGCCGTCCAGAGGATCTCCCTTCTACCTAAGCCTCCTTATACTTCTTTAGGTGTGTTAAATCAATTTTGATCACATATGATGGATTTTCAAAAGGTTCTCAAAGACTACTTTTATTTTTCTATGCCAAATACCTCTCAATATAGATACATTTCCTTCTAATTTTTCCTTATCCTGGTATTGACTAATTTATCCCACATCTCCAAAAAATCATCTCCAAAGTATATTATATTATTTGCCAAATAGATACTTATCAACAAGTATGTTTTTCTATTCAGTGCTTATTCAATATTCAATGCAGATGAAAATGATGATAACTTAGATAAAACATGGCTAACTACAACAAATGGCTATTCCAATGCCATTGCACCCTCAATTTATCATTAAAATTGCTTTTTTTTTCTATGCCCCGTATTGTTATTTGTTATTTTTACTAATAAGTGCAAATGGACTTCTTTTATTTGTTATTTTTCTTTTCTTTCAACTATTTTTATACATCTTTAAATATTTCTTAAAAAAAGTATTTATTAATACTCACTCATTTAACTATGAAATAAAGGGTAATGCTATTATGCTCTCTCAATTTGTTCATTTGATGTACCTTTAGTATAAATTGTACTTTTTTATTTTTTATTTCAAATACCTTTTAAGCACGTTTAAGACGAATATATTAATAGTCATTTTCTATAATCAATACAAAAAAAATTTTAAAAATAAATACATAAAAAATTAAAGTAGAAAAAATAAAATAAGGAGACATACTAACATTAGTCTTAAATGATTTAAGGATGGATTGATTTTATTTGTAGAAATTCTTGATTCACATTTTCCATTTATCAAAGACTTTTGTAGGCCCTGGAAAAGATGTACGGCAAACTTTGCTAATCTGCAGGGCTGGCTCTTTTATTAAACTAATTAGGTAATTGCTTAAAACCCTTTCATGTAAGAAGGTCTTCTAAAAAAAGTTTAAAGTATAATTTTTTTTTTAAATAAAAAATATTTAATTAAAAATATTAATTAATTCAATAAGAAAATATTAAAAATATCTAATAGATATTATATATGTTATTATTAACTTAAAAGTATTAATTTAAAAGGTAGTATAAAATGTTAAGTAGTAATTGATTTTACAAATATTATAAGAACTATTTTTGAATAAAAATCTAATGTAAAAATAAAAATAAAAATAAATTTTATTTCAAAAAAAAATCCCAACCCAAAATTTAACCTCAGATTTCCTAATCTATTGAGCCACAAAAGGTCAAGATTTGCTAATAAGTGAAAAAGATCTAGATTTGAAAGTTGCCTAGACGTTGTAGAGGAAGTGTCCAACATCTCCGTTAGAGCATTCTCAATGAATTGACTAAAAATTACCTCTTAAAAAATATAATTTTACACAAATATCAAAAAAATTTTACCAAAATTTTTAAATAAAGTTTTAATTTTACTATTTATAAAAGTATTTTTATTTTCTTTTTTCACAAACTTCATTGCTATATTTGATAAAATATTATTAAAATTTTTTGATATTTATGTAAAATTATATTTTTAAAAAAATAATTTTTAATCAATTCATTGATAATGCTCTTAGCTTATTTCGGCTGAACTTTATAATCGGCTGGAAAATATGCATCCGAAAAATAAATTTATTTAATTTTACTTAAAATAAAATCAATTAAAATTTTAACCTTAAAATCCCTAATCTATTGAGCCGGGAAAGCCGAAAGGTCAAGATTTAAAAGTTGCCTAGAAGCCGTACGAGAAGAGTCCAACATCCCATTAGCTTGTTTCTGCTAGACTTTATAATGGGCCGGAAAGTATGCATCCGACTTGTAAATTCTTAGATTTTGTTTGGTTATACAGATGAGGTATTTCATTATTATGAGATACGAACATGTTTCGATAAACTTACTTGATAAATGAATACTTTGTGAATATAAAATTATGATAAATTATTATACGTCACACTCTATAATATTTGGCTCGATTTATATAAATTGAAGTAAACTTAAAAAGTTCGTATTTATTATGCTTTATAATATTATTTTTGTATTATAATAAGAATATTTTAAATATTCAAAAGACAAGAAGAAATTATGTTTTTAATATGTTACTAAAATCTTTGTAAATATTTAAAAGACAAGCATAAATCATGTTTTTAAGGCATGTATAGATCAAAATATTTGCAAAACTCAAGGTTTGTTTATCAAAATTTATTAATAAAATTATAAAAAATTATATAAAAAATTTATTTTGTCAAAATTAAATAGTTATAAGCGAAGTCAAACTCATTCGTTTATTTAAATCTTAAGCTAGTCACTGCTCTTTCAACTTCCATCCGCATTTACCTTTGTTGCCATTTTGCAAATCTAAAAGTTTTTAGACTTTAACGGTTTATTTGGATGTTGAGTTAAGTTGAATTAAATTTTTTATTAATAATATTGAGTTGAGATGGTTGGATTTAACATTTATTTAAGATGAATTTAGATATATTTAAATATTAAGATTAATTTAAATATATGTATGAAAAGTTATAAAATAAATGAGATCCATATATTTAAATTTTATTATTCATTTGACATGGTAAAAGTCACTTTGCGCATCAAATCCTATAAAGAAAAAGAATTTTCTCCAAGCTGCACTTGCAACCATCTGTGTCAAGTCTTTTTTTATTTCTTTTTATTTCTTTTTTTTTTCTCTAGAAGATAGTATTTCATAGATGAACTACGAAAATATTTAATAGGGTAGGAGTCCACAACAATCATCCCAAAGCAAGCAAAAGCAGCACTAAAATAACTGGAGAAAGAAAAAAAAAAAAAAGGCTATCTGGCCAATAAATTAACTCCAGTCAAATTCTCATAAAGCAAAGCCGCTCAAAAGCAGTTTTGACATAGTCTGATAAACAGACTATAAGCCTGTGACTAAAAGTCGTAGTTGAGAAAGGTGCGCTGCAGTTTGTTGATTTGTTTCAGCCGAATGAGACTATCACATCGACATTGTCTTGATTGCTAGTTATTGAAAGTAGTAAACTACAAGAACCGATACATCGAATGATCGCGTGAGGAGCACGCTGATTCCAAAGATGCCGCGCATGACGGCAAAAGAGCTCTCCAAGTGCGGCGGCGCATGGTGGTAACATGTTTTCCGTCAGGCACGTGAGAGCAACACGCTGCTCGTCTAGTCACGTTTTTCCTCCCCTCCCATAGATCGACGACTGTAGAGTCCATCTGTCCAGCGCGTGGTGGTTGAAGAAGTCCGACAAGCAAAAGATCGACAACTCCAAGAACTGTAGAAAAAATACTAAAAAGTATGAAAAATAACTAGAAAAACAAGTAGAAAATACAGCAAAATATCCCCAGAGAGCTGAAAGGGAAGGAGGGAGGAGCTAGATCTTTGCCCTCCTTCGGAAACGGCCTTTAATGACTGGACACTAGAAAAAAGTGAGAGCACTCAAGTAATGGCAAAATGGACAAAACGTGAATTTTTTTTATTGCAGCCATTGGTTTGTAGGCATTATGTAAAGCAATTGATGCCACTACGAAATTTCTAGTATTTGTCAAGGAGCGATTACATCAATGTATAGTGTAAACTCATTGAACTTATTTAGGGATGCAGTTCAGCTTAGTATTTGGATGGTAAAAAAGGTTTAAATATAAACTGCACTAAGCTCAATTGAATGTGGTCAAAAACCCAAACGGAGACTTAGGTAGGTTTGGGTGTTGAGAAGTGTTTAAAAATATTGAGAATAGTTGTGAATAATAGTAAAAAGTAGGTAAAAAATAATAATAGAATATTGAATAGTAATAAAAGTAGGTAAAAAATAATAATTAAGTAATGAATAATTGTAAAATATTATGAGAATACTTAACAAGTTTTCGCTACCCAAACGTTATTTGCTGAAGCCTTTCAAGTTATTTGCTAAACGTTAAAAGGTTATTTGCTAAAGCCTACTATGTTGTATTGGGCAAATTTTATAAATAAATTGAAATGGCCTTTCAAGTTCAGTGCTAATTTTTATTTTAAATCTTTTAAAAGCAATCAAAATAGAATAGGCAAAATATCAATTCTTTTAAAATTTGGTAAAAAGCTCTCAAAATGATCTTCTATCAGATCTTTCAAAATATAATCTTTTTTTTTTCTCCTGCTACAATAATCCCACTACATGTAGTGGGATCCTATTCATCCATGTATAATTTTTTTATTCAGTTTTATTTCTCTCCCAAATCCTTCCCACTTTAATTTTTGCATTTCATACCACTTTCTTTCTCGTTTTCATGCAACGTCACAGTCCAGGAATATAATAGTTGGGCCTGGGCTTGAGCCCAAGTCTAATAGTAATTTACTTATTTCTATTTTAGTTTAGAGAGTGGGCCGCATAATACTTAGGCCTTAGTTGGTTTATTTCCTTTTGTTAAATGTTTAGTTAGTTGTGGGCTATGTTGGGGCAAGGCTGAGACCTTTTATCCAATGTTTACACTTTAGCATATAAAAGCATATTATAGCTACGGATTAAAACATCCAAAAACCTTATGAATGAATTTGATATTTTTCTCTTTATCTCTTTTCTTTGGAGGCTAGGTCAACCTCAAATTGATCCACTTTCTTGCATATTTTCTCAATATCCAAGCATACATCTATCAGGTGTGTTACAAGTAGTATCCAGAGCTAGTCCTTCCTTAGATTGATTTCATCAATTCATGGCAATTGAAAGCATTCTTTTGGCCTTACTCAACATCAAGAATGAGTTCGAACAATCACATAAATGTTTCAACATGATGTTGCAGACATTTAATGATCTCAAGAAGAACTTTGAAGTTTTTCGCAATAATTTTAGCAGAGGGCTTTCAAATTTGGAAAGCGAACTCTTCAAGTTGCAAGAAGAGGAAAAAAACAAAGTATCCATTAATTCTGTTACATATCAGACACCATTTCCACCATTTTCATTCAAGATTTTCTCATATCCTCTCTTGCCTCTGAGAAATTATTGTCCTTGTTCTTCCTCTATTTCGGTTCTCCCTAGCGTTCGATACATACTAACCACAAGAAGAGAAGACCTAGCCATCAGAAAGAATTTTAATCCTGGTGGAATCACATTTCAGATCCCTGACTCTTCACCATCAATCCAAAACACTACACCATTCTCAATTTCTTTTTTAACTCATTTTTTCTCTCTCCTAAGGCTAAGTTTGCGCTCTCTTTTTTCTTCTTTGAAGCTGGGTTCTTATTTTTTGCTCTTCAGGATTCGATGGTACAACAATAGTCACATCTAGCAATTTCGTTCCATCTTGAGTGTGCAATGATGCATCAGTCCTCCATCCTTCAATGCAATGCCCAATCTAAGGCCAAGATCGAAGCCTCAAATGACCGAAGCCTCAAATGCCTCTTCGAGATGTTCAAGAAGTCCTTTGAGCACAAAAGCTGCTGCATCCGAACTGTTCGCCTTGCTTCGGCCTATACAAATGCTTTCATTGGATCGACGAGATTCGAATATACATAAAATCGGGCATGTTTAAGTATGCACAGAAAGTTTTCGACGATATGCCAAACAGGGGGTTGCCTCAGGAGTTTTTCACTCTTGTGCTTGATTTCATGTCGCTGATGATAAATTCGGGAGGTAAGCACTCTTTTGCTCTTCGTATGTTTGATGTCTTGCTACTAAGAGGAGTTTTTGAGCCTACTGATATATTGCTATTGAGGGCTTTTGCAATCGATGGTGGAGTCCTGTCGGAAGTTTTTTGCATGGAGCATATTACTATTGGTGAAATGGATAAGATGATTGTTGATATTTTTTGCAATCTAGCAGATTTTCTTGATACTAATATGTTTGATAAAGTGTTGGAGAGCTTTAGCTTGGTTCTGTGCATACGGTTTGTTTGTGAACAATATCCGTGGGCTAACAAATTGTTATGATTCTAATATGTTTGATGAAATGCTTGAGAGAAGGCTAAAATCGGATAAGGTTCTGTTCTTGACTTAGCATCTTTTGATAGTTTGTAATGTCTTCCTAAATGTGTATGGAAAATTGGGGATGCCTTGGAATAATATTGTGCTAGCTAACACTCTTGATGAGATACAGATGAGAGTATTAAATGGGTTTGTAACATTTGACTTTCGTTTGGATTAAGAAAAGGCTTTGAGAGTACTAAAGGGCAGGAACGATTGTGGCGATTTTGAACAGCCCACTAATGTCAGCAATAGCACCTTGGAAGGGCTAGAATAGGCCATTGCCAAGTTGAAAATAGAAAGGAAAGCTCGAATATTGAAGTTGAAAGATATTGTTGTATCACTAATTGAACTTTGGAATTTGATGGACCTCAATGGGCTTTCTCCTAGCATAAAGAACTACACTTTAGTTATATTGGCTTATGCTAGGGTTGGTTTGATAGAGGAATCCATCTCAAAACACAAATGAGAGAGAAGCGGGTTAAGTTTGAAGCAAGTACTTACACCACCGGTTTGTCGAGATTTGAGGATGTTGGCAAGGATAAATGTGCCAAAAAGGTTTTTGACCAAATATCCTTCCAAGATGTTGTTTCCTCCAACGTTGTTTTTTTGGGCCTTGCAGCACATGGTGTAAAAGATGGAAACTTTGATTGGATTACAGACGATGAGTTAGAAATTAATACCTTATAGTTACAAAGTAAATGTGGCAGCCAAACCGCACATTGTAGACAAGGTACTTTCATCGGAAAGGTCTTGTCATTGTCCAGGACTATAATAGTTGGGCCTGGGCTTGGGACCAAGTCTAATAGTGATCTACTTAGTTGCTATTTCAATTTAGAGAGTGGGCCGCATAATACTTGAGCCTTAGTTGGTTTATTTCCTTTTGTTAAATGTATGGTTAGTTATGGACTATATTGGGGCAAGGCCGAGGCTTTTTATCCAATGTTTACACTTTAGCATATAAAAGCAAATTGTAGCTACGGATTAAAACATCCAAAAACCTTATGAATGAATTTGATACTTTTCTCTCTATCTCTCCTACAATATTATTACATGCAATATGTTGCTTTGCGCCAAGAGACTTTGGTTCATTTTCTCTAGCATTTTCACAGCAACCAAGCAAACCAATTCACGAAAACACTTACAGAAAAAAATATTGAGTATAAGCTAATCAAACAAGTAAAGAAATTATTAAAAAAAAAATAAACGAGTACAGACTAGAAGATGAAATCCGGTTTGGCTGTGCTTCGTCA
This sequence comes from Platycarya longipes, assembly GCA_036559045.1. Classification (NCBI taxonomy): domain Eukaryota; kingdom Viridiplantae; phylum Streptophyta; class Magnoliopsida; order Fagales; family Juglandaceae; genus Platycarya; species Platycarya longipes. Next base: position 19,408,316 of record CM071798.1, read on the forward strand.
ACCAGAAGATGGAGCAAAAACTGTTGAAGAAGAAGCCTCGAAGTCGGCAAGGGTGATGGCAAAACCTCGAAGTCGATGGACCGTCACCTTGAGTAGCCAAGAACTTGTCCGTGTCGTCATTCGGTTGGGCCTCATCTTCCTAACACATCTTGACTCGAAGTGAAGTGAAGTCTGAAGAATAATTGAGAAGTAAAGAGAGATGGCATGAAGTGGCTTTTAACGTTTGGTGGAGAGAGGGAAGTCTGAAGAAGGAATGAGAAGGGGCTTCCATCTGAAAAAGAAGTGGGTTTTGGGTATATAAATGGTATCATTGTTTATACGTTATCGTTGGGTATATAAGAGCACTCTCTTTGGATTGACTAAAAGCTAAATCCAATAATATTTTGAACAATCAATCTTATTTTCATCTAATATTGAATTGACTAAAAACTAAATTTTTTGGTCAAAGTGAACAGCAAAGTAAAAAATAATGCCAAATATAGTCAATATTGAGATTGAACAAATCTTTATTTTATTATTTTTTTTATTTCTTACTTTATTCTCTCCTCTTTATCTCTTTATTATTTTTTAAATACTGATTACTAATTTAATTTATACATAATATGATTAGTAAATATTTTTTAAAACTCATAATTTAATTAAAATATGATTATTAATTAACATATAATAGATAGAATAGTTAAATATAATAAAATTAATTTCATAATTTAAAATAATTTAAAAAATTAATTATTCATTATTCATTATTCATTATCATATATCTTAATAAATGAGCAATCCAATGTGAAGATTTAATGTAAATAATTAAAATCAAAAGTTAATTATATTATTTTATTATTATAATTTTAAAAAATAACCATTCCAATGTAAGATTTATATGAATGGAATAGTCAAAATCAAATTTTAAGTCATATTAGTTAAAATTATATTATAGTAATGGCTAATTCAATGAGAGTGTTCTAAATGAGTTTTTAAGTATATAAATGGGACCCGGTTTGAGTGCTTATTATACAAACCATTTAGGTGGCTTACATTTTTTTAAAAATAATTTTGGTGTCCGTTAAGAATTAAGATATTAAAAATGGGGAAATATTGTAAATATTAAAATATATGTGAAAATATTAAAAAGAATAAAATAAGAATATTTAAATTATGTAGAGAAAAAATAGATTAAATGATAAATGATATATTGTAAAAGTGAGTAGGTAAAATAAAAAAATAAATTTTAATAGTGTATTTTGAAGGAAAAAATATCTATGCCATTGTAAGTGCTCTAATAACATGATTTATAAATTAAATAGGCAACAAATCTATTATAATAAATATATAATTAAATATTCATAAGTCTATTTGTAAATAGTAATTCTTTATATTCTTTTTAAATAAATTATTATATTTATAAATTTATTAGATGAAAGAAATTCTATAACGCAAAATATTAAGATTCGTTAAATTTATAAAAAAATTCAAAATATGAATATCTTCATATTTACTATTATATTCTCACATCGTGTTTATTATATGAAAAGAAATGATATAATAATTGTGAATGTGCAAATGTTATATAATTGTCTTAGAAAAATTAAATAAATATGAGATATATATATATATATATATATATACATACAAAGTTAACAATAAACTCTATTTTTTTTATAACTAACTACATGCTGTACACTTATGATTGTACATATTATTATTAGGGTAATGTCATTTTGTTCTCTCATTTTGACATTTTAATTTAACATTTTATATATTTTAATTTTTTTCTAATTTTTTATTTTACTTGATGATTAAGGAAGTGATTATTAGTATATTGATATTTTTTTCATATTTTTTAAAAATATTTAAATATATTAAAAAATATGACAAGAAAAATAATAAAAAAAATCATTTTTCCTTATTTTTTTATCATAATTTTTTTATTATTTTTAAATATTTTTAAAAAATATGAAAAAAATATTAATATATTAATAATCACTTACTTAATCATAAAATAAAATAAAAAATAAAATTAAAATGTATTAAATTAAAGTATCAAAATGAGAAGATAAAATATAATTACCCTTATTACTATTATATGAATAAAAAAACTTAGGGATAAATGACGACTCCCTTGGGCCAAGAGACCATCGGTCAGCTCAAACTTGCATCGTCTTTTTTCAAAAAACTTGCATCGTCAACTCAAAATTGTCATTTGTCAGTATTTGGGAAGGTAGAAATAACAAGGCAAGACGAGTTCTCTCAACTACGGACCCAGAAAAGGCCTGGTTTTGCTCTTCCTATCGGCCTCCATGGAGACAGGAACAGATAAAGTGCAAGTTAACTTCGGAAAATCCATCATAGTACCTAGTGTTCAGGAGCTGGCCAAGCAACCCATCTCCAACATCCCACCTAGGTACCTCCGAGATGATCAGGACCTTTCGTTCCTCTCCTCTGAGCCATCACTTCCGTTGGTGCCGGTCATCGATCTTCAGAGGTTGGTTATTAAAGATTCATCCATTTCTGAATTGGAGAGGCTGCACTCTGCTTGTAAGGACTGGGGATTCTTCCAGGTATGCTCTGTATTTTTTCCAGGCCAGGCCAAACAAGAGCCAAAATAGGTTCATCTACTTTTCTTTTCCTAGAAAACTTCTGTTTTCAGGATTTGGAGTATCTGATTCTAATCCATATCAGTTTCAGATGAAGATATATTTACCCCAAGCAGAAGAAATTCGAGCCCAATTTGCTAAATACTTTATTATCTCCAAAATACTATGGCCCAAAAAAAGTACACTTGGCAACCTTAGACTGCCGAACATTAACATTGCATCCTCCAACCAACATGAATCCCCTGTTAAGATCCAATTATCAGTCTTGTGCCAACACATGGCAAGTTCTTGGAAGTCGGAAAGACCAATATGTCATTTTTTTTTTAAGTTTGGGATGCAAGGCGCAGAATCCCCTGTGATTTGAGGGGGGAACGGGAAGTATATTTATTCCTTATTAGTGTAGCTACTCATGAAGACATGAATAAAGGCAGTGCACCAATCTTACCAACCATACACAACTTGATCTGAATAACATGCCTCGTCCAAAAACACATGAACCCTTTCATAGATTATGATTGCTGCAATAACTTGGCCTACACTTGGCCTACCCTTTACCTCTCTCTCTCTCTCTCTCTGTGTGTTTTTGTTTTTTGTGTTCAAATCTAGTATCAATACTTTGACTTATTACGACTATTGTTCTTGTATCGTTAAGATCAGGTTATAAACCATGGAGTCAGTATTTCCTTGCTGGAAGAATTCAGAACAGAAATTGAGAATTTTTTCAAACTTCCCTATGAAGAGAAGAAGAAGCTTTGGCAACAGGCAGAAAATCATGAGGGCTTTGGGCAGCTCTTTGTAGTTTCAGAGGATCAGAAGCTGGACTGGTCTGACATGTTCTATATAACTACTCTTCCACTCAATCTGAGAAAGAGTGACCTATTTGAAAAGCTTCCCCCAAACCTCAGGTTTCTTTGTACCTTCAGTGTGGTTTTAAATGCACTAATTGGAGTTATAATGCACGGAAATGATTTGAATTCAACCTCATATTTGTGTTGCAGAAACACCTTGCAAGCTTACTCTATAGAAATGAAAAATCTGGCCATGCAAATCTTAGGTCACATGGCCAAATCTTTGAAGATGGATGCTGATGAAATGAGGGAGCTGTTTAGTGATGGAGTTCAGTCTATGAGGATGAACTACTATCCTCCATGCCCTGAACCAGATAAAGCCATTGGGTTTACTCCACATTCTGATGCAGATGCTCTAACAATTCTCTCTCAACTCACTGAAACCGAAGGTCTCCAAATCCAAAAGGATGGAAGATGGGTTCCTGTAAAACCTCTTCAAAATGCTTTTGTAGTCAATATTGGAGATATCATGGAGGTGCTAGTTTACTCTGATCTAAATATAGTATAGATCTACTTTACAATAAAAGTTACTTTATAATCTGACGAACCACATTTTGTAAGATTATTTTTGTGTAAACTTTTTGTAACTAGAGTATTTCCCATTGATAAAACCTGATCAAAAGAACTGTGCAGGAAAACAATTGTTAATTTCCCCTTCTATGTTTCAACCAAGTTACTAGTGTGTAAAATGTAATCCCTCGGATCAACCCACAGTAGCTAGGAGAATGTCAATGAGGGTAATCTGAATCGTTTAGATCATATCATTCTTGCATATTGGATGCCTCTTTCAGGGTCTGGAATCTGTTATATCCAGCAGCAGCAGAAGACTTTTGTTCTGCAAGACCTAAACTTTTAAGTTAAAAAGACTTTCATGACTTAACCAATTACCTAAAATCTTATCAGAAACTAAGTTGGAACTTCATATATAATTTGTTTTCTATGTGAAGTTGACATTTGATACTAAGATTTCTTGTTTGCCCCACAGATTGTGAGTAATGGGATTTATCGGAGCATCGAGCATAGGGCAACAGTAAACTCCTCAAAAGAAAGGCTCTCCATTGCTACATTTTATAGTTCCAAGCTAGATTCAGAGTTGGGACCTGCACCTAGCCTTGTTGGCCCTCATAACCCTGCAAATTTTCGACGGGTTCCGGTGGAGAAGTATTTCAAGGACTTTTTTGATCGAAAACTAAACGGTAAGTCATACCTTGATTTCATGAGGATAGATAATGGGGAAGGCAGCAGACGCTGAATATGCATTAGCTAAGGAAAGCAGGAGTTGAGTAGCCACAAAGGTGGATACATTGTGCAAGAATTTAGTTCTGGATGTTGCAGTGAGTTGCAGTGATATTAATGATTATGAAAAATATATTCAGGCAGTTTCTATTTAATTCACCTGGTTAGAAGGCATATAGATTTGCAAGGACTTCATTTTCCGAAGGTTTATTTTTTGCCATATGTTGTGATTGCACTAGATTATTTTCTTCACCCCTCCATGTCAATAACTAGAACTGGATTTTTTTTTTCTTAGAAATAGTGTAATGATTTGTACAAATATTAAGGCTACAAGTCTTGCGCAAATCTTTATGAAAAATTGAGGTCATGTTCGAATAGTGAAATGAAATGAGATGGTTTTAGATGAAAGTTAAAAGTTGAATAAAATATTATTAGAATATTATTTTTTAATATTTTGATATTTGAAAATTTTGAATTATTTATTATAGTTCGTACAAAAATTTGAAAAAATTATAATGATGAGATGAGCTGAGATGAAATTGTTTCTGTATTCAAATGAAACAATTTTACTATGGAAAAGACAAGAAATAACTTTTTCTTGGAGGAGCATCTTTTTACAAAGAATCTGTACCAAACTTGCATACTTAAAAATTGTCCATAACATTACTCAAAGACAGAACACAGAAAAGAAATATCACTGCATCTGAAAATAAACAAGTGATCTCTATCAAGACCTTAAACAGTTACTAAAGAATAATTTGGATTTTCTGATTCCACAATAAAAAAACATCAACGATGAAAACACTGCTAAGCCAATAACCTGAGTAGATGGCCCTTTATCTTGGCACAAACTCTGCCCATTAGGAATCATGCAAGTGGTAATAGCTCAAAAACTTGTGAAGAAATTTCTAAAAAATTAAAAAAGGAAATTAATTTTCTCTTGTAGCTCTAGATCTTGACCTTATAAGAGAACATAATATAGGAATTTATTTATAACTAATATTATATATTGCACTCAAATGTCACACTATTATCGTTTCAAATTATCTCTTAATTTTTTTAAAAATAATTTAAAAACTGATGGACAAAGCCACCTCAAATGAAATAATGGTATAGTATAAATGATTTTCCGTTTCACACATATATACATATTTGAAATTCGGATAATGAAACATTGTTAGATGTATTGATATATTTAAAATAAATAAATAAATAAGAACTGGCTAATAATTGAAAGTACAATACCATGTAAATACAATAAGATAAAATTAGAATTATATATAAACAATTGTTTTGGGTCAATCATATGGGCCTTTGATCGAGGCCCAACAACTAACAGAGCCCAGCCCAAACTATTTAGTTACCTTATAATAGATTACATTCTCCCAAACTGTTCAACGAACGCCGAGAAGGAGCGAGAAAGCCTGAAAAACCCAAGGAAATTCCCCCCCAAGAAACCAGGATTGAGAGAGCAAAATGGCGGTGGAGGAGGTGCTCAACTCAGCAACTACTGAAGAAGAGACCAACGCGATCACAAACACAAACACAAACCCTAACCCTAGGTCAGGTGGAGCTGCAGATGAAGAGGATGAGCCCGAGGAGGGAGAGATCTTAGGGGTTGACGAGGATTCGAGGCATTCGACGGCGGCTGTAGTGCACCAGCCCCATCCGCTTGAGCACTCATGGACCTTCTGGTTCGACAACCCCTCCGCCAAGTCCAAGCAGGCAACGTGGGGTAGCTCCATTAGGCCGATCTACACCTTCTCTACCGTCGAAGAGTTCTGGAGGTAAAAAGAAATATCTTCGTTACCATATTTCAATAAATATATTAAATGTATGGTGTATTCTTTCTGGCTGATCTGTACTTGGGTGCTGAGAAGTGATATTGATTTTTGGCTGGGGAAGTTGAAGAAGAAAGAAGTAAAATAGAAAGAAACGTCGCAACACTTCTTTCATTTGCTTTGATTTAGGTTGGGTTGTACTGTTACCGCTCTAATGGACATTATTCATGGTCCCTCAGATTTTGGCTCTTCATCCATGAAATTTAACAGGTTCTAGATGTTTCCGTGAAAAAACATATAGTCCCTCCAGACTCAGCCATGCTTGCATGTCAAATTTAAACCATGGTCATACCAGCCTTCTCTTTACAGTATGTGTAATTCAATTCAGGAGGTGGCGTTTCTTTCTTTTTAATCGTTTATAGACACAAGATGTTGTTACTTTCTTAAATTTTGGAATATAATTCAAACAATCTTGGAGACCAAATACCAAACTTGGTATTATAGTTTAGATTAGTCAATGAATGGATATCAGGGCTGGTTTTGAATAGTTCTGACATAGTTTAGACTATCATTTGAATGATCTTCACAGCAGGCGTTCATTGATTCTGGGATGATATTGACAACTAGTAGATTATCATTTGGGATATTTCTTGTTATAATATTGGTTTCATACCTTTCGCTAGATTGTTGTATGGTACTGCATTCAGGTCATCTTGTTGATTGGTATCAATATTTATTCATTTATTGATAAGAAGAAATTTTATTGATATTGAAATAGGCATAGCCCAAGTACATTGAATTTTTTTTATTGGTAAACAAAATTTTATTGATCGTAAAAATATGGGGGCTTGGCTGTGTATAACTTGAGGACTTTCAATAAAGCTTTATTGGGAAATGGCTATGGAGATATCACTTGGAGGGGGGGCCTTTGTGGAAGGAGATTATTGACTCCATATACGGATGGCCTAGGGGGTTGGTGTTCAAACGATGTAAGGGGGATATGGTGTGGGTATTTGGAAGTTTATTAGGAGAGACTGACTAAGTTTTGAAAATAACATTCACTTTGTGGCCAGAGAAGGCACAAATCCATTTTTGGCGGGATGTGTGGTGTGGTGAAGTTGTTTTGGATAGAGTCTTTCCAGCTCTCTATTGCATTGCAACTAATAGGGAGGCTTCGGTTGCAGATATGCGGTTATTCTTTCATGGTTCTTATTAATGAAATATCCTCTTTAATCGAGGTTTTCATGATTGGGAACTAAACACTGTGGCAAAGTTTTTCAGATTACTACACTCTTTGGGGACTCCAACGACACAAGAAAGTGGATTAAAGTGGATGTCCAATGACTACAAGAAGTGTACAGTTAAGGCATGCTACAAAATTTTAGCATTTCAAGAGCATGCTCCTTTAATGTGGAAGAACATTTGCAAGTCTTGTGCGCCTTCTCAAGTAGCCTTTTTTGGTATGGACTGAAGCTCTTGAAAGATTTTGACTACAGATAACTTAAGGAAGAGGGGATGTGTTGTGTTAGATTCAGTGTTATATGTGCAAAAAAAAGCATGGGGAATCAATGGATCATCTTTTATTGCAATTGCAAGGTTGCAAGGATGCTGTGGGATGAGATCTTGTGAAGGATTGATGTTGCTTGGGTTATGCGAGGGTGGTAGATTTTGTTTGGGTGTTGGAGGAAAATGCAAGGCTGTCCTCAAGTGGCCGCCATCTAGAAGATGGTTCCGTTGTGTATTATGTAGCGTATTTGGTCGGAAAGGAACGAACGTTGTTTTGAAAATAAAGAGTGCACAATGGCGGAGTTGCAAAATTTCTATATTCACACCCTATTGTTGTGTTTTTCAGCTGTTGTATTAAATGGGAACAATGTTCATGATTTCTTGTTTTTAATTTCCAATTCCTAGAATGTATTTAGGAGCTTTTTTGTATACTTTCTGTGTACTCGGGTTTTGCCTATTTCATTGATATAAATACTACTTATCTTTTACTTATAAAAAAAAATATACAAGAGCATTGCCTGAACATGCTAGTTCAGCGATCATTTCATTAAAGTCAATTACAACTGACCAATAGATGAAAGTATTGAATTTTTTTTTCTAAGCTCATCCATTGATTGCCCTCGGTCTTCAAAGCTTTTGTTCCTCTCCCTCCAAATCCACTACCATAGGCATATATTTTTTATATTTCTTCAATGTGGAAGTTACCATGAAGGCCTCTCCAAGAAGCTAGGAGATCAATCACCCTTCACGGCATCACCCAAGTTAGTCCTTAAGAGGCACTTTACTCCTTCAAATGCTCTTCCAAGGAAAGTGGTTACTAGCCTGAGTGGTATGGACCTCATAGAAAGAGCATACATAGAATTTTCCTTTACTAGGAGTCCAAACAATCTTATCCACCACTGCATCACCAGCTCTAAAGTACTTAAGCAAGTTAAAAAATTAGTAAAGACACCAACTTCCCAATCATGCACCTCCCTAATGAAGCTGACATTCCACTGTTGAAAGGCATTAGTAATTTCCCTTAAATAAGCCACCAAAGCATCTAGTTCCCATGCACTTCTGAAAATAAAGGATAAGCATCCTTTAGAGCCGCATCTCCAACCCAAACATCATGCCAAAAACTTATCCTATTACCATCCCTCACCGCTTGTATATTGTTTCAAGAGAAGGACATTCAACCTTCCCGGATATTTTTCCATAAGCCCACTCCATATGCCCCCTAACTTCGTTAGAAAACCAACCCCCCTAGTACTCCCATACTAGTTTTGAATCTTTTGATCACCACCTTCCATAATGCTTTGTTCTTGTAATTACACCTCCACATCCATTTCTCTAAGAGAGCCTTGTTGAAGACCCTCAAATTACCAACCCCCAACCCACCACTTTTCACTAGAAAGCACACCTTGTCCTAACCAACAAATGAAACTTGAACTCCTCACCTGGCCACTCCACAAGAAATCTCATTCGAGCTTCTCCAGCCCACCCCTCACTAGTATCGACCTTCATAGTTGGCTCAAATTCTTTATGGTGCCTGAGATTTGGCCTTCATCCCAGATATTTAATTAGTTCTAGCTTTTCCTGTGAAAATATTATTCCTCCAGACATCAGCTGTGCTTGCATGTCAAACTTAAACTATTTCATATTAGCCTTCTCTTCATGCTGTGTAATTTGATTAATGATTGATCGGTGGGGAAGTTAGTAGTGATTTCTTTTTAATATTTTATAGACACAAAATGCAATTTTCTTATATTTCGGGATTAAATTCAATCCCAATCCAAGTTTTGGGGATCATGTTCAGATTTATAGTTAAGATCAGTCAGTGAATAAAATTTTATCATACTTTAGCCTATCATTTGGATGATCTTCATGAGGGGTGTCCACGAATTCTTGGTATGCTGTGGTAATTTGTCAACCAGGTGAATGAAGGAGTATGATTTATTTTAGCAATATCAGCTGCATTATGCATGCAGTAGCAGATTATAATTCTTGTGGTGATGGTTTATATTTTCTTTCTTTTATCTATCAAAAAAATTCTTGTGGTGATGGTTGTACTTAAAATGAGAACCTTCATTTTTATAGGTGAAAGAATAAACCATTGCTTGGCTTCCCGTTAGATGCATTTCTCAGAAATTCTGTGATACAAATTGACGTCATTAAGTAATTTCTAATGAGAAAGCCAACAGAAGTAAAAATTCTATTTTTGGAGAGTTAGTAACTATGCTAAGGAAACACTATATCATTGTGACAGATTGATGTTGTTGTTGTAGAAAGAGCAGGGAAAATACCTATCCCAAAAAAAAAAACAAGAGCAGGGAATCTGTAGACCACATTTTACTCTCTTGTGAGATTGCCAAAGTCTTGTTGACTGACTTTTTCAGTAAAGTTGATTGGCTTGGGTTATGCCTAGAAAGATAGTAGACATCTTTGTCAATTGTAAGGTAGTTCACAATTTTTCTTGCTCATAGGCTGTAATTGGGTATTTTTCTCGTGTATACTGGTGAACTTGGGCTTTGCCTAATTATGAGGATTGATAAATTTTCTTACTAATCAAAAAAGAAAAAGAAAAGATAGTTCACAAATTGTATGAGTATGGAAGATGGTCTCTATCCGTCTAGTATGGGATATTTCTAGCTAAAGGAATAATAGAAATTTTGAGGATCATGACAGTACAATAGGCGAGCTTAAAATTTTCTTTTTGAATACCCTGTTCCTTTGGGCCGCCACTATAGATTTTTAACGGGTTGATCTTTCATGATTTTTTTGTAACATTTTCTAGTTCTATTTAGGTGTACCTCTCATATACTCCCCATATATACATGTGCTATGCCTTTCCATTTTCAGTAAAAGTTTCCATAATATTTTTTAGTAAACAATAGGCTAACTCTCTTTCTCAAAATTTCGAGTACCTGGAACTGATATTGATCTACGAACAAATGCATGTGAACCATTACGTACTATTGGGTGGAGAAATCAGTATATACTTACTATTGAGGGATGCGCTTGTCTTTATTGTTGGCTTGATTTTTTATTGCTGTTTCATCTTCTCAATTTATCAATAAGCTCCTGTACAACATGAAAATTTTATTTTGTGTACAGCATTTACAATAATATTCATCATCCGAGCAAATTAACTGCGGGAGCAGATTTCCATTGTTTTAAACATAAAATAGAGCCCAAATGGGAAGACCCTATTTGTGCTAATGGAGGGAAGTGGACAACAATCTTCCAAAAAGGGAAGTCCGACACCTCTTGGTTGTATACGGTATGTTTTCAGCTTGTCTTTGTAATTAAGTACTTAACAGTGAACCAAATATTTTCTGTTATGTCTAATTTTCTGAATGGACTGATACCAGTTGCTAGCACTGATTGGAGAACAATTTGATCATGGAGATGAAATTTGTGGAGCAGTTGTTAATGTTAGAGCTAGGCAGGACAAAATAGCTTTGTGGACCAAGAATGCTTCAAATGAAGCTGTGCAGGTAACTTTTTATTTTCTTGATCGGTAGAAGTAATATTTTATTTAATCAGTGAAGTAGGCGTAACCTAAGCGCGCAAGAATTATACAAGAGTAAACACCTATTAGCAGTTAGATGCTTGAAATAACTTCAAAGAAATCTAATAAATCCACCCACTTTTTTTTAACGCCTGTATTATTAGTGCCCAATACCATTTATGTTTCTGGACCCACATGAGGACTCTTTTTGTGCTGATGCAAGGAAGACCCAAACCACATCTCGTCCTATACTCTAAAATGACTGGTTAATGTTATTATTAGAGCCCACTGGAATTGCTATAAAGGGCAATAACTTCTCTCTCACAAGCAATGTGGGAGCCCATCACAACATTCCTCTACTCAATCCAAGGTTTTTGTTCATATATAACTCTTTAACCTTGTCACCTTGTAGCAGTGCAAGTTGTGCAACATAGATCCTTAGCTTTTATCAATTTGTCTAGTCTTTTGTTTCAACTTTTTAATGCTCCACTCAGATTGCAAGAAGTTAAATAAAGAAAAAAAATTTAAGTGCAAGTTGGAATGGTTGACAGGTTGTCATTAAGCTCTAGAGTCTAAATACACTGCAAGTTTGATGGTGAATGAGCATGGGGTGAGCCAATATCATCATCTTGTTTTCTCTGTTGGACACATTCATCTTTTCTCCTTGTTCCTTTTTTCACTTGTGGATTCTATATATACTGATCCTTTGATTCTATAAGACTTGAGAAGGAAGAATAAGTTTTTTTTTTTGGTTAAGGTTTGGGAACACGAGAAAAAACCAAACATTGTTATCTCCCACCTTCTCAATTTCCACACATCAGTCGGTTATCACTTCAAGGGAAGAATAAGTTAGTAGCTGTTCTAATGTACTCAAACTTGCAATCTTCTCATCTTTCGAGACCTTGGTATGTAATGTCAATGTAGTTCAGCCAGAAGTATCAGTTGTGATATTATTAAGACTTGATACATCATTCATTCATTAGCTCAATATAAGGAATTTTATATTTATTGGGTTCAACCTTCACCCTGATTGAAGGCCTTGATTAATATTACTGTGATTGGTCACTTTCAAATTCGACTTTGATTGAAAAATATAGACAGCATCCTATGTCAAACTTCTTTGTTGCAGTTGAGCATTGGGAAACAGTGGAAGGAGCTTCTCGATTACAACGAAACAATAGGATTTATAGTCCATGTAAGGATGTTATTTTTGGAGCACGTGCTTAAATTTATTTTCTCTTTCATTGAATGGTGCTGGTTTTATCCTGGGTTACGGGGTTACTGATGTAAATTTATCGTCTGATCTTTCAGGAGGATGCAAAGAAACTTGACAGAGCTGCCAAGAATCGCTACACAGCATGATTCTTCTCTTATATTGTAGTAGTAGTATATTGCCAGTAAGTAGGAAGCAAAGCTGTTTTCCGGATGTAGCCCTCATCCTACCTATAGTTACCGTACTAGGATTCTAGTCTTGACTTTTGACTTTGTTTTGCTTATGAAAACTTACAATCATATGCAGAATAAGATTCCTTTAAATGTACACTGCGTAGCCTTGGTTTCTCCGAAAAGAAAAACTAAAATTTTATATTCGGTTATGGATGTGCACTGTTCTTCTATCGAAGGTTAAAATTTAACAATAACTTGCAGTACAGAGTTGAATACGAGTAATAATACACATACAATTTTTTATTTTTTTACAATTTTTCTTACAATCATATTATAAATTAAGTGCATTTTTGTAAAGTGATGTATACATCACTTTAAAAAAATGCATTTTATAAAAATCATGTATATTTTTTATATGTCATTTTACAAAAATGTCCTCCATTTATAACATGGTTGTAAGAAGAGTTGTAAAACAAGTTGTAATTATACAGAAATTTTTTTTTATCAAGAGGGTACTTTTTTTATCTCAAATTTTGTAAAACTATTATTTTTTTATTGGTACATTTGAGAACAAAGTTTCAACTAATCTTAAGGATGCATAGACTTGATAACGAGTTTTTGCAAGTGCATTTAATTAACTCAAGAGGAAAGCGGCACCGGTTCGATAGTTCTTAGAAATTATTTATACTCAAAATATTAAAACCGTAAGTACATACCATGAAGACCAAGGCCTAAACTCTATTGAGTGAGTAAAACTAATGTTGTTAAATAATTAATTAGTAGCTGATATCATTTAGTGTTTGATTTGGACTAAAAAGTGTAGAAATATGATAAGTTATATCATTAAATAAAAAAAAAAACTATATCATTAATTTTATTTGACCTCGAGAAAAACTGAAGGACAAAGCATGAATATGTCGAGGAGAATTAAGTAAATAACGAACAAAACCTTGAAATAAAAACTGAAAGGAACTGTTATTTGTGCCCGATTCCACCCCTTTACAGCCTCTTCCCCATTGTTCAAGATTTTAACAGATCTATCTCACGATCTTGAGTTATAGCAGAAAAATCATTTAAAACAGTTTCGAATGGTCCTTACAGAAAGTAGCCCAGCCCAGCCCAGCCCAGCCCAGCCCAGCTCCCGCGAGAACATGAGACAATTAGTATACATTGATATAAACAACACATAGTACATTGATACAATAGAAAGGGGTTCACGTTCACCAAAGCTCTTCTACTGAAACTGCATATTATAGAACAATTCTATTATGAAAGGCTTTACACCATATTATACTAATTAGTTAGTATACACCTCCAATCTGTTACAGTTTCCATCACATGGTTGAAGAATAGTCATTTTCGAAGCAACGTCTCTTTTCCCCCTATTATAATTGATATAAACAACCCACAGGTGGAAAGAATAGAGGAGATCAACTTTCATTAAAAAATCTCCCCTTCCTCCCCATCTACATACAGATCCATCTCCTCATATTCCATGCCTTCATCTTTGATAAACAAACCAAGCTGCTCCAATAGGGTTCTTGAGCAAGACAAAGAAGAACCAAGTAACATATCCAGCTCCTTCTGAATCCACACATTCTCCTCAAGATGACCAGCTTTTTTAATCTGCCGTCAATGAGATCATATTTAAGTCCAAATTATATAAGAAACTTGAATTGCATATGCTAAGGACGTGAAAAACTATCAAGCACAAGCTAAACCTTGTGAAGTGCAGCTCGAGCAGCTTCCCTTTCCCTTTCCCGCTGATGCTTCAGATCAGCCTCTTCCTTTATTTGCAAGGTCGCTTTTGCCACTCTCATTTGTGCTTCAATCCTAGCCTTCTCTGTAAGTAAAAATTTGTATCCATCAACTAAAATGCTGACAGGAATCTGGAAATGACATCCTCCATGACACACATAGATTTAAGAATTCCTCCCCATTCCTAGCCCTAAAATAAACCAAAACCCTATTCCCTGTTCACCGTCACTACATAAAACTGCTCCATGTACATAAAATAATAACATCTGAATGGGAAAATAGTAGTTCGATTTTTTATTTTCAGAAAATATGCACAAGAATCACCCCCAAGAAGCAAACAAACTAACAGGAAAGTGTGAATAAACAACATTCGAATAATACTAAAATAATGATAGCAAATTGGTTCCACAAGAATGATTATCTCATCCCCTAGTCTATTTATAATCCTAAAGGAACTACAAAAGGAATGGAGAACATGATGTAGAAAATACTATAGCATTAAGGTGAAATCTGTTTATTTCTCCTATTTAATAACAAATTCATCAGCCCAACACCCCAACTCCACCAATTCCTATTCTCCCCACCAAACAGGCAATGAGTCAATACGATGGGAGTACCAAAAACACCAGTAATGCAATGACTGTACTATAAAAATCAAGTCATACATACAATACCAATTTCAGAACAATGGTTTCCTCTACATACAGCACAATTAGATGATGCATCATACGGATTTGGTAATGCCCTCAGAACCATAAAGGTTAAGCTTCTGGTGATCCTTACAAAGGATTTACAGTAATACATTTGATTCATACAAATATAAGGATGTTTGCTTAATTCACCTTCGCACTGCCTCCTTTTCAATTTTTCCTTTTCCTGCTGCATCTTCAAAGTATCGACTTTATCGCCCTAATAATAAACAATAAAATAGCAAGTATGAGCAACTATAAAACATAGCACTGCAGGATATCCAGATGTTACAGTATGAGAATGCACTGCTTTCAGTGCTTTGGCATTGATCATAGAGAGAGACAGAGAGGTAGATCGCATCTCACGTGGTCAAGCAGTGTCTTGTGTTGTGCTTTCAGAATAGTTTCAGCAAATCGGCTCTTCAGCATTGCCACCCGTATAGCCTTCTTTGGTGACAGCTGTACATCAAAATAGGGATATCCTGTAACAAAGAAACAAGAAATTCTTTTTTTGATAAGTCAAAGATACAAAAAATACTTACAGGCAGTCAGTGTGCCATGTCAAACAGCAAGAAGTAAAACTTAATTAAGGCATTACCAACCTCCTTCAGGAGCCGCATCTGTTGTAGGAGGCGTGGAGTGAGAACTAAGGCATGCAATTTCATAATCTAACACACATACAGCACCTTCACATCATCACCATCAGCATCCCAAAACTCAGATCATTGAGAAATAACTAGAAAATATCACATATTTACAGTCAAATAAAACTTTCACCCACCATCAGATTCTGGATCCGACCTGTTTATGCACGATACCGGCATGCTCTTTGCCTGACAATTGTAAGTTGGAATGGAAGTTTTAACTCATCTCATGGCAAGAAAGTCTTAACTCCCAGACGTATTCATGATGTTTTTTTTTTTATAAGTAATAAACTTTATTGATCATATGTAACTAAGCAAAGCCCATGTATACAGGAAGTATACAAAAGAGACTCCTAATTACACTGTACTAGACTGTAAAGAAAGCAAAAACTCCTGCATATTCCCCCCTTTTAGTACAATAGCAGAAAACCATTGAGCCCATATTCATGATGTAAGCATACCTGTCTGGAAGCATCAAAACCACATATGCGATGATCTCTGTCCAATGATCTTTCTGAAGATAAATCTGAACCAAAATAGAACATCTATGAGCCAAGTAGGGGTAGGAAACCAAAAGCAGCAGCCAAAGAAAATATCAACTAACCACGAGTGGATGCATTGGTTGCATCACAAGGTAGGCTGCACTGGCATGCACTCACACCACATCTAACACATGTGCGTGCAATTGAGCTCAATGGAGGTTCAGCAGTGACAGAGCCACAACCATTTCTGCTGCCATTGGCAATTCCTATAAGACAAATCACCAATGAGCTCTCATAAAGATCTGGAAATTAGAAAGTACACCATGTCTGTACATACCTTTGTGAAAATCTTTTCCTGAAAACTTCCCTGGGCGATCACATACTGTTTTGGTGAGCTGTAAAGATGAAAAGAAAACACACAACTCAGAAAGAGCAGAAAACATCTATACTGAAAGGAAAAAAATGAAATAAATATGCATCATATAAAAAATTAATAAGAACAACTTGCAGTCTCATATCTACAACCTATCCTCCAAAAAGGTTACATACAAAGACCAAGAAACTCAAATTGGCTAAACAAATAAAAGCTCACTTATAGCTCATTTAATATTAATACAGGTTGAAAAAAAGACCACTATATGATCATGAACGGAAAAACACATTAATCAGCAAAATCAAAATTAACAAATTACTTACTTTTACATCTCCTCCATCAGAACTCCTGATCTTTTCAACAGATGGCAATGACTTCTTATGCAACAAATTATTATGCAAAGGAGGAGCTTTATGAGCATCCTGTCTCATATCAGCAGCTTCCTTCACTCGTCCACTTGAAAGTTTCACTTGCCCAACCTTTGAGCTTTCACCATTCCACTTTTCCATAAGAGATTTCCATCTTGTCTCAAAAACATTGTTTAATTCCCTTGCCATTTTGTGGACGCTATTATCAGGAGGATTATAAAGCATGGCATTGGAAAAGGTCAATCTGATATCAGCTGCAAACTCTTCAGGGCCATAATACATATGTTTCTCCAGTTTAGACTTTATTGTTCCCAGATCCATGGGGTTGGTTATGATCAATAAGTAATCTGGAATGTTCAATGCCACAGGATCCACTGGTTGCTTGAAAACCCAACCGGTTGGATGAGTCATCAGCTTTTTCAAAACGGTGGAACACTGATAAGTCAGAGTACGATCCATCCTTAGCCTCTTATCCTTTTGGCATACTTCCAACTGTGGAGGTCCACGCTTTCTAGAGCCCAGCATAGAGGGCTTTGCCTTCAAATGTGCAGGATCCAATTTCTTTCCCCCATCAGAAGGACGAATACTATGCGTCTTTTTCATCTCAGCTCCATTACTTTTATTCCCAGAACTACTGTGATTGCATTCATGAACAAATGATTCCAGCTGCTCCAACCCACATGCAAGAGTGGCTTCTATTCTTTTCATGGAGAATTTAATGTTGAACTTCTTGTTGGATACTATAGCTTCAGTTGCAGTCATATTGAGAAACTGCAAGAATTTGCCAAGGTCAGTTCTCAGGAGTTGACCTCTTCAATAAGCTCACACTGAACAAAACTAAAGCCTGTGATCAAAACAGACCCTGCAAAATATTATCCAGCAGATAAGCAACAGTAAGAAATTTCTAGTGATATTAGTGAGCTATTGAACATTTTTTATGGGAAAAAAAATAGAACAAAAGAATAGAGAAAATAGTTAATGAGCTAAGGTGTCCTTTTCTCAACTTTCTCAGAAACATGGTTGCTAATTTGCTTATGTTCATTTTTCTCTGCTTCCTAAAGAACCAAATCTCCCTTTTGATCAACGGTACTCCCGAAGGCTTTTTAACAGTTCTCGGGATTTGAGACAAAGGGACCCCTTATCCCCTTTGTTATTCATTCTAGTAATGGATGTGTTGAGTAAAATGATGGAGGGGGCGGTGGACAAGGGTTTCATCTTAGGCTTCTCGGTGGGTAGTTCCTTGCATGATAGCATTTCAGTCACTCATCTCCTCTTCGCCGATGATACGTTGATTTTTTGCAACCCAGATCCTGACTAGATTCACTCCTTGAGAGGCCTCCTCCTTTGCTTTGAAGCAGTCTCCGATCTAAAAGTGAACCTTTCAAAGTCCGAGTTAGTTCCAATTGGTCTAGTTAAGAACTTAAGTGAAGTGGCTGCCATCTTGGATTGCAAAGTGTCATTCTTGCCTATGAAGTACCTGGGACTCCTCTTAGGGGCTCCTCATAAATCTAAGGCAATGTGGGATGGGATTATTGAAAAAATCGAACGCAAACTGACGGTTTGGAAGAGAATCTACTTGTCCTAAGGCGGCCGAATCATGCTTATTAAGAGCGCACTCTCTAACCGTCCAACTTACTTTTTATCTTTTTTCCCTTTGCTTGCAATGGTGGTTAACAAACTAGAGAAGATTATCCATGATTTCTTATGGGGAGGGCTAGAAGATGAGAAAAAAATTCTTTTGATTAAATGGGATAAAGTCTGCACCCCTTTGTTTTGTGGAGGACTGGGGATCAAGAAATTGAGAACCTTCAATAAGGCACTTCTTGGAAAGTGGCTATAGCAGTACCATCAGGAAGATGATGCTCTTTGGAAAAGCATCATGGATAATAAATATGGAAGCATTTGGGGAGATTGGTGCTCTAATGTGATAAGAGGGGCTTACGGGGTGGGTGTTTGGATATTCATTCAGAATGGATGGGATGACATACTCAATAATTTCGAATCTGAGATGGGCAGGGGCACACAAATCAAATTTTGGCATGATAATTGGTGCGGTGAGGTTTCCTTGAAAAACTCTTTCCCCTCTCTTTATAGGATTGCATCAAATAAAGACACCACCGTGGCTGATTATATGAGCATCTCTGATGATTCTATTCTTTGGTTTGTCAGCTTTTTTTAGAGTTGTACAGGGTTGGGAGGTAGGGGTGACAATATGTTACACGACCCGTTAACCCAACACGAACACGATACGATAATAGCGGGTTAGGGTTTAGTCTTAATGGGTTTCGGGTCAAAACGGGTTGACCTGTTACGACACGATTGTTTAACGGGTTGATAGCAGGTCAATCTGTTATAACCCGCTATGACACGTTAAGAAAGTTAAAATTACAAGTATACATTTACATTTAAAAATAAAATCGTTAGAATATTAATTTTGATATTTTTCTTGTTTAAATTGTAATTCATACTTGTAGTTAGTATTATAATTTTTATAAATATTGTGATTTTAACATTTGTATAAAATTATACTAAATTTAATTAAGTCAAACGGGTTAATTTCGAGCATATTCAACAAATTTACATAAACAGGTTGAAACATATCATATTTTGTCGTGTTAATTTATTTCGTAATATTTACTAATGAGTCATGACGGGTTGACACGACACGACACGACACGTTATGTTAACGGGTCGTGTTAAGGTTTGAGATTTTGACACGATAAACTTAACTAGTCGAGTTAGGGTTGACCTATATAGTATAATATACATGTCTTAATACGACACGAACACGACCTGTTGACACGATTTGACACCCCTTAAGGGAGGTGGACAAATTGTTGTTTTCTATAACCATTTATATGCGCTGGAAGTACAAGCGGGAAGGAAGGATAGACTTCTATGTATACACACAGGGAATAAGAAATTTTCAGTCCGCTCGTTTTACAAGATATTGACAGTTTACTCCTCTGGCATTTCCTTGGAAGAGCATTTGGAGGAGCAATGCTCCCCTCAAAGTTGCTTTTTTTGACTAGTTAGCATCCCATAGGAAAATATTGACTATCGACAAGCTAAAAAAGCACGGCCTCTACTAAACAGATTGGTGCTACATGTACAAGCACAACAACAAATTAGCAGACCACTTACTTCTCCACTACGACGTAGTCAAGGCTTTATGGGATGACATCTTCACTAGGCTTGGTATTGCATGGTTATGCCTAGGAGGGTATTGGATTTATTGTCGTGTTGGAGAGGGATTTAGGGCCACCACCATATCGCAGCTATTTGGAAGATTGTACCTTTATGTTTAATGTGGTGCACATGGAATGAAAGAAATGGTCGATGTTTTGAAAACAGGAAATGCTCTCTGGATAGCTTTAGGGCCTTTTTCTATCACACTTTGTTGCTTTGGGATTCTTCTATTATTTTGAATGGAGCAAGTTTTAATGACTTTTATGCTATTTTACGTAGCGAGTAGTTTGTAATTAGGCACTTTCTTATATACTACCTGTGTATTCGGGCTTTGCCTATTTACGTAGACTAATAAAATTTCTTACTTATCAAAAAAAAAACCAAACATCGTTTACTCAATTTTTTCTCACATACATGCATTTCTCCCGATACCAAAACAAAAATTACAGAGAAAAATAATGAGGGTAAGGAGGGAAATTTCAAACATTATCTCTCATCTCTTGTTCCCCAAATTTTATCTTAAGCAATAATGGACTGCCCAAAATCAACAGTTTTTTTTTTAAGAAATGAAATTTGCAGGTAGAGTGTGCAATTTTTTTTCAATTGTTAGACCCCACTTTTTTTTTACGATTGCTACACGAGTGTGTAACATTACTTTTTTTTTTTTTGGGGGGGGGGGGGGGGGGGGGATGAATTTATTGAGAATTCTTCCGGGTAGAAATGTCCACAATGGGAAATTTATCGTAATCCAATTAGTCTCATACTAAAGTAGTTGAGACCCAGCTTCTCTGCGTAACTGACATCTTCGCCTTACACAAGATTGGGAATCTAGTTTATACTGGATTTTGGAAAATTGATTGTGATTGTGCATCACCGACCACAATTTTCCCGTAAACCCTGAACACGCCAAAGGTTTATACTGCATGATGAATTTTTTTCCCAACCCCTCTTCGTAATTCAACCTTAGCAAAAACTCAAATTCCAACCCTAACTCTAATCCTAATCCTAGTTGAAGCACTAAGTTTAACTCTAATCCAAATCTTAACCCTTAACGATAATTGAAAACCCAAGTTATTGTGAGATGGGTCAGCTAGGATGGAGCATATGAGATTCGAGATAGCGAGACAATACGGATGGAGAATGGAAGCGAAGCGTTCCCAGAAGAAGAAGAAGAAGATGATGAACAAGAACCAAAAGAAAAAAAAAAAAAAAGAACAAACGCAAATCGAAGCAGCAAAACAACCAAAAGAAGAAATAAAATTAGCGTGAGGACTCCAAGAGCTTACCTCGGATCGATCGTCGGAGATGCTCGAAGATCTCTGAGGCGAACGTACTGCACTGCATGTAGTAGGGAGTAAAGCGTGTATGAGGGATGGACAAGCCTGTGTAATAGAGGATGAGACTTTTTAGGTCAACCCGAAGCCGTCCCATAATAAACCGGCCACCGGGCCAGTTCCCGAACCGCCATAATATGACTTTTTTTTAATTTTTTGTTAAAATATCTAATATTTTTGTATCTAGTTTATAAGTGATACTTTGAAATATAGTTTATTTTAAAAATATAATAATGTAATAATGATAGATAATTCCATGTCAGCATTATAAAATGAGAATCAACTGTCTATTGAACTAAATTTAGACCCTTTTGAATTTGAAGATGAGTTAAATTCATTTTAATTCAGCTCAATTCATCGTTATATTTTTTTAAATTTTTATACAAAATACAAATTTTAATACAGTTTTTCTAAATTTTAATACAATATTTTCAAATCCTAATTTAATTTTTTTAAATTTTAAAATAATAATAATAATATTTTATTCAATTTTCAAAATTCATCTCATCTTAATTTCAAATTCAAACAAGGCCTAGTATTTCTCTAAGTAATGTTGTATTTTCGAATTTTTCAACCCTTAATTGAAGTAGAAATTTGGGTTTGGAAATGAAAGCTTGATGACCTAATTAACAACGATGTAGTGCCTTTTCGGATTTGAGTTTGGAATTTTAAAAATTATTTTTTTAAAAGGAAAACTATTTCATTAATCAGATTCAGATTCTTTAAATTAAGGACAGAATACAAGAAGGACAGTCCTTCATATCCATAAATACATCGTAAACATGTAGAGCATTTTGTGATAAAGCATGCGCTACATTATTAGTAGCACTTCTCACTTGATGGGTAGATCACTCTACATAATTTTAAAGCTTATTCTTGATGTCACAAATAATCATTTCTATACTGGTCCAAGATTCCTCTGCCTTTGTTATATCTTGAATTATCTGTTAGAGAATCACCCTCTAGAATCAAACGACTAATGCTCAACTTCAGACAAAAAATTGTAAAAGCTCTTTTGGAAAAAAATAATATGTGGTAAATTTATAAAAGAGGAATGTTAAGTATAAATCTAAGTTATCGAAACCTTGTGAAAACCTTGTGTGAATCCCACTAGAAAACTATAACTGTTTACTCTTTTTTATGGCGCAGATACTATTTTAAAAAGGAATTATGCTGGACTTGTATATTTAAGCTTTGTATAAACCAGTACTTTTTAGTAAAAGTGTTTTTGAGTGCCTAAAAGAATGAAGATACATTTAAAATAAAAATTTGAAATTTTTATCGAAAAGTTCTTGCAAATGATGTTAGATTTTTTTACAAAACGATATAATAACTTTAAAAGCACTTTAGGTGTATGTTTATCAAATAGTAAAAAACTTTTTAATAGAACAATTTTTTTAGCTATAAAAAACAATTTTTTAGTAAAACTTTACATTCAAGACAATACATTAATATTTCCTACCGTAATCTCAAAAAGTCAACTCTTGTTATTAATTTTTTAATGTCAAGGCATTACATTAATAATAATGATGATAGAAAAGTAATGTTTATTGTCTAAGGTGTGAAAATCTCACACAATCCACTTGAAAATAAAAATTGGGCATGTAAATGGTGTGCAATACATTTAATTGATTTTTTTTTTTTTTTGATATTTTTATGTTGACAAGTGGCTAAATCTGGATCCAGAAGATGAACTTAAATTGTGCAGGTTTGATCACATGTATGGCTCGTGACTTGCAAGCTGTATTGGTGTAATAAACAGATCATGCCACAGGATGATGACACGTGTAGTCATCTCAAAATTAGTATATATGTGCAGCTATCTGATAATCGTAACCCTAATTGATTTTCATTCATTTTGTTAAGTGTTTTCAAGAGGCTTTGAGAGAAAGAGGCAAAGGGAGAGAAATTAGGATTTCATCCTAGGGTTTCATTGTAAGAATAAATCCATAAGATTTTTCAGTTTGTGGCTCAAGGATCTATAAGCTAGTTTTGTACTGAAACTCTGTGATGGATGTCGATCATTAAAAAAACTCTGAGACCATTCAAGTCGTGAATGTAGACTATTAGGGTCGAACAACATATCTTGTGTGTTCTTTCTATTTTTCCTTTACTTTCTTGTTTACTGCTTTATATTCTTGTTATTTTCTTATTTTGTTTTACATTCATAGTATATTTCAATTATTTTAATATGTACAAGCTTCATGTTTCAAAGTATGGGTTGTTTTGAGTTCTAGTTCAAAATGACTCAAGTTGTTAACTAGCATAACAAGTGGTATCTAGAGTCTAGATTCTATGGGGACCACAAAGTTTGATATAGAGAAGTTTAATGGGAAAAATAATTTTTGGCTCTGAAGGATTAAAATGAGAACATTGCTTGTCCAACACAGCTTACAGGATGCCCTCTTTGGAGAGAAAAAAAAAAAAAAAAGATTCTTCCTCGAAAGAGGAAGGAAATGAGGTTATCCAAAATGGCATCTTCCAAAAAGCCCAAAGTGTCCTAATATTTTCTCTTGGGGATAAAGTCTTGAGAGAGGTGGCTAATGAAGATACTGTTGCGGGTATCTGGTTGATATTAGAGAATATTTACATGACAAAGTCCCTAACAAACAGATTACACAAGAAAATCAAAATTTACACATTCAAGATGACCACTAGAACACCAATAGGCCAACATCTTGATGAGGTCAACAATATCATACTAGACCTGACTAATATAGATATCAAAGTGGAGGATGAGGATCAAGTCATCCTCTTGATGAGTTCTTTGGACTCTTCATACCTGAATCTAAAAGAAACCATGATGTATAGTAGAGACTCGTTAACCCTAGATGAAGTACAATCTATGCTTCATGCTAGGGACCTATAGAATAAAGTGGATATCTAATAAGATCATGGATAAGGTCTGTCTGTTAAGGGTAGAACAGAAAAAAGAGAGAAGATGAGTAAAAATGAAAACAATAAAAATAGGTCTAAGTCAAAAAGAAAATAATTTAAATGTTTTCACTGTCACAAGGAATGACACTTTAAAAAAGATTGTCCTAATAAAAAACAAATCTTGAGAATAAGTCCAAAGAGGCAGGGGATGCCTCTATAGTATTAGAGGGTTATAAGAGTGCTGAGGTACTCACTGTGAGTGAAGTAGATTCAAAAACAAAGTGGATAATAGTCTTTAGCTGCTTTCTTCATATGTGTCTCATCAGAGATTAGTTTGAGATATTCTCTGATTTTAATGGGGACATATAATCCTAGAAAATAATAAGTCATGTAAAATCATGGGCATATGGTCAGCTAGATTTAAAATGCATAATGGTATGGAAAGACTATTGAGGGGGGTCAGGTTTATACCTAAGTTGAAGAGAAAATTAATTTTTTTTGGCATGCTTGACCAATCAGGTTGCACTTTCAAATCTGAAGTAGGGGTTCTTAGGGTCACTAAAGGCTCTTTAGTTGTTATGAAAAGGGTGATAAAAAAATGAGTTATATATAGTGCTTAAGAAAACTGTAGTTGGGGAAGCATCCCTGTACAGAATACTTTAGATAATAAATCAGTGTTATGACATAGGAGGTTTGGACATGTAAGTCAAAATAATATTTTAAAGTTGCAAAAATAGAGATTATTGAGTGAAGAAAACCTTGGAAATCTGCCTTTTGTGAAAACAGTAT
Organism: Platycarya longipes; assembly: GCA_036559045.1. Lineage (NCBI taxonomy): Eukaryota > Viridiplantae > Streptophyta > Magnoliopsida > Fagales > Juglandaceae > Platycarya > Platycarya longipes. The sequence continues at coordinate 19,433,660 of CM071798.1, forward strand.
TTATGGAAATGCAAAGTGGGTTATTTTTAAGTCAACAACACACAATATCAAACAAACCCTAGACTATGTCCATTTTGATCTCTAGGGACCTGCAAGAATAAATTCACATAGTGAAGGAAGCTATTTCCTCTCCATAATTGATGATTACTCAAGGAAGGTCTGGATAAATATCATTAAACACAAGAGTATACCTTTGAAAGGTTTAAAGAGTGGAAGTCTTTAGTGGAAAACTAAGTAGGTAGAAAATTGAAGATTTACTGACAATGATTTAGAATTTTTGTTAAATGAGTTTAATCTTTTTTGTCAAAAGAAATAGATTCTTAGGCACAAAACTGTGAGGGAAACCCCTCAACAAAATGGCTTACCTGAAAGAATGAATGAGACCATCTTAGAAAGAGTAAGATGTATGTTATCCAATTCAATGCTGCCCAAAACATTTTGGGCAGAAGCTACTATCACAACAGTTCATCTTATAAACAAATGTCCATCCTCTGCAATAGAGTTTAAAACCCCCATAAGAGTTATGGATTGAGAAATCTCCTAGCTATGATTACTTAAGAGTTTTTGGATGTATTGCTTATGCATATTCAAAGACTAACAAACTGGAACCTAGGGCACTTAAGTGCATCTTTGTAGGGTATCCTGAAGGAGTTAAGGGATATAGGTTTTGGGTAGATGAACCTGGAAGGAATAAGTGCATTATGTGTAGAGATGTGACCTTTAATGAGTCACAAATGGCTCGAGTACAAGGAGATAAAGGAAACCAGGATGTAGATAAGTCCTTAGGGGAATTACAGGTTGAGATGAAGTAGGTTAAAAGCCAACTTGAACCTGAAACTGGGCAAGACAGTGGCTCTGAGGAAGAAATCTCAGGGGACCTGAATCAAGGTGGAGTTAGCTCTTATAATTTGATAAGAGATAGACAAAAAATGGTTATTAAACCACCTTTAAGATATGGTCAAGCTGAACTTACAGTTTTTGCTTTAACAGTAGTTGATGAGGTTGTTTATCAGGAACCTAGATCTTATAAAGAGGTTGTGGCAAGTAAAGATTCTTCCAAATGGCTTACCTGTCAGGCATGAGGTGATGGAGTCTCTTAATAAGAATAAAACCTGGGTTTTAGCGTCTAAACCCAAAAGGGTAGTGTTGGATCCAAGTGGATCTATAAAAGGAAAAAAGGCATACCAAGGGTAGAAGAGACTAGGTATAAGACAAGACTTGTAGTCAAACGCTTTACACAAAGAGAGGGAATTGATTTTAATGAAATTTTCTCTCCAGTGATTAAACATAACTCAATTAGATTACTGCTTGCTTACACTGCTTATGAAAACTTGCTTTTAGAACAATTAGATGTTAAAACTTCTTTTTTGCGTGGAGAACTTGAAGAAGAAATTCATATGCAGCCTCCTAAGAGTTTTATTAATGAGATTAAAATTAATCAAGTGTGTCTTCTTAAAAAAATTTATATAGCCCTAAACAATCACCTAGGCAGTGGTACAAGAGGTTTGACACAAATATGATTAGTAATAATTTTAAAAGAAGTTGCTATGATAGTTGTGTCTATTACAGAGAAGAAAAAATAATCTTTGTTTATCTTTTACTGTATATAGATGATATGCTAGTGGCTTGTAAAGATACTGATCTAATTGAACAAGTTAAATGCATGTTGAAATCTCAGATTGAAATGAAGGAATTGGGCCCTACCAAGAAAATATTAGGAATAGAAATTGAAAGGGACAGAAAGGAAAGGGTCCTACATCTGTCCCAGAAAACTTACATTTCTAAATTTTTAAGAGGTTTGGTATGGATCATGTAAAATCAGTTAGTACACTCTTAGGTCAACATTTTAAACTATCTATAGATCATGCTCCTAAAATAGAATTAGACATTAATTTTATGCAACAAATCTCCTATGCTAGCATCGTGGGAAGTATAATGCATGCAATGGTCTGTTTCAGACCTGATCTAACCTATGTTGTGAGTGTTGTCAGTAGATTTATGGGGAATCCTGGAAAGCCCTATTAGCAGACCATTAAATGGGTATTAAGGTGCCTGGCTGGTATTACTAATTTAGGACTTAGTTTTTGAAAAAATGTTGAAAATGATTGAGTTAATTGGGTTTGTAGACTCTAACTTTACAGAAAATGTAAACACTAAGAAGTCCTTAATTGAATATATGTTTGCTGCTTTTGGGGGACAATTAGTTGAAAATCACACTTACAATCTATTATGACATTGTCCATAACAGAAGATAAGTATATAGCCTTAACTGAAGTTATAAAAGAGGCCATATAGTTAAAGTGCATTACAAATGAGCTAAGTATTTTCAATGGCAACATCATTGTACACTGTGATAATCAAAACACACTACACTTAGCTAAAAATTAAGTTTACCATGAAAGATCCAAACTTATGGATATAAGGCTTCATTTTATTAAGGATGTTATAGAGTTTAGGGTTGTAGGTGTGGAGAAGGTCTTAATTGAGGATAATCCTTCAGATATGATGACTAAATCTCTCCCTTAGTCTAATTTCAAACACTGTCTAGACTTAGTTGGAATGGAGTCTAGAGTCTGTCCCTAATAAAGGGACAATGCAGGAATAGCCAATTATAAGGATCGATGAAAGTTTGGTAATAAATGTTTTGCCAAGGTGGAGAATTGTAAATGGTGTGTCAATACATTTAATTAATGTTTTTCTAATATTTTTATGTTGACAAATGAATGGACGACAAGTGGCTAAATCTAGATCCAAGAGATGAACTTAAATTGTGTAAGTTTGATCACGTGTATGGCTCGTGACTTGCAAGCTGTATTGGTGCAATAAACAGATCAAGCTGCAAGATGATGACACATGTAGTCATCTCAGAATTAGTATGTATGTGTAGCTATCCGATATTTGTAACCCTAATTCATTTTCATTCATCCTATTAAGTGTTTTCGAGGGGCTTCGAGAGAAAGAGGCAAATGGAGATAAACTAGGGTTTCATCCTAGGATTTCATTGTGAGAGAAAATCCGTGAGATCTTTTGGTTTGTGGCTCAAAAATCTGTAAGTTAGTTTTTTACTGAAACTCTGTGATGGATATTGATCATCAATAAAGCTCCGAGGTCGTTCCTACCGTGGTTGTATACCATTAGAGTCGAACTACGTAATCTTGTATATTCTTTCTATTTTTCCTTTGCTTTCTTGTTTATTGCTTTACATTCTTTTTATTTTTTTGTTCTGTTTTAAGTTCATAGCATATTTTGTTTATTTTAATCTATACGAGCTTCCTATATCAAAATATTTGTTGTTTTGAGATGGTTCAAAAGGATTCGAGTTGTTAACTAGCATAACAGGGCATAATTTGTATCTTCGTGATTTTAACAGATGTATCTTCATGATTTGTCAGAACAACAAAATGGGAGAAATATAGATCGCTTTTTTTTCACAATTTGTCATATATAATTGAATTTGATGCATTGCTAGCGTACTGACAAGCTGGAGGAAGAAGAGTATAAATACCTTTTGATTTTTCTGTACATCCATATGGATCGATTCTAAAATTCTTTTTGTGTACACATCAATTTGAGGTTTGGTAAATTGGAAGGGTCATGTGGAGATCAAAAAGCAAACTTTATTGAAAGAAACCCATGTCTTGTCTAGTTTGATCACGTTTGTTTATGAATGTTAGAAACAGCAAAATCTTTTGAAAATGCAGAATTAGATTTCCTTGAACAGCAATAGGAAACTACCCTAACCAGAAAACCACCTTTTTGGGTTTTGTTTAGTAACATCTCACATGCAAATTCCATTTATTTTAGGGTTTAGCTGATGTTATTGGTTGTGGGTAGATGAATTTCGTTGAGAAGGTAAAAATATTTTATGCCCAATTAGGATTTAAAAATGAGATGAAATGATTTTAGATTAAAAATGAAAGTTGAATAAAATTTTGTTAGAACTTTATTTTTTAATACTATTATTATTTTGAAATTTAAAAAATTAAATTATTGATTATATTTTGCATAAAAATTTAAAAAAAAAATTGAAATGATAAAATGATATGAGATGAAATGATGCCACTTTCAAATCCAAACGAGGGCTTAGCCTTTTAGGCTCCCAACAGTTTTGAGTTGCTTCGCCTTCTTTACGTAATCTTTTGTTTTAGTCAATATTGTACCCCATAATTATTTATTTACTTATTTTTGAGGCATTTCGCAATTCTGCGTGTGAATGCATTACTTATTAAGAAGATGATGATTAAATTGATGAATAATTAAAAAGTACTTTATCATTTATTCTATTCACTTATCTACCAATCATTTGATGCCACATTAAGATACGTTGAAAGGATGATGGTTAAAAATATAATAAATAGTATTTTCGCTTTCAATATCACAAGGAACTCAACATTTTCTCAGCTGCCAAATAAATAACTTCCAAGACCAAGTTCCTTAAAGTCAGTTACCTTGTTATATCCTCACCATTGCATTATTGATCTTACCAATTTTTGTCATATGTTACAAAATCTGGTTGTACACTTCTTCATAAAGACAGATAGAAGAAAACAACTTGGCATGAAGCTTGACTCCAATGGATTCATTCAAGCATGCGGATTTACTAGAGGTTCCCTTGAGTCTTCTCCAGATGCACTGCTATAATAGAAGTACAAGGCCAACTGAAGAAGCCCCAGAATTGTTCCAATTCCATTTGGGATCTAAAACCAAAAATTTAGAAAAGAGAAAACAAACATAACGGTTAGCATAAACAACAAAATCCTGGGCAGTCTCTGGACTTATCTTTCATTGATTTGGTAAATGAATCATGTAACTGCTAAGAAAAAGAAACGCAGCGACTATCAATAACTGTATGTTCTTTATTTTCCTTCTCTTTTCCAGCATAGGAAGATTGTAACAAAAATTTGCATACAAATTTAGCTGGATCTGTTAAGATATACAAAAATAATAAAAATCTACATTTTCTTATCAGTTTAAGTTTTTGGGACAAGTGGTGATTTCACATGTTATCAAAGTAAAGATCCTCAGTTTGAATCTTGACTCTACACTCTATCCTATTTAATTAAATATTTTACGTGTTGAGTCACCCATTAAGGGAGAGTCTGGTCCACACGTAAAAGATATAAAGTAAATAATAAAAATCTATTTCTTCTTATTAGTTTAGACTTTTGAGATAAGTGATGATTTTATAGGATCCGCAAGAAGAATAATACTTACATAAATGAAATGATCATACTTGAGCACTCCATATGCAAAGAAGGATAGACTCATCAAGAAGGTTGAAAGGGAAAGACAAAATGGCATGAATTCAACGCTTCTTGTCCTAATCACCAAATTCTGGCATCACATATGAAACCATATGAGGGGGGAGAAGGTGTCCAAAATAAGATCAAAACTTGGTGAAATTGTTTCACAAGAACTTACAATGATAAACAAAGGTGAAGCAAACATGGCAATGAGTGAAGCAACACTCAAATATCCAACAAAAGTTTGTCTCTCATGAGAGTAAAAAAATTTCATGCTTACATATACTGTGGTCCCAAAAAAGGCAGAAACTACTATTAACAAACCTAACATCTTCAACTGCAAGAAAAATTCAAGGGACGGTAAGATAATCATGCCAGATTATGGAAAAAGGCTTGCAATTTTCCTGGTAAAAACAGATGCAGGGTGATGCTTACCTTAATAGCTTTCCTGGCAAATGCAATATAGATGCTCAGATAGATTAACTGGAAAAAAGCTCCAATGGAATTGACTGTAGCTACTAGTATAATATTAGGTGACACTAGGGGAATTCCATACCAGAGGCATATCAAGCAGTTAAAGAGAGCAAATACATAAGGCAATCCTGAGAATTGTTCTGTTGACTTGTTTCTGATGATTCTCTTAAATGTGGGTCTGGAGAACATAAAGGTACAACTTCATTATTGGTTTTAGAACTGCAGAAATTTCTTTCATTTTCTTTTTCTTTGAAGAATACCTTTAACAACTTACATGGGTGACGCAAACAGCCCAATAGCAAATATGTTTCCTGTAATGACAAATGGGTATTAGAAGTTAGAACATCTATCAAACATAGTTGTTCTAACCAAACAATAAAAGAAACAAATCCGAGTGTGTACAGTGAAGACACAAATATTATAGGTTTCTCACAATCAACAATGTTCTGAGTTGTTATAGGTACAGGACAGAATCCTTCTACAGCAATCTCAAACTGCTGACCCTAAATAACAGTTTTCTTTATGGATAGAATGCTGAAGTTGAGGTGCGCTTTCATATGAAGTTAATCCAGAGAATGTAAATACCTAAAATGAAAATTTCAGCTCTTGGCTCTGGGTATGACTCCAGATTCAACAAAAACTAATCCATATAGCAGACAAGCAATTCCTACTATGGTTATAATTTATCCATGGTTAAATTAGACAAGCTCCTTCAAGATCTTGGAAAGAAGCAGGGAAACAAAGTAGAAAAGGGCTATAGTTGCTTAAGAAATAAAGATATCTGATTTATGCAATTATCCTTCCGTATCATCCTCCATTCTTCTCAAATCTAAACCTTTCAGAGCCAGTTTTTTCCTATTGACACTAGCTCTTCAGCAGCCTAATAAAGCAAAGGATCGAATCTTTTATCCATTTAAAAGTTAAATTAACAAGTTTGTGGAAGCCCAAACATTGAAAACATTCCAACATAACATACCATATATTGAAAATCAATTACTACAAGTCTCCTACCGGCAATTTCTAAGGAGCTGAAAATTAGGTGATGGGGAAGTCTTATATATATGTCAAAATCTCAGGCCATAAATTAGGTGATAGACTTTTCCACAAACCAAATCAAGGGTATGGGTTTGCTTCATCTACATCTTAGAAATTATTTATAACTTTTCAAGAATATAATAGAAAAGAGTGAAAGAAAGAAGAAGGATACCAGCAATACCAGCAGCCTCACTGCAAACCGAAGAGACAGAAGACAGCCCACTTGGTAACATCTTCGAATGGTATTCAACTCCACTGATCACGTCACTCCAGAAAACTCTCTCCTCCATTAACCTTTGTATCTACCTATTTTTGTGGGGTTTCCACCGACGTAGAAACTCCATTTTTTTTTCTTTTTTGAAAATGGGTGAAATAGCCTCCCGTTATAATCCAAGGGCCTGGATTATTGGGATTTTCTGAAGTTCTGCTGAACCGGATTCTCAAGCTTGAGGCTTTTTTTCTTAATTTGATTAATAAAGTTTTAACTTGAAGAACGCCAATAATTATCTTGATATACTTCTAAAATCAGGTAATATATAATTATCGAGTTTGGTTGTAACCATGGTATTTACACAACAATACAAGTTCAGCTTGTTCATGAGATAAACAGATTATTTATATTATATTTTGTAATTGTATCAAGAAATTTTGACAAACATGACATATTTTGAATTTTGCTAATATCTTTATAAAGTTTATATATACATATCTTAATGATTATTATATTTATGAAGACTCAAGTAACATATTTAATATTACAAACATGATATCTTCTAATTTTTTAAATATTAAAAATGTTTTTATTATAAATATAGAAATAATACTGTAAAAAATAATTAATAGAAACTATTTAATTGCTTACGAATTTATAGAAATTGGGTTGAATTTTATCTGAGCGGTATTATTTAATAACTTATTAGAATTTTATATTCATGAACTATTTATTTAATAAGTAAAAAATTAAACTAATTAACTCGAATTTAATCCAACGAAACTTCTATATTATTATAGCCCGCTTTGTCCCGGTATAGTTTAGGCTTGATTTGTTTTTATAAATATTTTTTTTTAATTTTATTTTAATATTATTATTTTTTAAATTTTTATATAAAATAAAATAAAAAATTTAAATTTTCTAAATTTTAAAATAAAATTAATATTAACAAAATATATGATAATAATATTTTTAATTTTTAATTTTTTTTAATTTTGATTTATCTTATTTTATTTTATTTATAAAAATAAACCAAATCTTAAAGATTAGACACCAAGTACATGTGATTAGAAAAAAAAAAAAAAAAAGACACCAAGGACATGTATGGTCCTGCTTCTCTGGGTCCCTGTTGTCCTGCAGAATGGTTTGTAGTCAAACAACAATGAGAGTCAGCGCTTTCTAATTTTCTCATGATGGCCATAATTAGAAGTACTTTACGTGCTATAAAATTAAAAAACACCTGTCACCGTTTGAATTTAGAACTGAATTCACCTCATTTTAACTTACTTTTATTTTATTATTATATTTTTATAATTTTTTATATAAAATTAAATTTTTATATATATTTTTCAAATTTTAATACACATTTTTCAAATTCTAATACATATTTTTTAAATCTCAATATACTTTTTTTAAATTTTAAAATAATAATAATATTAAAAAATAAATTAAACGCATCTCAACTTATCTCACCTCCAAATCCAAACAAGACTAAATTGAGAACCATATATAATATATATATATATATATATATATATATGTATAGACATGCATATCGTTGCATAACAACATAAAAAATAAATAAATAAGTACAATACATAGATATTGTATAAAATAATATGAAGTTATGAACAGTATTAGTAGTGATAAATCTAAGCAAATTCGTTTGGATATATCTCTATAAAATATAATAAATATTTTTTTTAATTTTAAAATAATAATAATATTAAAAAATAATATTTTTTTAACTTTCAACTTCATTTAAAACCGTCATATCTCATATTATTTTAACTCACTGTCCAATTTATCTAGCTATAATCACGATATAAATATGTTCATGCATTTTAATTTATCATGACTCACCACCAAAACCAAGTAGAAAATTATGATAATCACAATGGCTATCACTAGGTTTTCACATAATGATATATTTTCAAATTATGCCTTGATGATATTTACTTACGCGTAGAGACAATATAATGATATTATCAACGCATTAACAATAAATATGTGGGGATTCAGGGCTATGAAATTTCCCAATCCTGCGGTGGCTCATTCTTAGAGTGGTACATGGTGCTCACGCGTTACCACAGACAGTCTTATTTCATTTTGTTTGGTTTCTGTTTTGTGTTGTATAGTTTGATTTTCTTAATACTGTTTGTATAAAAAAAAATTTCTAATTTGAGAAATAGTTTCTTGGGCTTTAAGCTCATAGAGTTGTAGTGTTCTCCTCCGCTGGAGAAGAACCTTTAGTAAATGCCTCCATTGGAGGCAGTAATTAGTCTCTCGAATTTGTCAAAGAGATTTAGAAGTTTTATGCGTTCAAACGTCTTTAGTTGACTTGTAATGAGTTACATTATAAACTTCATGTTATTGGGTTGAATGATAGTAGACCTATTTTTTTTTTAAAAAAATCATTAAATATGTGGTGTTAATGTATATAATCCTGAATGATGTTAACCCCCGAGTCAGGATGATTGTCCTTGTCCCAATTTGAATAAGTTAATCATGTCCTCTTTTTCAAAAATAATTTCTTTTCATCTTTTACATAAAGAACATTAAAAGGAAATCCACCTTTGTAATCCAAGTTTTTTTGTTCGAAAAGACCAAAATCGAATCAAGTTGGGATGTATATATAAAATCCATCACCACGTAATTTCGAGTTTAAAGACAAAAACAATAGGGGATAATGTCCTAGCGTTTTGGGTAAGTATATGTTTAATTTTTAAGATGAAATTGTTGTCTAATTTCTTTTTTACGATTTTTTGTAACAAAAATAAAATTCCTTGTAGCACTCATCTCCTAAAAATAACATTTTTAAAATATTTAAAGGAGTCGATGTGTTACTAAAACTTTTCTTTACAAAACGCACCATATAAGAACGTTGTATTATAAATGAAACAACTTTATAAAATTTAAAGAGAGTCAACAGAAACATTTATTAAAAATATTGAAATCTCAATTGTTTACAAAAATATTTTATTCACTAAAAAATCATAAAATTACAATTAACACGCTGTTTAGGCCTCTACATCACTTCTCTGAGTCAAATCCTGCATGCTATGCATTCTCATCACCTAGGATGATTTTTAAAAGAAAACATGAAAAACATAAAAATAAAAACAAAATGAGTTGAATGCTCAATAAGCAACATATCATACAGTAAAAATAATAATCATCGATTTTTCATGCATACTCGTAGATACATACGTAATAACTTGGACATGATCTTTCCATAAATGCTAAATATAAGTTTTTCATAAAATACCGAAGCATGAGCTTTTAAAAAATGCATACGTAAAAACATGAACATCAACTTGAACTTGTCTTATTTATCATTTCATATCATATCATATCATAAGTCGTTATCTACTGTTGACTCCCGTGAGTTAGGGTTAACTAATCTAAAAAGATTCTGATTCCGCACGTGATCGTAGGTTGTGGAATCCATACACAAGGAAGACATACTGGATGCATTATCAATATGTACGATCTGACAATGCAATATGCTCATATATAAGTACCAACTTCATATCATACATAGGCCGCTTATATATCTTATCATACTTATATACTTATCATATTATAGATTTTAAAAAGAAATCACATATTTTTGTAACATGTCGTGATGCATGCTTCCTCACATGAATTCATAATCTTTTATAAATATTTTTATGCATACTCTCACATAAAATCATGACTTTTCATAAATAATTTTAATGCATAAAATCTTGGGGTTTCAAAGACATCTTAATGCATAAATTTTTCATAAATCATGAATTGGGTACATAAAAAGGGGTTTCCAAATAATCGTCATACATACATAATATTTTTATAAAAATATATTTACCGTACATGTGTGAAGGGTATGATCATGCTACTTACCTTTTAGTGTTGCGTCCTGATTTCACGTCGTAGCTCGTAACCTATACAAGACACTAATCGTCACTAATTTACTAAATAAACGTCATGGCAAATTCTAATCGTTTAAAATCATAAATAAAATAATTAAATATACTTTAAAAATATGCTTTAAAATCTCTTTAAAAATATATAGGAAGGCCCAAAACTATTTTTGAAATATCAAAGAATTGCCCCTATAGTCTTAAAACACTGTTTTAGAAAAATAAATAAGTCCATAACTTAAGGGACACTAGCCGATTAAGCTTAAGGCCCAAGATCCAAGAAAAGAGATACAATCTGGCTAAAAATAGGGCTTGGCTGAAAGGGATTAAAATGGCATGTTTGGGATTATCAAAATAATGGAGGGGCATTTAGGGAAAGAGATGAAATCAAAGCAATTTAATAGGAGAATTCAAGTTCATGCTTACAAGAAAAAGATGAGAATTTCAGAGGGAAGAACAGGGCTCGCGAAATAAGGGCTTACTGAGAGAGAATGGAATCTCAACGAATATGGAGATCGACGGCTCAGGGCTGTGAGTGACCGGTGGCGTAATTGAGCTGGTCGAAATTTTCTGGGCATTGGTATGGTGTTTTTGGTGAGGTGAGTGGCTATTTGTTTATGGTTCTCGATTGGGAGGAGAAACTCCTCGGTTACAGTGGCTAAAAATAAGGTTTCTCCTATGGATTTCGGTGGCTAGTGATGGTAGTTCGAGGTGCTGAGAAGTTACTCGAGATAAAGAGTGGCAATGGTGTAAGGGCTAAAGCTTGGTTGGGCAGAATGAAGTTATTGATGGCTTGCTGGTTGCTGTCGATTGTGTTTTTGGTTTGCTGTGAGTTGGGTTTTCTCTAAGTAAGGAATGATGGCTGCTGAGACTCGAGTGATGTTTTTATAGACAAAGGGGAGGGAGAAAATGTGTTTGATTAGGAGATCGAGATTTGAGTTGGGGTTGGATCAAAGACTAGATTTTGAAATTTAAGTATGCTAAAGAGATCTATTACTACAAGTAGGAGTTTTGTTTGAATTAAAGATGATTTCTAAAGGGTTTAAATTTGGAATTAGTTTCCAATAATGAGTTGAGATAAGAGTTTTGAGTTGAATGTAAGATTGGGAGTTGGTTTTGATGAAGAGGTATTATTCAAACAAGAATAAAGAGGCGTAAAGCTCTATTTAAAACCGACTTATATCACAAGACATATCAAATAAAATAGAATTTATAAAATAATAATAGTAATAGTAATAAAACAAATATTTTTTTTCTAAAAACTGGGGTCGGGATGTTACTCCTATTTGATTAAAGAGAACATAAAACTCCAAGAAATATTAAGCATGAGGACAAGGGCCAAAAAACGGAGAACATGGGCCTGAGGTCAAACTGTATTAATTTAGCAAAACCATGTGTACGTTCAACGATAAGAACAAAACAAATTCATAGGACAAAAATATATTTTAGATTTTTAAGAGTTTGAAATAAGGAAGAATGTTGATGTTATGCACCAGACCAATTGTTTTTTGTTCATAGTTTATAAAAGTAAATAGCTTGTATCCTTTAAGAGATTTTGTAAATAAATTATAAATATAATTTAGTTTTTAGCAATTTATCAATTATAACAAGATGAATTTAGTTTCAATAGGAGCCAAGTTGGAGATGTTCAAAAACTAAATTAAACAATTGGAGATGTTCAAAATTACCCTAATTAATTAAGAGCATTTAGTTTCAATAGGAGCCAAGTTGGAGTTATTCAAAAACCAGCCTTTGGTAGCTGCCACAATAAGTAAGGTTCTCACAATCATAATCTTAGCCACGAGGGAAAATATTTCATGATAATCTAGATCTTTTAGTTGCGTATAACCCTTTGCTACTAGTCTATCTTTATATCTCTCAATTATCCTGTCTACAGTGAACTTAATTTTGTAAACTCATTTACATCCTATGACGACCTTTCCAGGGGCAAATTTGTCACTACTCAAGTGTCATTCAACTATAAAGAGCATTAGAAATAGTCTAGCCATTTCTAAGTTCAAATTGAAGGCTAAATTCACTCTCTTGACTATAATACATATGATTTTAATCAAGGATTTTACATTGATCTAGCTAAATCAATATCTAAATGATAATATTATATTATATATTTTAATTAAAAAAATTACTTTTTTTTGCAAATAAATTAATATATTAAATATTAATTTTAGTAAATCATAAATTAATTTTTTTTTAATTTTGTAAATAATAGTCAATTTGAGATATTAAATATCAATTTTATATACTTAATATATTAATTAATAATAAACTTGCCAAAAAATAATTTTTAGCAAGTCTTAGTGATTTTAATATTTTAAATATATTTAATTTTAATATGTTAAATATTAAAGTAGAATAAAATATTAAGATGGAGAGTGAATAGTTACTCTCTATATTTAGCAAGTTTGAGTGATTTACTATTCATCAAAGCCAAATAATTTTGGACTTGGCAAGTCCAATGTGAGACTTATTTGATCATTTTACCTTCATTTTGGCTTTGTAATGGACTTTAGCAAGATTATTACTAGTGCTCTAAGGCCCTTATTTTAGCATTCATAGTATTTTTTTCATTCATTACATTTAACAGCTTCTTTATATGAATGGAGTTCAGTGTGTGTGGTGATTGATGAAACAAAAGCTTTATGTAAGGCAAATAATCTAGAGTATGATAATGTAGCACAAAAAAGAAAATGGGCATTTGAGATAGCAAATTTTTTCTCCTTGTCAAACTGTTGTGAATGGGACAGTGAGAAGACTTGTTGACAAACAAAATCTTGTAAGTGTGAAGGAGCTCTCCTGCTGTTAGTTGATCTGTGAGTCAAATGGGATTTATGATAATGATTTGAGTTGGCTCAGAAGCTTCAGTAGAATTGTTTTAATGGAATGTCTATTCAGCAAAATTAGGCATATTCATATTTTCTAAAGTATCTGGTATGGACAAGGAAATGTGATATTCTGGGTAGTTTAGATTAATGTTGGTAGAATAAGGGTAAGCAAGATCATGGGGACTAGGAAGGTTAGAACTAGAATGTGTAAAATCACTGAGATTCGACAGATTGGGTGCAGATTCATTAAGTTGAGTTTTGAAAGAAAAGTTTTTCTTATGGAAGACAACATTTCTAGAAATGAAGACTTTGTTTAATTCAATTTCCAACAATTTGTATCCCTTTATGCCAAAAGGATGCCCGAGAAAAACACACTTTCTTGCCCTTGGATCAAATTTGTGTTTATTGTGGATGAGAATTGATACAAAGGCAAGGCATCTGAAAACTCTAAGGTAAGAGTAAGATAATTTGCTTTTAAATAGAATTTCAAAAAGTATTTTTTGAGAATTGGAGTGGGAGTTCTATTTGTAAGAAAGACAACAATCAAAACGCAATCATTCTAATGTTTTAATACTCTAGCCACATTTTAAATATGTTGGTGTTTTCTTTTTGCAATGACATTCTACTAAGGTGTCTCAACATATGTCCTTTGGTGAATTGTACCTTTCTTTGAGTAAAACTCATTCCTGTTAAACTCTCCACTATTGTCGCTTCTAATTATTTTGATTTTTGCTTCAAATTGTGTTTCTATCATATGGCAGAGATTTTGTAAGGCAGTGGAGGCTTTAGATCTGTGCTTAAGCATGTAAGTCTAGGTGCATCGACTAAAATCATCAACAATGGTTAAAAGAAAAATCTTGATCCATTATAAGCAATTTCTTTATAAGGTTCCTACAAATCACAATTAACAAGATCAAAACAGTTTACAAATTTGTGATAACTAACATTAAAGGGTAACTTATGCAACTTGGCTAAGGGACAAACAAGACATGGTTCATTTGTGTTTGTGGGCTTGACTACATGATCAAGATTTAGGAAATCTAACCTAGAATATGAAGGGTGGCCTAATCTATATTGTCATAGATTCAAATTTTCTGATGTGGTAATGACAAACGCTGACATGGTGGTTTTTTTGACAAAAACAACAAGTAGAAAATCAAGTTAAGCAACAGGAGAAACTTCTTCTTGCAACAGGTGGTACAAACATTGCCTCACTTTAGCCATTCTAATCATTTTCAAGTCAAAATCTCATGCATAAAGTAATATTGAGAAGAGAAAATGAGACAACATTTTGAAGTATTAGTTAATTTTTAGGCAGAGATAAGGTTAAATGGGAATGATCAAATACATAAAATATCATCCAGAGATAATGTCTTTATCAGGTTGAGTGTTATGTATTTGGAGCAATGCCATGAGTTGACCACATTGATCTTGAGTGAGTTATACTTGGGTGTTGTTATAAACTTGATCCTAGTTAGCAGTCATGAATGATGTAGCCTGATTTATAGAAGATGTAGCAGCTCGTGGTCTTCTAGATTGTTTATGGGTAGGTGGATAGCCATGAATTTTCTCAACAATATGACCTGGTATATGATAACCTGAACACACTAATTTTTCGGGGTTAGCTTTAAAACATCTTTCAATGGAATGACATATATTTTACAATGAGTACGGCAATACTTCTTTTGAGGTCCTCCATTCTGTCTTGATGATTTCTTTGGTACAAACATCTCTATTAAAACCATAGTTTGAGTAGTAGGTATTTTAAGAGAAATCTGTCTTCTCTTGTCTTCTTGTTGGATGAGGGGGTAAACTTCATTTAAATTTGGAAAATATTTTATTAAAATGATTTGAGCCTTAATGCCTTTGAAGGAATCATTGAGACCCATCAAAAATTTCATGACCCAATCTCGTTCTTGGTTACTTCTCATTGTTTTTAAACCTCCACAGGTACAATTTGAGAAGAACTCATAGTTCATTAGTTTATCAGTTCATCAAGAAGTGTTTTCAGATTGGAGAAATTCATACTTACAGAGTCCTGATTTTGCAATAAAGCTACCATGCCTTGCTTTACCTCATAAATTCTTGGGGCATTTTGTTGTGCCAAGTGTTGCTCAAGATCTAGCCATAGTTGATTTGTTGTTTCAGCATAGGCAGTACTAACTTTGATGTTTACAGCCATGGTATTTGCAGCCATGTGATGACAATATCATTACATCGAAGCCAATGATCAATTAAAGGGTTGTTTGGGCCAATTGGTTCATTGATGGTACCATTAGTGAAACCTAACTTATTTTTTATTCTAAGGGCTCGTTTCATAGATGTTGCCCAAGAATGATAGTTGCTAGAGTCTAGCATTTGGGGGACAAGCAATGCACTAGAGCTGTCATTGTTGCCAATGAAGAATGGACTATTTGGCTGAGAATGATCAAGTGGGTCAGCGGTGTTGGTGTTGGGATTTGGAGTAGCCATGATATTTCACTAGTCTGATACCATGTAAAAAAATATGAATGGGATGAAAGCAATGTAGAAAGGATGAGAAATGTAGAGTGCGAAATGAAGAAATCAAAGAGCATTAATGGGGAGAAAATCAACTTTTGCCTTTCTCTATTGCAAATGTAAAAAGTGAAGTTTATAGAGAGTCATTTATGACTTTTATACAATCTAAAAGTAAAAGCATACTATCATATATTCTATACTCAAAAGGAAAGAGAAAATAATCCTAGCCAGTTGTACAAGGTAGTACTTAACAAAAGGAATTCCCACAAAAGTAAATACTATCAAGTAGTGTCTTTAGAATGTTCCTCGAAATCATCATCCGTTTGTCCCTTTTGTTTCTTCTAGCATTGCAGGTGACTCATGCTTAGTTGATATTGTTGATTGAGAGTTGATTCCTTAGGTTGATTCTCACATTTCAACAAAAAATCTGACAAATATTAATCAACGATTAGAACTTAGGACATGGGCCTGAGATCAAAGTGTATTGATTCAACAAAACATGTATATTCAACGATAAGTAAAAAACAATTTAATAGGACCAAAAATATATTATAGATTTTTAAGAGGTTGAAATAAGGAAGAATGTTGATACTATACACTAGGCCAATTGTTTTTTGTACATAGTTTATAAAAATAAATAGATTGTATTTTTTATGAGCTTTTATAAATAAATTATAAATATAATTTAGTTTTTAATCAATTTATCAATTATAAGAAGATGAATTTAGTTTCAATAGGAGCCAAGTTGAAAATGTTCAAAACTAAATAAAATAATTGGAGATGTTCAAAATTACCCTAATTAATTATGAGTCTTTTCATATTCCTTTATCTTGTATACTATTTCTTAGCATGGTTACTACAAGCCTCTACAAAAGTTTTTGTTTTTCAAGTTGAAATGCAAGTAATGCACGATTATTTTGGAGCAATGGATGTGCATGAGAATATCAATTTATTACCAATGGAAACATAAGAGGTCTATTTAGAGGGACAGATTGTTCTTCATGGTTTTGGTAAAGGTAAATGGTTCATATAAAACAGTGTAGGATATAACATATTAATTAACTTTTAGGATTAAATCTACAAGCCTCTTTACTAACATACCAAAGACATTACTAACTTGTGTGTTATACCACATCAATTTATATAAAGAAGTATGATACTTGAAACTTTTGTAAGAATATAATGGGTCCTTAGAAAGAAATGACGTTTGATCTATAAAGAAAATTAGACAAATTATCATAAACTATGAGCCATCTTTATATGATACTTATTTATTTATTTATTATAGAATATATGTGATTTTCTATATCAATCCACACTAGCTTACAACATAATTTTTTTTTTTTTATATAATTTTCTTTGTAGACTTAGATTTTAAATGAATTCAAATTTGGTTAAAACCCATGAAAACCTCCCACAAAAATGTTAAAATGAAAAAATATTTTAGTTGTTTTGTTGTAGCTATAACAAGCACAAGGTCCCTACTCAAACGTCCTCATATAGGTTAGGAAACAACAGCGTAACTCAAGGAATTTTGTCGTTACCACATCAATAATTGGAGAGGTATTCTATAATAATCAACACTTTAAGGCCAAAACATGAGTGTATTTGTGATGGAATTGGTGGGATGTCCCATCGTTGGCAACTATTGCAAAACCAAAGTCTTGCAATAGAGAGTAGAGTGTCGATCCTGATTATATTTGGGGTGCTGATGGAATTTTTTTTTTATCTCACACCCTTTGTATATTTGGAAAACAGTAAATGGACAAAACCTACTTCATGGCATAGCAAAATAGAGCAACATTGGACTCTAAGATGAAGCACTAAAGCTGATAGTTTTCTAAACATGTACATAAAAAGACCACTAGAGAAAAATATATATATACAACAGTAAATAGACATTAAAGTTGTAGATATTTTTTAAATAAAGAAATGGTTTAGTCACGAAGAGATCTACAAAAATAAGTCTACAAACTAATGTGGTTTAAAATGAAATGTTAGATTATAAAATTATTTTTATTATAAAATAGATCTAATATATTATAAAAATATATATCATTTTTTAGGTTTATTTTTAAGGATTTTTTTATTTTTTTTATTTTTTTTGGTGACTGGAGTGTTTATTTTCTAAGTATAAAGTGTGTGCATGTGAGGGAGGATGCAACATTATGAACGGGGCAGCATGGCATGCAAAATGTAAGGGACACATGTGTTAGCATTAGCATGTTGGCTCATATGATTACCAAAAAGTTAGGGAATGCCCTGATTAGAAAGAGATCAATGAAAGGAATTTCGTGGAAGTTGCGCGTGTAGGGTGAATTTTACTAAAACTATCTAGATCAAAGATTCAAAAATATTAAAATAAAAGATTAAAACATTGGAAGAAATAAAAAATAAAAGTGGGAAACATATCCATAAGATACTAAACTAAAAAAAAACCATAAGGTAGTGGAAAGTAATAACACAAATAGGCAACTTACCAAATGAAGACCCACATCTCATGGAAGCTGTCACAACAACTACCTCCAAATTAAAGCATCTCTTGAAGATTCTCCCGATCACCCCTTTGGCAATCATGACTCATGCAACATCTAAATTACAAATGTTATCAATAGTACATAATTTCCTCCATTTTCCAAAAATTAACTTATCAAGCTCTAGTCTACCTCATTTATTGGTACAATGCAGATTATATAGAGAAATAACAGACTCCTTATGCTCTCATGTACATTGAGGCATTTCATTAAACATCTTATGTTTACTATTTTTAGAAAGAGGGTGGTCTATGGCAGTCAGACTCATTGGTAATGTTATTTATAGGCTTGAGAGGTTAATGGTTCCATCGATGATGACCTCTGTATGGTTATCAGGTGAACTAGTAGTATTAGATCTTTGCTTTAAATACCTAAGAATACAAAGGAATCCAAAGAAAAATGTAAGTAGAAGAAGAGAGGATGAAGAGATTTAGGTCTTGGGAAGAAAATCAAAGAGCAAAACTAATTTTGTTAGAGAGGGGCACGAAGAAAGGATTGAAAAAATCAAGTACATAAGCTATGGTGGGAGATCATGAGTAGAACTTTTGGTGTTTCGATGGACCTAAAGGAGGGAAGATTAGTGCTATGACAACTAACATAACCTTCTCATCATTTTCTCTATGTTGTGGGAGGGGAAATTGTATTTTAATTGCTGGAAATTGTGAGAAACTTAAATCATCTCAGACTATTTTATTATTATTTTACTATTAATCACAAATGATTTGAGATACTCTTAACATTCAAATGTACCCAAAACTTAAACGAGTAAGCCAACTACTAGCTATAAATAGGCTAAAACACTATCTAAAAATAGAAACCAAGTGATTTAAGTAGTTTAGGAAAATAAGCATCTTCTCATGTGTAGTTGCTTACATACGTTACGTCGTAGTTCAGGCAAAAGCCAAGTGATTTAATACTGAGAAATAAGTAGGGTTTAATATTAATTGTGAACTGCCATGATTATACTTGTAAGTCGATGTATGATCAATGATTTATATATTGAAAGGATATGTTGTCAAAGATTGTAAATCATATATATGAAGAGAATGTTGTACATTTTATAGAAAACAAACCATTGTAACGAGTACTGTAGAAAGGAGTATAATTAAAAAGGATGAGAAACATATGACTTTTAATAAAATTAATATAAATGGATAGAAAAAAGCCTTAAAGACGTATCTTAGAGAGATGGCGGAGAGAAATGAAAAGTTTCAGCCATTACAAGGAATCAATGTAACAAAACTGTTGGTTTGTGTTTACATTATCATTTCCTACAATCGTTTTGTTTGTAGGGTGCAAACGATGGTAGCGATCGGTCGTTGCTAAATATTAAGAAAGACTTGATGTGCACTAAAACAGAATAATATTACGTACAAGTTTTAAATAGAAAAATCTCATACAAGTTCTTTACAAAAAAGCAGGTCCTACTGTTAAGAATTGAATTTGAAGGAGATGAAGTTGGAGAGAAAAATATGTTTCTCATTCATTGAACTCAAACGTCGCTTTGTACAAGATATATGTACACAACTTAATGTAGCTGCTACAGTTGGAAAACAGAGCAAAAATACAAAGTTTTTTAACTAATATGTACAACACCAATTCTATTTCACACCTGGAACTGAGCCTCTATTATTTACAAAATGACATTCCACTATCTCTACCACATGCAGGGCTAATCCTACAATGTAAAGCATTTCCCTTTAAGCCTTTAATATGTCAGTCACGATCCTCCATTTGCATGGTCATCTTTGACATTTATTGGAGGAGGATTCGAATGTTTTCTCTACATGGTGGGTGCAATTCTTGAAACTCCCCCTTAAGATGGGTGTATATGTTTAAAATACCCATCTTGGACAATAAAAACTGAAAAGGAAGTGCTGTTAAGACCTTTGTGAGCAAGTCTGCTAACTAGAATTTAGACATTATATGAACCGGCATGATAACTCCTACTAACACATTTTCTTTGATAAAGGGCAATTCAATTTCACATGTTTTGTTTTCTCATGAAATATGGGATTTTTGGTGAGATGTGACGCCGATTGACTATCACAAAACAACAAGGTAAGTTGCAAAGATTTGACATTAAAATCTTCCAAAAGGATCTTCAACTAGATGATTTCGCAACTTGTTTATGCTAAAATCCTATATTCTGCTTCAGTCGATAATCGTGAGACTACCACTTCTTTCTTGGACTTCCAACTTATCAAAGAATTATCAATAAACACACAAAAGTCAGTTATAGACCTTCTAGTTTCAGGACAAGCTCCCTGATTCGAGTTACTATAGCCTTTAAGTGTAAAGACAATTTTGAAGATAAAAAGATACTTTATCTTGCTGACTTCTTGAGATACCTAAGTATCCTGTGTGTCAAGAGAAGGTGAGTGTGAGTAGGTTTATCTATAAATTGACTAAGGATTTCAATGGAATAGGTAATATTAGGTTTGATAGTGCTTAAATAAATGAGCTTGCATATTACTATTCAATAACTAGTGATGTCCAGGAGTAATTGACCCGATGAGTGTGCCAACTTGTGGTTGGTTCCATTGGAGTTGTGACAGTCTTACTCCCTAGTAAAATAGCCCATTTGATGATCTCCAAAACATATTTCCTTTGGCAAATGTGAATGTCATCTTTTGACCTTGCAACTTCTAATCCTAAAAAATATTTAAGCACTCCCAAGTCTCGAATCTTGAACTAATCATGCAAGTATCTTTTCATAGAATTGATAACACTTAGACTATTGCTTCCCAAGATAATGTCATCCACATACACTAGGAGAGCAATGAAACCATCTTTGTCACTTCTAGTAAACAATGAATAATCTGATTTTAATTGGGAGAAACCTGTAGCAATAAGTGAATTGATGAATTTTTCAGTCCATTATCTTAAGACTTGTTTCAAGTCATACAATGATTTGTGGAGCTTGCATACCATTCGGTTCCCTTTGGCTTAAGACTCCCCCTTAAGTGGGAAACCAGTTAGAAGGTCCACGTAGATCTCCTCATCGAGATCACCATAGAGAAATGCAGTATAAACGTCTAATTGTTCTAAATGCAAATTAAAAATAGCAACAATGGAAAGAAAGAGTCTCATAGTGGTCATTTTGGTTACGAGACTAAATGTTTCTTGATAATCAAAACCTTCAAGCTGAGTATACCCTTTTGCTACAAGCCTTGCCTTGTGTTAGTTAGTCCAATGTGCCATCAGATTTCAGCTTGATTTTGAAGACATATTTGCATCCTATAGCTTTCTTGCTATTAGGAAGTGGGGTGATGGATCTAGTGTCATTAGTCTCGAGAGCTTGAAGTTCTTGAGCAATGGCATCACGCCAATGAGCACACACAATAGACTCTTCATAAGTTTTAGATTCGGATATGAGTGTGAGGGATAGAGCATAGGCTTGATGAGAGGGCGAGTCAAGAGTAAGAGAGTGCATGTTGAATGGGGTGTGTAGTGGATCTTGCTGATGCTGAGTTGAAGAAGAGGTAACAAGTTGGCAATGGTAGTCCTCTAGGTAGGATGGAGTGTGTTTGATCCTATCAGATCTGAAGGTGGAGTACGTGATGAATATGGAACAAATTTAGTTTGTGTTGAGGAATTGTTTGGGATAGGATTGTTTTGGGTACGTGCAGTAATTGAAGTGGATGCAAGTTTTAGAATAGGTGCAATTTCAGAGAATACATGAGGTATGATTTGGGTCTAAATTTTGTACACTAGAGGATAAGGGATAAGAAATGAGATCAGGGGAAGGTGGAGGTAAGCTAAGATCAGAGTTTGAAGTTGTTAGTGGTGTTTGAAGTTGTTCAGAATATGGGTTCTTGAAAGGAAAATCTGATTCTATGAAAATCATATCTCGAAATACAAAGGTTGTGTGATTAGTTAGATCATAAACCTTGTATCATTTGATGCCTATGGGGTATGCAATGAAAATGCATCTCTTGAACCTAGGATCAAGTTTAGTTTGATCCATTTTGTATGTAGACACAAAGCAAAGACACCCGAAAACTTTTAGATGGAGGTAAGATAGTTTTGAAGAGAAAATGACCTTATAAAGGGATTGATTGTGAAGAATCAAGTAGGTCATGAAACTCAAGGCCATTATCTGTTCTGGCCTGCTTGATTTTAGAATCAAATTGTGTGCGAGTCATGAGATGAAAGACTGTAAAATGAATCTTGCTTTAGATTTAAATTTCATAAGATAAACCCATGTAGTGCGGCTGTGATCATCCACTAGAGTTAAAAAATAATAGTGTCCATTTAACGAAACTTGAGAGTATGATTCCCATATGTCATTTGAATAAGATTAAACACTAATTTTGTGCAAGTCACACTTGATTGAAATTGCAACCTATTCTGTTTAGCTAAGAAACAAATAGCACAATAAGTATGGTTTAAACTAGTTACATCCGAGAATTAAGAATGGATTAACTCCACTCTTTTACTAGACAAATAACCTAGCTTAAGGTACCATACATCAAAATCTTGTCTACTCAAAGCATTACAGATTTGATTGTTTGAGGAAATTGAAAAAATTTTGTGAAGCTGAGTAGGATGTTTGGAATCGAGAGAGTTGGTAAGTAGATAGTATAAGCCACGACGGATTTTAGCTAGTTTAATCATTATCCATGAAACAAGGTTATGTATAAAACAGAATTTGTCCATGAAAATGAGACAAAGAAGAAGATTAAGGATAAACTTGCTAACATATAAGAGGTTAAATGTGAAGGAGGGCACACATATTTTGAAATTCTTATATTAATCATTAATGCAATTTGGAGGATTGCCTGTTGTGTAGGAGTCCACTAGCCAACGAATTAAAAAAGAATGTCTACATAATTTAGTTGTACCGATCAGATCCTAGTTATAGTCATATTTAATACCGTGGACTTTAGCGAATTATTTGAATCATTCAATAATTTAAAAAATATATTATTTCATTTTCAATACAAGAGGCAATATACTATTTTCATGAATTCAGTCATTGGATATGCAGAGTCAGATACGTTAAAGATGAGATAATGCTGGTTTTTGCCTATTACCAAATGATCCAAATTAGGATAAGGTTGATTCCAACAAATCATTTATTCGTGTTTCAACAAATCAGTTTTGAGAAATATACTTTAAAAACTTGAAGTTCTTGTAAGAATTGGATAATTAAAAAGTTTTAAAGCGGTCAAAGAAAGATCATAAATATTGCTGTGTTCTTAAAAACGAAATGAATCATTCTTCCTAACATGATCCATTAATGTAACGTATAAGTGATTTTTATTCAAGCGCGTGGCTGGCTTATATAAACGTCGCTTATAAATTAATGTTTGATTCCCAAAAATATCTTACAAAAAGTAGTACTGATAGGATTTGTAGTACTGATAAAATACTTACTTCAATTTGTGAGTTTTAAGTGATTGTTGCGTTTTGAAAGTTAAAAAATATTTTTAAATATTTAAAAAGATTAAAGAAAAAATAATATATTTAATAACTTTATAAAAAAAAATATTTTAATTAATTAAAAAAGTTTAAAGCTTATTTTTTTTTTAAAAAAAATACTAAATTAAAATTTTTATAATTTTTTTTTAAAAAAAAAAATATTGTAACTTATAACTTTAAAAATATGGTAAATATATGTTTATCAAATAGTAAATTGCTTTAAAATATAAAATTTATTATTTAATATAAATTCTAAATTCTAAAATTATAAACTATATTTTTTATTGCGATCTCAAAATAAACCTAACAGTTGTGAATTATTGACATTATCGAATGAAATTAATCCACCGTTTCAAAACGCGTAAATGAGCCGAAAAACTAAAAAGTTAACAAGAGATCATTAACGAAGATGTCTAAATCAGTAACCTATACGTAAAAAAGACTGTTTTATTAACACTTTCAAGTGTACACTCCAATTTAAATCAAGTAGCGCAATCCATTGGAAACTATATTATATTTCCTTGCTGCCATGTTCAACACGTAACATCCACACGGTCTCTTTCTATTTGCATGAATGCAATGTGTTTGTCTGTTTTATGACAGTACTCTATGGTTACTTGGAAGACCCTCATTGGCTATATATAAAAATCTTACCTACTTTCTTGTAACTTTAAATAATATATTCCAACATCGAATTTGGTCAAGGGATAATTAATGTACTAGTGATGCATATGAGCCCCTGTTGCAATGGATAATACCACTCAATTGATTCATTTTATGGATTTGAAAATACATATATCCCTTATTAATGTTTCGATTGACGAGTCAAATCAATTATTCTTGTGGATTTGAAAATACGATATATCCTTTTTTTTTTTTATATAATTATTTCTCTTAAAAAAATATTTATAACAAATTATTTATAATGATAATGAGTATTTGTGATAAAAATATACTTATTTTGATAAAAAAAAAAAATCAATTTGACACACAAAAAAAAAAAAAAAAAAAACTGAACACAAATAAATTATTTTCTTATAATATTTTATTTATAGTTAAAATTCAATGGCTAAATAAGATACACATACCTATTATATATACTTTATATATACGAGTATTTGCTAATTTTTTTTGCACGTAATATTCTCACCTTATTATAGATTGTCAAAGTTATAATTAACAACTCTTTCTTTATACAAATATTTTTTTAAAATTTTCACTTAAATGTTACTTATTTTATATCAATGTTTTTATATTCTTATCGTACTAATCGATACGGTCGAAATATATCGTATCGATTGATTTTCCGATACATATTATACATGTGTATCGTTTCGTTTAAAATACCGGCCATTTCGGCCTGTACCGATCATACCGGTCAATATTTTGGCTGGTACTGGTCTTTTACCGGTCGCATATCGGCCGTATCAAATTTTTGATTTCGGCCTTCAATTATTTTTATTTTTTGTTATTTTTTACCTCAATTCATATTAGACTAATTACATATATATATATATAATTATTCATATATTAACTATTATTTGGAAATATAATTTATATATATCTATATATATAATTTTTTTTATATAAATTATTTTAAAATTATATATAAAACGATACTAGTCTTAAAATATTTTATTTTAATATTTTAATCAATACGATCACAAGTAAAATATTCAAAACTTTATTTCGTACACGCACACATGTAGATAATGGTGCGCTTTAATTATTTGATACCAAATCCTATTAGCTGGTAACTGTTTTCACACACCACTTGAAGACAAAACAATTAGAGCACAGATATAAAAAGCCCATAGGCATCCCAACAACCCATACATTTGGTCCAAACCATAATAAAAACTTCCTAAGAGTGGTTGGATTTGATAAAGTCAGCAAAGAGTATTAATTATATATAAGATAAACTTGACTTACTCTTTCTTTCATCTTTTCTCAATTCATTTTTTTTTTTATTTCATTAATTGTTTTTTCATCTAATTTTTGCAGGTAATTAAGGCACATCGTTCACCCCAAAACAAAACATAAATAATGTCTCATATTTGAAATGCAGTCATTTCTTCTACAATAAAAGACTACTTAGAAAAAAAGCAGAATATATATATATATATATCGTATGGAAGAGCATGATTATATAACATATAATTATTCTAATAATTTTTTTTTAAAATAAAAATATTTTTATAAAATAATTTATAAAAATATAATCAATTTAAAATACTGTTATACACGTGTATCACGAATAAGAATTTCTAGTTGATTTTTTTAAATCTCTGGCTATAATATGTCCACTCATCGGAAAACGAGCTCAATATGTCCGGTCGTTTTCTGACATCAATCTTAATCATTGAGCACGTGGCACTGGCATCATTCACGCAACCAGCTGGTGGCCCACACGTGGTCTCGGACTCTCGATGTCAAGCATTTTTATGTTTATTTATTTATTTTTTCATCTATTTTTTTAATCTTTTAAAATATTTTTAAAAAAATTCAAAAAATTATAATATTATTAAAAAATATATTCTTAACTAGTAAGTTAAAAAAATAATAATAAAAAAATCAAAAACTCACAGTCTAAGATTTCGGCTCTGTTTAAATTCCGCTATTTAAAATTCATCTTAATTTATTTTTATTTCATCATTACATTTTTATAATTTTTTTATACAAAACACAAATTCTTATACATTTTTTTCAAATCTCAATACACATTTTTCAAATTTAAATACACTTTTTTCAAATTCTAAAATAATAATAATATTAAAAAATAAACTAAACTCATTTCAACTCATCTCATCTCTAAATCTAAATAGAGCTTCAGAAATGAGATAAGTTAAGATGAGTTTAATTTTTTTATAATATTATTATTATATTAGAATTTGAAAAATGTATATTAAAATTTGAAAAAAGTATATTGAGATTTGAAAAAAGTATATAGAAATTTATATTTTATATAAAAAAATTATAAAAATATAATAATAAAATTAAAATAAATTAAAATAAATTAAGATAAATTTTAAATACAAACAAGACCTTCCAATCGAAAATCTAGCATGTGAGAATAATATTTCTCTTATTCGTCGAACTCACCAATCCAAAAATAACAAAATATTTGTTAACAAAATATTAATCGTTGCAGTGTTTAACTGTGTTCCTGAAGTCGAAACCTTTGTTCACATGGTCAATAATTGGATTTTTTTTAAATAGAATGAGATAAATTAAGATAAAATTTTGAAATTAAATAAACTATTATTATAATATATATATATATATATTGAATATTATTTTATTTTTAAAATTTTCGAAAAATTGAATTATTTTATTTTATTATATATAAAATTTTAAAAAAAATTATAATAATTAAATTAGAATAAATGAGGTGAGATGAAATAAAAAAAAACAGACGAGTCTAAATTTATAAGATCACCACCCACTTGAGTTGTGTTCTTAACTTCCAATTATTTTATTTTCTCTAATAATGTGTTGGAATTTGAAAAAATTAGCTTTCAAAACGTACATTTTTAATAAGAATTTATAAAAAGAAATCATCAAACTGTACGTAAAAATTGCATCATAAACTTATAATTTTAAGTATAATATATACCGTATTAATCCTGATTGAGTCGGGATGATTTTCTTCCTTTTCATGAGTCATATACAAGTAAATTAATTTTTTTTATGAATGTCAAGTAAATTAAAACCTCACAACCAATTATATTTAGAAGATGAACAATATGTTTGACTGAATAATACAAGTAAAATTAGAAAAATAATTTAGGATATGTGGTTATTGAAATGAAAATTATGTTGAAATATATATTTCGTATTGGAAAATTGGAATGTCGTTGATGAGCTGCTTAATGTATTATTATTGTAATTAAGTTTGGACTCGAATTTTGGATGATCAAAGCTTATTATTATTTCCTAAGACGAGCTTAATATTATCCTACATATAATATGGCAAAGATTTTAGTTTTATAATAAAATAATTTATTATAAGAAAAATGAGTATTTATGACAGATTATTTATAATGAAGATAACTATTTATTGTGAAAATAGACTCATTTTAATAAATAATAGTCATTTTAATAAGAAATAATTGATCAAAAAAAAAAGTTTTCTTGTAGTATAATTAACAAGACCAATATTCATTATTAAAATTAAGCAACTTTAATTTTATACACGTACATTATTAGAATGCTTAATTGGTCATATTCAAACAAGATTCTTTATACAAACTTAAAAAAAAAAACATAAACAAAAGTAAAGAATAAGAAAATTATAAGAATCAAAGAAACTAATTAACAAAAAAGAAAAGAAAAGAGTGAAGTGTAAATTTAGAAACCTTTTATATATGTTCTATATATAATTATAATGTACACATGTGTTGCACCAATTCGAGCAGGAGGTGATTAAATCCCTAAAAATCTGAAACCAGCCGCAAAGTACATATTTTACGTTAGCCTACACGATTGAGGAAACCATGCATGCCAAAGAAGATCAGCCGTTCAAATATGACCTATGATCGTACGCAGAGACAATTAATTATATATATTTTATATATGTAGGGGATGGAGGTTTCAAACTCGAAATCTCTATTTTTAAAGTTAGAAATTATTATGTCAATCAAACTATAAGTCTTTGACAATTACATATATAAAGTTGAAATTAACAGTACTTTAACATTTTGACAAACTAATTAATAAGCTGAAGCTTAAGAGTATTGATATGGAATTAATTAATTTTTTTTAAAGAAAAATACAACTTTATACATATATTAAAAAATTTTAATCATATTTAATCAATAATAGAGGAAAAAAAGTATAATAAAAGAATAAAAGTACTCTTACTTTTTAAAAATAAATAGTAAATTTAAAGTATTATTTAATTTTGAAGAAAATTTTGAATTTATTATTTATTTTTAAAAAATAAAAATATTTTTATTCTCTTTTTGTATTTTTTTTATTATTAGTTAAATATAATTAAAATTTTTTAATATATATATAAAATTATATTTTTTTAAAAAAAAAATTAAGCAATCCAATGCCAATACTAAATGCTGCACGCAACTCTATATTACTATATATATATATACACTACTGTTCGGCGTTTATTCAAACAGTTATTTTTACCCCGACTTTATACACCTAATTTGTAAAGAGCCGACCAATGAAATGCCTTAGAGTTGGATTATTCTCATCCGAACTCCAGGCTTTAGAGTGGGAAATATATAGATAGGTAAAATAAACTCTATATTAATTAATATATGTTGAACATTAATTTTATTCGAGAAATTCACTTAGATAATGGTAAATGATGTGGAGTTCACTCTTTATTATATACGTCTTCTCTCGCATTTAAGGTCTTAAAATTTTATCAAAATCTCTAAAAAATCTAAGGCTAGATTTGTTTTTATAAATAAGATAAGATAAGACGAGATATAAATTAAAAATTAAATAAAATATTGTTATAATTTTTTTTTAATATTAATTTTATTTTAATATTTGAAAAAATTATTTTGAGATTCGAAAAAATTGAATTATTTATTTTATTTTATATAAAAATTTTAAAAAAATAATAATGATGAGATAAGATAGAAATAAAGTAAGATTGTTTGAGAAAGAAAATTAAACCTAAATTCTAGATCTTTAATTTTAATTTATCTCATTTTATCTATAAATTAAATAAAAGAAGGTTGAGCTCACCAAGTTCTAGATAATTTATTTGGCGGTCTCTTCTACGCATGTACAGACGTACTCTTTAGAGTACCCAATTATATTCAAAACTGATACATCATTGAAATTTGAATCATGACTTATGGTCTCAACTTATTTTATTTAAATGGTAAAAAATCAACCAAACAATCACTTCTGGGTCCCAATTTGCGGGCGTTATCTTGTGGGTTAGAATATATACCCAAATATGACAGATTAAAATGATTCTTTATCGAGCAGTCCAAAAGTACGTACACTCAAATTTAACCTTTCCCCAATCCGGATAATCTCAAAGTTTATAAGGAGACATAAAATAATATTATTAATCTTAATTAATGTCATAATTTTATGTGACTCGTCCAAAGAATATGATTTTGAGTAATGATATCCGTACCACGGATTTTATAATATTTTTATAATTTATAATGTATTTAAGTTTTTTTTTTTTTTTTTATCATTTTAAGTATTTTTTGAATATATTTTTTTTATCATTTTAAGTATTTTTTAAATATATTTAATCATTAAAATAATAAAAAAAATTTATTAGTATTCACATTCTTAATCACTAAGTAAAATTAAAAATTAAAAAAGTTTAAATATAAAAAATTATAAAATAATAATAATTCTATCGTTTTTCTAAGATTCTAATGGTTACATATTAGTAAGTTAATCTATATCTCTCTCGTCTCTCCGATACACACTTAGAATATTCACATTGGCTATATTAAAACTTTCTTTAAAATTTAATGGAAAGTAAAATTAGTTTGATGGAAAGCTAACTTCATATTAGATTTATCATTAGATTCGTCAAAATAATAATATAATATACAATTTATAAAACTAACAAACACATCTATAATTTATTTATTTAACAAACATATTAAAAGCAAATAAAAAATATTTTAATAGGTAAATAGTAATCTTTCAAATATAAAAAATAATACTCAAGTACTGTAATTTAGATTGCTTTTAGATGTCGAGCTTTTAAATTAAGTTGAATAAAATTTTATTAGAATATTACTTTTTAATATTGAGTATTTTAGAATTTAAAAAAATTGAAATATTTATTATATTTTATATAACAATTTGAAAAAGTATAAGAGAATTTGAAAAAATTATAATAATGAGATGATGTAAGTTAAAGTTGGAAAAGTTTAGGTTTCTTAACGTAAGTGAATCTAATGTAAAATTATTTTAATTTGATGAATCCAATAATATATCGAATGCTAATACTCTTATCCCAGCAAAAGCAAATGCGCACAAAAACAGGCTCATGTTAATGTTGGAATATTCTGTCCAGAACCAGACAAAGCTCCAACTGTTTGAAAGCATAGTGGCACATTCAGCTAGCTTCCTTCAACTTAATCATGGAGGGAGAGAACCAGAACAAAAGAGGAGTATACTGCAGCATTCACACATACATATATACATATAAATTAAATAACGACAGCCTGATAAAAAGTCAAAAGCTTAAATTACACGCCATTAAACAAAAAACAACAATTAGAAACCAATCATAAGAACCCTAAAACCAAATTCAGTTTGTTATTCCAAATATAAATAAATATATATATATATATATTAATAAATGACATCAAACCCCCCAATTTTTTTTTCTAAAATTAAAAAATAAGAACAACAGTGCCGAAAACTATTTTCCTTTTCACCGTGCGTAACATTTCTTTGAAAAAAAAGCCATTGATTAATACAGGTAATGGTCATAGACTCATATAGATTAAAACAGTCGTCACGTTTCCAAAAAGCCAGTCATTCTGAGAATCGAATTTCGAACATGGCTTAAATCCCGGCCCTTGAGGGTCCTGCCTTTGCCGGTGCAAAGCGAGAACGCCATTTTTCCGGCAATTCGCCGGTCTATAATAACGTGGGGAGGTACCATTTCCGCGTCTTCCCGTGCGTCTTCAAGGTCATCACTAACCACGCGGCGAAATATGCTATCCGGGATACCGACGGGAGGCGAGTTGGCCATTCTCTTCTCGGTGTTGAACTTCTTGGACTTGTTATGGCTACCAATTTCTTGGAAATCTGAGGAAGCACTCATGTCTTGGTTGAGTTGGTGATGCCGCAGGTGGTGGTGGTGGTGGTGGTGGTCGGGAAAAATGACGTCGCATTCTTGGAGTTCTTCGAGTTCCTTGGCCATAAGAAAATGAAAAGACCAGAAAATGATCAGAGAAACAGGGGTTAGAAATTTAGAATGGAAAAAGGGCAATGGAATGGGGTTTTTTTATAGGAGGACTAGAAGGCAAATCGTGCTGTGTACAATTGATTGCTTCCGACTTTGTCTTGTGAGAGATGGCGTCAGCACAAAGGCGTTGAGTGTGATCCCATCTCTCTCTCTCTCTCTCTCTCTCTCTATAATTCGTATACATGAGGTTTTTGTCAGTGTTTTCTCTGGTTTAGTCGGCTGCACAATACAGCTCTTTACTTCCGGCTCACGTATTGTGCTTTTGTTTTTGTTTTTGTTTTATAACGACTGTAGCTTGTGTGGCTGACTTGACTAAATCGGCTCAGCTTTGTTTGAGGTTTTAAACTTGGTCATATTTGGTTAACAATGTTTTAATACTTTTTTGTAAGATTAAATAACATTGTATGTAATTAAAATTTTCTTTTATTAATTTTCTTTTCAAGTTTTAAGATTTTTAATATATTAATAAAAGATGAGAAGTAAATTTTTTTATAAATATATCTAACATTTTCTAGAAAAGTATATAACTTCAATTCAAACATCTTTAAATTAAAAAAAGTTCACAATTTCAATTTAATTTTCCAATAAATGATTTACCAAAAGTTCAGAAAAACGTAAAAACATTATATATTAGGTTATAATGGTGTTGTACTAGAAATCTTATATGATAATCATGTACAACAAAGGAAAAGTACTATTAAACTTATTATTTCTCAAGTATTGCTTGAAGTATTGGGAAGATAAATTATGGAAATCAACATTAATAATCAATACCTCAAAGTCTAAAGTCAATTACATGTTCAAATTTGCCTCTTAATTAAAAGCTTTGACAAATGAGAAAATTAAGGCCAAAGTACAAAAATAGTTTATCTATTAAACAATATTAAATCCATATAATTTTATCTACGTATTATTATGATATATTTTGGAGAAAGCTAGATGCTACACAAAGTCTATAATATTTATTATTATTTATGCAAATTTCTTAAAATTTTATTTAATATTATTTTCTAAAAATTTATAAAAACTTAATTAAAAAGAGATTATTGGTAACAAAGGGAAGATGTTTAGGTTTTCTTACCCATAAAAAGACAAAAATATAATTGGTAGGGCTTCACAAAGCCGGAGAGCCAAAGCCTAGCTGAACCAAACACTTCACCAATGATTGTGTAAAGGAAGGAAGGCGTAGTCGTAGCCGTGAAGCTATTATTAATTAATTATAAATACGGACATTAATTTAAAAATAAAAATAAAAAAGATCCCTACAGCTCGGCGCACCCGAGGGATCCGGCTCTGAGTCGGAGGTGGTGCTGGGGTCCACCTAATGTTGTCCACTGCTGCCACGAGTCCAACCAGGAACACAACAGACCACTAGATATCTTACACGTAGGTGGGAATCTCAATAATTCTCTGTGTTGCCACATTTGCCGCGTCTTTGTTTACGTGTAAATTAAGTACTCTCTGTAGTAATAGGAGGGAGGAGTAGAGGCTTTTCTTCACCTTTGTTATTCCTTCGAAGTGTGTGTTTATATCTTCGTATCATCGTTAAGGAAGCAAAGAAAGAAATAAAAGTCAAGGGAGAGAGATAGTGCTGTTTTTTTTGGATGTGAAAGAGATATTTATTTTACAGTAACGGCAAAGAATTATTTTTCTTTTTCGTACAGGACATGTATATATGTATACCAGTGGCTAAATCTAGCATTTTTTCTTTAGGGGTTAATTTTTCTATCATATGATATTTATGTAAAATAAAAAGATATTATAAAATAATAAAACATATATAAAATTAATTTTTATAATATGTCAAATAACATAAAAATACAACTTAATATCGGTTTTAAAAAATAATATTTATCGATTATTATTTTTGTAAACATGAAATATTTAGAATTTTTTTTTAAATTATCAAATGATCGTTTAAATTATCATTTTTCATTCTAATAATTTAATTAGTTGATCACATTTAATGTAAAATCTATCTATTTTAATATCACATTAATTATAGAATACTACAAATAAGACTTTATATAAACTTTCCTTGCTCTATAAAATTTAGAGGATAAATCATTTTTACTATTTTTCATATAAATCATTATCAATCTTAAATGATTTTTTTGGCATTTTCACTTTGAATTTTATATTAAGGAATTCAATAGTGTATAATATTAAATTGAAATAAATGTTAATAATTTATTGTTTAAGTTAATTTTGGAGTGGTCACATCCTATAAAATAGATAATATATGAAAATTATATAAAATCTAAAGGTTATAGAGAAAACTAATTAGAGAGAGACATTTATATATATATTGAAATATTATAAAATTTTAAAAAGTATATAAGAATAAAGAAATTATATTTTTTTTTTGGGGGTGGGGCGGGGAGGGGAATTTCTATATATATGAAATTATAAATAAAATTGAGGGGCTAAGTTGAATTTTAAGAAACTTTTGGGGGCCTAATTGAATTTTGAAAAATTTTTGGGGTATATTATAATTATTAAAAATAAGGTATAGTGATATGAATCACCAAACCGTATATAAATGAGAGAATGCATGTTTTTTCAGGTTTTGGATTCGGGATGGATTCTAGATTCGCAATTTTCTTAAATTTTTTAAATAAAAATATCAAAATTATTATAAAATTAAGAAAATTTTTACTCGACTCGAATGAACAAGCTTAAATGAGAGATAAATACTTATTAGTTACACATCCTATTTACAATTTTGGGTTAAGTACAAAAACGGTTCATGGGTATTTTATTTTATTTCTTGACTTTTCAATCATATCATTTCTCCCTAAATTTTAGGTTTTAATAATGTTTTCTAGGCAAATCCATCAACACATTTGCCTATATTAAATTAAGAGAAAATACTGAAGCAATAACATGTAAGGGTGATATATCTGCACCTTCGACGCCTTTTCCGCTCCACATGGATGGGAAAAATTTAGATCCCCAAGTCCTAATCCTGCTCCCAATCCTCATGGGGAAGTGTCCCTGTCTAGATGGGCGGGAGGGGTGGATTGGCCCACAAGGCCATCTACTCACCACCTATGGCAAGAGAAAGCAGTTTCAGAAAGAAAGATACTTAAGCCTAAGGGCAACGGACGGAGAGAGAGAGAGAGAGAATAATATTGGGGGTGATAGCAATCGAGCAGGGTTTAAAACAAAGAAAAGACAGATTAAGAGAAGAAAGAGAGAGAAATGCGAGAAGAGCAGTAAAATGATAAATGGTCAATTATGTTGTATTAATATTCTTAATATTTTGAGTTAAATGAATTTTATGTGTTAAAATAAGAGTATTAATCAGATAATGTGAATTAATTATTTTTGGCATTGTGAAATTGTATTTTACCCCTAATTAAATATAAATAGTTTCTGTTATTGAGTTGGTTAGTAATTAGTTGGACTCACAAATTTGTATTGGTCTATTGCAAAAATAAGACCCATAAGAATAAATGCATTAAGAATGGAGAGTTTAAGGCCCAAGAATCAGCTTGCCACATCTGAAGCTCACTTACGAGATTTACTGGAAAGTAACCCAATGCACATGTGACTTGAATTATGGAAGCCAAACCGAGACTCATATGCTGTGACCTGCTATGAGAAAATTTTGAAGTTTGTAGCGTGACTTTACCAAGTTGCATCCGTGACTTTCACAAACCCAAGCCCATAAACTGAAGCCCACATGCAGAGAGAAGAAAGGCTAAACCATGAAGAAATGAAAATGAGGCCTGCGTACCAAGTGAAGCCCATTTAACCTGAAGCCACTTACTTGACTTGCGGAAGCTATAACTCGAAAAGAATTAAGAATCCTAGTCAGCAGTTTTGAACCATCGTGACCCTGCTGAGAAGAATTGAAGCTGCAATTAGAAGTGAAGCAAATTCATGAAGCTAGCACCCACAAGTGACTTAAGCCCATGTCTATAATAGAGGCCCGTAATGTGACTCTGTTATGAAGAAAGAAGAATGCCCAAATCATGACATGCAACCTGATAGAAATGTAATTCGAGAGCTGGAAAACTTGGGGACTAGGAGCAGAGAAGAGTAACGATCTCGCATGATGGAAAAGATGCGATCGGGAGGAAGGAGAGAGAAGAGGAGAGAATATTCCAAGTATAAATGGAGGAGAGATTTTTGGGTGAAGTAGCTAGTTATTTTTCTCATTTTTTATTTCATTTATTCCTTTGCACTATCTCAGAAGATTTTTGGGATTTTTATAGGGTTTATGTTCATTTGGGTATTTTATTAGTTTAGAGATGATATGCTAGATTTTTAACTTGAGATTCAAGGAGTAACTTATGACTGATTTTGGTTGGATTTCTTCAATTCTATGAAACTTTAATGATTTAACTTGTTAGATTGTATTTCATTTTGCTTAGAAGGGATTGGATTTCTATGTTTTTTTATTTTGATTAGTTATAGACGTAAAGGCACAATTGATGCTTGAACTAATAACAAGATTTTGATGCCTTTCTTTCACTTTTACACTTGTTATGCAATCTGTCAAACACTTTGATTATACTGAAAATTGTGCTTATTGTTTTACCATCCGATCCTAATCTCTTGGAATGAGAAAGTGGTTGGGAGAAAATGAAACTAGAGATAAATCCAATTTCAAATCAGAATTGGGCAAAAATTGCATCTCAAGTGTTTACTCTATTGTTTCCAATAAGTTTAATTCAATTTCTATGAATTGTCTTTAAATCTTTTGGTTCTTGGTAATTTTAGAAACATAAATTCACCTTTATTTTTAGTTTTACATGTGTATAAACCCTCCAAAACAGCCAACAATTTTACTCTTAATCCAGTCCACATTCCCTTGGTAAATAGTCCTCATTTTGGTGTCGATATAGTTAGTGGTCGATTTTGGAAGTTTATTTCTTATTTCTTTTTGTTCATTGCTAAGTCTTTTAGTGCAATATTTTTTTTTTTGTTCTTTGTCACCATAAATTTCTTTGTCACCATAAATGATAATATGTTTTCTTATACTTATCAATGAGATATTAATGTTTGCTTAATTCCCATTATCTCTGTGATTCAATCTTGGGATTTACTTTTGTATTACTTTGACAGCTTCTGCGCTTGTAAGTCGAAACCATTAGAAGAACTTGTTGATATAGATTAAGTCTCTTATTCTCCTGTGATGCATGATGAGCATGGGGAGATGCATTAGAAGAACAGGTTGATACTGTTGAAAGAAGTGAATCTGATATTGATGATATGAGATCAGATCAACAAGTAGAGGGATCTCCTTTAGAACCACTGACAAAAAATCAGTTTAAAAGATCTACTAGAGAGCATAAGCCTTCCACCAGACTTTTTGCTGCTGAGTATGTTTAACTTTCTTATGAGGAGAGCCAAGATGTAATCAATAGGCTATACATCATGATTAGAAAAATGATTAGTTGAGAGTTATGGACGAAGAGATGAAGTCCTTGCATGAGAACCATACCTATAAATTGGTAGAATTGCCAAAGGGTAAAATAGTATTGAAGAAGAAATGGGTTTTCAGATTGAAGACTGAGCCAAACAGATTACAACCAAGGTACAAGGCATATTTGGTTGTGAAGGGATTTAGTCAAAAGAAAGTGATTGATTTTGAAGAAATTTTTTTATCAGTAGTAAAAATGTCTAGTTGTTTTGGACTTATGTGCTAGTATGAACTTAAAAATTGAACAGTTTGACGTGAAAATTGCTTTTCTTCATGGTGATTTAGAGGAGGAAGTATAAATGGAGTAACTAGAAAAGTTCACAACAAAGAGCAAAGATCATTTTGTGTCGACTAGAAAAGAGTTTATATGGACTTAAACAGACACCTCAACAATAGTACAAAAAGTTTAACTCCTTTATGAGTGAGAATGGGTATGAAAAAACTATTTCTAATTATTGTGTATTTGTTAAAAAAAATTATGAAGATAATTTTATTATTCACTTACTATATGTGGATGACATGTTGATTGCTAGTCGTGATTATGGAAGAATTAATAAATTGAAAAGAGGATTGAATAAGTCTTTTGCTATGAAAGACTTAGCCCCACAAGACAGATCCTTGGTACAAGATCCCTCGTGGTAGAGATAATGGTAAATTGTGGCTATCTCAAGAGAGTTATATTGAGAATGTATTAAATAGGTTCAGCATGGTAAAGTCAAAACTAGTGTATTCTTCACTTGCAGGTAATTTGAAGTTAAGTTCAAAGCAGAGTCTTACAAGTGACAAAGATAAAGAAGAAATGCAGAATGTGCCTTATACATCAGCTATGGGCAACTTAATGTATGTCATGATGTGCACAAGACTCGATATTTGTTATGTTGTTGGAGGTACTTCCATGATGTATTTGTGCTTTGGAAATTGTAAGGGTCTGCTTGATGGGTTTATAAATGTAGATAAGGTTGGAAATATTGATTTCAGAAAATTCACTTCAGGTTACATGACTACTTATTTAGTGGGAGTTGTGTCACGATAATCCAAATCTTAAAAATGTGTTGCTCTGTTTATCATAGAGGCCGAGTATATTTCTATAATTGAAGCCAGTAAAGAGTTGCTATGGATAAAAAAAATTTAGAAAAAATTGGGTAAAAAACAAGAGAGGTATATTCTCTATTGTGACAGTCAGAATGCTATTCATCTCAACAAGAATACAACCTTTAATTTAAGATCCAAGTATATTGATGTAAGGTATCATTGAATTTGTAATATATTAGAGATGAAGTTGTTACAAATTTAAAAAATCCTTATTGAAGAAAATGGATCAGATATGATGACAAAATCACTGTTTATGCAAAAGTTTGAAATATTCAGAGTAAAATCAAGTTTAGTGGAACCTCTTACATAGTCGAGGAGGGAAGAATTGTTGTGTGGAGCCTTCCATGTGAGGGAAATGATTCAATGGCATACTTGTAATTTGTGCTATTTGTCATACACCATGTATTGAAATGAGAGTGGTAGCTAAAAGAAAAAACATGTACAAAAGATAAGAATATAAAGGGTAAGAAGAGGAATAGACACGAGATAAAAGGAGAGAAAGCCATACGTGTTGTGAACGACGTTTTTCTTTTTCTTATACTTCCATCATACATTTGAGTGGCCTTTTATGATCTAATTTTGATGAAATTTCAATATGTTGTTCATAATATCGACAGTTTCAGTTTGACTAATGTTAATCATTGAGATTTATTTTTGTTTATCCTCTACAAATACTCATTTGGTGTAATCTTTCTTGTCACTCTTGTTATTTTTCATCTGTATGGTGATGATGATTTTATGTTGAATCAAGAATATATATATTCTTGATGTATTGATAGTATTTAAATATTGTTCTAGATAAGACAACCAATAATTTCATTATCATTTAATTATGAAAATTTAATTGGATTAGGTCCTGTAATTTTTCCTTCCGCATTAGAGAGTTTTCCACATTAAAAAAAAATATTCTTATATCTTACTTTTGAATATATGCCGACTAGATTATCAATTCAATTTGTATATTGAAAGAGTAAAAAAATATTCTGCTATAATTTTTGGTGCTCATCCTTATAGTTTCTATTGAAAGAAATTATTAATCCACAATTTTTTCTGTAATTATATATTAAAATTCGAATAGTTTTCTACAATTGAAACTTATTTTTAATGAAGTGACGCCATGCTTGCATTGATTAAGTATAAAATGATTTGCAAAAGATTAGTAGTTATATCATTAAAACTCATTTGTACGGTGGCATACAAATAATACACAAAGAAAAGAGCTTGGGGACCCATAAATTGGCCTCCCAAATATTGGACCAAGTTTTTTTTTTAACTTAAATTTTAAGAAAGTAATTATTATAAAATTTGCATACCTTTTAAAAATTAATATTATATATAATCATGAAGGA
Organism: Platycarya longipes; assembly: GCA_036559045.1. NCBI lineage: Eukaryota > Viridiplantae > Streptophyta > Magnoliopsida > Fagales > Juglandaceae > Platycarya > Platycarya longipes. The sequence goes on from CM071798.1 coordinate 19,473,636, forward strand.
TATAAGTATATCATAATTTTGAAAAGAGTACAAATTATTATAAAATAATAATAATAATTATTTTTTTTATGAAAATCTTATATTTATTTATTTTTTTAAAAGAATTATACGTTGTTCATCGATTTTAAGATTACTAACATCATTTATTTTAAAAAAATATTTTAATAATTTTAAAAAATATGTAAAAAAAAGTTGATTGGGACAACTCAAAAGTGATCGGTCTAACTCATCCGCAAAACTCTCTCGTAGTAAGTACTGCGGCTGATGACAAAAGCTCCCATCCCATCTCAAAAGACTTACAAACAACAATATCACACACGCACACAGGCACGTACATATGCTCAAACAGGGCAATTCATATTGGTATTAAAGTCATTATAAAAAAAGAAGTGGTATATACACATTATATTTTATAATATTTATATAATTATATTATAAAATAAGAATATTTTTTATAAATTACCTTATAAAATAATATTACGGTACAAAAATATCTTTATTTTATAACATATGCTGTGTAAAATATTATAAAAGATATTGTAAATTTATCAATTCTCTTGTAAAACATAAAAACAAAAGAACAAAAACAAAACTTCACCCAGATGCCAATTGGAAGTGATATTCCGGCCTCCACGGTTGGAAAGCCAAATACTAAAGGAAAGGATAGGTCCAAACTGTTGTCTTGAGCTAGGATATTTTGCCTGATACTATTGTTCTAGATGTCGAAGTTTCTCCCAAACATCCCGTGCCATCAATGCATTTGTCGCTTGTCATTCGAGTGGCTAGTAATGTGAAATACGTCTTTTATATTGGCGATCCATACAATCCAACATTTAATATATTATTCTATTTTAAGTTAAAGTTGATAAGTGCAAAAACATAGAATATGAAGGTAACAGGTATTGGACTCATCCTTAGATTTTTTAAATATAAATTTAATAATTTTATCTAAAATCATTCTATATTAGACTTATTAAAATCCATCAACTCAAATTTTAAATTACAGTATTTGAGCACCATCCTTCATATTTGAAAGATTACTATTTAATCATCAAAATATTTTTTTATTATCTTTTAATATATTTGTTATATGAATAAATTATAAATGTGTTTGTTAGTTTTATAAATTATATATTATATTATTATTTTGATAAATTTAATGATGAATCTAATATAAAATTATGAATATAAAAATGCTGATTTTTATCAAATTTATACTTTCTATTAAATTTAAAATTTTTTTTTAATGTAATCAATATGAGTACTCTAATCTATACATATATTAACTCATTCTCTCTATGTGTAGAACAGATATACGTACGTTAATAGTTTTGAATTAGGACGGAGACAATGGCTTGAACCTCATCTTTGATCGTGGCTGTTACATAATAATTCATGGTTTCGTATATATACATAAATGTTCTCTATCTCTCTCGGCTTTCAAGATTCCGTATGTGAATATAAGTCACGTAACTTAATTAGGTTGAATATAGGTTTGAAACTTGGGTGCAAAGCCGCTCAAAGTACTGGTGTTGATATGAAAGAGTTATGCAGCTATATACATACATGTCTTATATATTGATGTGACATTGTTTGATTGGGATTCCGTCCCAATCAAACCTCCTACAAAATCAACTCTTACAAAAAAATAATAAAATATTTTAAAAAATATAATGAAAAATAAAATCTAAAAATATAATAAAAAATATAATTAAAAAAAAATACAATAAAAAATACAATAAAAAAATAAAATAAAATAAAGATGATTTGATAGAGAGGTGTTTGGCTCAGCCCAACCCCCATCACTATCAATCACCGTGGATGACACTACCTATCCCATCGAGATCGAATTCCTCCTAACGGACCTATTTCAAGTTTAAGACTGTCGGAAGAAAGTGGAAGGTCGCCGGAAGTCGCCGTCGCAAGAGTAAGGTCGTTGTAGGGAGCCGGTCCCGATGGTATGAGCGGTGTCACCCATGGTGGCCGGCGGCGACGGGAGCTGCATTTATGAAGGGGTTCGATCGGACTGAACCCCAGAATTTCTCAATTTTTTTTATTCAATAATTTTGACATTTTTATTTATAAAAAAATTATTTATCTTTTGAACATAAATTCCCACATTTGAAATCCGTCTAACATTGTCTATTAATGTAATTCTTAAATATTTTAAAATTAAACATAAAAAAATACAATTTTTATAAACTTCTAAATTAAAACTATGTTAAAAATTATATCTAAACAATTGTTTAATTTAATAATAATTATATTTGACTTTTTCTCTCTTATTTTAAGAATTAATAAAACATCTTCACTCAAATTATTTTATTAATATTTAATTATTATTTATAAATTCAGAAATAAGTATCCATACATGGCATAGGTGGCAATGAGTTATGATCCCTAGTACTCTTTTATTTCTATGACACTTTCTATTTGTAATCCTTATTTTGCGAAGCTAAAAAAACCGAGGCATAGTCATTTTATTCCTTGGAATAAAAACGCATGGTTGTTTTCTTTTTGAAATTCTTTTATTAATCTGGTATCTAAATTAAAATTAAAAAAAAAAGAGGCCTGAAGGGCATATATATGGTCCCGGCCCAGTACGGGTACCGGTGGAGTTAAAATGTAATCAAAACTTTGTCCACGCTGATTCCCTTATGGATATCAGTGCCAGGCTCACAGCTCAAATACTTATTGAGAAAAAGAAAAAAAAAAGAAAAAAAAAAAAAGAAAAGAAATATGTTTATTTTGCGTCCCAAACAATCTCTATCAAAAGTCGGAATATAATTGATATTAATAATTTTGTATTTTTTAAAATCGATTACATCTTAATCGATATTAATGATTTTATAATTTTTAAAATCGATTACATCTTGATTATTTTTTAAAATTGATAGTATCAGTTTTGATTCGATTTTTTGATTTTAATAAAATATAAATTTATAAAAAACTAAATCTATTTTTTAAATTAAAAAACTGGTTTGAAAAATCTATTTTAATAAAAAAAATTGTAATCCATTATAAAAATCTATTTTAGTAAAAACAATCTATTATATAAAAAAACTACAATAAAAACTGTTATAAAATAAAAACTGTTTTATAAAACAAAACTGTTCTAAAAAAAAAAAAAAAAAAAATCTATTTTAGCAAAACCTATTATAAAAAAAAATCTGCACTAAAAAACTGCTATAAAATAAAATTTGTTCTATAAAAAATCTACATTATCTTTTATCTAACTATAATCTATATTATTAAATATAGTATAAAACATATTATATAATAATATTAAAAAAACAAAAAATAAAAAAGTAAATAGAACTGGTCTTGTTTTAAAATGAACGGAATCAGAACTAGACGGGTTCTAATCGGCTCTTCAATTTATAAAATCGGTATCGGACTAGACCCATCCAAAACCAAGATATCTGGTTCGGTCAGGTTTGGGTTGGTTTCCAGTTTAAATTTATACCCCTCATCAAAGCGTAATTCTACATATAATCGTAAGAGCATAAATCACGTAACCATTTTGAAAAATAGTGGAATCCATTATTAAAAAATTATTATTTTTTCATATATGACCCATATTTTAATAATTTTTTTTCAAAATGATTATACAATAATGTCCCAATTTACGATTGCATATATATATATATATATATATATTTTTTTTTTTTCCCTATAAGAAACCATTAAAAATTTTATGAGGTTCGTGGTTGGAGTCCCTTTACATCACCAGGTTGATTTATTTAAAAAAGAAGAAAAAATATATGTGCAACCATGAAATGTGCAACTCTCGTGTAATCATTTAAAAAAAGGCAAAAAAAAATATGATACTTTTAAGAAAGAAATTAATTTTTTAATAGTAATTTTTATTATTTTTTAAAATAATTATGCCGCGTTTACACAATTCATAATTATATATAAAATTACTAAAAAAAAAATAGAAAACCCCAAAGACCAAAATTCAAAACACTGAAATGCAGAAAGACCGAATCGTTTTGAGGGAAAGCAAAATTCGTAGAAAGAGGAAAATTGTCAAACCCACTCCTCTCATTTCGGAGATCCCATTTCGTCGCCGTCAACCCATCCCATCTGTCGTTGCCTGATCCCATTTGAATCTTTCTCTCACCCCCTTCTAACTCTTCTTCTATTCCACTCTTCCCCACTCTTGCCCCTCTGCAATCTCTTAGGTATTCTCCGTTTTGCTCTCAGCTATGATATTTGTTTGAGCTTTGTTTGGCTGTTGAAGAGAACGACAAGATTCTCAGCACTAGGAAAAAATTGTAATATGTTTTCTCTAAAACTTTCCTTGGAAAATTCAGAAGAAAATAATTCACGATTACGATGGCTCTTCGGGATTCATTTCTTTGATTTATTTTCTGTACTTTTAGTAATTTTGGATTATGCTTTTAGAATATTTGAGGACTGAAACAAACCCTAAAGGACAAGGTTTCACATACTTTAGGGCAGTACCACAAACGGATATCAATAATCACAACCACAGCTCATCAGTTTGGTTGAATCTTTAGAAAATTGTTTTTAATTTAGTTAAAAGAAAGAAAGTACTGCAAGTACTGACTCTAGATGGCGTATATATTACTACATTACTTTGATGTTGGCTGCATCATGCATATGCATGTTTCTTATCATGTATTCGTAATTATGCATGTATAATTGATGCCTAGCCAAGTTTTGATTGTTGAAAGGTTCAAGTTTTTAAAATAAAGTGCTCTAATGATTAAAGAAGTAATTTTTTTTTATAATAATGTTGTGCTTTTTTAACGATCCCTCATATGTAGAAGTACCCTTTTAATATTGTACTCTTTTGTATGCTTCCAATAATTTGGCCAGATAACCTTTAAAGTTTTAAACTATATAAAACACAAAGGACTAATGATCACCAACTGAGCTCAACATCACTATGCTAAAGAGATTGCCATTGGGCTTCTAACAATATGTTTTCCGTCAGCCCATGAATACCACCCAAAAGCATACTCATCCTTCTCAACCTGGCTCACCATCTCTCTTCTTACTTTCACCGTGATGGTGAAGCTCTTCTTCTGCCCAACACCATCAAACGACAAAACATTTGGGGACGCTTTTATCGAGAATCCCAAGGGTGGTTTAGCAGTAAAGGAGTAAACACTCTTGCTGTCACCAACGTTCGTGACTGTCCTCTGAACAGAGATCGTGTCATTGAGTTTGGGGATTGCTAGGGATGGATAGTTGAGGTTGATTGCTTTTGGTGCTGCTTTTGGACACTTGAATGTTGGATCAATTTTGCTGATTGACCCGATGGTACTGCACAAGTAGAGAAGATAGTCGGTATGCGAGGCATCGTACACTAGGCCAGGGTCTGCAGCCATGGTGGGGCGTAAGTGTCCAGATCCATATGCAAAGGGAGTTGCAGTTTTGCCAGAGTTGTCACTCAATGGGGAACCCATGTTGTTTGTTAATCCAGCTGCAAGGTAGAGATGGTGAAGTTTTAAGGCTTGTTGGCCATACAAAGTAAGTTTTGCTCGAGATTGAGTGACAGATAAACACATAAATTAAATCCCATAACATTTATAATTGTCAGAAAGTAGGATCCAGTAGGATCCGGATCCACTTTGTGTGACCATCTATCCCCCACTTCAGATTCTAGGATCCGGATGGGAACGCTAAGGCCCTATTTGGTTACCAAGTCTCATCTTGGTTTGGTGCTTTCATGGTTTTGAGCATTGTCAAAAAGTCATCTTCATTTCATCTCTTTTTATCTATAAATCTTTAAACTTATCTCCAACATTTTTTAACATAAACAGTACCAAATCATTTCATCTCTATTTTATTTATAAATTTTCAAATTTATCCCAATAATTTCTAACATAAACGGTATTTAAAGAGTAAAAAATACATATCTCATCTAATAAACAAGTCAAGTGGGACTCACTTATTCACTAAATTCCAAAAAATTAAACTAATCTCATCTTATTTCACTGTCAAAATATACACTTTTTTATAAACTATCTCATCTTATCTGTTTTTAAAAACATTTCACTACCATATATTCGAAACATTTCATTTTATCTGAAATGCTTAACTAAATAGGGCCTAAGAGATCTAAATCCTTCATAAATACTAATTTTGTACTTTTATCTTGAGCTTAAGTCGGGAGAAACTGAAAGCAAATGAAAAGACTTTCTTAGTTGGAAATGAAAAGGGTATCAACATTTCACTTTACCTAGTTCGAAATGAATTGTAATTACAAATTCGTAATTAAGTACCTGTGGTCATAAGGGCAGATCTTATTGCTGCACTGCTCCAGGTAGGATGTATGGCTTTGAGAAGTGCAGCTGCAGCAGACACATGGGGGCATGACATTGAAGTACCAGAGAAAATATTATACTTAACAATTCTGTTATCTTGATGTGACAACTTTGTAGGAGGATCAGCCTCGCTCCATGCTGCCAGTATATTAAGTCCTGGAGCTGTAATGTCAGGCTGCATACAGAGTAGTAAACCCAACAATATTATTGCATTACAATATATATATGATTAGTTTTGAAGTTATTTATAAAAGAAAAATTATGTATGATCTAATCAATTTAGTAATTTTCATATACAGTTAGTGCAGTGATCTCTTGATTTTCCCAACATATTTTTTTAGTTTTTTCGGCTATTTTTTTTTAAAATTTTTATCCAATGAATTTATAAAGGTTATTGTAAAATAACTCAAGGCTTGTCTACACAACTAGTTTAAAATTAAAATTAAATCGCTGGATTATGATTTAGTTTTATACATTTTGGATAAAGAGATATTACCAAGAGTAAAAAATGGTGGAATTTGGGGAAAAAAAGATGATGAAATAGAGTTGCAAAATCTGTACCTTGAGAATATAAGGATCAATACCATTAGGACCTCTGCTACTGAAGGAAGCCATGAATGGTGCTGGCTTGGTACCTATAACTGTCTTTGCTGGTATGATAGTAGCCATTGGATTCTTGTTGGAATTGATGTAATCAACGATTCTAACTGCATCATCATAGCTCACTGCAGAGGCAGGAAGCACGTGTGCATCACATGATAACTCAGCTCCATTTGCCTTACTATTTCCAAGGATAAAACCAACACCACCTGCCATCTTAACTTCTATGCCTTTTGCAGCCCTGGTCCCAAGACCTCTCCTGCACAACACTATCTTTCCCCTTACCTTCTCAGGTGAAAGAGAGCCAGGGAGACATTGCCTGCAACAATTGGTATTACTAATAGGCGTTCTAATCAACATGTTTGTATTCCAAGAAAAAAGGAGTCAGAATTAGAGAGAAAAATTACCCAAGAGCTTCTTTTGACACATTTGGATTAACAGCTGCCGCGTATACTAATGGATATAACTTTCTCTCCAGCTTTGATGGAGTCACAGTTTGTCCCTATCAATAATTTGAAAGAAAAAGTTGTTGAAAGCCAGCAACAATACATAACTAATCTCATGCCTGATTCAAATCAATCTAATTTGGTTCTTGGACTGTACTAAGATCAATTTAGTTCAGTTTAATTTTAAGTTGAGTCTAATAATTAAACACTTAATTATTAAATTATTAAATTCATCTCAACTCAAAATCTCTTTACATGTGAGATCTACAATCTTTTTCAATTCAACACCTTTTTATATACAAAATCCACAATATTTTTCAAATTTTTATAAGTATATCTAAACTCATTTTAACATTTGAATACTTCTAAATTCATTTTAAGTGGACTCCACAAAATTTATTCCACTATCTCAACTCACTGTTATTATTAATAAAAAACTTAATTCAACGTCCAAACGTAGCCATGTTTGGAACTTAAATGCAGTACACTTTTTCTTTAATTTCATAAGCAAATATACGTAACTTGTAAAACTATTTACCTCAATTCTGAGACCATTTCCCAGCACCACAGGAGCAATAAACTGACGGTCAACACTACTAGCACCAACGGTGATGATCCATGGAGCTGGATTTGATAAAGTTGAAGGTGCAGGACCTTGGTTCCCAGCACTACATGCAACAACAATGTTTTTCTTCGTAGCATGGAGTGCTCCGATTGCAATATAATCCTCCGTATAATTATAAGGTTGTGAAGTCCCGATAGAAATGCTTAGAACGTTAACACCATCTCCAATGGCATCGTCAATGGCTGCTAACATGTCTTCTTCATAGCATGTGTTCCCGTCTACTTTCGAGTGGCCGGGTTTCGGCCAGCAAACTTTGTATATGGCTAGGCGAACGAGTGGCGCTCCACCGGTGGCAGTGCCGTGAGCAAAGCCGCCGATGGCCGAGACGTTGAGGACCCTTCGGCCGCCAACTGTTGAGGCAGTGTGTGTTCCATGACCATCCATGTCGCGAGGTGATCGGTAATCCTCAGTGGTGTTTAGAGGGCCCAGGTCTGCCTCATAAGACTTGAGGTAGTACCTGGCTCCAATGAGCTTCCTGAAAAAAATGAGATTATTTTAGTTGTGCAGAAGAAACTAATATAATCTATTTTTTTTCATCTTTCCTTTCTATACATTGGATTTACGACGAAATTTCTTGTTGATAGTGTAGAAAATCTCATCATGATTTTTTGTTTTGCCTAGAAAATGATAAGAAAGCCTTTGAGATTATTTATGATAATTATAGCATCGCTAAATGAAAGAATCTTATATTGGTGGTGGTACTTCATTAGACAGTCTCAAGGATGTAAATTCAACATAAAGATCGGCATTATTAGATGATTTTTCTCTAAATTCTCTATCTCAAAAGGCCTCAAAGTGATTAACTTCTTTATGGATGCCTTTGAGCTAGTTTGGGTAGCTTATAATACTACATTATTATTTATTATTTTATTATTATTATTATTTTAATATACTTTTCATTAGTACTATTTATTATTCTATCATTATTTTTTTCGTTACTCTTTTAATACTATTCACAAAATATCTAGATCACCTCACTATCCAAATATAATCAGTTGCATTTGGATGTTGAGAGCGTTTGTGAGTATTTGTAAATAGTAGTACAAAATAGGTGAAAAGTAATAATAAAATATTGAATAATAATAATAAAAAATAAATAGTAATAAAAATAGATAAAAAATAAAAATAAAAAAATAAAAAATATTAAAAAATATTAAAAAACTCTTGACATCCAAACCCTAGTCCAGCTTGTTGATTTCCTTTATAATTTGAACGGGTTCAATAATTGTGAACACTTAAAAAAAAAAAACTGTGATCATTTAGATTGACTCAACAGACATAAAAAAAAAAAAAGAAAGAAACCGGATAGGATACGTTGAAATGCATGGGGGGCACTGGAGCTAGGGATTGTCGACGTACACATGAATTCAGTAAACAAATTTCGGGAATTTTAAAATTCTGTAAAACGACACATTATATAAGGACAAAATGTGTGGCCCTAGGCCGATGTTGTCATGTGAACGCTTTTGTCCTGGAAAAGATCCAAGATATACTGTTATAATTAGACAGCTCTATCTTTGGGATGCAACTTTATCTTTCTTTCTCTCTCTTTATCCAATCTGAGTTCCTTGTGTTATAAGCTCAATATTTTTCTTTTCTGGGACTGAGAACAAATTGATTTTATTCCATCTTTAGTCCAAATGTTCATAGTGCAAGAGTTGAATGTGTAGCCCTTTGAAAACGACACTATTGTTTTTATAAAAAGCTACTGAATTGATGATCATCAATTTATAAATGATGAAACTACTGATTACTACTTCGATTAAGAAAGTCACAGATGGGTCATCAGTACAATAATTGAGAATTCCAATATCCAAAGAATCCTAGGGTGGGACAAGGTGATCCCCAAGGCCTCTTAGCATTATATATCTATATATAATCACTAAAGATAGAAGTAATTATTAAAGAAGTGTGTCTAACAAATGTTGTGTCGTTTTGCAAGCAAAGTTCATCATGTGCAGAACTGCTGCATATATGGTAGCCTAAGAATATTGAAGGATCTTCTCAAGTTTCCAAGAACCCTTTTTTTTTTTTTTTTTCTTTTGAGAAAGAGAGAGTAGTCACATGTGTAGTAGTGATCCTTATCCAAGTTTATTCAAGAAATCCTCATTTATGGCAGAGGTATGCCTTAGAAACAACCAAAACAACTTGGGATTAACAATAAACAAATCCCAAGCATTAAACAACACCACCCCGTGCTAAACATGCCTAAATAATTATTAACCAGAGCACTTATTAGAGACCAACAATCAACCAATAACCAAGAACTTGTTTGTGGGAATTTGGGCCAAAAACTCACCATTCCTCTTGTAGCTTTAATATTGCTAATTAAACAAACTCATACATAAAGATCTTAATTTAAAGTTCGCCACATATATATATATATATAGGAGTGCAGAACAAAAGCAAAAGTATGCATGTCACAGAAATAATAAAGCAAGCAAGCTAACCTATTACAATGGGAGGAGTTGAAAGCAACTCCAGTCTGGCAGATTCCCTTCCATGATTTTGGGATCGGTCCCATTCCTTCATCACTGAAGCTGTTTGATTCTGGCCACACACCTGATTAGAACAAAAGTATTCTTGATCACATGCATTACACATATTGTCTTCATCCGCACGAAAGCGTATCGTTTATACATTACAAGAAAATTATACAGTTGTGACCAGTTATTTCTTACAAAAATAACTATTTTTCTGACAAAATGACGTTTAAATAGTCAGTCATTGTATATAATTCGTCACAAATGGTTTTTATTTTTATTTTCATTATAGTGTGTAGTTGCTAAATTACAAAGATGACAGCATATATGTTTTACAAGATGTCAAACAGTCATATAGGGCAAAAAACCATTATAAGTTTGTAATGAAATTGTTACCACTATCCAGGACCCCAACAATGACATCTTTGCCATATCCGGCCTTGGACAGTAGGAAGTCTTCTCCCTTCCACACGTGATTTTGAGGTCCTCCTTCCTCTAGTAATCCTATGAAATCCCACGATCTTGTGGTGTGTAATGAATACTTTCTTGTTTGGCTCCGAGACACCGATACAACTTCCTCCATTTCTGTTCAAAACCATTCTTTTTATATTCTACAGAGAGGGAAATATAGAGGAAACAAATCCATTTGAGAGTTTTGTTTACCGGATAGTTTTGAGGCCTCTTCTGTTGAGAGCAGTGCAGCAAAACCATTGATGCTGTGCTTGTAACTGTAGAGTAGAGAAGTTCTGGCTTCTTCCTCGGTCTTTTTCACAGAGAGCAGATATGAATGATGAGAGTCTTCAATCTCATGCAATGCTTTTTCTCCACTGTGCTGTCCAATGTTCACCATGTAAACCTGTGGTGAACAGATGATGTAAAATATCCTTCTGCAGAAAAATTTTTAATAGAAAACAATGACAACATTAATACTGTCAAAAAATAATTATTTTAAGAAGAGAAGACAGACCTGTTTATCTGCACATGAGACTAAGATCAGAGGGAGGAGTAGGAGGATTGAGGTAATAAGAGAGAATATCTTCATTGCAACTCAGATGCCAATGACAATGGAATATAACAATGGGAAATCATAAGAGGTATTTATATTCGTTTAGAGACAACTCAAGTCATCAGTTAGATCCAAATCAGTCACAATTGTACCTCTTTTATAGAAATATAAGGAGGTAATCCAATAAGCTAGTCAAGTATAGAAATTGAACAAATCATAATTATTATTATTTTTTACATCTATTTATATCAAATTATAAAATGTTAACTCTATTGCATCACATCTTGGTTCATAACTAGTATAGTTTTTCGACATAAAATAAGAAACTGGCCAATATGAGACATCCTTTCTCATTTATAATAAGGTTTTTTAAATAAGGTTTTTTAAAGAAGGATGTATGAATTTCTTTATGGTATCAAAGTTAAATTTTTTAACAATGCACTCCACACATTGATCCAATGAGGTCTATTTGTAGGAGCACGACAAAAATTGACTCACAAGTGAAGGAAAGTAAAAGAAATCTTATATTGCCTGAAAAGGAGCTTATCTTGAGTTTTATATGAGGCATCATCTCCCTTTTCTAATAAGATCTTTTTAAAAAAAGTGCATGAGCTTTTTTATATGAGAGACGCTGGGGGCCAGTTGGGCTGCCCCCAGCGTCAAAAGCAGCCCAACGGCATTTGGGCTACTTTTTGATGATAAATAAAATAAAATAAAATAAAATAAAATAAAAAATATAATAAAATAAAAAACATAATAAAAAATATAATAAAAAAATAAAATGAAGAAAACATAATAAAAATACAATAAAAAAATAAAAACATAATAAAAAACACAATAAAAGAATAAAATAAAGATGAATTTTAGAAAAATTCAGCCCTCAGCCGAACGGAGCTGCTGGAGGTGGCGGTGGTAAACATCGCCCACCCCATCGTGACCGGCGGGCTCCGGCGAGTTCACCTCTACGACAGCGACCCCCGGCGACTTCCGACGAAACCCCAGCAGCCTTAAACCCGAAATGAATCTTGGTGTTGGCCACTGCCGCCTCTAGCGGCAGACTGCTTTTCTTAAGGGGGTCGGTATTCGACTGACCTCCAGCTTTTTCCTTTTTATATATATTTCGGGAGGATGTTCCATATATATAAAAGTAGGGATAAAAATTCAAGTTTGCAGATTCATGCTTACGCTATATAAAAATATAGATGCAATATGACTATATAGCTCAATACACATTCGATTCAGTATTCATGCAATTCAACGATATCGTTTGTTTTTACAATTCCTACCAATTCATTTGATTTTCATCTTATTTAATCATTACAGCTTTTTTAAATTCTCATATAAAATAAAATAGTCAATTCAACTTGTTTGAAATTCTAAAAAAAAAAAAATATTAAAAAAGTATATTCTAATAATATTTTGTTAAATTTTTAATTTTAATAGCTAATCATATTATCTTATCTTATCTCATCTGCAAAAACAAACAAGGCTAAATGGATCAAATCCCTCAACCTTGACAATTATCTTGGATTGACTCTAATATGAGTATAAACTCTTCTAACTATCTTTAACATAAATGGGTAGAATTGATCAAAATAATATTGATTTGACTTGAGTAATACAATTAAATAGTGTATAAATCATATGTACCAACAATTTAATTGATGCTAGATTAATCGATATCTATGACTGTAACTAATTAATAAGTGTATCCAAATTCAACTATTAAGCAGTTATTTAATCATCCAAAATCTACATAAGCAAATATTTATATATATAACACAAAAATTAGATTTTATACCATATATAATTAAAAGTAGTTGATTATAAGTTTGGAATGTTTGGGTAATTAATGAGATCAGATGAAGAATTATCAAGACTTCTCGCAATTTCCTTTACAAGCATAACTCACAAACAAAACACTAATTTTTAATTGCAAATCTTGAACATTTTAATCTCATTATTACTTAATTATTACAACATTTACAATGTTCAAAATAAAATACAAAATAAAAATGCAAAAATTTCAAATTTAATTTGAAACAAATAATATTAAAATAATTTTTAATTTTATAATATTTTTAATTTAATTTTTTTTAATAAAAATTCTTAACTCAAACAATTTTATTAATTACTATACGAAACATTATCAATAGTTAATATGGTCTTAGCTGGGTTATTTTGTAATGAATAAAATGTAATGTTGCTCATGTTTATACCAAAAAGGTTTTGAAGGTTTTTTTTATTTGGATGGAAAAATGTCTGAAGATGAAGTTTGGATATTTGTGGTAGCCTGGGTTCCATTATTGGAAATGTCAAATGTGTGTCATTGATGGATAAATTTGGATGGAAATATAGTTTTAATTTGAGTTTGTAACTTTGTGGCAGTAGTGGGACCCATAACAAAAGTATGTTTGGACTATAAGATTATTTATTAGTTAATATTTATTTTGCTAATTATGACTGCGTTAGGAACTGAGATGCATGATTGCGTTGTGGATCGAGAGGGACCGAGGGTTATGAGGGCAAACTTCTGGCTCCGATCTGGGTGCATTTCGTCTGGTAGTTTGTCAGCTGATAATTAGGACTCGTTTGGTTTGAGATATCATTCATATAATTATTTTAATTTTTTGTAATTTTTAAATAAAATATAATAAATAATTCAATTTTTAAAATTTTAAAATAAAAAATTATTAAAAAAATTATATTTTATTAACATTTAATTTAACTTTTAAATAAAACCTTAGATAATACTGTAGCCTAGCTTGTCTACTCGGGTTGACTGATTTTGATAAAAAATTATGGCAATAAACCCTCATTCATTAATCTTACTTTTTTGTTCATAACGAATGCACAAGTTTTATTAAACCTTGTCAGCCATACTTATATGAAAAAGAGAACCCGTACGTAAATCTAATGACTCCGGTGGTTGGGAATTGTAAGATAGACAAATTTATAAGTCACTGATGATCAGCCCTTTAGAATATTTCGGTCAAAACAGAAGTTTCCTTTTTCCTTTTTCTCTAATTGTGTTCAAAAAAAACAATATTGAAAATTCTCCAATTTCTTAATTTTCTTAAGCTCATCAATCACTCAAAAATGAGTTTTTATCGTTGCTGTTTCCGAGAAATTGTTTTTTTGTTTTTGGTTTTTTTTTTTTTTTATCACTCCGGATTCATCCCTCATGGAGTAGTTTGGGTCTGAAACTCCAGCACGACCCAGTTTCCAGCACGACCCCCGTGGATGGTTGCCTACGCATTACAATAAATTGGTACTTTTGCCAAAGTTTTAATTTTGTATCAGTCAACGTATCGATCAGAATATTAAAATAAAATATTTTAATATTGATTTTATTTCGTATACTATTTTAAAATAATTTATATATAAAAAAATTATATATATAAATATATATATATAAAAATTATATTTTAAAATAATTGTTAATATGTAAATAAATTATATATATAAATACATATATATATCAATAATCTAATTTGAATTGAGATAAAAAAATAGCAAAAAATAAATTATATATATATATCAAAATCTGGTATGGTTGAAATACCAGTTGGTATTTGAGTCGGTATGAAATAGACAGTGTATCTGTATTGCCCAACTGACCAGTACGGTATGTACTAACTGGTATAGTACGATATTTAAAATAATGGCTTTTGCCACTAATTCTTTTTTTGCGATATACGTTCGTAGCAAAATGTGGCTTGTTGGCACAAAAGTACTCGTGGATAAAAAGTCTTGGTTGTTGCCACGACATGTTAGTGGTGGATAAAAAGTAGTGAGAAAAAATTATTTACCGCTAAAAAAGAAATTATTTCCGTAAGTTTAATCTTGTGGAATGAAAAAATGAGTGGACATTATGATGTTTTTGGGAAAAGAGTTTTTTCGTCGAGTTAAGCTACTTTTTACGGCGATATTTTATTCCCGCAAATGGTGTTAGTAACAAAATTCACTCTTCGGTGGCTTTCTATTTTTTCCCGCCATTGATTTCCATAATAGTGGCGACTAATTTCGCCGCAAGAAGTCTTTAATATTTTGAAATAGCTTTCCCACGCTAAAGCTACATTGTTTTAATAAACTAAATTAAGCCACAACCTTAATTCGAAATCTCATTTTCCTCAATCTCTCGATACTTCTCTTCCGTCTTCCCTCTCTTCTCCTTTGGCCATGGCTCACTGTCGACCATCACCGCAGCACCACGCCACCACTACCTCACCGGTGACTACCCCTCATCAGACCCAACCTCCCCACGACGCCTTTTTCTCCCTCTATGTTAAGACCTTAAAATTCTTGCAAGAAATTAGGTTAATAATGGTGGAAATATAGATGGTAGAAGATGATGGAATCATGAGCCAAACTCATTCACTTGCCTGAATTCATTTATCTTTCTTCAATCGTCTCGTTTCCGTCAAAGGTCTGAACTTTATTATTCAAAAATCCCTTAAAATGGAAGCTTTTGACACTCTCCTTGTCCCACGAGACGAGCCTCATTCTCTTTCAACTTCTCCACGTTGCCAACGCAACCCGCACTCAAGCCACTACCGTATGCTTTCATATGATATTTTTTTGTGATTGTAGGGTATGTATTTCGAGATCTATTATTGGTTGTACATATTTGAATTTTTTCTTGGTTGCATTGCGTTGAGATATGTTTTTGCTTACTCAGAACCCTAGTTTTTTAGATCTTCCATTTTATCTGCCATTCGAAGCTGCACTGAATTATTTGGGAGCTACGATTTCTTTGTTATTTATTATTTGTGAAAGAACTCTACCATTCATAGCTAGAGTTTCTTTATTATTTGTTATTCGTTATTTATATATTAACTTTGATTTTTGTGAGTTTCTCTATTCTTTGTGAATTAACTCCGGCATCCAAAGCTTTTTTTGCACCGAGATCATTGTAAGCTGCATTTTGTTTTTTTCTATAGTAGCACTTGTTATTTGTGGGTTGCACTATTTCTAGTTTTGCACAATTTCTGAAATTGTGCATTGAGATCTCTTTTAGCACCTGAATTACAATTGTGCAATGAGATCTATATTTTTGTACTGAAATTGCATAAGGATTTGTTTTTGTACTAAAATTACTATTGCTGTGCTGGTTGCCAAAATGATGAAGGTTGCAAATTGTGTTTTTTTGAAAGGATTACACTGTTCTAATTATAGTTTTTTAACTTGCGCTTTCTTTCTATTATCCAAACTTTGTTATATGGCAAATCCTTTTTTATGATTGTTGAGGTTTCTTCTTTTTTCTTTTTCTTTATTTTGTTTTGTATATGAGTGAAAGGAGAGATATTTGCGTCATTTTGTTGAGATTTTTGTTGTGATTTTGTTATGTTTGTAGGATGCACATATATACAAGCTATGGATTTTCATTTTGTTTTGTGAGTTTGTGACAATTTGTTTTGTATGTAATGATTATGTAGGATGCACATTATACAGTTAAATGGCTGCTCCTCCCATGTCTCGCGGCTGGCCTCCTAAAGTCGAGGTCCCTCCATGACCCAGCCCCCTCTTGTGCGATATGTGTATAAAGCTTGTAAGCATTGTGAATGTGTAGTTTTTGTGTCTTAATGGTATGAGAAAATATTTCATGTGTCGGTTGTATTGGTATGATTGGTTTGCTTGTGTTATGCTTTTGCATGTAAGAAAATAAATGGAACTTGGTTTGGTGTTAAATTAGTGTTGGAATGGGTTTGATTGTATATGGAGAAAGGGTAATGTAATTGTAGTTGGTGCTGTGGTGAACTGTGATTTAGTTGTAGTTTACAGAGTAAAATACCTGATCTTAGTGATTTAACTGCATTATATGTGGTTAGCTTTGTGCCAGTTCTCAACAAAGTCATCATTTTAGTATTATTATAATTTAACTATCAGTATACTTGTATAAAAAATATATTTAACTACTCATTTGTTATGAGACTCATGATTACCATTTCTCTATCCTTCAGCTTTTGTCTATTCTCAATAAATTTACCATCTTAGCATCATTATAATTTAGCCTAACATTTGTATTCTATCAGTTTATATACTTTTTTCCTATATACCTCCTAATGCTGACCATGACATTATCTTGCGTATTTCTCATAAATTTCTTTAACAGTTGTGAAATAGTATGCTGGAATATATATTTAACTATGGCCAATTTTTTGTGTGAATTGATTACATATTTATTCTATGCAGGTTCCACAAATGAAGGAGATCTTTTCCATACTTGGTGTACACCCCTGATGACACATGATTTGATATCAATAGTAAAATTAAATTGGTTCCAACAAAATTGTTGCCCAGATGACTAACACAAGAGGGTGGGTGAATTGAGTTATATTATAAAAATTAATACTTATAAATTAAATACACAATATAAAATATAAACAGAATGTAAAGCAGTAAGAAATGTAAAGAGTAGGGTAAGAAGAAGCAAACTTAGTATTTTTTCGAGATTCAGCCCTACTGCCTACGTTCTTACCTTAAGCTACCCCTTGAGAATCCCAAATTCACTATTCAATTTCCTTTAGGTGGAGATAGAAACCTATTACACCTTTGAACAGCACCGCTTCAAAGAATCCGTGTAGAATACCCTCTATTCTTCCAATCACCTCACACTTGGTGATTCAACTATTCCCTGTGTAGAACACTTTCTACACACACAAGGGTTATACGCATCCTCTTACTGATATAAGAGTTGATAGTGTGTAGACTATCAAAGTACACTTCTCAATTAGTGACATAGGAACAATACAACGCAACCTATATCTCTCTAAAAAAGAACAAAAATTGAGACTCAAAATTTTAGAAAAGAGAGAATGAGAGTTTTGAAAGAATGATGCAAAACTTAGTAATAGATGTGTAAGCTCTTGTTGTTGTAATTTTTGCAAAACAAAAGTGAGCTATTTATAGGCAAATAAGTCCCACTCAATCATCTTTCAAATTCAAAATTTAAATTTTGATGAAGTCATTGCATATGTCATTCAATTTTTAAAATTCAATTTTTTGAATGAAGTCATTGCATATGTCATGCACATGTAAAATATAATTTTTGAAAATAAAGCTTTTAATGAGATCATTGCATATGTCATGCACATGCAAAATATAATTTTTCAAATTAAAACTTTTAATGATGTCATGCATATATCATACTTATGTCATGCATAAAAAAAATGCAATTTAATGTTTTATGAGAAAATATTAATTTTTGAACCTTAATGTAATTTCAAATTTTATCAAGAGATGTACAAAAATAATCTATGAGCTTCATTTGTAGACTTGTTCTTTTATACTTAATGTGCGCTTCGCTCCATTTCGTAGATAATTTGTGTTTGAGACTTGAATTTATTTGTTATTATCAAAATCTACAAGTAGATACGAAACTTGAAACCTTGGATTCAACAAAAGTAATTACTGAAAACTAACATAATATGTTACCAACTTTGCTATAGTTCTCAGTTTGTCATCTTTAGAGACTTTTATAGAGATCTGAAATGCATTAGACTTTTATTAGCTACTTGATAATTGGTTGCTGGATATGAGGCATACGCTTTAATTGGGTTTGGTCATTAATTATATAAATAACTATATATAGTTGGATTGAATTTGGGTTAGCCAAAGGACAAAGGACAGATAATATTCACTGATATTTCATTATATTTTGGTTTATATAATTAATGAATATGGACAAAAATGCTGGACATGTTGGGGTTATATAATTAATAGTTTCTAGTATACTTGTGGCACAATAGCTCCTAAGGTGATGTTGTAAACCACACCATAAGACTAAAAAAAAAAAGGCCAATCTTATATGGTTAAGATGTGAGTGCAGAATGAGTTAGATTATTTTCTAAATTGCTAACCAGTATAAATGGTATGGAAAGATTTCATGTGTTGGTTGTATTGATATGCTTGGTTGGGTTGTGTCATGCTTTTGGATGTAAGGAAATAAATGGAACTTGATTTGGTGTTAAATTAGTGCTAGATTGTAATTGATCATGTATGAAGGAAGGGTAATGTAATTGTAGTTGAGATTGTTGGTGAAGCGGGATTTAATTGTAGTTTATAGAGTGAATTATATGTGGTTAAGTTTTGTTCTAGTTCTTAGCAAAGTCACTGTTTTAGAATCAGTATAATTTAACTATCGGTTTACTTGTATAAAAAAAAATATAGTTAGCTATTATTTTGTTATCAAACTCATGGTATAACTAGTTAGGACAACCAAGTAGCCTTATAAAACCTCTAGGTCCCACTTAGCAATTAAATTTCATTCTCAGTTTATCATAATTGAATTTGTGCTTCCCTAACAAAGTTATATGCTCACTAATGATAGCCTACTCAACTGCTAAAAAAAAAAAAGGCTTATACACCCCATAATTAATCTTGTCCTATGGGGGTTTGACTATGCATATTTGGATTAATGTTAAATTAATTTGTGTAAGTGGTTGATAAGGTATATTTTTTTCATTGCCTAAGAACTATTCCTTAAGCAATGTTGCATTACATGTATGAAGTACCCTCATAGTTAAATTTACCCATTTTACAGCAGTCTATACCCAAACTCTCCATGTATTCAGTCCCTGGCTAGGGGCTCACAATCATGAATCCTGCCTAACAAGCAAGTCTGTATATAGTATAATGATGTAATTGTTGACTAGTTGATCGTGTCCCACTAAATATGAGCATTTACGAAACATTTGTTCATGTCTAAAGTAATATCATTTCAAGATCCATAGGTTTACATGTGATGTGAATATAATCTGAATATATAACTTAATGAATGACAATTGTTGCAGTAAATTGTTGGATATATATATATATATATACAGTTTTATGAATTTAAAAATATACTATTTTGTTTGCTAGGAAATTGCTAATGTGGATCCATACCATTTTATTTATTATTGTATCAAAAAATTTTGTGGCTTGGTGCTATTTATTATACACGGCATCATTTTACAACTTTTTGTTGCAAACGTTATTTTACCACAACTAGATCATGGCAATGGTGTATTGGGCATGAGTTGTTGTTGTGGGGAATAAGTAAATTCCCACCAAATCAGACTTCATTAGTGACATCTATGGTAGTAGGAACCAAGCAATTCACATCGACCAAAGTCATGGCTAAAAACTAATAACCTCAAACTACAAGAACCTAAGCTGGGAGCAAGTGCTTTTTAACGACAATTTGAAGTAGGGGAATTTTGTATTTCCCACGGCAGGATTTTGTGACAAGCAAGCAATGGTCACAAAACCATAGTCACTTTCAAGACTTTTTGTCACGCACTGAGAAGGTTTTCACCATAGACCCTCCTGTGGTAATCGCTTACCTTTTCCCGCGAAAACTTGCAGTTGTGGCAAATAATACTATTTGCAGCGAATTTTATGTCATAAAGCTCCCACGGACCAAATTGATAGCAAATGCTCTATACCTGCGAAACAAACACAATTACCTACAAAAATCATCATTGGCAAAAACTCTAAAATCTTGTAGTGACGATAGGATGTAGTGGAGAGTATTGGCCCCTCTGCCGCCCCCTCCCCCTTCTTTGCCTTAGTTATTAAAAAAAAAAAATAATAACAAAATCGTACAGAGCATATAATATACAAACCTTAAAAATTCAAGCAAAAACAAAAATTAAATTACATATCAAACCAAACAAGCTTACAGATTAAAAAAAAACTCACAAATCCACTAAAAATTTATATAAATATTTACAGATCATCATACCAAAGAATACAATCTTTCAGAGGCAGAACCCAAAAAAAAAAAAAACATATTAAAAATGTAACCAATTATTTTAAATTTACAAGTCCCTATATATATATATGATGTTACAAGCATTATCTAAACTATACCCTTCAACTTGAACCGGCCATATCACACATGACGTCTATGTTCTGGCAATTTCCTAAAGTTGCTTCATTTTTCAACGAATACAATTTGGACCAATAGCCACCATGGCGTCTTCTCTATAATGATAGTATTACATCATGGAAAATGATATATATCCTTACGTTATTATTAGGTGATCAAGACAACCGTATACTTTCTTCGTTTCTTGGATTTTTTGCTTTAAATGTATTTGGTTTTAAAGTACCACATGCATGGTTTTATTAATTTTATCACTTTGTTAAGACCAGCATTTTCAATTTCTTATTAATAAATAAGCTTTTTGTCGCTAGTAATCCATTGAATTAAACATATACGCCATTCTTTTTATTAATTATGTTATATATACCTGATCACATGCTAATTAAATCTATTTGGTCAACTTTCTGAAATCATTTTGTTCTGATATTCAAACTGAATATAAATTTAAAAAATAACATCATATCCAAAGTCCAGTGAAGATCTAGTTCGGTGTGATCAGGAACTTGAAACAATATTTGTGATATTCCACATGGTTTGAGAGATATTCTGAGAGTGGAAAAACTGGGCCTTTCAATTTTACGTGGTTAATGTTTCTTGCTCTTATGTTTGGTTTGGTTTATTTTTTTGGTTTGGTTTTGATATTTGTTATTGATATAGGCATGTTTAGATGTTTATTGAATAAGAATAATATCCTAGGCTTGTTAGATGGTTTTAATTTTCATTGTGATTGTGATAGGTCCTTTTT
The DNA here is from genome assembly GCA_036559045.1 of Platycarya longipes. NCBI lineage: Eukaryota > Viridiplantae > Streptophyta > Magnoliopsida > Fagales > Juglandaceae > Platycarya > Platycarya longipes. Next base: position 19,495,717 of record CM071798.1, read on the forward strand.
GGATATCGGGGATGTTTTTCTTTTTGATTATTTGTAAATCTCTTGTGTCCCTTTTGTTAGTGTAGTTTTCCTCTGTTATAAGTGAGGGTTTATCAATAAAATTAAAATAGAGGATATTATTAGATATGTGACCCTGTCTTTTGCCTAAAAAAAAAAAAAAAGTCTAATGAAGATCAATAATAGTATTTCTTGTAAAATTATCACTTGTTTCAAAAGTCTAAACTACTAGAAGAAGTTAGACTTTATTAATTTTTATTTTAACACTTGTATTCACTTGTGAGCTAGATTTCTTCTCAATTAGTAGGTTTGACTTCTTCTCAGTTAGTAGGTCCGACTTCTTCTCAGTTAGTAGGTCAAAATTTTTATTCTGATATCATGTAAAATTATCACTTATCTCAAAAATTTAAGTTGATAAAAAAAAAAAATTTATTATTTTTTATCTTAGCACTTCTGATAATAAATTTTATATAGTATCTCTAGCTGAAAATAGAGAGTGCGACGTTCTTGTTCTATGTGCTTCGGCTTGGGGCAGCTGGGAATCTGGAATGGCCTGGAATGAAGTTTTACATCTCAAAGTGGAGGTCTAAATCCAACGGTATGGCCCCAAATTAAGGACCGCTAGCTTGGCCCCAAACTCCAAGGCACGCGCAAGGGAAATTCTCAAGTAAATTAAGATGAGAAATCTGGGCAGGGAATTCCGACAGTAGGAGTAGTATTTATTTTTTATTTTTTTTTATTTAGTGATGATTACTGATGTGTTTTTTAATAATGTTGTGATTTAAAAAAAAAAAAGAATTATTCAAGAATGTTAAAAAATACATAAACAAAAAAACTAAAAGAAAAACTTTTTTTTTTTTTTTTATATATCTCGACGGGATCCTAGTCAAGAATCCGGCCCATAGCTGCTCAATTGAGATTATACATAGATGATTTTGGCCTGCTTGCTTACCTTTAAATATAGCTGCCTGTGTCATCTTGTAGGTATCCAAACCTACAACGGCCTATGCATGCTAACATCTATGCCATTTTACGTATTATGTGCCAATTTGCTCCATGCTTTGTTTGCACCCCACTTATTGCTATGGGCTACGTCAGTTCAACTTAATCCCAAACCATCTCTTTCGACGTTTATGTGCGCAATAGCTAGAACAACGTCAACTTCTGGTACCCATATTGCAAATCTGCCTCTTCCCAAAGGCATGAGCCTCTCGTTTAATCAACGCATCACGATCGACATCTTTGCTTGTCCAGTTAGAGGTTTCATCATCAATGACTTGGAGTAAGATCTTCTAGCTCTTTTTTTTGTGGACTGGGTCGATCTTTGGATGCATGCATGATCTTATAGATAGGGTAAAGGGAGAGAATAATAATGTAAGGCCCTAGTTTCAGATGGGTTGGGAAGTAACTGTCACTAAAATCGCATCTCACAGGACAGATATAGCTCCAATTTCTCAATGAGTGATGCTATACCTACAGAGGATTCTTAATCCTCACCGAACGGTAATTTTTTTTTTTAATTAGTTTTTAAACACTTAAAACATTTTTTAAAAAGCAAAAATAACCACAAATTTATTAAAAAACACTTTCTTAACCATTAAGTTATAAAAAAAAACCCAATAGGTGGGTTTTATCAGTGAGTGTTGTAGGTGGCCGGAGTAGTGTTTTCCTAATTTCTCAATTACACATAGGTCTCATTGTTTTAAACTAACCCTTACAAAATAATTTACTAGAAACACAACCAAGTCTCAAAATGGACGTCAATCTTCTAAAGGAAAAATCTATATGCAGTCGGTTATGAGGAGTCGGGATACAGTCATCTGATAAAGCCGGTCCCACTTTGGCCTTTTTAACCTCCCTCTTTCTCTGACTTTTGTACTTTTTATTTTTTTTTTACTCTCGTTTACCTACCGTTTGAATACGTCGACTGTACCTAGCAGTGCTGCTTCTAAAATACCAAGTCAACATAACAGAACAAATATCCTGAATTAAATTCTCCAATAACGCCCATGGTATCCTTTTGTGCTTAACCCACTGTGTTTAACTAATCTCATTCATGCTCCTTGACCTTGATCCTCAATTGAAAGATTCAATTATTTGAAAAATATTGTGGAAATAAGGAGCGACTTATCAACGACTCAGTAAAAAAATAACATATACTAATATATAAACATGAATTAGGATTTTGAAATTTTATTTAGAGGTAGAAGAAGACCGAACTGGACCAGACCGATTGGACTAGACCAAGACCGAACCACACCGGACTGGATGGAATTCGGTCTAGTTTGATCCAAATTTTTTATGGACCAGAATTTTTCGGTTCAGTCTCGGTCCAAGGGATTTCTCCTCCTGGACTGGACCGAATACACATGCTTTTAATATATATATATATATATATATTTATATATAATATAAATAATAGTATATAAAATTATAGTATTAATATTAATATAGATTAAAAGTGAGAGTATAACATATTAATATATATTATATAGTAATATATTCTTATAATATTAATATATTATAATTTATAGTAGTTGACTAGTTGTAGTATAAAAATATAAATTATAGTATATCTATATAGAGTATTAGTAATGACTTATAAGTAACAAATGTATTTTTTTATTTAATATATTATTACAAATTTATCACTATTTATTAACATATAAATTTATAACATACTATGATCCTAATGTAATAGTATTATTAGTTATAGTTTACCAAGCTATGATATATCACTAAAACACTATTAACTAATTATTAATTACTTTTCTTAGTTCTTATGTGATGATTACATGTAGCAATTATAAATATTAATATTGTTTTTAACTATATATTTTTGACTTTTGAGGAATGCCTTTATAATTGAGGTGAATGAGTACTTCATTGATTGTACATTCCCAAACACTCTATCTAGGCATTTTTTAGTAACTTATGAGAATTAAATTAACTAATCAACATATGAGGTCATGCATTATATATAATATAGAATATTAGTTATAACTTCTATTATAAGACTATAAGCCTATAGGTATTAACTTATTAAATCTATAGATTATAAGTTATAACTATATATTTTGTTTAATATTTAGATGATATTAGAAATTAGCAAATATGATTGTTTTTTATGGAATCACTATTAGTATAATTAAATTTGGGCTTTTTTTTTTTTTTTTTTTTATCATTATAGGATTTTAGATCAAATTTAGTCCAATAAAATATATTGGGTGCCCTTGGACCAGACCGGACCGCCCTTGGACCGAATTGGACTAGACTGGTATGGATTGAATGGGAGTTTGGTCTGATTCATGGTGAGAAAATTTTTGAACCGAATGGAATTGGTCTATATTTTTTTCAGATCGGACCGGACTAGACCATTTACACTCCTAATTTTCTTTATATAATACTCAATGAAACACCAAAACAACATGGTTTTATTAAAAGAATTTATTTATTTTCTTAATAGTACTCTGGCCACCATGGTAGACTGATTTACACTAACTCGTGGTGACTTGAGTTTTCTATCTCACTGTGAAGGAGGAAAGGTAGGTGAGCTTAAGCCCAACTAATTATAACACTAAAAGACAAATGAATGAGGGGGCAGTAGGCATAGGGCTGTAGGAATAGGAGTGAAAGGATACGGTAGGGAGTGCAAGAATTAAGGAGTAGGATGCAAGATATTGAGGCACATAAAAAATGATGGTTAGCAAGGGAAAAAAAGTTAACACATGCAAAGAGAGGAGTCCCATCATCACAGATCAAAAATGGTGTAAAAGAGCCTCCCAGATGACCAACAGGAAGCTAGTCTTCTTCTTCCTCTCTCTCTCTCTCTTGATGATTTCCTCTAGCGCTCATATATATATATATATATATGAAATTATCTTTGTACAGTGAGACATGAGAGATTGTAAAATATTTATTATAGTGGATTTCCTCCCTAAGCACCCATGGACGTAAGCATTATGCCAAACTACGTAAATTATGTCCATTTCTATTTATTTCATTTGCTATAAATGTACGCACTGTCACTGCATGGTCACACCAAAATACCTTTGGGGGCTCCAAAAGACATCGATCGAGGCCCATATCTCCTAAATGGGTTGTGACTGACTTTCTCTCCCTCTGACCCATTGAGTGGTTTTTGCTGGGTCAACAATGGTGCCAACTGTGGGATTTAAACATTTTCTAAGTCAGAGGCAGCAGAAGGATGACTTTCCAGCGCACTGAATAAATCTCCGAACAAATTGGCAAGCTTCCTCCAAATAAGTTCACTCAGCTGCTCTACAATTATTTTTATTACCAACATCGCATAAAAAAAGATTCGCCTATAAGGGCCTGCAAGTGGAGTTTGCGGCTCAAGGGACTGAGTCACTCACCTTTACTTTTTTTGACTCGGAGATCTGATTTGGACTTGGAACTCATGACACATGCACTAACAAGCAAATACTGTGCACTTAAAAACACAATTCCACTCAAAACAAATAAAGGCAAGTCAGAAGAAAATTGAGGGAGGAATTGTGCACTTAAGTACATAGTCCCACTGACGTCCACTATGCATGGCATGTACAGTGCCATGCATAGTGCCTCAAACGTGTGTTGTGCATGGGACGCATAGTATGTTGCACAGCTCGCCATGTGCGAATGGCAATTCTGCCCAAGAGACTTGCGGTGCCTTAGTTGCGAGTCTTGTTGTCTCGCCGGCGTCCACCAGTTGGACCACTAGCAATTTCTAGCTCCAACTCGACGCACCCCCTCTCTAGCCATGGGGTCGTGAGCAGTGCACCAGGTGTGCACAATGCTTTACGTAAGGTTCCAAAGGCGCAACCTAGCCACCATGCGGTAGCAGACTACGCCGACATCCACCATACGGTTCATTGGCTTTGTCTGTCTCTGCCAGTGCATGGCTGACTCACCGGGGTGCGTGGTGGCTGAGTGTGCAACAACCAGAAATGTGCACTACCAATGCACTCGATATGTGTCTCCGACCCACCACAAGGACCTGCTGGGAGAAACATCTGGCAATCCACCATGAACCATCGCGCCGTCGCTCAAGACCACCTTATAGTCGTCACCTTCGCTCGAAACCAACTCATTAAGCCCCTTGTATGCATGGAATCGGACCACTCCTGATCGAAAGTGCATGAACTCGGTCCACTCCTGAACGGAAATGCATGGGCTTGAACCTTCCTATATAGGGGCTCAGACCTTCCAATGCATGGACTTGGACCTTTTTGTGTAGGCGCTCGGCATCCACTTGGTACTAGGACTCACCTCATAGGCTCGACACAAAGAGTCGGACTCGAATCGGACACAACCACTCACCCTCATGGACTCGGCACCAAGAGTTTTGAACCACTAATTCAGACAAGCAACACAGACTTGGCAAAGATAACATAACAAGCTCGGCCTGGACACAACAATTGTGGGCTCAAACTCGGAACCAGAAAAAGAGAGAAAGAAATGGAGGAATCACAACCAACGAGAGTGGTGTCTAAAACTCTCTGATTTATTTTTCTATAATGTCTGTGAATTCATATTCTATTGACGAAATTACTTCTGTAGCATGGAACGCCAGCCACATGGCCCTTCAATCCAGCAAAGCAACGTGGCACAGACAAGTATCTCCATTAATGAGGCCAAGTCCCTCGACTCATCGTGGGGTTTAGCACGGGCACAGTCCCAAGCTCTCAATAAACCTCTGCCACACTAGAGCATCGTAGGATCTAGGACGGGCACAGTCCCAAGCCCTTAGTAAACCCTTGCCACCCCAGAGCATTGCGAGGTCTTGAATGGGTAGAGTCCCGAACCCTCAATAAATCCTAGCCACACTAGAGCGTCGCAGGATCTAGAAAAAGCACAATCTCGAGCTCATAGTAAACTCTCACCATCCTAGAGTCTCGTGTGGTTTAGGATGGGAATAATTTGAGTCCCTAGACACGCTCTAAAATTGAAAACAAAGACACTAAACGAGTATGCGCTTTTCAATAACAACAAGCGTGCAAGTGGAAAATAGCATCTCCCGCCATGCTTAAGCTCTGCGCTCTCATTATAAGCAATTGAATCCATCTCCCACCACGCTTGAGCTCTATACTCACCGTACATGGTTAAGTCCATCTCCTACTACGCCCGCGCATCACGCTCCCAACATACATGGTTGAGCCCATCTCCCGTTACATCTGAGTTTTATTCTCCCACCATACGTGATCAAGCTCATCTCTTGCTACACTCGAGTTCCATGCTCTCACCATAGACGGTTGAGCCCATCTCCCGCCACGCTTGATCTCCCTGCTCGCATTATATGCGATCAAGTCCATCTCCCGCCACACTCGAGCATCGCACTCTCACCATACGGGTCGAGCCCATCTCTCACTACTCTCAAGCTCTCCATTCTCATCATACGTTGTCGAGCCCATCTATCGCCAAGCTTAACCTCTACACTCTCATTATACGCGGTTGAGTTTATCTTCCATCATGCTTGAGCTTCGTGCTCACTATATACGGTCGAACCCATTTCTCGCTACACACGAGCTCCGCGTTCCCACTGTACATGGTCGAGCCCATCTCTTGCTACTCTCGAGCTCCGCACTCTCACTGTATGTGGTCAAGTCCATCTCCCACCACACTCGAGTTCCGCACTCTCACCGTACGCAGTTGAGTCCATCTCCCTCTACACTCGAGCTCCCCGCTCACACCATATGATGCCAAATGCACCTATAACCTAAATTTGACCCCGAAGGCATTTATTACGTAAATATAAGCGATATATTTTTCTTACTAATTACTTTTGTTGTATATTTTGCTTTCAAGATTCTCAAGGCCCGTGATTAAAACAAATGACCCTTAAGAATCGCAGGATATTGTGAAGGAGAAAAAGTATGTGGGCTCCAGCCCAACTACTTATAACACTAAAAGAAAAAAGAATAAGGAGGGAGGGGGGTGGGAGGCCTGGTACTTTTTTGTGCATGGGAGCATTGCGACATCTAAGGTTACTTTAGCAATTGTTTTTCTCTATTTTTGAACAGCCCTTTGTTTTCGCGCTCTGCCCGAGTTTGGATCAATGTTGACATTGTGGGCTTAGTGTCTATGTTCATCAGGAATTAATGGTCAGAACCTAGTACTTCTTTTGCATGGGTTAGTCTATTTTAATGCGGATCTATTTACATATCACGAAAGTTATTTGTATACAATTTGTATACCTTATATATATATGTTTTATAAAAATGTTATTTTTACGTATTTTTTAATTTAATTATTCGTATTTTTAATTTTTGTTTTCCTTTCATAATGTTTTTATCTTTTTTAATATATTTTTATAATATTTCGACTGACGTGATATTATTATAACAACATTAACTTTGGAGAAGGTATGTGAGATTGTGTGCCTGTAGCATTACTTAGGGGTGCACAAAAAAATCCGTTGTCCTTACCCGCCCATTATGCTGACCCGTCACCAACCCAATAGCATGAAAACTTAAATAAACCTTCCGATACCCATTACCGACTCGATTGACTTTTAGACTGGTAATACCCGATAAACCGCTTTAGCAAACAAATCTGAACTAGTTTCTCATTTCTGCTACCCATCTCTCCGCTCAATTCCTCTCTCTCACCGATGCCGATTGCTCCTCTCTCTCTCACCAACGCTGACGCCGATTGCTTCTCACAGAGTCATAGGTTTTTCTTCACCTCATTTTAGGGTTAAGATTTGATTTATTTTCTTATGTGAAGATTCGACTCAACGTTAATGATTTGCTACTTCAGCCTAAACATAAGCTTCAACATCGATGACAACTACTATATTTACAGCTTGTTTGCTTCGCATTCTCTATTTGCTTTGCTTCAGGTTTTGGTGTCCCAAAACTGAAGGTATTTTGGGCTTCATTTTTCTCTCTCTAAAATGTTGGGCTTCCTTTGAATTTTTGAATATAAAACAAGCAATAGGACTGAATTTCACGACCAAATAATAGATTTTATTTCTTTAATCTCCATTATGTGGCCATGTCCTGAAATGTTGTTGCAAAGAATGACGTATAGTATCTTCTTGCATTTGAGTGATGTATTCTGTGATTTGTAAATTCTGGGTTTTAGATTGCATTTGGGATTTGGGGTTTTTTTTTTGTGATTTGGATTATTATTTTCTTTTATAGGAAATACTACATTTCATTATAACAAATCGAGATTACAACTATGACTTGATAAAAGATGGTGAAACCAAATTACAAACCAAAATTAGCCAAACTGATTGAAGCACCCCCACATACAAATGTTTTTGTGACAAACAGTGTCTAACCTCTATATACTCTTAAGTGACAACTCCATTAGAAACTTCCATCTCGGTTCATTAGAGAGCATTACACTTTGTAAAAACAAAGTATAAACCAAATCCTAGCCACCATTATCCTTCAGAGGAGTGGGAATCAACCCCATCATCGTCTAAAAGAGAAGTGAGAATTAACCCGACCATCCTCCAAAAGAGGAGCGGGTCAATCAAAGGAAATTGTCTTTTCCACTTTATTAATACTATCTAAAACAAATAACAAACAAACAACCACAAAACTAAAAAAAACAACGAAACACAAAAACACTGAAACAACACACAAGGCACGACTGTAGTGGCTCATGTGGAACATGCGCGACGCTAGGTGAGGCTGTACAGAAGTCCATGAAGTCACTGAAGTTGCAGTGCTTGGAAAGCCTCGAGTAGCGGCACCAGGATCGTCTAGTTGGAGGCATGTGGATCACACGCGAGTGCAAGGAATGCTTCGCTCCTTATGGAGAGTCCTTCAGCCAACTAGTAGATCGGCGACAGACGTAGTGGGGCACTTGGTTGACGTAGACCACTGGAAAACACCAAAACTCGCCTGAAACGAAACAAAAACTAGAAAATGTACCAAAACACATGGCAGAAAGGGAGGAGAGGGAAGAGGGGGGTGGGAGCCCCCAACAACGGAAGCTTTGCTCAAAGAAGAAGTAGTTACGTGTTTTCGCTCGAAATCGCCTGAGAGGGGAACGATCGTTGGGGGTTTTTGACAAATTAACGAGAAATATCTCTATCTCATATTTTGAATTATTATTAATGAGCTTGTGTTGGGATTAAATAAATTGGGTTTGAGTGTGCATTATTTTGCCATATTGTTAGTTGGTTATGTGATTATGAGGAGGGATTTGAGAATTATACTTCTCCGATTGGTTATATTTTTTTGAATTATCGAATTAGGATACAAGAATCGTTCAAATAGAGATTTGCCCTAGAGGGTGATTTGGAACATGCCCTCAAGTGTTAACAAGCATGATGGGCAACTTGTTAACACAAAGTTTCTAGGAGTGAATCGTAATTCAATTGACTGATTGTAATATTGTTGTTTTGACTCAAAGCCCCATCCCTTGCCAGGCTCTCTAATTCTTGTGTGTCCAGGTTTCAGGCCATCTATTCTTCTCTATTGACATGATCATTTTAGTTAATTGCATTCCTCAACAATTATGAAAACTTGAAGAAAAAATGGAGAATGAATGATTAAGTTGGTCATCTAGTATGAGAAAGATAGAAAAGGGAAATGGGTCATTTTCAATTAATTATTATAAAGAGATATCTAGTTAGTAGTTACATGCCCTTGAGCTTAGAAGCTAATAACATTATATTTTTTTTAATATTATTATTGTTTTATATTCTGAAAAAAGTTGAATTGTTAAATGTGAAATTCCGTTCTCCGTTAGATTCCCGCTAGCATGACCAAAAATGTGATGTAAATGTTAAATGTTGTTTTCTCTCAGTTTTAAAGACCTAAGGTATAGCCATTTTGTTTAGAACAACCAAGATCCCAAAAATAATTTGTATGTTGCTTCTGATCTTTGAAATGAAAAATATAGTTTAATAACGAGATGAACCTTGATTACTTTGGTATTATTATTGGTCTATTACACATGCATTTAGTATTATGCAAGTGTTTTATTGTTAGTTGTACTCTTAATTTATTTATGCATGGATTGTTAAGTACTAATGCACTCTTACTCTGCTTGTTAACACCAAAGCAATCTTTCTGAATTTAAAAGCAAGATCTGTTATTGATAAGAAGGCCTGGAGTCGAGAAACCTTCTTCCTCGATTTCTCCTTTTCTCCTTGACAACAGATAATAGAGATTACTGAATGTTGCTGAGAAGACAATGAATGTTAAGAAGATAATGACTGTTGTCTTGACTTTGGTCTTTGGTGATAGCTCATTGTAATTGACTTTGGTATTTCTAAATTAGTTGATGCTATCTGTGTATTCAAGCTATCCATTGTCTTTGTTGCTTTCTGCACAATATTTGCTCAAAATCAAGCTTGTAAAATTGGAAGGCTGCATAATATTTGCAACAATTTGTGTTTGGTGCAAAAAATATGGCCAATTATGATAAGTGTTAATAAACCCTTTTTGCAAGTTTCATGGCTTCCCTTAACTGCAAAAAAATATTAAAAATAAGACAAAAGCTGTTGATTCCTGAGTTCAGTTGGAACAACTATTCTAAACATTTCTTAATTTCTTCCCCCCATAAATGGCAAATGCCCCCCCTCCTTTCTCCTAAAAAAATATATATATCTTTTATGTTTTGTAAAACTGAAAGGGTGCGACAATGAGATGGTTTAAAAAAAAAAGTGGAGGAGAAAACGGGTTGGAATACCCGATTACCCAATAAGGCTATTGGGATCGGTTAATCGGCCAAACGGCCTATCGCCTTATCGGAATGTGATGTGATCGGGTCGGGTCAGAATCTTGGTTATATGGTTGGGTGAACAACCCTTGCCATTACTCATTTACATATAGATGGTTTGATTGCCATGTTTGTTTTGATTGTCATGTTTGCCCACTGCAAACAATATACACCCAAACACACAAAAAGCGAGGCACTCTCAATTATCCACGAAACTTGATGTTTATATATATATTGTTAAGGACAAACGTACACCAATTCTTCAGCTACAGCAGAGGAGACGCATAGCCAAAAGAGTCCCCTGCAGCAAAAAAGCACACTACACATCATACCTCAAATAGATGCAAGGACCATGGGAGCACACAATAAGCTGCACAACACAATGGCACACGGCACCATCCTAGAACACATCTCAGCTTCATCAACACTGCATTATAGAGAACAACTGTCAAGAGATCTGCAAGATGAGGATGCTTACCTGTACACATCTGTTCTATAAATACCTTGTAAATGCACTGTACAAAAAAACTTTGAGATATATGAAATATAGAGAGAGGCTATTCACGTGAGACTTATCACAAATTGTGCATGGATTTCCATAATTCAATATGGTAATCAGAGCCACAATTTGACTCACGTCACAATACATACATCAAAATTTTTCTTTTTCTCGTCTCTCTCTTTTATCAAGTCTCCATCTCTACGGTTATTTTTCATCTCTGAGTTGAAACATCCCCTGTGTTTCATCTCTACCATCTATCGTTTTCTTTTCTCTTTTTCTTTCCTACATTCATCTGCTGTAGTCATCTTCAATTTTACCATGGCTAACTCCGAATCTCTCGAAAAGACTTCCCCACCTGCAATCAATCCCAACATGTTTACCTTTGCATCTCATTTTATTACAATTAAGTTAAACATTTTATTGTGTAAGGCCCAAATGGTGCCATTCCTCAAGGCTCATTCTTTATATCACCATGTGGATGGCTTGCACCCCGTGCCTCCCCCTATGGTAGGTGAGGCCTAAAACCTAGCCCACACAAAATGGGCTCTAGTCGACCAAATGGTTCTCTCGGCACTCAACTCCTCCCTATCAGAGCAAGTTCTGTCACAGGTATTGGAGTGCACCACCTCCCATGAGGTCTGGTCACTCCTCCAAAACCTGATTGTGGAACAATCTAGTGCCCACATAATGCAAACTCAATATCAACTTGCCACACTCAAAAAGGGTCTTGAGTCAATTACGGATTACTACCACAAAGCCAAATCTTTGGCTGCTTCCATGGGTGTCGTAGGGCAGCCTCTCTCCTCCACATAATTTTATGTGTATCTTCTTGTTGATTTGGGCTTAGATTATGATGCCTTTGTGACCTCTCTCACTACAAGAGCTGACCCTCTCTCTTCATATATAGCATAGTTTTAAATTTCGTACCGTACCGGAAGAGTGACCGGTACAGAAATTGGGTTTGTTTCGTACCAGCCCAGATTTTGCACGTATTGGCTAGTATTTCAGTCATACCGGCTATGTGTACCGGCCTGTACCGAATTTCAGAATTTCATTTTTTTTTTTCATTTCTTGCTATTTTTTATCCTAATTTAGACTAGATTATTTACATATATATATATATATAATTTATTCATATATTGATTATTATTTTAAAATATAATATATATAATTTTTTTTTTTTTTTTTTTTTTATGTATAGACTATTTCGGTGCCTTGATCGGTACGCTCGCCGGTACGATATTCAAAACATTGATATATAGTTTTTACACAACCATGAGTTATGACTTTCTCACCAAACTACCACCGTCCTCAATGGCAACCCTATAACCGCCAACTTCACCACTACTTCTCCCAATAACTGTGCTCGGAACCGTGGTCGAGGGGGGAGGAGCCCATGGGTCGAAGAGGCATGCTTCAGTATTTCCCACTTGGTAGTGGTCCACGACCGATGTACCAAATTTACAAAAAAGCTGGGCACATAGCTATTAAATGCTACTATCATCTTGGTCAGAGTTATCAAGCTCCTCCTCCCCCTTCTTTCACAGCAAACATGACTACCACTGGACACAGCAGCTATCACACATTTTACTCCTAATTTGGCTAACTTTAATTTGGATTCTATGTCTTATCAGGGAACAGATCAAGTCAACATTGGCTCCACCATGTCTATCCAAAACATTGGTTCAACTTAACTTACAACTCCCTTTTGCAGTTTCCTTCCTTCCTAAATGTTGCATGTTCCTATTCTTACACAAAGTTTGTTGTATGTCCGTCAGTTTTGTGTTGATAATCGTGTATATTTTGAATTTCACTCTACATATTTTTTTGTGAAGGATACTTTCACTCGAGAAGTTCTACTCTAAGGCACTGTTAGAAACGGTCTATATGTCCTAACTGCTGGCTTGACTAGTTCCAACTTGGGCTTCACCTCACCTCAAGCATACATTGGTGAACGTACCTCTCTTGATCATTCGCATCACCGTCTTGGTCACCCCTCTCCACGAACCACCAACCTCACTGTTAGATGTTTCCATCTTCCCATCCACAACATCAAATCACTTCAACCTTGTTCTGCATGTTTTCAATCTAAAGTTCATGCTTTTCCTCATCCCACCTCTCCATCTAAGTCTAAACTAGCTTTCGAATTAATGTTTCTAGATGTATGGGGTCCAGCCCTGGAGTTATCTTCAAATGGATGTAAGTTTTATTTTTCTATTGTGGATGATTTCACGAAATATATTTGGCTATTTCCAATCCAATCAAAATCCGATGTTACTTCAATTTTTGTAGCTTTTATTCAATTCATAAAAAAATATTTTTCCTTAAATATCAAAGCGGTTTAGTCCGACTTTGGTTGTGAAGTTAGACCACTTCAAAAAATTCTTCATACTCACAGCATTATTCATCTTATCACTTGTCCCTATGTGCATGCTCAAAATGGAACGGTTGATAGATGCCATCGACACATTATCGAAACGAGACTATCTCTACTAGCCCATTCATCCATGCTTCTTAAATATTGGGCTCAAGCCTTTCAAACATCGGTTTTTTGATAAATAGGATGCCTACACCTGTTTTACAAAATATATCCCCATTTCAAGCTTTATTTAATAAATATTCGGAATATAAATTTTTAAAAAATTTTGAATCCTTATGCTGGCTCAATTTACGCCCATTTAATAGGCAAAAAATGGACCTTTGATCCAAACTTTGTGTTTCCATGGAATAGAGTCCGGATCACAAGAGATATATCTGTCTACATTCACTGTAACACCCGCTCCCTCTTATCCCTAAGGCTTAGCGAATCCCGAGAAGATGACGTGATAGCTCATTCCTCTCTCATTCGATTGAGACGAGCCTCGATGAATGTGCTAGGTCTTGATGCACGTGCCTGACCCCGATGGTGTGTTTTTAAAAGATAACGTTGATTTTAAAATGCGTCCAGTGTTTCAATGCTATAGCATATTTTAAATGTCCTGAAAATATTATATGAGATATTTTTAGTGTTATTGGACCTATAAGTCAAATTTATAAAATATGCAATTATAATATCTTGGAGCACTACAAAATATTATAGTTGTACAAGATCGTTTTAATACCCTGATTTTAGTTATTTAAAGTATTGTGAGATTTTAATTATGTTTTAAATCTCTGATTTAAATATATGGCTTTATTCTTTTTTTAATAATTAGTAAGTTTCATCATTTTAATTAATGATGAGGAATATTATGTTGTGAACTAAAGTAAGTTAAAATAATATTTTATTTAATCATTTTGAGTGTTTTGAGTTAAATTGATTTTACGTATTTTCAGATCAGTGTTTTAAGTACATCGTTTGTCAGTTTGAAGATCCCGAAATGTCGAGCTTATATATAGCCTGAGGAAGCTTAAGACCCTCACTCTTTTCATTTTTCCTTTTTCTCTTTCTCTCTCATTTTTCTCTCTCCTTTTCTCTTCTCTCTCACGTGCTACAGCCCTTTATAATGACCGTTCGGCTTCCACCCCCCTACCGGCGCCGTTGCCAGTCACTCTTGGACCATCAGCCGCCGACGAGCACAACCCCACCGGCGGTGCACCTCACAGTGGCCCTTAGTCAGCGCGTGAGTCTCAAAACCGAAATGGGTTATCATGACTTCTCTCCTTTTTTCCAGTGCCACCACTGGCTGCCTTAGCTCACCGCCACCACCACTAGACTCCCCATCTCCAGGAGTACAAAACCCATCGTCGGTAGCCACCTCAACTCTGCCGTTCCTCCTCCACCCGAAGTGGGTCACCAAATGGGGCCTATTTTCACCGCGCCGCCGTCCGGCAATTGTGGGCCTCACCTCCACTACCAAAAGCCTCCCTCACCTCAGGCGACCTCACCTCTAAATCAGTTCCCCCATCCATGGCCCCACCTCCTGTTGGCAGCTCTAAACTCGAAAATGGGTTTCCACCCTTTTGAGCTAGATCCGTCGCCTTCTAGTAGTTGCACCGCCTCACTACCACCACCATGAGATTCTCCATCCTTCAACGAGTATTTTCCTAACTTTTAGTGTCAGATCCTAACCCAAACCATCACTTTATGTGGTTAACGTCACCGTACACGACGTTAGCCATAATGTACGACCTCTCTTTCACCACCAACGAACCCCCCTCCATGATGACCACTTTCACCTGACCTAGCTTTAATAGTCTAAATCCTAGACTCAAATCCTGAGCCATTCCCGTTCTAAGGTAATGACACCGACCTTGATGGAACGGTTAACGTTCGAGTTAGTGGCTTTCGATGCCACTAACCGTGGTAAGAAGCGAACGACGTACGAGTTTACCCCGCTATAGTATAACCCTCTTTCTCTCTCTTGTATTTATGTTACTTTTTTGATTGTGGACTGTGTTGTTGATGTTGTGGAGTCTGCTGGGAAGTTGTGTATAGTTGGCTGGTTGTGTTATAAAGTAGAGTTGTGGACTGTGTTGTGTTGTATGGGGATGCTTTGTGTACAGATATGGTGTTGAGGCAAGTGTTTGAAGGGAGTATGCGTGTAGTGTACTCCATAGGGGTAAAGTGATGTACCGTGTAACATGCATCGTATGAGTCGGGGCGTAGAGTGCTATGGAGAGAGTATACGTGGAGTATACTCGACGTAGGGTGTAGGTGCGGAATAGAGTCTACAACGGAAGCGTGGAGGGTATTTCATATGCTATAGTCGTGACGCAATGTAAGGCCTGTTATGAAGAATGATAGTTGCACGATTGGGGAATGTAAGACACGTGAAGTGTCGGGAACTATGGAGTAGCATCTCAAAGTAGTGATGTGATCGGTAGCCCTAGTGACGACTGTCACTGTGTAACCATGTTATGTCTCGAAGTGCGTACGAAGCGACGAAGTCGCGTACAGTGACGTATGATATGGAAATAGCATGGAGACTAGGTAAGTGTTATGTTCATACACCTTAGTGTTTATCGGACTAGTAAGGAAAGATAATAGGAATGAAAATGTTAGTATACGTACGTATGTCCATTCTTGGTAGCCTCTTTTATCGAACCCCAAATGCTTAATTACATGTCTGTGATTAGATGCCTATACGTAGTAATTATTAGATGTATTTTCTGTAAAATATAAAATGAAACTTGAGATTTCTGTCTCATGATTTTATGGAAGAATGCCATGAACTGGGGTAATGTGAGGACACTATGCGATGACCCTATGAGATAACCCTATGTCCCAATGAGATTAAGTGTATGCGCATGCGTCCGATTCGTGGGAATGCTTCTAAAAGATATTTTCTATAGACGGATTGATTAGGAGAAAAGAGATAGAAAGAATAGGAATTAAATGATACGAAAGTATAGGGATAATGAGATAAAAAAAAAAAAAGAAAAGAAAACTTGAATAATGGTATGCTATGATGTATGAGAATGTGAGAAGGGTATAAAGGATGACCCAAGGGTCCAAAGGAAGACCCATTATCTAAAGAAAGATCCGCCAACCCTAGCACAAGGGGGTAACAGTGTGCAATGGTCTAAAGGAAGTGAATGAATTGGAATGAATGTTATGATTTTGTAGGATGTGTATTGCATGCATGATATGTATGTATTGGATGAGTAATTGTTTGTTAATTGTTTGATGACTTGTAGTTGTTGGTTGTTGTTCATGTTTGCTGATTAGTAACTTGCTTGTCTGATAAATATTTGGTGGTTGTAGTTATTGTCGTGCTTGTTTAAT
Source organism: Platycarya longipes (assembly GCA_036559045.1). Taxonomy (NCBI): domain Eukaryota; kingdom Viridiplantae; phylum Streptophyta; class Magnoliopsida; order Fagales; family Juglandaceae; genus Platycarya; species Platycarya longipes. The sequence continues at coordinate 19,512,612 of CM071798.1, forward strand.
AGTTAGATGCTTATTTGTTTGTTGATTCTGTGTGTTAATAGCTTAAAGTAATGATTAAGAAAAAAGAAGGATTTTCAGATTTTCTATGTAATGAACATAGCATAATAAGACACGTAGGAAAAAAGGACCTAATAGGATTATAATTATGAAAAAGGAGGCATATATTGTCTTGTAATTATGTACGTATATTTGTATGTTGGTTGTATTCTTGAAAAACCTATTTTCTTATATATTAATAACGGTATGAAGTAATGCTTACTGAGTATTTGACTCATTTTAGTTTTCTTTCTGTGTGTTCTCTTCTCACACACAGGAATACGCAGCAGAAAGCAGACAGATCGAGAGAAGAGCATGTCAATCTAGGCATGTGAGAATGACCTTTTTAGTTTTTAAATTTTATGTCTTTCTATTGTAAACCTCTTTTATTATAAAAATGTATTTTATTTTAGAATGTGGAGTCTGAAACCTTGGGAATGAACTGAAAGGTTTTAAAACAAACGAAACCAGTTCGATTTTCTAAAACTGTTTTGGAAAAAAAAAATGCCATATAAGTGCCGGGTCCTTACATTCACCCTCGAGCCGGACCTATATTTCTAGGGATGTGTTATTCAATGAGACTCATTTCCCTCTTGCCACACAACCCAACCCGGCAAACTCTTCCTCCCAACCCAATCCCATACCTCACATTGTGGATGATCTCACTTCACAGCCTAACATGACTTCTTAGACCAACACTCATGGTAGCACCTCTCCAGACACCAACACTCCCAACTCTCAAACACTCGGTCCTAATTTCCACTCTCGGGATGTCCCTTCTAGCCCACAATCCACGCATCACACCCTCTCATTTCCTTCATCTCCCATCGGCCCACATAATCCTAACCCACCTACCCTATCCCAATTAAACCCTAATTCGGTCACACTCCCTCTCACCCAAACACAGAATGCTCACTCTGAGCATCTCGAAAGTCCCATAACAAACCACGATATCGGCCCCTTAAGCAATTTTTCCAGTCGATCTTCCTCTTCAAATTCGTCTGAACATCCCCCTCCTGCCCACTCCATGGTTATGTGAAGCAAGGTAAACATTCACAAACCTTTAGTTCGTTGTTATGGTACAATTCCTTGGCCTGCGAAAAAACCTCCATATCTCTTACCCATTTGACACATACACAGGTTCTTGAGGAACCCGCCTTATACACGGAAGCCATAAAATTCCCTGAGTGGAAGAGGCCATGCAATCCGAATTTCATGCTTTGCTATCTAACCATACCTAAGATTTAGTACCACTTTCTACCTCCTTCAATGCTTTGGTTCCCAAGTGGATACTTAAAACAAAGAGAAAAGCAGATGAAACCTTGGAAAGGAGCAAGACTCACCTTGTTGCTAAGGGATTTCACCAACAACTTGGGGTAGATTATACTGAGGCTTTTTCACATGAGGTTAAACCCATTACCATTTGAGTCTTATTGTCCATAGATGTCTCTTCGAACTAGTCAATACAACAATTCGCTATACAAAATGCTTTCTTACATGGTGATTTGGAGGAGACGTGTATATGTAACAACCCCTTGGCTTTGTCCACCCCGAGTACCCCTCATATGTGTGTCGTCTGAAAAAGGCCATCTATGGCCTAAAACAGACCCCCCGTGCCTGGTTTTCCAAGCTTAGCAATAAGCTTCTCTCTCAGCTTTCAAGAATCAAAGTCTGATACATCCTTGTTTATCTATCAAAATGAGTCTCATTTGATTTTTGTACTCAGATATGTGGATCATATTATTGTTACTGGGTCTCCCTCTACATTAATCTCTGAATTGATTGCTGCTCTTAGCATATCCTTTCCAGTCAAGCATCTAGGTAACCTCCACTATTTCCTAGGCATTGAAATCATTGGGAACAATGAGGGCCCTTTTCTCAATCAAAATACATATTTGATCTCTTTCACAAGACGAACATGCAACATGCAAAACCAGTGTCCACCCCCATGTCTATGACTACTAAACTCTCAGCATTTGATAGTGCTTCCTTTGAGGATCCCCTCACTTATAGAAGTAAAGCTAGTAGTTTATAGTAATTAGTTTTCACTCGCCTTGATATCGCTTTTGCTATTAACAAAGTGTGTCAATTCATGCACAATCTAAAAATTTTCCATTGGCAAGCTGTAAAACGTATTCTTAGGTATCTTCGTCTCACGCATGATCTTGGCTTGTTTCTCTCCAAAACATCCCCTCTCACTCTCTCGGCTTTCTCTGATGGTGACTGGGTGGGTTATCCTGATAATAGAAAATTCACTAGTGGCTTATGTGTCTTCTTTGGGTCTAATTTGGTATCTTGGGGCTCTAAAAAGCAGCCCACAATTGCTCGATCATCTATGGAGGTTAAATATAAAGCCGTTGCTAATGCCATGTGTAAAATCTTGTGAATTCAATCTCTCTTGAGTAATTGAGAATTTTTCTAAAGGATCCACCAAAATTGTGGTTTGAAAACTTGGAAGCCACATATTTGACTGTCAATCCAGTTCTCCATGCTCATACAAAGCTTGTCGAGCTGGATTATCATTTTGTAAGAGAAAGAGTGGCAGCCAAGACACTCAATGTTTTCTTTGTTTCTAGTAAAGAACAGTTGACATATATTTTTACTAAACCTTTGTCTCATGCATGTTTTAAATTTCTTCGATCAAGCCTCACCATTAATCAGGTGTCGCTTGAATTGCAGTGGACTATTAAGGACAAACTTGCACCAAAGACTTTGGCTACAACAGAGGAGACACATAGCCAAAAGGACACGCCAAACATCAACTGCCACACTGACGTTGTCTTGCCAAAAGAGTTCCCTGCAACTGAAAAGTATACTACACTTCATACCTTATATAGATGCAAGGACCATGGGAGCACACAACAAGCTACACAACACAATGGCACACGGCACCATCCTGGAACACATCTCCGCTTCATCAACATTGCACTACAAAGAACACCTATCAAGAGATCCGCAAGATGAGGATGCTTACCTCTATACATTTGTTCTATAAATACCTTGTAAATGCACTGTACAAAACAACTTTGACATATATGAAATACAGAGAGAGGTTATTCATGTGAGACTTATCACAAATTGTGCATGGATTTCCTAATTCAATATATATATAAGTCGTGCAAAGAAAATGCTAGACAAACTATGAAGTATATATATATATATATATATATATATATATATATATATAATATGGCAATTAATTTACTCTGCTAGCATAAGGTGACAAAGAAAATGCTTACCATCAGGTAATCTACTAATCAAAGTATTTCGAATAACAATCTACTGCAACTTTTAGTGAGAGTAAATGTGGAACCAGGAACCTTTCTTGTCCTAACTTGAGCTTCAAAAATGGAATCATTGAGTTCACTAAATACCAGGAGATCAACTTCAGATCTAGAAGAAAGTAACAAGAAAGAAGATTTGACAAGAAAGAAAAGAAAGGTGCACATGGTCTAAATGAAAAGAAAAAAACATAAGATCACACCTAATAATTGAATTTGTATTTTAAATGGAAAATGTTAGTTTGCCTACCAATTTTGACACCTCATACATTTTAATTATTTTCTTTTTACTTAATGATTAAGGAAATGATTATTATTGTATTAACATTTTTTACTATTTTTTTTAAATGTTTTAAAATAATACAAAAATGAGAATAGAATAATAAGAAAAAAATAAAAACAGGAACTTAGCCTAGTGGTACACTTGAGGTGTACACTTGAGGTGGCTGGACGTAGCATTACTCATTTTACATTCAGATCTCACTTTCATCTTATTAAGTAATTAAGATGTGACAATTTGTGTGAGATCCCATATTTACGTGTATTTTTACACGTTATTTTATGCTCGGTGTTAATTATTTTAATTTATTTAAATAATATTATTAGTCATATTTTATTTGTTTAAGATATTTATTTGAGCTATTAATTAGTTGATATTGAGTTACGTTGCTTTTCTTATTTATTTTAATGAGTGGAATTAAATTCCTTCATTTTATTATGTGAATTTATTTGATCTGCTTTCGTTATATTAACTATTATTTTATTTTAATATTGTGCTTGAGTTTAATTTATTTATATTGTTGGGGTTTTAAATATTTTATTTTATTGATATTAGATTGTAGTATTTTGACTGGCTTTTATTTAATTTAATGTTTTTTTTTCAGTTGGATTCCTTTTTTCTCTTTTTCTTTTCCTTTTCTTTTCTTTTTCTTCTTTTTCTTCCTTTTCTTTCCTTTTCTTTTTCCTTCCCAGACCCCCCCCAGCCCGCGTCGACCCTTGCCTCCCTCTCCCCTTCGCCCGTTCCTTCTCTCCCACCCAGGACCGCCGCCGGCCACCCACCGGCGACACCGCCCACACCACCAGCCTCCCCTCATGCCGGCGAGCTCAACGGCACCGGTGGTGTCCCCTCCGGCCACCCCACCGCCCCTACACGGCCCCCTACCCGAAATGGGTATTTTTGCTTCCCTTCCATTTTCCGGCCACCTCCGACCACCCCTTGGCCTCCGACAACCACCACTAGACTCCCCAACCTCCGGCGAGCATAACCCACCGCCCAAAGCCACCCATCGCCGCCGGTTAGCCCCTCCACCCGAAATGGGCCTTAAACGGGTCGTTCTTCGCCACGCCGCCGTCCGGCCACCGTAGGTCTCACCTCCGCCACCATTCGACTCCCCTCACCCAGCCGGTCAACCCCCTAGCTCAGTTTCCCCAACCGCGGCCTCACCTTCCCGGTACGAGCCCAAACCCGAAAATGGGTTTTCACCCCTTTTGGCCCCGATCCGCCACCTTCCGGTGGTTGTGCCGCCACACCACCACCTCCATGAGATTCCCCACCCTTCAATGAGTACCTCCCTAAATTTTGGTGTCAAACCGATTGTTTTAGCCTAACGTACATGTGACCGCTACATACGCTGCAGATTGGCGTTGTTCAAGGAATTGCGTTTTTACCGCTGTAAGTACTTTCCAAACGAGCTTTAAGATTTAAATATATTTTTGGCATCAACAGTTGTTGTATTTGATTATTGCTGATATGTGATGGTTGATGTTGGTATTTGTTGGTTGATTGGATTATTTAACTGTTGGCTATATGGTGCATAGTTGTCTGCATTGTGTATTTACGCGCATGCTCATGAAAATATTTGGAAAGTGGATTTTGGCATGATTTTGGATATTCATGTGTTGAGAATGAAATCTGGGATTTAAAGTGAGTTTAATGGATTTTAATGGTTTTGGGCTGAGTCATAACGGGGACGGCGATACGTAACGCCCGTTGTGATCAGCGTGTGAGTGTGTGGGTGACATAATGGGGACGGCGATACGTAACGCCCATTATGGTCATCGGGTGTGCATTTCATATCGGGGACGGCGATACGTAACGCCCGGTATGAAATGAGTGTGTGTGGATCGTAATGGGGACGGCGATACGTAATGCCCATTATGGTTTCGGGTGTGTGTGTAAATCATATCGGGGACGGCGATACGTAACGCCCGGTATGATCGATTTTGAGGATATTATTTTTATGGAAAATGATGGGTGATTTTATTGTGGATTAAATTGGGATTTTGACGAGTGTGGTTATTTCATCGATTTTGAGGAAGATGATTTTGAGCTTCATGCATATGGTAATTGTTCTTGGTTGTTGTTGTGGCATTAATGTATTTTTGTCTTTTGGTTTGGTTGGGTTGTACTTACCTGCGATGCCATCTTGGCGTCGTAGTTTTGTTTGGATGCAGACTTTGGAGAAACCGAGCCTGAGGAGACGGCTCCGCTATTGAGGTGATATTATTAATTGATATCTCGGGAAATTTATTTTCCCCTTTTTATAATTATGTATTTGTTTAAATTGTATTTTTGGAGGACTGTATTAAATCTCCTGTTGGAGAGTTTTTATTAAATTGGTTTGTAAAATATTTCTAAAAAATTCTGGTACTTAGATATTAATTTATTATCTGCTGCGACCTATATTTTTATGTATGTCACGTGTGCACACACGTTCGACACTGGTTGATGGGATGTGTGACCCGTGTTGTCATCATCCCGACGCCTCGATTCCCGTGTTATTTTAAGGGGAATTTGGGGGCGTCACAATTTGTGTTACTCTTGGATCATCAAATCAAACATTCATGGGCAATGATTATAAGATATAAAATAAATAATAAAATCTAACTCTTGTATTAGCTTAAACTTTTAAGATAAAGGGTGATTTCACATGGTATATTTCTATCCATCAGCTTGAGTAATTGGAATATATTCCAATGATTGTACATGGTATCATAATAGAGATTTTGAATTCGAAATCTAACTTTACATCACCCTACCATATTAATTTAAACATTTCACAAGTTGGACCCACTTATTGATGGAGAGTTTAGCTCACAGGTAATGAGGAGTAGTGTTAAGACATGAAATGAAGAAATAAAATATGTCTTATCATAATAGGATATATAAGAGTAAGATGATAATGAAAGTTTTAAAATGTTTTTATGCGTATTATATATATCTCTCCACTCTAAGCCGGCCAAAACTCTAAGGGTCTTAATGCCAATCAATAGTGTTAGAATCGCTTTCTGATAGATGGCACTAGCTAATTAAGGCAAACCAACAGAAATTAGATTCCCATTTAATCAAATTGGGGGCCATGAGTCCAGTTTGGTCGTCTATGCATGCATGAGATGCATGTTACTCGGAACATGGCTTTGCCAAAAACATTTATTCTTGCTCACCCCACAAGCATTTATGGCATCGTATATGCATTAATCGAGCATTATATTATGCATGTGTGCGCCAGCTACCGCATGCAGTTACCAGCTAGATAGAAAGAACTGCCACACACACACACACACACACACACACACACACACACACACACACACATATATATATATATATATATGGGTACTGCTACAGGGACCAAAACTCCCTAACGATTTCAGACCGAGACAGTGCATTTTAAGTTTTTGTTTTTTTTAAATTTTTTTTATCTTTTATTTTATTTTTATTTTTTTAACATCTTTAAATATTATTTTTATTTATAAAAACATATAAACTTAATAATATTCACTTACTTAATCACTCAAAATTTTTTCATTAAAAAAAAAAAGGCAAAATCGGTCAACTGTCAGTATAACTATCGGTCAAGTGTATACATTGTTGACTAAGTTGCCCATTTTGATTCTCGGTTGTTGATACATTAATCATTCTTTCCCTTTCCATGCCATAAAATATCTTGGTTGATTTTCTAACTCATTAAAGAGAGAAAAATGAACGGAAAATTTTAATTGTGAAAGGCCATCGATCTATGCATTTATTGTATGAGGAAGTCATGTTACTATCATTCATCACAAAAAGGAGAGATGTGTTACCATCAATCATCATTAGGTTGGGCAGTTACTTTTGGTTTTTAATTACAGCCAATATGGTGGGATCAAGCAAGCACAAGGGAGGTTTTTTTTTTTTTAAGCAAGCTTAATATATTAATTACGGTTTCGTTTAAATTTGAAGACGAAATGAATTGAGATGAGATAAGCTGTAAATATTAATGAGATGAGTGAGTTAAAATGAGTTAAGATGAGTTGAAATAAATTAAGATGAATTTTTGTGTGTTTAAATTAAAAGTGAGATGAAATAAGTTTAGGTTCTTGGAAAATTAATATAAGTGGGTCCTACAAATTATTGCATATTTATTTGTAATAATTTTGTTTTATTGATGAATTTGTATATAAATAAATAATAATCATTTTATCCAATTACACAATAATAATTATTAATTTATTATATTTTTGATTTCATAAAATTATATAAAAAAAATTAAATTAAAATATATTTTAATTAGACCATGTTTAAAATTTGATATTATATTTGATATAATTTTACATTAGAAGTGTTGATTTCCTTAAATTTATGAGTGGGTTGGGGTCGTGCTGCACAACGTCTTCACCGATTAATGGGTGAAATGGCTTTTTGAGGGGTGGGTTAGAAAAAGGCTGGAGTCGTTCCTGAGATAGAAATGGATGTCCGCAAATATATGAAAAGTAAAAAGCTAACTGTCAGAAAGCTTTTTTGTCGTATTCGAAATTGGGTGAAGCGGTTGAATTCATCTCACTGTCATTCTTTAAACTAGCATTTGGATTAAAAATGAGTTGTCCGTAGGAAGTGAGTTGAGTTTATCTCAACTCATTTTTGAATCCAAACGATGCTTAAAAGATAAGAGAATATAAATTTGAATGGGATGGAAGTCTTTATAATTTTTTTCAAAAGTTAACACATAATGCAATATACAAAAAAAAAAAAAGGGTAATCAGAGACGAATGAATTGCTCCCACCCATTCTCGTAAAGAGAAGACTACTTGGAGACATTTTTGAAGTCATCTGATAAACAGACATTTTAGCTTATGCCTGAAAGCCGTAATAAAGAGGTGTGTGCTACACCATGTTAGTCTAAACTGACCGTAAGATTCTTCCACATCCACTTTCGTGCGATCCTTGGTTAGAAAAAATGGAAACATGACGTAGTAACCAGAACCATAGACGAGTCGTCTGTGAGGGGACGAAATCGACGATGGTGGCACATGTGGGCCACGTGCCATTGCTGGAGAGAGGTAAGCCGTCAGGTCTGGAAGATTCAGAGCTGCTGACCCCGAAAAAGCAGCGCACGGCTGCCAGAGAGTCCTGGATTGCGACAAGAGCTGTGCGTGAAGGCCTTGCGCTGCTAGAAATGGTGAACAAACACCACATCCGTGTAGATCGGTGTCTGTGGAATCCAAAGGAGGAGCGCATGTCGCCCTAGAAGGCCAGAGGGGAGGTGGGTGGTGCTGGAGCACCAACCCCCCTCACCCCAGTGAATGAGATATTATTTGGGGGGGATTGAAGTTTTGGGAAGAGAGAAAACGAAACGATAGAGAGAGAAATGACAAGCTATTACCTATTGCAACCTACGAGGGAGTTGCATGATTAAGGAATTCGCTTTTAAGTTCTCTCTTTACAAGATTATATAGGGGAAGAAACAATGATGAAGGAAAGGATATTCTAGGACCAATATCTCCTTCTTGATGTGAAATCGATCACTAATTTTCCTTAAAGCTGGTTAAGCTGATGAGAAGATATAAAATTTATTATCGATTTTATATCTTAATACTCTCCCTCCCTTGTGAGTCAGACTTCCTCTCAATGAGTAGGCCCAAGAAGTGGAATTTTTCATTAAAATGTATTAGAGTGTAGAGTTGGGATTTGATTTCAAAGCCCTTATTCTGTATCATGTGAAATCATCACTTGTGTTAAAAATTTAAATTAATGAAAGATGTAAATTTATTATTTATTTTATATCTTAACACTTGCTACGTCCATCTCTTATATACAAAGCATTTTTCTTTCTTATAATAGTTGTTTTCTCCTTAGATTAACTTGTGAGCTTTCTCATTATCTAGTATAGCAATTGTTAGTAGGATCACCATAATCAATCCAAATCGAGTCGAGCTTGACTCAAATAACTCGAGTTCGAGTTCAAGTTCGAACTAAGAGCTTGCCAAACCATGCCGAGTTCGAGCTAATCAAACACACGCGCAAGCCAAGTTGAGTTATGCATCAATCTAATTTGTTTGTACTCTTTAATGAGCGTGAATCGAGTCGAGTTATTACTCGAATTTTTATTATACTCTTATATATATATTTTTTGAATGAATTGAATAATTAAAAGTATCAAACTAAAAACTAAAATTTTAAATGCGATGAAAGGTTTAATTAATATATAAATCTTATATTGAACCATAAAATTATATATTTTTATTAAGATATTTTTTATACGGTAATACATTGTAGTATATAATGAAACTACCAAATCTGATTCACTAACTATTATACATTTTGAAACATATGCTATAATTAATCACTTAAGTGCTTAATTAATTAACATATAATTATAAATTATATTTAATATATAGGTATAAATGACTAGGCATAAGTAATTGGGTTCTATACTACATATTTAATTATCAAGATAACTATTCTTTTGTTATTAAATTTAATATGTATAGAAGTATATATATATATGTATGTGTGTGTATAAGAATAATAATATATAGAAATAAATCATATATATCCAATAATTATTAATAAGCTTAGAATCAAGTCGAGCTAATAGGTTGAGTCAAGCACGAACAAGCAAGACTTAACAAGCTTTAATCAAACTGAGTCGAGTTTAATTGAGTATGTATCATTTACTTATTGTGCGAAATTTTTGCTTTCACGATCAATATTTTTTTTTATGACTCAAGCTCAATTCGAATTTAACCGAACGAGTATTAGGCAAGTAATTGTACAGACTAGTTCATTTATAGCTCATATGTCTCGATTGTAGGCTGTCAAATTGTGCCATCTCACTAGTTTAGACATTGTCTTATATCATGTTGGGTTCACTTATAATTATCTTATCCCCTCAATGACAATTAAAATTTGCTTTGAATGTTGGGACTGAAGTATGTGGAATGATTGTACTGTTTTACCTTCATAATTTCTCTTTACACGTGCCATGTACGTATGTAATATTTAACTTTCATATTTTTTTTTCTTCTCAGCATTTTCAAGTGATTGCATTAATACATTAAAAAAATCCAATGTATTGCAATGCAAAACCACAGGTCCACAAGATCGAACTTCTGAGCAAAATAGAGGCAGCAGGGCCAGGCTTGGCACTACGGTCTCATAAACGCATCCGCGTGAAATTAATGCTTCTATCCAACTCCCTCAACTGTAAAAGCAAAACCATGCCCAACTCTTCATTTTCTCTCTCTCTTCCCGACTATATATACTTCTACTTAGCTTTTGAAGTCCTCATTCTCCTACTTAAACTCACACCAAACCCAGTAGGATCCCTTTCCTCCTTCCATTTCTTTTCTTTCCAACTTTATTAAATGGCGAAGGAGCTTCAGAAAATGGGGGTGCTGGTGCTGGTGCTCTTGAATTTGTGGTGCAAGGCAGCAGAAGCTGAGCCCCAAGTGCCTTGCTACTTCATATTCGGGGACTCTTTGGTGGATAATGGGAATAACAACCAACTCCAATCCTTGGCTAGGGCTAACTACATGCCCTATGGTGTTGACTTCCCCGAGGGTCCCACTGGAAGGTTCTCCAATGGGAAAACTACTGTCGATGTCGTTGGTGAGTTCTTTCTCATCATTGACTAAGGTCTTGATCTTGATATTTAGTTTGAAGTCTTTATTTTTGCGTAGTCATATCATATTAATCACTCGTTATATATACTTATTTTATTGGATGTGGAACTTAGTATTCATGATCAATTAATGCATTCACAGATCCAAAAAAAAAAAAAAAAAATGTATTCACAACATGAGTTTCATTAATCAAACTTATGACATCGAGCAACCTGATGGTGTTAGAATGAAACCATCATTTATTATGAAAATGAGGTGTGTTCCCTGCTCAATGGGTCAACAACTATTTGTGCGCTCTTTTCTCTGATCAAATATTGTTTTCGTGATCGCATATTCTACATATAAACACGGAAACTAAATTGGAGTTTTCATACTTGTGATATGAGTTCTCCAAAAGGAGTTTCATTCACTTAGCTTAACTAGCGCTATGAATGATAGTAATATTACATAGAGTTTTAGGATATTTGAAAAACAATAAGGTCCATCATTAAAAAGAGCATGTGAGACTACACCTTAAAACTATAGAAACTATTTCCCCTTCCTAAGAAGTTCAAAAGACTCCTTTTTCCCTTCATTAATTTCTAGTTTCTCAATTAATTTTCTAGAGTTCCAAGGGCGGGGAATCTGATTTTTTAGAGTATTAGTGTACTTTTTATCCATAAGAGATCATGCGGGAATTTGGTTTGGGACCATTTTCATTTACTTCAGTTTCTTGAAATTTAAATTAAAACAAAATTATATTCATCATCTTTAAATCATACATCACACATACTTTTTTTTTCTCTTTATTAAATGTGTGGTGTATGGATGATTAGTAGAAAAAAAATAGTTTATTAAGAATAAAAAAAAAAAAAAAAAATGTACTGTATAATATAGAGATGATAAATAAATAAATTATAAAATAATAATTCTACTTAACATCTCACACACTACACTCCTTTTATTTTTATTTTTTTCTATAACAAGTAGATGTTGTATTGATACTGAGTATAATAACTTAATTAGTTTAATATATATAAAATAAAATAAAATAATAAATAAATAAATAAAAATTAAATGTATAAGATGTTTCGCGTGGGACATCCCTAAGTAAATAAATAGTCGTTCAAAATTAATAAGGGGTCATGAAAGCGCATTTAATAGGAGCGCGTGTCGTTTGGTGTGTGCCTATCTATTGCCCTTAAGTCTGACAACATTCATTTTATTTCACCGAACATTAAGCTCTTATTTGTTTTGAAAATGAGATAAAAAATTTAAAATATATCTCTAATTTATTATTATATTTTTTAAATTCATATATAAAATATAATAAAAAATTTAATTTTTTCAATTCTTATACTACTTTTTTAAATTTTCATATAAAATTAATATTAAAAAAATATATTATAATAATATATATATATATTTTTAAATTTTTTATTTTATCTCATCTCATTTTTAAAAATAAACATGACCTTAAATCACAATCTCTCCACCCCACTAGATTCTTTTGGAGGAAATAGGACACAGTTTTTACAATGATACTGTGCTTTTTATGATCCTGTAAATTATAGTTAGAGTATTTATATATTTTTTATATAATTATCTTTTGATAGAAAGATACCTTTATAAATAATAATATTTTTAAACAAAAATATTTTAGTTACAAATAAATTACATATAAATTTTTTTATAAATTGATGTAATTTTATGTAGTTTATCAAATTATAAAGTCACATTTATTGTAAAATAGATCTAACAGATTACATAAAATTATATTAGATTATAAAATTACTTTTGTGGAAGATTATAGCAGTCATCTTTTCTAGAAGTTCATTTATAAAATAAATTTATTTTTAATTTCTTATAAAGAATGTTGAAAAATGGTTGTCAAAAATAATATTTTATCATTTCTTACTAATGGGATACAATTTAAATAATTTTGATAAAAAAAATCACTTAAACTCTTTCATATTTATTGTAAGTATGACGAAGTTTGATAAATTTAGGATGAAAAGTAATATTATTTTGGATTTATTTCACTGTTTTCAAGAAGATTATTTCACTGTTTGATAAAGTGCAGGTCTAAAATACGTTCTTGTTTCCAATCGACAGCTGAGCTTTTGGGCTTCGATGATTATATACCTCCCTATGCAACAGCCAGAGGTCGAGAGATACTTGGAGGAGTGAATTATGCATCAGCAGCCGCTGGAATCAGAGAGGAAACTGGGCGCCAACTGGTATAAAATATGTTTCTCTCACTTTCTCATTGACAAAGTAATAAGTTCAGTTTTTGTGCTGTGTTTCAGTTTTAAAGGAGCCCTCTTATTCATGCAGGGAGGCAGGATTAGCTTCAGTGGGCAGGTGAAGAACTACCAAGACACAGTTTCAGAAGTGGTGAGATTACTTGGAGATGAAGACTCTGCTGCACAATACCTTAGCAAATGTATATATTCGATTGGATTGGGTAGTAATGACTACCTTAACAACTATTTCATGCCCCAATATTACTCCACTGGCAACCAATATACTCCTGATCAATATGCAGATGTTCTTATTGAGCAATATACAGAACAACTCAAGGTCAGTACTACATTTCCTTACTCTTTATATTGGCTTTTTTTCCATAGGAAACTGAGCTAAAATGGGCTGAGCTGAGCCTTAAAACTGGCTCTAGGGGACTCTTCCAAAATGGGCATTACCTGTTAAGACTTGAATGTCACATCTTCAGTTATGAACTTTATTTTCGGCTTCTTTTGGGTTGGGGAAGTGGGCAAACTGTGGCCTTTGCTGGATGTGTATGCAAAATCACCGCTTATTTTAAAAGCTTAAATTGATAAGAAGGGTTAAATTTTAATATTTATTTTATATCTTAAAATTTTTGTGTACTTATAGTTAGAATTCTTTTAATAAATAGGTTTAATAATTAAAATATTTAATTAAACGGGATAGAATGTATAAGAGTCAGAGTTTAAATTTAAGACTTGACTCTGATACAATGTGAAACTACTACTTATTCCAAAAATTTAAACTGATAAAAAGAGATAGATTTTATTATATATTTTATATCTTAACACACTCTCCAACAAAACTGGCATTAATGGTCGTCAGTTATAATAGTAATCTGCATTTGGGAAACCATGTAATATTTGGATAGGATTTATGGTGCAGATCTTGTATGACTATGGAGCAAGGAGAATGGCCTTGTTCGGACTAGGTCAAATAGGCTGCAGCCCAAATGAATTGGCACAAAATAGTCAGGATGGGTCAACATGTGTACAGAAAATCAATTCTGCCAACCAGATATTCAACAACAGGTTGAAATCTCTTGTTACTAAACTCAACAGCAATACCCCAGATGCAAGATTCATCTATGTTGACTCTTTTGGGATTTTCCAAGATATTATAAGCCGTCCTTCATCTTTCGGTAAAATCATTTCTACTCAATTCTAGTTGAATCTTTATATTGAGGTATTCATGCTTTTTGTATACATCTTTCTTTTGGCAACTTTAGGTTTCAGTGTAACAAATGCTGGGTGCTGTGGAGTGGGAAGGAACAATGGGCAAATTACATGTCTACCTCTTCAAACTCCATGCCAAAATAGGGATGAGTATCTCTTTTGGGATGCTTTTCACCCAACTGAGGCAGGGAACGCCATTGTTGCCAGGAGAGCTTACAGTGCTCAGTCTGCATCGGATGCTTACCCGATTGATATCAGACGATTAGCCCTTCTATGATCAAGATCATCGTGGAGATATTAATGGTTGTGCTTTGGGCGATAATTAAGATGCATGAAAAGTTGCTGATAATCGTGTTTTATTATTATTGTAACTAAGAACCTAATTAAGATCTTTGATCCGAACTCCAATGTCCATTTCGTGGTTTGTGCAAATCTATGAAGGTTGTGTTTTTTTTTTTTTTTTGGTTTTTTTGACACCTATGAAGCTTGTTTATAAATTATGAGTTTGTTTACTGATACACATCTCACCTGTCCTCTTTTCCTTGCCACTCTTGACTGGGGAACAGTAAGAAATCGATTTGTTTGATAGCAGTAGTAAGCTTTTCTAATTATTATTATTTTTTTATAAAAATAAACTACATTCAATAATAATAAGCATTACAATTAAATTTGAAAAATACATTATAAACCAATTAAGAATAATCTATAGCTTCTTAGTACACTAAAAGCGATTGACATGGTCGAATCCTTACTGTGACCCTCTCTAGATTATTGTCTGAGAGACAACAAATTCTATCCAAGCAGAATTTAAAATAAATCACATCTCGCTCTAAGATTGAATAGGAGGAAACACACCCTTCGAACAGAAGTTCAAGGGGAAATATTATACGAACCAAAGGTCCTAGAAATAATGTGTTATTTTGATTTTTTATTATACTAAACAAAATACAAAACTAAAAGTAAAAAAATGGAAAAAATGTCTCAGTGACATAAATCCGATTTTCAACCTTTGAGGAAACCTAAAAGAGACCCCAAAATCGCAGCTGTGAAAGGTGCAAATCACGTGCATTCTTTAAAGAGTCATTGGTGGTTAGTTCAAAGCAGCCGCGCATGGCAGCAGAAAAACCACCCTGGAGGTGGCACGTTGGAGACAAAACTCGTGTGCAATACACGCGCGTCTCCGTTTGGCGAAACTCCACCCTCGATTTAGATTGGCGCCTTGGGGGCACTGAACCCAGAGAACACACATCACAGTTCACTAGCGACTTGGATCTGCCTTTCAAAGTCGGCGGATCTGTCATTCGCTATCTAGCAGTGCTCGTTGAGCACTGCTAGAGACCAACAATCTATCGCCGAGGTACCTAAGAAAGAAAACTAAAAAGAAAAGAAACAAAAGCAAGAAAGAAGGGGGAGGGTGAGAAGGGTGGGGTGGTAGGGAGAAATAGCACAACGCAAAAGGAAAAAACAAAACCAACAAAACAGAAAACAAAAAAAATAACTGAGAGGAGGAGAAAGTAACAGAAAAGATGGGGAAGGGGGAGCCGAAGCTCCCACCACCCCTTCAACGTTTTCTCTCATAGGATTTCCTACGTTTGAGAGGGGAGAGGGGAAGAGAGCGTTTCTATTGCAAAAATAATTTTTTAAAACTTAAAAATATTAATACAAGAAAATCTAGTATTTATAAAAATTATAAGCAACTAGAATGATTATTTGTGACGAAAATATATTTATTTTACTAAAAGAATGTTATTTTTGTAGGAAACAACAAAGAAGCAATTTTGGGTGAAAGATAAAGCCAACTAAAATTGAATTAAAATGAGTACTGGCTCAAAACTATTTAATTTAGTATCCACACTGCATATTTATTTTCTCTAGTAAGTCTTATAGCACTAAGGTCCTGTTTGGATTTAGGGATAAAATGAGATAAGATGAAATAACTTAAAATAAAAGATGAAAAGTTGAATAAAATATTATTAGAATATTAGTTTTTGATATTATTATTGTTATGTGATTTGAAAAGGTTGTATTGTTTATTATATTTTATGTGAAAAGTTGAAAAAATTATAATAATAAAATAAGATGAGATGAAAGGATTTTTGAATTCAAATGAGTGCTAATTGTTCATTTTGTGTTAACTGAAATATTTATAAGACTAACAATAAATGTTGTAGGGTCCACTTCAGATATCTACTTCTCTTGTTTGAGATTGTTAGGTTCGGACAAAATTTGAATGGGCCTTCACCTGGTTCCTTTTAAATATGTTTTCATTATACTCAGAAATTGATTTTGCTTTAATTAGGGGTGAAAATCAGTTTTGGTCTGGTACACAACCGAAACTAAGCCAACTATTTTCTTCTATGTTTAGAACTAGCCAAACAATCTATTAAAGGGGAGAAAACCGACATGCTCAATTTGCACATGATTCTAATCAGTTCGTCAGCTTTCCTTCAATGGTGTAATGAGAGAGAGTCGAGAGAATAGAGATTGCAATGAGAGAGAGAAAGATTGGTGGTGTTGTAATAAAAAGGGTGAGAGATGCACAAGCGGATGACAGCACGTGAGAGAGGAGAAAGAGTTTTAGAGAAATAGAGATTCCAGATACCAAGAAGGGAGAGAGGAGAGAGGGTATTAATCCTAAAATGATGTCAATTGGTATATTAAACCAAATGGCTTCATTTCATTTTAAGACCTTTTTTTTTTTCGAAATGGTATGTGTAAAATGACGTTGTTTAACTCAATTAAGTGAAATAGTTGTTTTACAAAAAATAATATATATAAATATATATATATATATTATATCAGTCAGTTCAACGATTTGAAATCAGGACCAAACTGACCTACGTTGATTTCATCAATTTCCTACCACTGGCTGATCAATTCTCTGCCAATTTCGGGCTTCGGTGGCCGGTCCACATCAATAACAACCGGTTTCATTAGTTTTTGTCCTATCCTAGTTATAATCCCTTTTTATTGCAGCTAAACATGTTTGATTTTAAATCAAGAAAATCGGATGCGATATAGTTACATGCATGCAAAACTATAGAGCACACAATCCTTTTATGTCTTCTCTCTCTCATGCGCCAAGTGAAAGGGGTGAAGATTCGTATCCTTATTCTTTTGAGTAAGCATGCTTTCCTATAGTTAGCGTGGGCTGTTGTTATGGAGGATTTGCATGATGCATGGAACAAGATTACTCTAAATAAAGCAGTGAGTAATCTGATTGAGATAAAGGATGCTAAATTGGAGGAAATTCATAGCTGTCATAACAACATGCAAAACTATAGAGCACAAATCCTTTTATGTCTTCTCTCTCTTATGCGCCAAGTGAAAGAGGTGAAGATTCGTATCCTTATTCTTTTGAGTAAGCAGGCTTTCCTATAGTTAGCGTGGGCTACTGTTATGGAGGATTTGCATGATGCATGGAACACGATTACTCTAAATGAAGAGGTGAGTAATGTGATTGAGATAGAGGATGCTAAATTGGAGGAAATTCACAGCTGTGCAAGGGGAAGTCTCATTGGTAAGTTTTGTATGGACTGGAGAGTGGAAATGGAGATACTTAGATTGACGATGTTGAAAGCGTGGAAAGCAGATAAAGTTATGATTTTCAAGAACATTTGGTAGAATATGTTTGTTATAACATTTGTGACTGAAGGTGATAAAGATAAGGTTTTTGTCGGTCGTCCTTGTTTTTTTTAGAAAGAATTGGATCTACTTATCTGAGTGACCCCTCCCTAACTTTATAAATAGCCCTGAAATAAGTCGTCCTTGGTTATTTGATAATGTTGTCTTCGTTATAAAACCCGTTGACATGAAAGTTCAACCTCATCTTACGGATCTTTTTTTGAGTATTCCTGGTTGCAATTCCATAATTTACCTATGGCATGTATGACTTGGCATATAGGTGAAAAACTAGGGAGTTTGTAGGGAAGGTGATCACAATCAATATTCCTGTTAATGGTATTGGGCGGGGTAGATATTTGAGAGTGCTTATGGAGGTGGACTTGAGGAAGCCAATAATTCGGGGAAGAATTATCAACTTTAATTCCAAAAGTATGTTGATCTCGATCCAGTATGAAAAATGGTACATGGGAGAGGGGGTTGTATGGTGGGTCTTGATATTAATAAACAGAGTATGACTCATCTTAGTTTTTGGCTCATGGTGTCAAGTTCTAGCAGTAGAAAGGATGCTGGCGTACAACCTGAAAAAGAATGTTCTAATCAGGACTCTTCTACGGCACAACACGGCGGAGGATGGAGGCAGGAAGGTTTGGGGACGAAAGAGATAAGGGTAAGGGTAGTGAACATCATGGCAATGTGTTTTTCGAAAATCCTGTCACTACTGTTGGTGATCTTATCTCAATGGAAAATGTGATTCATGTTGATTTTGATAACAGTTTGAAAATCGATTTGATGGAAAAGGAAGTGGAGTTAGGGTTTTTTGGGACAAAAACTGTGTGAAATTAGGTGGTTATATGACCAAGGAGGGTTTCAAATGCTACAATTGGTATGGATAAAGAGCGATTATGATGTGAGGATTCATGGATCTTCGAACGAGGTGGGCTGAGTCCCATGATGACTCTTGATAATGAATTAGAGGTCCTAGCCCAAAACAGAGGTCCTCATTTTGTTTGGGGGGAGGGGGGGTTATATACACTACTAAGTCTGATATTCAGCCTCGAAGTAGTGAGAAGATAAGGTGACTGATATCATGCAAAAAATACAATCTCAAAAGGGGGGTGTCGTGGAGGGGGGAAAGTGGAAGTGGAGGATTTGGTTTTCAGGGACTCGAGGTCAGTCTTGTTCATCCTTATCCAAAAAAAGGTGATGCTGGATTGTTGATTATTCATGAGGAGGAAGGGGATCTATGTAAACGATGGAGGGTTGTGGAAGGTAGTTTTGAATAAGCGAACTTGTTTATTAGTGGAGGTTGTTAAACAAACTTGTCGAGAGTTATGAATCTTCTAAACTGGAACTGTCTAGGGTTTGGGAACTCTCGAACAAATCATGATCTTTACCTTGTGGTAAAGAAAAACTCTCCCAAGATACCATTCTAAATGGAAACATTACTTAATTCTATGAAGGTGGAAGGTCTTAGAAGAAAATTAGGTTTCTTTGATTGTTTTACCATTGATCTAATTGGTAGAAGTGGGAGCCTTGCTCTGTTATGGAAGGAAGAAGTGGATGTCTCTATTCATAATTATTCGCTTTCTCATAATAGTGGTTGGGTGATAGAGTTGGAAGAAGGGTTTAAGGTTTTACTACTAGGCTTTTATGAAGCTCTTAATGTTAGTAAGAGGGTTTATTCTTGGGATTTGTTATCTAGAATAAACCCAGGTAATTCCCTTTGGATTTCAATGAGAAAATTCAATGAGATTATGATGCAAGCAGAGAAGGTAGAAGGAATAGTTGGATCAGAAAATCAAATGAGGGGATTAAATAATGCTGTTGAGAGTAATAATTTTGTTGATGTGGGGTGTAAGGGGAACCCTTTTACATAGAATAATTGGCACTTAGATAATAGCTTCACAAAGAAACAATTTGGTAGGGTCTTTG
This sequence comes from Platycarya longipes, assembly GCA_036559045.1. Lineage (NCBI taxonomy): Eukaryota > Viridiplantae > Streptophyta > Magnoliopsida > Fagales > Juglandaceae > Platycarya > Platycarya longipes. The sequence continues at coordinate 19,532,809 of CM071798.1, forward strand.
TGAATAAATTGTTGTTTGCTTAATGTGGTAGGGTGGAGGTGGCAGGTTTGGTGGCAAGAAGCTCATACCATAAACCTTTATTTATTTATGTTTTGTCTAGACATCATAGGTTGGTTAGGAGGTGGAGGGACTTTAGATTTGAGGCTGGAGTGGCTTTAAACAGTGAATGTGGAGCTCTTTAATCAAGCTTTATTGGCAAAATAATTTTGGAAATTGCTAGTTAATCTTAATTCCTTTGTTTCTAAGATAATGAAGGAGAAGTATTATAAGAAGTGTGATCTTTTATGTGTAAATGTTGGGTGTTTTGAAGCTTTGATTTGGAGAAGTATGTGGTGACATAGATAGAGCTGGTTTGAGGTGAAGGGCGAAAAATGGGGAGAAGACTAGAATTTGGAGAGACAATTGGCTTCCTAGTCCTTATTCTCATAAATTTCAATCTCCAGTCACTATTTTGCATAGAGTCTTTTGTTAAAGAGCTGCTGGATGAAGGTGGGAAGTGGAAGGGAGAGTTAGATGATGGGATCTTTTGTATTGAGGAAGTATATATGATTAAAAGTTTGACTATGACTAAAAGGGGCTCTGCTGATAAACTAACTTGGGGACAAACCAAGTCTAGTATATTTTTAGTTAAATCAACCTATTATTTGAATTATCAGGTATAGAAGATTAATATGGGTGAGTCTTTGAAACATCAAATATCTTCTGTTATATGGAGTAAGCTTTGGGTTTTACAAGTGCCAAATGGTGGTCTTTATGGGGAAGGTAGTTAATGAAGCACTACCTACAAGTTGAAACCTATTGAAGAGGAAAATCTTAGGTGGTAATTTGTCTCCTAGTTGTAGGCATCATGAGGTGACTAGCAGTCATATTTTGTGGTGTTGTGTAGCAGCTCAAGATATGTGGTTTGACTCAGATAGTCCATTATAGAAAGCAACTTATAGTGACATGAGTTTTGTTCAGATTTGGGAAGGACTGGTATAAGTTTTGTTCAGATTTGAGATATAATAAGGCAAATCTTGAACTGGTTGTGTGTGTGCTAAGGAGAATCTTGTTTAGAATGAATAGGATGGTTATTGAGGAAAGGTTAGAGGGGCCTTAGAAGGTATGGCAGACTGCAAGCTTGGAAGTGGAGGATTTTTACCATGCTCAGCAGTGTGGAAAGAGTTCTAGGAGTGTCAATATGCTACACGACCCGTTAACCCAACACGAATATGATACGATAATAGCAGGTTAGGGTTTAGTTTTAATGGGTCTCGGGTCAAAACGGGTTGACACGTTACGACATGATTTCTTAAAGGGTTGATAGCGGGTCAACCTGTTTTAACCCGTTATGACACGTTAAGAAAGTTAAAATTACAAGTATACCTTTACATTTAAAAATAAAAATGTTAAAATCTTAATTTTGATATTTTTCTTATTTAGATTGTCATTCATACTTGTAGTTAGTATTATAATTTTTATAAATATTGTAGTTTTAACATTTATATAAAATTATACTAAGTTTAATTAAGTCAAATGAGTTAATTTCGGGCATATTCAACACATTTATATAAACAGGTTGAAACGTATCATATTTTGTCGTGTTAATTTATTTCATAATATTCACTAATGGGTCATAACGGGTTAACACGATCCGACACGTTATATTAACGGATCGTATTAGGATTTAAGATTTTGACACGATAAGCTTAACGGGTCGGATTAGGGTTGACCTATATAGTATAATATATATGTCTTGACACGACACGAATACGACCCGTTGACACGATTTGACACTCCTAAGAAAGACTCAAATAGTTGGTGGAGGGACTACTAGTGGGTCATCTGTGCTATGGAAAAAACTTGGTTGTAACTCATTCAAGCTTAATTGGGTTGCAACTTATGATGAGAAGAGTAAGAGGATAGGGGGTGTTATTGTGGTTAGAAACCGAAATGGTGAGTTAGTAGCAGCTGCAGGGTGGTCCCAGAGGTTCATTGCTAATCCTTTACAAGCTGAGCCCGCTACTTTAGAAAGAGCTACCTGTTTGAGTATAGAATTGGGTTTGCAACAGACTATTTTTTAGGGGATGCTCTTGTGTTGATCAAGGATGTAAAGAGCAAGGTTGAGAACTAGTCTTGATATGGTCAAATTGTAGAAGATTTAAAGTTGTTTTTAGTTGTTTTTCTGCCATAGCAACAATCGTCAATTGTAGTTTATACCAAGACAAAGGAACAAAGCTGCGCACATTCTTGCTAAGTTGGCTTTAGGCTTTGATGAGGAAGTGGTTTGGATGAGGAGGGTCCAAGAGAGATTTTGCAATGTATTGATTTTGAAAAATTTGTAATGTATGTTTAATCAATGAATTGATATGAAATGTTTCCTTTCCAACAAAAAAGAAAATGTATATTCTCTCTCTACGCTCCTCCTAATTTTCCTTATTTCAAACATGTTACACACACACACACACACACACACACACACACACACACACACACACACATATATATATATATATATATGTTTTTGGTTAAAATTGGGAAAACTTATCTGTAAATTTTGATAATTTGTTTTTATCATAAATTTGCATCATATAACTCTAAAATTGATAAATATATTGCATATATTATACACACACATATATATATATTAAATCATATTTGTTATCATAATAATCAATGGATTTTTATAGGACGCCCCTACTTAAGTCTTGTTTGTATACTTAGGATATCTTAATATATTTGGGAATAGTAGTAAAATAATATAGGTTAACATGTTTTATTTGATTTTAGAAAGGAAATTGAAAAAGTTGAATAAAAATAGTATAAAGTTTAAAATCTGTTTAAATATTAATTTTTTTTTTTAATTTGTAAAAATTATATTATTGTTTGTATTTTGTTTAGGAATTTTAAAATGTTTTACTGATTAAATAATAATTAAATAAAAAATAAAATATTTGAAATTGAAAAATATTCCATATTTAACTAATATTTGAGAAGAAAAATAAAATATTTTCAATAGTTGTATTGCCAAATAAACGCGCTTTATCTATAAAAAAAATGTTTGCATATTAACTAGGTGCAATATCATTCATTATGTTACAAACCTTTATTGAAATTTTTCATGTATCTATGATTATGCACGTTAATGTTAAACAAAAGCTACTAGCACTGATTAGTAACTGATATAATATTAAAAGTATTAACACAATAATTTAATTACGAAAGAAAACCCTTTGAAAAATTATTCAAATATAAAATCCTACGAGACAACTAAATTTAGGAAAATCAATTTTATTGATTGAGAATATGATAAGTAAAATGTTTACAAAACCTTTGTAACTAGACACGTTTATCCAATACATGTGACTCGCTTGTTTTCTACTGTAGTAGGTAGACAGAACTTTTGACGCTCCAATATTTGTCTTTCCTACCAGAACCTCCAGTGATTAATCACGAACACGATAACTCCTCCTTAGAGTATGCTCTCACTTAATCCCATGGACTGAGCTTTTTGAAAAAATTTCACTCAAGAATTCTCTCTCACACGATCTCTTGAAACTCTACCCAAATATTGAAGCTCTCAATGTTTGTGAAAGTGTGCTACTGAAGTGTTGATTGAAACCCTCAGCCGACTCCTCCATAAATAGGCAATGCAGTGGTTGATTTGGAGAATGATTCTGCTGACAGGTTTATCCAAAATTTCAATCTGATATGTTATAAACGATTTGCGAACATCTAAAACTGGACACTTCTTTTGGATTTCTTTGAGTTCAAATTAGCTTTAGTTTCTTCAATAAAGTTTATATATTTATCTCTTCAATTGACTCTTAGACTCGAAATATATATAGGACTTTTGTAAACTCTTATTTTATAATTTAACAAAATTTGATAAGAGTTACAACTCAAACACTTATCTTTATCAGATAGCTTCTATTCAAATGCTCATCCTTATCGGATGCTGTTGGTTTCAAAGATTACACTAAAATCTCAGCCAAGAATTTTACCAAACTCACAGATAAACAAGAAATAAAAGGAGTAAACATAAATCAACAAGAAGCAAGTAAACAATAAAATCGAGAAATAGAGATCTACGTGGTTCAGCCCTAATGGCCTATATCCACAACAAGAACAATAGTACCAAGCTCTTCATTTATTATAATGGATATTTATAAGAGTACCTGACGATTACAAGTGATTAGCAACAAGTTTCATGAAGAAACCCTAATCCTAGATCAACTTCCGTCGCCCCCTTCTCTCTATTTCACTCTTATACAAATATTAGAGCTACTGAGAATAACCTCTCAAGCTTTCTAACACTGTAAAGCGAATATATATACACGTTATACAAAACGACAGACTTGTCCCTGACTTAAACAAATAATAACATCAATCTGAGCCGCCCAGTTACATTGATCTGAATCATAGATGAGAAATAGACTATTAACTAAATATTTGACACTTGTCACAAATGCAATCTTAAAGTTCTATTTTAAATTACATTCTTCCATAATTTGAATTTAAATACAGACCCATCTAATCCCAGCTACACATAAATTACAATTATATTTATTATTATAATTAAATCTAATATTTAAATTTAACTTCTTGTAGGCCAACCAACAATTTTTCTATATATATATAAATTATATTTACAGTTTTTCACATATCTTTTTAAAAGATAAATAAATATAAAAGGAGAGTTCTACTCCCACCGACAAAAGCTGCCAAAGTTTCCTAATAGTGTATTTTTTTTTTTTTTTTTGTTAATGCCTTCATGTAATATTTCTTTAAATTACTAAAAAACACGCATAAATTATATTTACAGTTTGGTATACATATTCGGTACATGGACAAATTATTTTCTAACTTAATCTAGGGTGCTGCTACTAGTCCCATTGTTTGTCTCCATGAACTTATCAATAATATAAACTGCAGTTTCTTTTTTCAATCTCGAATTGAAGAGTCAGAACTACATGTTTAATAGTGACTTCTATCTCAAATTTATTAAAAAAATTCTCATGCATGATGGAGAATACTATAGTAATATTATTACACTTGGGTAACAATAAAAAAAAAATAGAACCAAAGAAAAATCCCAAGTGTTAAAAAAGACCTTATCAATTATGCAAAAAAATACAATAACCTCAAACCACCAACTAAACAAACAACAACAAATAAAAAGCCATTAAATTGTGATCGCCGAGAGACCAAGTCCATCAATCTTTAAAATTCTTCTAAGCTTATGAGGAGTACCTTTAAATTGATGCCAAATATTGCTCATTCCATCGGCTTCAAGTCTTGCTAGAAAATTTGCCGTCGAATTAAATTCTCGAAACACATGCCAAATTGTAATGCTTTTTCCGCACATAAGTCTCTTAATATTCTCCCAAAATTCATATAAATACCACAACCTACAATTATTATCTAGATCCAATTAACCACCACAGAGAATCAAGTTCAATATCACATAATTTCCAAAGAATCAAGTTCAGACAATGCAAAAGCGCCAAAAGTTTCGCAAAATTATTAGAACCTTACCCTAGTGAGATCAAGAAAGCTGATTTGAGTTCCCCTTTATAGTTCAGAATTACAACCCATGCGCCACAAATACCGAGGTTGCCAATAGAACTACCATCCACATTAAGCTTAAATCTTCCTTCTACCAGTTTACCACAACTAACAAATTTTGGTCTCTTCACTGAACATGGCTTAAACAGAATGTCTAAACTCTTCAAAATAGTCACATCTCCCGAACCACTTTTAAGTGTTTATTTTAATTTAGAAGCAACCCAATGTTTTACATCCTTACAAATGGAAGTCATAGATTCTTTTCCTCCTTCCATTCTAGTAGCACACTGCTTCCCCCACAACTTCCAAGTAATGATCAAAGGAATAAGCCCCAACAACATGCCTCACATAGATTCCTTATTGGCGCATCAGAAAAAAATTCAATTCTTTCCCTCTAGGATCGTCCCCGGGAATAATGTAAACAAAGTTCAAATACATTCGTCTCCATATTTCTTCCGTAATATCTCCAACAGCTAGAATTTGATTTTTGGTCTTCACAAGACCCCTCCTTACCGCAATCACATTTAGAGGCAATATTAATGCGAACCATTCGAATTCGATCATCAGTCAGGCGACAATGATGTAAAGCTTTCCATAAAACCATGGATATCTTCTTAGGTAACGCTTGATTCTAGACCCAACCTGCCTATTGAAAGTTTGAGTTTTAATACGAGCATAGTCCCAAGCGCTAGCAGAGTAAAACTTGCCATCACTCTTGGAGGTCCAAATAAGAACGTCATTACCTTCCCTGCGACTTCCAAGAGTCTCTAAGATTTCGTCCATTTTATCTTGTCCCACCATCTAAGAAATTAGATCAACATTCCAACTCTGATCAATCTAGCAGTCGTTCACCAACATGTCTGGCTTAGTCACGGTGGATCTTACCTCTACTAACGGACCTGAAGCCAACCATTTGTCACTCCAAAAAGAGACATTGCCTTCCCAAACCCTCCAAACTGAGTTATTAATAACCAGCGATTGCCTTAAGGATACATTTCCAAAATCTTGATCCTCTCTTCTCATTCATCAGAGAAGTATGCAAACTCTTAACATATTTTGCTTTGAAAAACCTTGACCATAGAGAATTATCAGTCAAGATTTTTCAAGCAAACTTCATATGCAAAGAGCATTGGACCTCTTCCAAACTTCTTAGCCCCACACCTCTTTCAAAAAGCGGCTTGCAAATCTTCTTCCAAGCAATCCAATTTCATTTAGGCATGCCATCAACCGAATCCCAGAAAAAGGATCTAAACAGGTAATTCACATTCTTAAACACAATCTGCGGGGCATGAAGTGTAGATAGCAAATGAATTGGGATACTCTTAAGAACATGACGTAGAAGCAATAACCTGGAATCCGAAGAAAGAAGCTTCACTACAACATTTTTCACCTTTTGCCAATGAGATTTATTGTAGCTAAAACTGTGTCTTTCACGAGCATAGATTATTTGCCACCAATTCCTACCGTGGGAGGCTTATGGCATAAAACTCGCTGCAAATACTCTCATTAGCCACGACTTTAGTTTTTCGTGGGTAATAGTCACTTATTGCCACGGGAGGATCCGTGGTAATAACCTGTTTTATGCATGTCAAAAAAGTTTGATTTTGCCCATATTTTTGTGGCTATTGCCTAGTCACCGACTCACCATGACATCCTACCGTGGAAAATACATAATTCCCACTACAAGGATTGCCTGTAAACCCATTCTCATCACTAGCTTAGGTCCTTGTAGTTGAGGCTATAACTCTTTTGCCATGACCTTGTTTTGTGTGGATTCCTTATTTCTTGGTAGCATAGTCGTCCCTAATGAGGCAAATTTTGGTGGGAATTGTAGTTACTTCCCACAAAAGGCTACAAGTGGCAAAATCCAATTGCCATTAATTTCCTATGGTGGTAAAAAAAATTTTGCAACAAAATTTCCTGGTAATATGTTGTCATGTATAATAAATAGCCCAAGGAGATCTACATGCTTGCCTACACATGAATAATGACAAAATGGATCATAATGATCCGCATTAACAATTTCCTATGAAACACAACAGTTAGTTGTTAAACTCGTAAAAAATATATATGTGACAAGTTCTGCTGCAACAGTTGTCATTCATCAAGTTAAATATTCAGATTATATTGAACTCCTTTTTTAACATATGAAACTTGAAAATATATTACTTAGACATGAAGAAATGTCTCGTAAATACTCATATCTAGTGGGATACATAACAACCATATCATTTATATCGTTCTATTAGCTTGTTCAGACTTGCTTGTTGGGTAGGATTTTCTAGGTTGGTACTATAACCTCCACCACTTCACTGGTTAATAATTTTAGATGCATCTAGCTACCTAGGGACCATGTAGGGCCTAGCTTTCGAATCAGATTTTTCCACAATAGGGGAAGCTAGATAGTACACTATGATCACTAAAATGTGAACTGAATGCATGGAGACTTGGGAATCATCTGCTGCAAAATGGGTAAAATTAACTTAAGTCTTCCTCATCCATGTAATGCAATAAACCCTTTTCTGATCAGTAATCCTTAAACCGTGAATAAAATACATGTTATCAGCCCAACATACACAAATTAGTTATACCATTAACTCAAGTAGACACAAATACATCCTAATATGACAAGAAATTAATTACTTATACCCTTTAATAGTGAATAAAATGCAACCTCTCAGCCTCTGAAATTTGTTTTAACATTATTCCAAATAGACTTAGTCAAATCCCAATATGACAAGAAATTTCACCTGTTACCTTTGACAATGAATAAAATACACCCTATAAAAAAATTACACAAATTAGTTATACCATATTAATTCAAATATATATAGTCAAAGCCCAATATGACAAGAAAGTTCTTAATTGTATTAGCATGAATAGTAGTGGAAACACTATGTACACTAAGGATCTACAAATAACACATGACCTGAAATTTCCAGAATAGAAATCAAAATAATCTTGGACATAATTAATGACTCATTCTCTTCTAACATCCACTCAGTCATGGCCAACAACAGTTTTTTGAGATAAATACTCTGTCAAATTATTTCAGGGACACAATACTTTAGGAATGTAAACCAAACTAAGTTCAGAGGCCATACACAATCATGGTTGACATAAAGATTTTGCCTCCTCACTATCAATATACTCAGCAGTCATTTCCACACCATTTTAAATTCATGTGGTTCCGGCTAGTCCTATTTAATTACTTGGAGCAGGAGTAAGCAGCACATAAATGGCTATAAGTTGGATGCAGTGGAGCATAATTTTTTGTTAATAGATTAAACTACTGATTATAATAGGTACACATAGGACGAAAATTAGTGAAGTGTGACATTTACTCCTATATCACAGATAGGACCCATTTAGTGGTCCAAAAAAATTATCAACAATATCATAAACTACTGATGCTTAAAAACGCAATTAATGTTTAACAAATTCGTATTTTACTAAATAGCTTTTTGCAAACAAGTCAACAAGGGTGTTCGAATAATAGGACTTATAGGGTTAATGGAGGAACTTACCATTAATACTGGTGCATATGCTTTTCATCCAAAAGACTGCAATGTCTATGAGTGGATGATCTTGTACGTATGCAACAACCTCGCAGCAAGTCTTCTTTTTGATCCCTAACAACAAAAGAGTGGGGGTTAGACATGACACTAATTTAGAAGAAAACCCCCCGAGCAACTATATTTGGAATTACATGATTTGGAGGGGAAAAAAACTAGTTAGAATTATAGTGAAACTAGAAGATCAAGTACATTTTTGGCCAGCCAGCTATCTACTAACACCTACATAACAAAACACTAGCATCTTTTCATATTATTTAGCTCATAAAACACAAATTCCATATATGCAGCCCAAATACCTATGTACTACGTACAAAATGGCTCTATGATCATGATCGATAATTGAGATAAAATCCCAAACACTCTAATTTCTGATCTCTTATAAAATAATTGAATTCTTTAGATCAGTTCAGATAATTACAAGTAGTACCTAATAGTAGCAACCTCAAAAGTTTCATGATAATATACTAATAGTAGCAACTACAAGAATTTACAAAGGATTTACACATAATATATGAACTCCTTAGGATTACACACAATATATTTCTTGATTATCAATTCAAGAGAAAATAAAGCATCAATCCACCAATATAGCATCATTATTAACCCATGTTTGGTTAGCAAAAAAATTGAGCAATAATCAATAAAGAAAGGCTCCTCTTAACATAGCTACTTCACCATGCTATTGTTAGGCTTGGTTTCTTTTTTATTTTTTTGTAAGTAAAAATAAAAGGTTAGGCTTGGTATCAGAATATATATAGCATTAATAATACAAATGATTCACAATCATCAACATGAAATCGTAAAATCCTAAAAGAAAATATAACAAAAAACTGTTAGAGAACAAGATACTTACAATCCCATGAGGATGCATAAGAGTTTTGGACAACTAAGATCAATCTGCATTTAAAAATTTTACTAGGTTTCAAACAATTCAGATTATCTAAATTATTGGAAAGACACACATTTGAAACTAAACATTATCAACAAATGTTTAAATTAAAACTGAAATCAAGTTCGTTAAAATGTTTCAATAAGGCACTAGACTAATCAACTAGGCACAAGGAAGCCAAAATTTTTTGCAAATTGGAATAAGCATGAACAAAGCCCAAACACTGAAACAAAAATAGATCTTCCCAAATAGTAAAAATCAGAGAAAAATTGTGGGGCTTACCTGGAGGCTCAGTAGAGGCGTCTCAGGCGGCTGTGCGTAGCGGCAATACCTCTATTATCTTACCCAAATTGCTGAAACCCTAGACACAAAGACAGAAAAAGATAGACAGCTAGCAAGAGAGAGATAGAAAGAGTTAGTGCAGGAGAGAGGCGATAGATAGGGAGAGAGAAGTATTCTCACCTGAGACGGCATCGTTGAGCTCATGTGCAGTGAATGATACTCAGCTAAGGGAAGAGGAAAATCGTGGGAAGAGAAAGGAGGGGAAGGGTATGCTATCATTCGTGGGTGTGGCCAGCGTGTGTAGAAGAAGAACAAGAAGAAGAAGAAGGAGGTTATCCAGTGATTTGGCCTTTGGGAACCCTAGAACAGAGAGAGAGAAAGGGGGTGCGGGAGATGATACGGGGCTCGAGAGAGAAATAGGGGGTTGGGTTTAGGGCTTGGAATTTTAATGTCAACTCTTAAATCTTTAAATCTTTAAATCTAATTCAATGATAGAGATTAAATATTAAATTAAACTAACTAAAATAAATAATTTAAAATATAAATATGATATCATAAAAAATTAACTTGAATTTATAAAATAGTTATCTTTTATTATTAAATAAGTGATAAAATTAAAATAATGTTTTATAATTATATTATTTTTAGAAATTAAAATAAAATGTGTAGTAATACAAAATACTTATTTGCTGTGAGAAGATATCACTGCAAAAAGTAAGTTTTACAGCCAATAAATTGAGGAGTAATGCAGGGTTGTGTGCCAAAAAGGTTAGTTGTATTTGTCGTGACTTCAAGTCGCCGTAACCAGTTGTTTTACCCACGATTTTGAAATCGTGGGATGTGAAGTCGTGGCAAAACTAAATATCTTTTTCCACAGATAAATTTGTCACAATAAGAAGTATTCTTCATGAGTTCATATCGTGGGAAAAGAACTCGTGACAAAAAGTAATAAATGTCATAGTGCTTATGCTTCCAGCTCACAAGCTTGTTCTAGATTTTAGTCACAAAATCATCAAAATGAATTGCTTTTAAACGTCCCGAAACAATAGGAACACCAAGATAGATAACCGAAAAAAAGCCTTTCGAGAAACCCAACATGTTAAGCAATTCATGCTTTCTCACACTAAGGTAATAATCTAAGAAAAAAATAGCTGACTTACGTGGACTCACCACTTGATCCAACCAAGTTTCATACATAATTTTTTTTTTCTTAATACCTCTAAGAGAATTGCGAGCCCATTGGCAAAAATAATGATATTATCTACATAAAAGAGATGTGATATCAAAGCAATCCCCTCGGGTGAACAAAAGGTTTTATGCTACCTTGATTAAAACTTCTCTTCAAAAGTCGAGATAGGATTTTCTCCACCAGAATGAATAAATAATGAGATAACGGATTCCTCTGACATAAATCATGCCATCCTTTTAAGAAATATTTAGAAGTGTCGTTCATCATATAGAATATCAAGGATTTTCAACACATTGCTAGACAAGACTGACAAATTGTAGAGAAAAACTATAAGCCTTGAAAACATGGAATAAAAAAATTCAATGAATAGTATCATATGCTTTAAAAATATCAATCTTAACCCATACGTTTCCACCACTCACACGTATATTAATAAGTTGGACCATTTCCTGTGCCATTATAATATTCTAAAAAATATTTCTATTAGAAACAAAAGTAGTTTGTTTCAAATAAATGATAGAGTCTAAACAAGACGCAAGGCGGCAAACCAAAATCTTCTAAAAGACTTTATATACCATATAGTACAAACTAATGAGCCTGGATTTCTCAAAGCCCAAAAGATTTAAAACCTTTGGAATGAGCACGACCGCAAAGACAGTGTACTTGATAATACCCTATTAAAAATTGCCTATGTTCAAGGTCCTAGATACACATTGACATCTGAGTTGGCACCACTTGTGGCACCAGGCCCAACATTGGAGGGCTCCCTTGAGAATTCTGAGTGTGTCCTAGGAAGTTCAGAGGAAACACACGAGTCAATTGGGATATGGCTCACTTGTTCCCCATGACCGTGCCACGACTAGGTTTTGACAGCACCATGACACAGCCACTAACATGCCATGACACGCCCATCAGCATGCCAGCAGAACCACCAGCGCGCCCCATTAGCATGTCAGCGTGCCAGCCAACCCGGGCCATGCCCAATACTCCATAGACCAAGACATGCACGGGCTCATCCAAGTCACCATCAAGCCATGTGCACACTAGCTGCAATGCATGACCAACACCTGACCATGGCTAGGGTCTTTGCCATAGACCAACCAAGGCCACCTGAGGTGCGGACCAACTAGCATGCCGTTCATACCCATGGTCCATGCCATGGGCGACCAAGCTCACCATCCACCTTTGAAGGCCACGGCCATATGGGCCTCCAAAACTATCTTATTTGCTTATTAGTTGCTTTTAATTATTTTATTTAATTAAATAATTGTCAGAGACCTTTTGGGAGTTTCCACTTTGTAAACTCTATAAATAGCCTAGGCCTCTTAGTTTTGGGGGACCTTTTTGATCATTTGACATTTTGAAGACACTTTGTGTGGGGAGTGGCTTCCTTAGGAGCTTAGGCCGGCCACCTAGTGTGATTTGGATTTTCGGTGCTTTGCACTTGAGCTTCCTAAGGGTACAATTCGTGAATCCTTTTGGAAGATGATAATCCGTGCAATTCGTGAATCGGTGATTCACATCTATCCCTTATTTATTAATCAAGTTGTTGATGTATTTCTTTCATTTGGTGTCTTGTCTATTTTAATGTTCTTTTTTATTTTAGTGTTCTTTTGTTTTTGGAGTGATTATGAGTTCGTTCTATTTGTTTGATTATTGAAAAATTACAAAAAGAGTGATTAAGTGTTTGTGTCTTATTTTGAGTGTCAAATTCACACCACTAGTAAATTTGAGAATTGTGTGTAAGTGTTCTTGGTGAGTTTTGAAATTCACATCACTTGTGAATTTCGGATTCATCAATTGTAAGAAAGTGAGTGTTTGTGTTGAAGTGTTGAAGTGAATGTGTGCATGTTACATTGAGTGTGCCAAATCCCAATTGGTACATTGAGTGTGGCGTGTTAATCATTGGGTCTTGAGTGTTTATCCAAGTTCCTTGAATTTTCTTGAGCTTTCCCTTCCACCAAACACCCCATCGCCACCCTTCTAAACCTAATTACCATACACGGCCAACCATAGCCATCCCTTACCATACACGCCCCACCATATCTCCCATAACTGGCCACTCAATCACCCATCACCTTTACCATAACTTCCCACTTCAAGACCATATCCTACATCCCATACCAAGCTTGGCTCGACTAAGCCCTAGCTCTACTTGCCAAATACACCAATCCACTTACCAAAATTACCTCACTCGGCCACCCAATCCCTTGACTTAGCCGCCCACTCATTTCCATAACAACTCATCCCATAAGCTATAAAACCCTAGTTGACATATCATATTATCCTTATCCTCCCACCGATTCAAACCAACTCAAATTCAAATCAATTTAAATTCAAATCAATTCAAATTCAAATCAACCCCAATCCTACACAAACACCTGCTCGGCCAACTCATCCATTAGAGATAGCCGAACCACATTAACCACCTCATCAATCTTATTCATCCTTACCATATCTGTTCCTATTTTCTCTCACATTCAATCAACTATTTCCTTTCTAAACTTATTCAATTTCGCCCAACGTAAGCCCTACATCTCCGGTCACTCATTCCCTCCAATTCAATTCAAATCAAATCACAACAAAATCACATCCCATAACCAAATCATACTCGGCCAAGGCCATCTTGCCATAATCGACTATTCCTTGTCACCTTATCCATCATAACTTCCCATATTTCTCTCAACCAAACCAAATTCAAATTCAAAACTCAAATCAAAATTCAAATCAAATTTCCAATAACCACAACCGGCCATCACTTCCCATTTGAATTCAAAACTTTCCATTTGAATTCTAATCAATTTAAATTCAAATCCCATCACCTCCTATATTTTCTCAATTAAATCTACTTCATCCATCATTCATCTAATAGCCAATTTTGACCACCTTAGCCTTTGGATGACCGGCCACCATAATTTCTCTTTGAATTCAAAATCTTTCAAATTCAAACTAAACTAACTCTCTTGATTTATCTCACTCGGCCATCATCAATTTGCCATAGCCGAAACTCTCAATTGCCACCTCATCTAGACACCTTATCAATCTCTCAATTGCTTGGCCATTACTTAAGCATTGAACCAATCAAATCCCTCATCCTCTTCATCACATAATCGGCCACAACAGTCCCTAGCCTTGCTGACCACCTCATTACACTATAAGTCATATTTTTATTTTTTAGGATTTATCAAAAACCACTCTAGCAACCCTAGCCTAGCCTCATTTATCAACTACCTTATCCAAATGACAAAAACTCTAAACCTAATCCTCAATCTCGAAATTTTCCTTAACCTCCACTAAAACCCAAGTCCTACTATATTATATGACTCATATTCCTTACCAAAAAGACATCAATATATAGCCCTGTCCAAAAGACATTCCTTTAAACATTTTCTATCATAATTTACCACTTAGACCACCACGTCTCCTTATCCAAACCAAATCTATCTCTTAAACACCCTAATTCCATTATCACAAGAACTCAAGAAAGTAAGAGAAAGTGCCTAAACCGACTAAATTTTTGAAACTGTTCGGTCATAGAAAAAGACGTGCGTGGAGGAGGACCTGCATTGGTTAGGGGCTAGACCGAGGCCCCTACTAGTACTGCACTTTATTAAAAGTTACTTTTTAATTATTAAAATAAAAAATAACTAAAATACCTGAATAATAAGGACAAATTCATATACAAAATATCATTTTTTTAAAATTTATATAAAAAATAATTTTTTAATAATGTGTTTTAAAAAGAGTATACATTTAAAAAAAAAAAAAGAAGTATACAAAAATCATTTTACTTTCCTATCCACTGCAGTAGTTGATTCCAAAAAGACGTGTCGGTTGGTCGGCAGCTACTTTCCGGTTTTCCCCATGTTTTCTTCATTATTTGTACTTCAGCGACCAAACTGACAACTGCATTAACTTGCATTAACTTAACGCAGTACGATCGTGTCTAAACGATCAATTATCAGCTACTGTCAGCTCGTTACAACTCACAACCCTCATCAACGTCCCCCACAAATGAAAATGAACCGTCGGTCTCTCCAACTCCACAACAAAAAAACCACAATTATGTTATTTAGAAAGGATAGAATTATTATTATTTTATAATTTATTTATTTATTTTTTGTATTTATTTATTTATTTATAATTTTAATTTTACTTAATGATTAAAGATATAAATATAAGTAAAATTATATATATTTTTTAATTTTTTCCTAATGATTAAAAATATTAAAAAAATACTTAAAAGTAAATAATGAAAAAATAAAAAAATTTAACTACACTAATAAGTTGTAAATTGATTATAAAAAGATAGTAGGTATATCAGCACTCATGTTTATTTAATATTATTCATTATATTTATCTACCAACGATAAATATTATAAGGGAAATACTTTTTATTCCCATTTTGAGATTTTAATCGGGATCAAGATTTCTATTTTTTTTTTAAAATTCTTTATGGAAATTTTAAGTAAGTATTTTTAAATATGTTGAAATTTTTTTGATATTTTTTAAAAATATTTTAAGATATTAAAAAAATAAGTCTAGTAGAATATATATATATATATATATATATATATATATATATAAAGCTAAAAAAAATGAATCAAGATGCACTGTGATCTCAAAGTTGGGATCTTTAGCATCTCTCATATTATAATATAAATTTATCTGATTTACTTTCATATAAAAAAAAAAATTCATTTTTTTCAGATTTTAAAACAAAATTATATTAAAAAAATATATTAAAAAAATATATTATTTAATTTTTAACTGTTATTTTATCTCTTATCTGAAAATAAATCAGACGTTAATGTATTTTTTCTCTCATTTTATATTTATGGGTTTAACAATAATTATATTCGAAGACTTTTATATCACTTTATTGGCATAATACAATTTTATTTAAAATATAAAATTTAAATTTTATAAATAAATTATAGCATATAAATATTATGTGGTACAATTATAGACATCTTCTATATTTAAGTGTGAAAACAAGAATATTTTGATAGTTTTGGTTTAGAGATGGTTTGTAAATAGTTGTAACATTCTTTGAATTAAAATATTTTATGAGATTTATGAAAGGAAGAGAAAACAAAATTTAATAAATATTTTATAAAGTTAAAATATTATTTAAATATGATTTTTTAATATAATTTTTATTTTAAGATTTAAAAAAGTGAAAATTCTTTTGTGCTTTTTTAGCAGTTTGTAAAAATTATAATAATTAAGTAATAAAATATTAATAATTAAAGATTTGAAATTAAAAATATTTTATATTTATAATATGTAAATATTAAAATAAAATAAGATAATATGAGATGAGTGTAAAACGTATTTTTTATTTTGTATGTTTTTTTTCAAGCATTTTTTACGTCATTTTAAATACTTAAAAAAAATAAATTCATGAGCTTATTAAAAGATACTTTATTACAAAAGTCAAATCAATAGAAACTTTCGAGATAGTTTATCAATTATTAAATAAAAAAATTAATCTAGATCCGTTCTCGAGAATGTGTCGGTAGGCATTGTATTTCTTTTTGAAAAAGTATAAACACTTATCACTTTCAAACACATTACATAAATAGGTTTGAAGGTGTTTGTTTTAAAAAATATTCTTATTTCATTTTATTTAATTATTATAAATTTTTAAATTTTCTTATAAAATAAACTAAAAAATTTAACTTTTTTAAATATCAAAATAAAAATTATGTAAAAAATTATATTTTAATAATATTTTATTTAAATTTTAATTTTTATCTCATTAATTTCATCTTATCTGTAAAAATAAACTAGGCTTAAAATGAAAAGTAGTTTAACAAAATATTTTATACCATATTAGTTTAGAATATGTGTTATGAAATATATTATAAGAATAATGATAGACTTACCATTCTCTTATTATTTATTTATTATTTTTTTAAGTTTTTTCATTTTTTTTTTATTTAATGATTAGAAAAGTAAGTATCAGTGAAGTCTGATATTTTATTAATGATTAAAGATGTTAAAAAAATACTTAAAAAATTAAAAAATAAAATTTTAAATATATTATAAAAGAGTAAATTTATCATTTTTTCTATAAAACATACCGTGTGGATATGTTTTTTTTTTTTTTTCTAATTGTTATCATCCTAAGCCGTCAATTATTGTCCCAATTAATATTTGGGACTGCTACTCAGACCAATAGATGACTGAAAGAATTTGACCGATCAGTACAAATGTGTTATTTTTAAACATTTTTAAAATATAGATTTAAAAAAATAACAATATATTAATAATCACTTTCTTAATAAAAAAATAAAATGTAGAAAAACAAAAGATATAATCGTTCACTTTTTTTTTTATATGAAAATGAATTTCATTCATCAATAGAAAAATAATTACAGACAATTATCAAGTCAAAAGGCTCGAGAAACACAGTTTGGACAATCCCACCAAAATGCAATACCTCAACTTCAGCAACATTCCTATTTCCTAGCCAGCGCATGGGCTACCGTATTATCCTCCCTATAGACATGAGAGAAATGACAACATGTAAAACAAAATGAAAGTTCTTTGATTTCTGCGTATAAACCCCCAAGGAAAGAATTCTGCATGCTATTATCTTGGAGAGCTTCCACACACAACAGGCTATCACTTTCCACTATAAGCTTTGAAATTCCCATGGTAGCACATAATTGCATCCCTTTGAAAATGGCCATAAGTTCTACAGCTTCCTATCCATCCATCTTCAATTCAGCCTTACTAGAATCAAACAGAATGCTACTCGAATCAATTCTCAAAATAGCACCCACACCATGTTTGCCCAGCTCCTCAAAGACAGCACCATCAACGGTCAACTTAAGCCATTCTGTTTGGGGAGGTTTCATTTAAAGTGATGCTTCACTTGAGCTCTTGAGTGCTGCTTAATCTGCCCGAAACTTCTTAGCATGGCAAGAACATCATCAAATACCTGATATATGTTTAGCAGCACCTTGTGATTCACAAATTTGTTCCTATGGTAACAGAAACTCCGCGCTAAGACAAAAAAGACTGTTATCTTGTCATACTCTGCCACTTCACAGAATCCAATGCAAGTTCAGAAATTTTTTTCCTGTCATGAAATCACAATTCTGGTAGATATTATTGAATAAATCCTTGCAAAGAAGGGCAATATACCAGAGCATGGGAAGTATCTTCACAATCTGTACCACAAAGTTGGCAGGCAGCATCAGTTAGCACATGTTTTTGTACTAAATTAACTCCTGTTGGTAGCCCATTTCTATAAGCACGTCATGCAAACATCTTAATCTTGTTCGGAACCTTCATTTTCCATAAATGTTTCCATACAAGGTGTTGATTCTGCATGCTGGAGGTTTCAAGGAAAGAGACTCCAATCTGATCAACAATAAATCTATAACAGCATTTTACACTAAATTACCAGTTCTTTCATGTGACCACACTCTCGTCTTTAGTGTTAGTAAACACAGCTGCACCTTCAAGATATCTGTTACTAAATTTGGATTGAAGAGAGTCCTTAGCTTAGAAATGTCCCATACTTTCGCCCCAGGCATAAACAGAGAAGCAACTGAATTCTGGGAGGTATTTTCACTCGGCAATATCCCCTCAGACATAAGAGAGTTATGACATGCTATCCATAAATCAGTCCATAAATCTACACTGTTTCCAGTCCCGATTCTCCATTTACAGCCAGCCATTAGCCACTTCATAGCCTCCAAATACCCCGCCAAATGTAAGAAGGGCCTTGAGTCAAACTAGCTTGCATAAAAGTAGAGTGAGGAAAATATTTTTCTTTAAGGAGCTAATATAGCAGAGAAGATTCGTTTTGCATTAAGACCTACCCTTGTTTTGCCAAAGGTGCCAAATTAAAACTTTTGAGATCCTTGAATCCCATTTCCCCTTTTGATTTCCTTTGACACAATTTTTTCTAACTTATCCAACAAACTTTCGTTCTCTATCTTTTTGACCCTACCAAAACCTTGATATCATTCGTTCCAAAACATCACATAAACTTGAAGGAAGAAGAAAGCAAATCATCGTATAAGTCGGGATGGATAATGCCACTGCTTTAAGTAAAAAAAATTTACCTCCCTGTAATAGTAGTTTTTCCTTCCAAAATTGCAATTTCTGCCATACTCGCTGCTTAAGAGGCTCAAAAGCTTGGGTTTTAGATCTTCCAATGATAGGTGGCAGCCCTAATTACTTATAATATTGTTGAATCTCACAATTTGTCCATAAATCTTGTATCTCCCTCTTTGTAATAGCCGGCACATTTGCACTAAATACAATGGCTGTTTTGTCTTTGTTAATTTTTTGTCCCGTGACAACTTCATGTCTTTCCAACAACTTCTTAATACAACTATTTTCCCCAACATCAGCTCTACAAAAAATAATTACACTGTCATCGACAAAGAGAAGATGATTGATATTAGGAGTTCCTTTGCAAATTTTGATTCCAGAAATCTCTTGCTTCATTCCAACTATCTTTAATAAAGAAATCAAGCCTTCTATGTACAAAAGAAAGAGATAAGGAGATAATAGATCCCCTTATCTTAACCCTCTAGTTAGAATGATAGGATCCTTGGGCTCCCCACTTATCAAAATAAAGAAAGAAACCGACCTTACGTAGCACATAATCAGCCTTATGAATCGATGATTAAATCCCACGATCATCATAACCAATTCTAAGAAGCTCTATTCCACTAGATCGAAAGGTTTACCCATATCTACTATTAAAAATATGATACCTTTCTTTCATTTTCTTCTTTGTTTAAGGAAATGCACTAACTTGTATGCAATTAAAACATTATCAGAAATGAGATGCACGAGACAAAATCACTTTGACTTTCCTTAATCACACTAGGCAAAATATCTTTAAGCCTATTAGAAAGAATTTTTGCAATAAGCTTATAAATGACGTTGCAAAGACTAATAGGCCTATAATCTCCAATCTTAACAAAAAATTTCTTTTTTGGAATAAGAGTGATATGTGTGAGATTCAAGCAAGCTGGAAAAGAATAATGATAATCGTTCACTTTTATGATGTAAGTCTAAATAGCATTTTTTTAAGAATAATGATAACATTATCATTCTTCTATTACCCTTCTACCACTCTTTTTAATTTTTTTATTTTGTTAAATTTATTATATATTTTTTGAATTTTTTCTTAATGATATGATAAATAAATTATGTGATTATAAGATATCAGGTTTTAGTAAGATAAAAATCATCCACAATCATTTTAAAATAAATAAAAATACCAAAAAAAAAAGTATTTGGCTCTTACTCAATTTCACATAAGGGTTTTAAAATAATTTAATAAACAGACTATTAAATTATGACTCAATTTTATAATGAGATATGTGTGCTGTTTTTTGTTAATCTAGTCCGACTGAAAGGGATTCTCACGACTATTTTATTTTGATCCATGGTTAAAGAAAATAAGAACATAGGAAGACAGTAACTAGAAGATGTGTCAATGAACCGGCAAAAGATTACCATCGATTGTGGTGGTGCGTGGGAAACACACACCACACTAGTAAAAAAAAAGACAGTCAAATATGAAAGATCTGAGACAGCCATCTCCGTTGGTGTCACGTGTGGCAGTAGGGGAACACACGAACCACTCTTTTTGATAATATTCTTCTTCTGCCTGATAGATCAACAGTTAGAGATTCCAATAGAGAGGCCTGTGGTGAGCTTTGAAGTCTGGCAAAGAATAGATCATAATACTATTGTGTTACGGGCAAAAGGAAAAGAAAAAACAGGAAAGAAAACAAATAGATATAGTCGATGGTGGCTGGGCAGGCGGGGGTAACTAGTGAGGAGCCAAAGTTCCACCCCCTGAGCAGAGCAACTATGTCTAGAGAGTAAAAAAGAAAATGACTGACTCATGAGAGATTAAAAACGGACAAACAGATCATGTAGCTACTTCCCCGCAAGTGTTCTCATTCATTTTCTTTCAAAAGTCGGTTTGGAGGTTATTTATGTTTAAGGCTGCTTTTAAATGTTAAGCTGATTTTATATAATTTAAGATATATATTTAAAAATATAAAGTAAGTCAAGACAGATTTAAATTTTAGATAATATTTATCGATCAAATATAGTTAACGCGGATGATTGCTATCGATTGACTTTTTGCATAATAATCAAAGAAATATATTTTAATAATTTTGTGAATCTTTTTAAATGTTTAAAGAATATAAGAGAATGTATGAAAAAAGACCAAATGGCCTTATTATATAGACTCGATCTTTGTGATTGTGGTAGGTACCTTAAACATTTTGTGAAAAGTTCAAATATAGTGAATTCTATTAATAATTGATTTGAGATATCTAAGTGATTTTAGCATTCAAACATTGCCTAAGAGACATCCTGATCAAGGTGATCTCAAAAGAGATTAGTTTACAAATAAGACTGTAATCAAGCTATGCTGCCACTTGTCAAGTTTAATTCGATTCAAAATATTCGAATTCAAAATTTTTATTTATTCTTTTTTTAAACTGGACTTAGTAAGCTAAATTCTATTTTGAGCATGAGCTCGCCTAAAACAGGAGCTCAAGTTGAGCCGAGCTTGAGTCGAATTTTTTACTTTTTGAATAAGATTTAATAATTAATAATTTAAATAAATAAAAAATAAAAAACCTAATATGGAATCATAAAGTTTTAAAAATTTATAAGTAATTAATATAAGATATGCCTACAAAAATTATTAATACATATACATAATATATACCATGTATCTATATCATATATGGTTTCCACATATTAGTATATGAAATTATTATAAAATATACTATGAGGGATATTTAATATATAAACATAAGTAATTAGACTACATATCATATGTTTAATTATTAAAGTTCTATAGTTATATTATTAGCTAATAATATATATATATATATGTATATATAGGTACATGTATATATTTATCAATATATGAATGAGCCTTTAATCGATTTGAGCTAACGAGTCGACTCGAATATAAACAAGTAGGCCTTAATTAATCTTAATCGAGTTGAGTCGATATTTATTAGATGTGTCATTTACTAATCGAGTGAGTATCTATTTTTATGAATGTGTGTGTGTTTTTTCTTCTTCTATGAATTGTTTTTTTTCTTCTATGAATTGAGTTTAATTCAAATTTAATTGGACGAATATGAGCATGCAATCAAATATTAGATTGGTTTATTTACAATCCGTTATGTAAACAAAGCTCCGAAATATTATATTTATTAGACTAGATTTGTCTTTTTTGGTTAAAGATTAGATTTGTTTATTTGTTCGATATCAAATCTTGAATAGATTTATTTATTCTCAACTACCTTTTTTATTAATGCTCCCAACAATATCACCAACCATCATAAAAACTTGCGTTTCTCAATCAATATGCTAGCGCTAGCGCTATCTTGTGCAAGATCCCTTCTACGAAACGCCAAACGGTCCATATTTTTCATACCATGCATGTCATTGTTCATGAAGAAGTGCGGCAGCCAAAAATGATTTCAAAATCTATAAATTCACATGTTTTGATAGAATATATTAAATCTATTTTATAATAAAAAAATCTATCGAACTAAAACATTTCTCTTACTCATATGTACTTTGCTAGTGGCCCAGTGCCCTTTATACTTAAAGCAAAGTCATTGACAAGTTGATCTAAAAGGAGATTTAGAAAAATTCTGTCACAACAAATTTATGTGTGGGAGTACTTTTAATAATTGAATAGTTTAACTTGTAATTAGGGTCTTTCCTTTGGCGCTATATCTCTAGATTTGTAAAAACTAACATTGATTCCATTATACGTAGCAGCAGCGCATGACATCCTAGCTACCAGCAAGCACGCGACCTAATATTAGTCAAATAACAACAAATTTCTGACTCTCTCCATCCGGCCCATTGCAGAGATAAAGTCAGGGAAAAGAAATTGACTGAGTCAAGAGGCTGCACCAGCCACGTGGTGTCAAAATTAATTGAGCAGAACCAGTTCCAGAGGTAATGCTGTTCACATGAGTAGCAAGATAAAGCAGCAATTCAACCTAACCTGAACCAGCTACCCTTCATACTTCTTCACTCCAACCCACAACAACCCTATTGCGTCACACAGCAACAGCAGAAGAAAAACGTGAACATAAAAGAAACTGAGTTGTTACGTCGATCAAATTAATCTCTTTCCCTAAGATTATAATGATCGAAGGAGATGATGAATAGGAAAACACAAAGATAGTTAGATCGTATGCTCCTGCCTCTATAAAGTGCTCGCGGTGTTCCTCTTATCTCACATTCCTTGCTTTTCTTTTATTTTATTTTCTTCTACCTACTTCTTCTGTATTATTTTTCTGATCTTCTAATTGGTTGTTTATTTTCACCCTGGAGCTGAAGAGATGAATAAAGGGCTGGTCCTGTTTTCTCTTTTAGTTGTCTGGTCCAGTATTGAACTACTTGATCAAGTACATGGGGAGCCGCAAGTTCCTTGCTATTTCATTTTCGGAGACTCGTTGGCGGATGATGGCAATAATAACTTGCTCCCGACACTGGCTAAAGCAAATTACGAGCCATATGGTGTTGACTTTCCTCAAGGACCAACTGGAAGGTTCTGCAATGGCAGAACCATCGTTGATTTCCTAGGTTTTGCCCCTTTCTCTCTTCCATCTCTATCATGGTTTTAACTATTCCTAGATCTCGGGCATGGCTTCCTCCAGCTTATTTCTTTCTGTTTTACTTCGTTTGTTTGTTTGTATACCCACTTCGTTTAAAGATAATAATTTTGTGGCTCAAAGTCTTGATAAATGTACTCCAAGATCAACTTCAATATTCTTAGTTTATTTATGAACATAAGTTATATTAGAGATGTAACAGTAAATTCTCTCACACAGCTGAAATGATGGGTTTCGACGACTATATTCCGCCCTTTGCAACTGCTAATGGCACAGAGATACTCAAAGGTGTCAATTATGCATCCGGCGGGGCAGGAATTCTCAACGAAACTGGACAGACCTCGGTAGTTACTCAATTATATATATATATTTTTGTCTTGCACTGTTATTTCGTTACATTCATTGCATTTGCATACATGTATCTATAGAGTGCCATGATCAATTTATAAATGTGAATAGTTGGAATGACATGCATTAAAAAAAATGATAGATATAACAGTGAGAGTGTAAATATATTATAAAAAAAAAATATCGTATAATTATTTAAAAAAATAAATAATTATAAAACTTATATATTAAAAGTGACTATACCATACTTACATACTACGAATTAATGCATGTATTACTCGAAAGACAGTGGGGAGACACGTTCTTTGCGGGCCCTGTCAGCCACCCCTATACGCTATCTACGTTGACTTGCAAGTATAACGACAAAAGTTTCTCTATCAGGGTGCTCGCATCTGCATGGATGAACAATTAAATAATCACCAAGTTACAGTAGCAAGCATTGTCAGCATGCTAGGAAGCAGTCAATCAGCAACCGAGTACCTAAACAAGTGTTTCTATTCAGTTGGAATGGGAGATAATGATTACATTAACAACTATTTCCAGCCCGACTATTACCCATCAAGCCTTTTATACACTCCAGAGCAATTTGCTAAAGTTCTTATTGAAAAATTTTCTCAGCAGATAGAGGTCAGTACTGCTGCATGCTGCTAAAACTTTATTTCTTTTCGAATTACTTTTCTTTTTGTGTTTATCCCTGATAATCCGGTTCTCTCGCTTCCCATTAATTTTTTTTTTTTAATTATTTTGTAGAGATTGTACAATTATGGAGCGAGGAAGATTGCATTGTTTGGAGTCGGAATGCTAGGCTGCACTCCGAGTGCAATTTCTGCATACGGCACAAATGGCTCGACATGTGTGGAGTTTATGAACTACGAGTCCAGCTTCTTCAACGTTGAGCTTAAATCTCTTGTCGATGATCTGAATACCGAGAAGCCTGATGCAACTTTTATATATGTGGATGCGATCAAGTTAGCCGAGGATGTTATTGCTGCGGGTAGATTTCCTTCATGGACTTTCTTGTTCTGTCAAAATGGTTTAATTCGAACACTTATATCGACAAAGAAATTATATAAAAAAATTTCATAAATTGAGATACATTATTTCATATTATCTGTTATATCTATTTAATATAAAAATATTTTTATAATTTAACAAACAACATCAATTTATAAAATTGCTTTTATGTAATTGATTTTATAACTAATATAGTTTTGATGTTTTTGCATTTCAGCTTTCAATGTTACAACTGTGGGTTGCTGTGAAGTAGAGGAATTAACTGGACTGTGCACTCCTAACGCAACGCCATGCCAGAATAGGTCGGAATATGCGTTTTGGGACTCTTTCCATCCAACTGAAGCTGCTAACATAATTTCTGCAGTAGGAGCATACAGTGTTATCTTCCCATCTGAGTTTTACCCAAGAGATAAAAGTCTTGTGGCTGAGCTTTAATCACGGCTTTGTAATCTAAATCTTTTGTGTTTGTAACGTCATTTCATGACCACAACAATACATAGGCGCTAGAACCAAGATCGATGTCTGCTAGGAAACCCAGTCGGATCCCATATGTGGAGGTACTTGAGATTGTTGTGGCTACTTTGGTTCTGCCAATCCTACCTTTTCGAATTGCTGAGCATGACTTTGAGTAGATGGAAATATGAACCGGTACTAACGAGTCGAGTTTCGCTTGCCGATAAGTTGGGTTGAAATAAGTTAATTTTTTTTTTTTATGAATAATATTAAGTTAACAGGATCATAGTTAAGTTTCGTGGTGCTCACTTAAAATAAGTATAGATGTATTTAGATACTAATATGAGTTTATATATTTATGGTAAGTTAAAAAAAAAAATGAAAAAATATGAATCCCGTTATTGAATAATTAATTTCTTAAATTTTTTATTGATAAATAACAAAAATGAAGCATAAGTTCCCTCAATGCATGTAAAAAATATTTTCTCATTACTTTTTGTATGCAGATTCTTTCTTACTCAAAATTATTTTAAAATAATTATAATAATTATAATTTAACCAAGCTGTGGCGAAGTGTAATAATATTTTAAATAAAATAATATTTTATTTTAATTACAGAATGCTTGGGAAAAAAGAACGAAGAGAGAGATGTTTTTATATCACCACTAAAGATGAAAAAGAGAGAAGAAGTTCGGAATGAGGTTTGTCACAAACATGTTCCGTCATGGAATAGAGTAAGCCTAGTTGAGGTTTGTGTGTCTGAGATGAGTTTCCGTGTTTAGATGATAGGGTATGTCTAAAATAGAACCTAACTAAAATAAATTAAGCTTATGAGCACTAGAGTGGACTCAACAAAGTTAAGACCTTGTTTGCTTTTTAAAATTATTTTATGTCATCTCATCTCATCTCAAATTTATTATTATATTTTTCAAATTTTTATACAAAATAATAAAAATTCAACTTTTTCAAATCTCAAAATAATTTTTTCAAATCTTAAAATAAAACTAATATTAAAAAAAATAATATAATAATATATTATTATTTTTTTTAACTTTTATCTCATCTCATTTCACCTTTTATCTAAAAATAAAGAAGACTTAAATTTTGGCCAAAGAATAGCTAGAGTGCACAACTAATGCATTATATTATACTCAACAAATGGACAATGTTTATAACCAAAGATTAATTCACTAAATTTGGCCAGCCCCTTGAGATTAAATATTATTCAATCTTAGACTAAATTATAAAAATATATATATTTTTATAGGAAATGCTTCATTTCATTCTAATAAAATCGAAGTTACAGCTATAACCTGATAAATACAAGAAAAACTCAGATTACAAGTCAAACTATTCAACTACTTGGAACATCCTGCATACAAATTTCTTTAATGGACATTATCTTAACTTTTATACCTTCTGAAGTGACAAAACCTATAGAGAATTCAATCTCAATTTGTTTGAGAGTATGACTTTTTATAAATAGAGATAAAACAACCTCTGCCCTCCAGAAAATGAGAGATAATCAATACCATCATCCTTCAAATTAAGGAGGAGCGAGACAACTAAAGAAAATAATCTTTTCTTTTTATTACCTAAACCAACCAACAACACAAACAAACACGAAAAAAAAAAAGGAATATCAAAATAGAAAACTGTTGAACTCAAGGTTTCAAGTTTCGTGTAAATCTACACATAGATTTTGATGATAACAAATGAATTCAAAGAATAAAGGAGTGTCAAGCTCAAGTTGTCCACACAATACAATCAAGCACATCAAGGAACTAAGCATGAGTAAGAAGGGAACAAGTTCACATTAAAATCATAGAATAATATTGTAAATCTCTTAAAAATTCGAAATTAGGATTAAGGCTCAAAATTAATATTTTATCATAAAGCATTAAAATACATTTTCCACATGTGCATAAATATTTTGAAAATTAAATTTGAAAATTTTGAAAGATGATTGATTGTCATCTTTCACATGTGCATGACATGATTAAATGTTTGAATTTTGAAAATATTAAGATGATTGATTGTCATCTTTCACATGTGCATGTTTTATTTGAATATTTTCAAAAGTGATAGATACTTTTCTTGACTTATGCAAAATGTAGATGTCTTTGTTTGAAAATTTTGAAAAGTAAAGTGTGCTCCTTTTGTCATATGCAAAAAGTAAAATATTAGATTTGAAATTTTTAAAAAGTAAAGTGTGCTCCTTTTGTCACATGCAAAAAGTAAAAAGATTAAATTTGAAATTTTTGAAAAGTGAATGATGATATCTTTGACATGTGAATCTTTTTAAATTTGAATATGAAGTCTCATATGCCTATAAATAGATCATTTGAGAACTTCACATTTACAATACCAAGAGCATACAACATTCATTCAAAGCTTTCATTCTCTCTTCTCTAAGTATTGAGCCTTAACCCTTGTTCATTTTGAGAGATATAGTTTGCGCTGTATTATTTTTATTTCACTCATTGAGGAGTGTTTTCTCATAGCCTACCCACTATCAATTCTTGTATCAGTAAAAGGGTGTGTATAACCCTTGTGTGTGTAGAAGGTGTTCTACACGGGAAATAGTTAAATCACCAAGTGTGAGGTGATTAGAAGTGTAGAGGGTGTTCTACACGGATTCTTTGGAGCGGTGCTGCTCAAAAGTGTAATAGGTTTCTATCTCCACCTGAAGGAGATTGAATAGTGAATTCGGAGATCCTCAAGGGGTAGCTTGAGGCGAGGACGTAGGCAGTGGGGCCGAACCTCGTTAACATACTGAGTTTGCTTCTCTCTTACCCTTACTCTTTATATTTATTGTTGTTTCATATTTTGTTTATATTTTATATTATATATTTGATTTATAATTGTTATTTTTTTTAAATACAACTCAATTCACCCCCTCTCTTGTGTTAGTCATCTGGGCAACAAAAACATAAAGACAATGAAACACTAAATAAAAAATGACTGGTAATGCATGTAGAACACTCGCCATGCTAGGAGAGGCTGGATAAGGGATTTTGAAGTCACTGAAGTCATGAAGCCCAAAAATGAGTGTTTGTAAGGAGACGTGTGGAATACACATGCTCTTCAACCACCCGTACGTGTAGAGCATGCCTCGCTCCTCATGGTGGATCCTTCGGTCGGCTGGTAGATCTGCGCAAGACGAAACTCCCAATGGGGCGTGTGAGTGTCGTGGGCCACCAAAAAACACCACACTCACCACCTTGTGCTTGAAACGAAAACAACACAGAAAACAAATAAAAATAGACGACTGAAAGGGAAAAAGGAGAGGAGGGAGGGAGGGCCCCTACGGCGAAACGGGTTCTTTTGATCGCAAGAGAGAGGCAGTTTGGGGTCTCAGAAATTGCCAGAGCAGAAGATTAAGTTTTAAAAATATTTAAAACTGTGTAAAATGATCAAAATAAAAGAAGAAAAAAAATTAACTACATCGGTTGATTTTATCAATTGTCTATAGGAACCAGTAGCATTGTCTAATAATTTAATACATATATAGCAGCAGGGCAGGACTAACACCAAGCATTGCCAATTAGTTGAGTATATAACAACCACTAAAAAAAAAGAGATGAGTATAGAACAAGTAGAGTAGGCCGACAACGACAACCTAAGTGTAATATATATTTCTAGCTATCTTAAACAAATTTTTCGTTTCAAGTACAGGTGGCATGTGTCCATTAATATAATTGACGAAAATCTTTAAAAAGGTGCTTACTATAGACGTATTTCACAGCTATATACACGATTATCTGCAACCAAAGAGTTCTGTGGCTTGTTAGTTCTAGGAAATGCTTCCGATGTTTAAGTCAGTTAACACAATAATAATCTCCTTTTTCTAGACAAATGAGTCAGATCCTCTTCACATGCCTTGGTGATAAGTATATATAGAGCCCATGAGATTTTTGTTGCCATGTAATAGTAGACTTATCTGTTATTTGAATTTCAAAATTATGAGAAGTTTTCGGTGGGGTCAAATAAACCAGGAGAAAAAACAGAATTGAATCTCTTGGAACCAAATGGGAAAATAAAAAAAAGAGGGTGGTGTAGGTTTTAGTATTTTAAAAATTTCAACAAAGCCCTTCTAGCAAAACAACGCAGGAGGTTAATTCACGATCCTATTCCTTACCCACTTTAGTTCTGAACTATAAATATTTTCCCAACTCAAATTTTCTCAATGCAAAGATGGGCTATAAACCTTCTTATATTTGGAGAAGCTTCATCTATGCAAGACCATTATTAATGGAAGGACTGATTTGGAGAGTTTCGAATGGGCACTCTATCAGAATTTGGGCTGACAAGTGGCCTCCAAATCCATCTACATTCTCCCCTCAAAGTGGCCAGATTTATGCCAATGCGAATTCTAGAGTCAATGAGCTTATTAATCAGACAACAAAGCAGTGGAAGACTGAAGTATTAAAACAGATATTTTCTTATGAAGAAGTTGAGTTGATCTATTAAATTCCTTTGCCAAAAAAAAAAAAAAAAAAACATTTAGGACAAGCTAATCTGGAGAGGCATAGAATCTGGTATCTTCACAGTGAGATCTGCCTATTTTATTCAAGCTGCCTTGCAAGGAAAGACAAAGGGCCAGTGTTCTCAAATATGCCAGCAATAAGAAGGGTGGACAAAGATATGGAAATTGGGACTCCCACCAACTACAAAAAATTTTAATTGGAGAGCATGCTCGGACAGTTTACCCACTAGAGTAAATCTCAGCAAGAGGAAAGTCACCTCTGACCAGGTGTGTCCAATGTGTTCAATGGAGCCAGAAACGATAGAGCATATCCTTTGGGAGTGTGCTTCAGCTTCAGAAATATTGGGGCATGGACCTAGAAAAATTCAAAAAAATAAGCTCTCTTGCCTCAGTTTCACGTCATTAATTGAAGTTATGTTTTACCATGCTGACACAAGAGGAAATTGAAGAACTAATAATGATTTTCTGGAATCTGTGAAAAAGGAGAAATGAATATGTATTTCAGAATATCTTAGTTGACCCTAATGTAATATTTGCGAGAGTCAATCAATGAAATTAAACTTAGCAAATATTAAGAACACTTCTTCTATGTCTAGAGCAACAAAAGGTTTCCAGACTACTACGAACAGAAACATATATATCACGTAGAATTGCCCACATCCTGGTTTTTGTGAAATTAATTGGGATGTGGCAATCGCCAATAGGAACAAAAAACTTGGAATTGGTGTAGTTGTTAGGGATGATAAAGGATAGTTTCTTGGCACAATGAGGAAAACAGGAACTTTCATCTCAAACCTAGCCATAGCAGAGGCTACAACAGCTTCCTGTGCAGCGGAATTTGGTCTTCAATTGGGCATCTGCAAAGTTGAACTGGAAGGGGATTCACACAAAGTGATCATGTCCATTATAAAACAGCAGCATGATGAAAGCTATTTTGGAGTTTTAATTAAAGATATTAGTTGTATCTTAACTTGCTTTGAAGTTTGTGTTGTTAAGCATGTATATATAGAGGGTAATGTAGTAGCTCATAACTTAGCTAAACAACATGCTTTCCATGTTGAGGACTGCATAGTGGATTTGGAGGAAACTCCTCACTACTTGCAATGTATCATGTGGTTTTCTAATGATGAATGAAGAAGATCTTCTATTCAAAAAAAGAAAAAAAAAAGAAAAACTGAGCTTAGCCAAATCCAAATAATCGGATGGCTCGGGAGACTCTTAATCCGTTATCCTTTCGGTAATGGTTGGGATGGATTGAGCTCTTAATGGATTGGATTATCGGCCTTAGTCATAGCTCAGGCCCCTGAAGCGGCCCACCCAAAAGTGTTTCTAAACCTATTATTTATAAGGGACAGCCTGCACTCCCAGACCCACATTCTCCAAAACCTTCCATCCACGTGGGGGGTTGAAACGGAGATCCCTGAATTCCAATTTCCAAATGAAAGGCACCCCGACAACAAAGCATAATGATTAATGCCCTAAGAATATCGACTAATAAAGGCACAAAACACAATTTCCATTTACAAATTTACGGGTAAAACCCTAAAAGCCATCTCAAATATCTCCTTTAGATCAAACTCACATTAGACAAAGTACTACCTACTTCTAACAAGTGTTTTGGGTTCGGACTTCGGAGGTTCTCTATAGCATTCTTCTATGATTGTTTGGAGGAGATCATGAACCTTTCTAGCTCTTTTGGGAAGTTTGGAATAAAAAACTTAATAAGATCTTTATTGCTCTTTGTAACAAACGTACCCTACTCCCCATTAAAAACCAAGTCATTGAATATATATATATATATATATATATATATATATATTTGTTAAAAATCATTCTCTCTGGCCCATTTCAGAATATATAAATAGGTTCTGGGCCTGAAAAAGTTCTACATCGTTCTTATCCAACTCACTGGTCCATTTCTAAGCCACTCGAATGGAAGGCAATTAATTAATCAAGTCTATCTTATATGGATAATAATAATAATAATAATAATAATAATAATAATATAAATAATACAACAACAAAAATATAATGGAATCGAATCCTTTATAATAAAATTATTTTATTCTCGGGTTTTTTGTATTCTAGCTTTCTCTCGAGGAATGATATATACCTTCAGTTTCTTTCCCAAACTCTTTTTACAGCTCTATTATAATTGATAATAGATAAAACATAAAGTGACAATAAAATTGATGGGTTATAAAATATTTATATGGGTTCATTATTATTGTGAAAAAAACTTGAGAATTATGAAATCTCAAAAATGAAAAAAAATATAAAAAAACTGTTGGAATCATGAAGGCCGTGTAAAAAAGCTTCTCCCGATGTTTGGAAATTAGACAAGGAAGGTATATTCCTTATTTGTTTTTGCAGGTAAGATAAAATGAGTTAAAATAAAAATAAAAATTATTGTTAAAATATAATTTTTAATATCATTATTATTTTAACATTTAAAAAAAAATTAAATTATTTATTTTATATATATAAATTTGATAAAATTATAATGATTGGATGAGATGAGATGTATTGTAAAAACAAACTAAACCCACTATTTTATCAAATTTTTACATATAAAATAAATAATTTATTTTTTTTAAAATTTTAAAATAATAATAATATTAAAAATTATATTTTAATAATATTTTTAACTTTATTACTGTCAGTACATCCCCAATTACTGTCATAGTACATCTCAATTATATTTTATTATTATTATTTTTTTAATGTATTTTTAAAATTATATATTTTTAATATTTTAAACTTTATTACCGCAGTTTCTTCAAGTCCAAGACAAATCCCTAGGACATCTCAATTACTGTCATAGGACATTCTTAAATTACCCTTGATGAGGTGATCAGATTTTATCCAATTACTATAGATTGACTGACATTAATCAACTTTGCATAAATACCACTACTATCTAATTAATATCTGAGCATTGCACCAAAACTGCGGTAGCATCTAATAATACTGTCTACAATAAACATTGTGGACATTGAGAAAAGATACCAATAATACTATCTACTCATGATGTTGGTGATTAATGCATAAACAATGAGAAATTATATCAATATCTAATAGCAAACTTAGGAGTATTATGAGTACTCATGTCTATAATACCACTACTTCGCAATATCGCAACCTCAGTTTGGTGCCTGACAACATATATATCGATGCATAGCTTTCATTTGGTGTCACATTCACATATTTCATACACTTCCATAAAAAATAAAAGCAGCAGCGGCAGTGCTTACCAGTCCCTCAAGCATATAATTAACTGCATAAAAATAATAAGAAAATATGTGTTAAGATGAATATTTCAGATGATTTCTGAAAAAGTACTATAGACCAAATATACAGTATCTGGTTTTTTATAAGTAATTAAGGTCTCATTTGAATAGTGAGATGATATAAGATGCTTGTAAATAAATGTATGTTTAAAGTTGAATAAAATATTATTAGAATATTTTATTATTATTATTATTATTTTATTTTGAGATTTAAAATGTAGAATTGTTTATTGCATTTTATGTGAAAATTTAAAAAAATTTATAATGATGAAATAGGTGAAATAAAACTCTCGCAATTCTGTATCTAAACGAGACCTAAATATCTGTAGAAGCATCTTTCAACTATGTGAATGGGCAAATGGTTTGAGCAAAAGATGGTTATTGATGCATCTCATACACATGCAAAACATACGATATAAATAATTATATAAATTACAAAAAAATTATTTATTTGCAACTAGGTAATTAATCATAGATAGTCATTTAATCATAATTAATTGATTAAAAAAGTTCATTTTTTTTGTATATAATTGACAAATAATTAGATGACGAAGAAAATGTTAGTGAATAAGATTCTTACACTAATTGAAGCGCCATATGGTCTTGGCCGCGTGGGTAGTGTACTTCATGACTGGGTTGCAATGCATCTACTTCAAAATAGTCTCGAGAATCAAATGGCTGAGAGTGCAAGAGCTCGTAGTTTCCCACTCCTGGCATCCCAATATTCAAGTTTTGCTGGCTTCTCTCATTCTCAGCTATCTACAGTACCATCCACAAAATCCCGATACACACCACCAATGGTACAAGTATTACAATTGTGCATGCTGTGTGCGTATGTGTGTAGAATGAGATCAAGGTTGAGAGAGAGAGAGAGAGAGAGAGAGAGAGAGAGAGAGAGAGAGAGAGAGAGACCTTTGCACGGAGAAGCTGGTTATTATTATGCAAGTCAACTTCCTGGAAATTAAATATACGCAATTCAAGAATAAGGTTTGAGTATGACAACAACATCCAACAGCTAACAAAAGTTATACTAGCTGTTTGGTATGGCCAAAGTGAATAACTTCTTTGACAAATTATATAATTTATTGAATTATCAAAATAGTTTAAGAATATCGAAATAGATAATATGCCCACAAAAATACACTTAGCAACAACACAACGATGATTTAAAGGACATTACTTAATATGAGTAAGTAATGCTAGCTATATATAGTCGTAGAATGTATAAGCGTCCTATAATCTGTTTAAAAACTAATCAGGTCAACTATTAAAATATTAGTTTTTCTTTTTCATATGAATCTTTTTTTTTTCGAGTTCAAGGTGCTTGTGCATGTAACTACTATACATGAATGCAAATATCATTTCACAACTTTTTAAATATCAGTCTCAATTGATATTGTTACTCATGATGCTATCTTTTAACATAATTAAATCCAATCCCTCTAAACTACTTTACCCTCATTAATTTAACAACCGCTATAGGATCAAGAAATGTAATCTTTGGTAACAAACGATCGAATTAGCGCATCTTTCATTGCCAGATTGACACTTGCAAATGTGGAGTACTAGTACTACTCTATGCAGATATTTGAGAATTATATATAAATAGTCTAAGAAATAGATTATAAGTTGATTATAATTTTGGCTTCAAGATATATAATGCATTTTGTTATTATCACTAGAAAAGTAACCGGGGCTCTCCCGTGGTTAAGGATTTTTCTTCATGGCATTTACCTCTTAACCTCATCCATGGTGTACATGTGTGTAGTGGCATTAATATCTCTAGCTAGCTATATATCATGCTAGCATGATCTATAGAAGATATTGTTTCTAGAGCTGGCCCTCATGATCTAGTACTACTGCTAGCTAGAAGCACTTTCTTTCTGTTTTTAGATCATATAATTGTGTTTTAATTCCTGGATGATTTATCAAAGGCTTAAATCATACCAAATTGAGTTATATAATTAGAAGTTGAATATGGACGTTGTTGATGGTCGTGTTTGCTGGTACATGTAATTGAGTTTTTTTTTTTTTTTAATGTTTGTATTCCAAATTGATACTGTTGAACTGAAATTTCTAGCTAGCTAGCCCCTTTTAAGCTTGTTGATATTTATATTTTACTTTTCTATTGATTCCAGGTGCATTAATTAATATGGCTGCTTCTTAAGACATTTCAACATATTATTCCAAAAAAAAAAATATGAAGACCGGCCAGTAGTGCCATTGAGTACAAGTAATTATACATGACCTGATCTTATGAATCTTGAGGTGCATTTTGGTCATGGAAATATGGGTTTTTGCTATTACTTTATGTGGAGGAGAAATATATATAACTAAAAGTTGGGATCTCACGCTTTCAAATTGGCACCTTGATTAATTAGTATTATTCTCTAATTATTTGATTTTGATCAATATTATTCATTAATTAATAGATCTAGAGGGTTATAATTAAGCCTCGTGTTAGTCTTGTTGTAAACTTGTGTTGTAATCATGTTATGGTATCTTGCTAATTGCATTTTCTGCTTTATTTGGATATAGTTGCATCTTGTCACATTAATTAGTTGTCTTACATGTAAGCCTCTAAGATATCAAATTAATTACCAACTTAAAATTATTGAATATTTTATATATGACTGTACTCTTAATTATAATTAACAGTACGTAAAAAAAAAAGTAATCGAAGTATTGTAGTATAAAGTTGGAAACAAACTAACACGATGATCATCAAGGACCCTAAAATTTGTGAGGGCTTAATTAATAAACTTGGGATGGGCCGCTATGTGGGTGGATGCTGACTCTTCTCAAAAAGATCAAAAGGAAAAAGACCCTAAAATTTGTGGTAAAATAGTTACTTTAGCAGGATAATGGTATATATATATATGTATATGGCCGGACATTCTACCATCAGGTTTTTTTATGAAGTTATGTCAAGATATTTTAGTTATTTAACACAGACAATTAGTATGACTGTTTTATTTTATCTAATTATTTAATTTACGAGACATTTCTCCGACAATCTTACCTCGAGTGGATTACAAGCTGATAACTTCAGATCTAAAAATTAAACTACCTCAAGAGATCAAGGATTATAGATTATTACCCTTTTTTGCATGTACTCGATTTCTGCGAACAAGAGCTCATTCTGGTTGATTTTATAAGGGAAAGAAAAGAAGATCATAAACAAGAAGTTGTTAGTTCAGTGGCAATTCAAGATATAACAAGAAAACCAAGTGGCTTATTGTCAACAAAAAGAACGTATCATAGGTTTCAAAGAAACTGGCCTTTTTGGACCGAATTCTGCTAATTGCCTTCTCTAATTTCCCCTCCAAGCTCTTGAGATTTTTCGCGTCCATTGAGCTCAAAGACTCACCCAATATTTTCCTGGAAAAACATTTAATTTTACTGCAACGTTAAAGTTCTAACTTCCAAAGAAGGACAATATTATAGAAAGATTTTTTTTTTTTTTTTTTTATTACTTGTTTGAATCCTGAATACTATTGATTTGCTGTCGCAGGGTAGCAGCCTCTCGCTGGTAAAACTAAGATACAAAAGAGCTGGTTAGTGTTTATATATATATATATATATATATATAATACTTAAAACAACAAATATACAAAAAAGATATATATCTAGACAAACTTTATAGAACAAAGTTCAGCTCAGTACTCCTCTATTAATAATGGTTCAAAAATTGGAGTGATTATCAAGATAAAGGCCATACAAGCAGATTATGGTTTAAAATTTCTTGAGTCAATTCCTGGGATTGTTGGATTAATTGTGTGTACGTCCGAGTCAAGAAGTATTAAAGCAGCAATCATATATATGCCTTTTTCTCTTCCAAAAGTACTACTCATGATAGACGTTGAAAGGAAATCTATGAGATATATATAATAGTAATCACTATAAACTGAACTATTGGAGAGACTAAATCAGAAAATGGCAATTTGGCCAGGTAATTGGCATGTTAAGTTCCTAATATCAGTTAAGATTTCAACCAAATCGTTATTTAAGTTATATTTAGGAAAACAATTTCAAGAATGACGAGTCCCATAACTGTTAGTTTCAAGTCTTAGATCAGGCGGTATATATACTAAATTATAAGTTCTGTTAGAATTCCATAGTATTATTTTATAGAATAATATTACATATCGTCCTCAAATGAAAAATGCAATGCAAGTCTAGTTTAAAAATATTTTGAAATTACAATATATAATATCATTTTTAAAATAATATTTTTTTCCCTTTTATCCTCATTTTTTATTGGGACAGCAATGCAGTTCCCAACTCAAGACTGCAAATAGAATTTCTTCATTTTATATTAGCTTAATCTTAAGTTACTGAATACTAATAGGTAAATGGACTTGCCAAAAGAGAAACGACTACCATTGCGTTAGTGTGGACATTCTATAAAGGGCTAGCATGTTGATAAGTAGAGTGGCCAAATTTCTAGTAATATCTATGGACATACTCATAAGACATTGAATGTTGATAAGTAGCGTGGCCAAATTAAGAGAAAGGGCTAGCATGTGTTGCTAGTGGGGTACCATGGACATTAGATTTGGAAGCAAGCACCATGGATTGTTATGATTTCAAGGATTAATGGTAATGTTGATAAGTAGAGTGGCCAAATTATGATTTCAAGCACCATGTAATCAAATCAATATCCGACAGTCTTAGTACTTTTAAAACACTATGGTCGTGTGTATCATAGACCTTTTGATATCCTGATCATTATCAGTAGTCTAAGGCTGAAACTAACTCCAAATGCATATTGATGCAATATTATAAGGAGCTCTTTTTTTTTTTTTTTAATCAAAATTAGAAGCCATGGCATAAACATCATTTTATGTTTTCATGAAGAATTAGATAAAGGAATGTATAAGTCTACCTGAGCATTAGCTTCAGAAACAGACCCAGTATTGGAGGAATCTGTGCATGCTTTCTTGTACTTCTCAATTGTTGATTTGACGCTAAAATCATATAAGCATAATGAAATCATGTGAATACCAAGTTAGGAAACATCTCTCAGGTAACTTGAGACAACAAAATAGCAACCCTAATAAGAATTGCAAGAGAGAAAAAGGGCTGCAAAATGTTATACTAAGTTTATTTTTAACAGGGAAAAAAATAAAATGAAAAGAAAAACAACCCAATTGTGCTCCTGCTGGAGAGAATTTTTGAAAGAGTAATGCTATATATACAATACCACACTTTCATCCCACTTTAATTCCACTATGTAAGATGCATATGACACATGAGTTATCGCTATTCACTGATAAATAATAATCCAATAAATAATAATCTATTAATATTGGTGATAAATGTGTATATCACCATGTCTTACAGAATGGGATGATAATGTGGCGTATCAAATTAGTTTTCACTTTGAAAACATGTTTACCTACATAGTGTTAATAACATATAAAGATGAAAAACAATTAGTACTTCATGAACAGTATAATTAAGGACTAAATTAAATTTGGACTCTAATGACGTGGCAGGAATCTTAGAAGATAGATCATCGGTTATGTTTCAAGTAGCTACAATTGTAATTGCTAAAACAAAATCATGGCCTGCATCTCTTGCTTATATTAATCTTAGTTCTCTAATATCAATCTCGTGAGAGTTTTTTAATAAACTTGGGGAAGAGTCACTCTTGGACATAGGATCCTAATTTTTTGCCAAAAAATAAAATAAAAAATCTCATGAATTAATGTGATCACATTCATGAAAAGGGAAATGCACTTTTCTTTGTTATTCATAATGTTTATAGCCCTGTATAAAGGAAATTGCATTCTAACACTGCATATAAAAAAAAGAGACATACATGGTAATAATAATAAGCAATATTAATAGTAAGAAAATTTTTAATGTATTTTATCCACGTATGCAGATCTTTTTTATATATGGCCTTCATAAATAAATTATTATAAGCACAACACAACCGATTGATAATAATTATCATAAAAACATTTAACAAAAATTCCAAAAAATTAGTTACTTTTGAATGGAGATCTTATGATCGATTGAAAGTTTTTCATTTTTAAAGCATACAAGATGAAAATAAGGCCTTTTAGTAATCTTATCAAATTGGTGTTAAAATGCTTACTTTTTTAGACAAAAAACGAAAAACAAAAGTGCTTTAATGTAATATTCCCTTACGATCATAGTAAGTTGAAGAAGCTGATATTTTATCAATTAAACTTTAAAACAACAAGTAAATTACCTTAATTTTAATTTAATTGATAATGTGCCACCAATCTAACCACACTACAATATATATATATATATAATTGATTAACTGTAATTAAAAGAATTATTTATAATGAAAATTTTTAATTATAATTAATTGATTATATATACAATTTGTTTGCAGTGTCAAAATTTGTAAGATTTTTATAGTAAAATTTGTATTCATTTTACTAATTCTTACCAATGTGTTGTTTATATAATGAGAAAATCAAGAACACTTACGTCTCTCAGTTTAGCTGATTCAAATACGAAATCTCATTTCCCAGGCATAGGGTCATAGTTGTACAGTAGATTGTGACAGCTGAAAAGATGTGTTGGAACTTGGCACAACGCATGACCATATGTAGATAGGGAAAAAGGAGAAAGTAAACCGTATTAAGAAAATAAAATCACGGTGAGACTTGACGACTCAACATTATCTAGCTTCTGTTACCTTAATTTCGTCGATATACTGATTGGCTGTCTCTGCCATGCTGGCAGCACCTCCTACAATATGATTGGCTAAACTAAATCCACGGTCAGATCCTTGCCACGATTCTAATACCAATTACAGACGGAGTTCACCCTCCAAACTACAGTGTATTATCCACCTCGATAGTTCGCAAAAACCCCTTATAAAATGGATTTAATATTATTCTAACAATAAATCAGTCACTTCTGATTAAAGGTCTGAGAAGATCAGAGCCAGCCGTCAGTTTTCACAGCGGGCGGTTCTCATTGCATGAAAGGAGCCAAAAGCTCAGAACTCTCCCATTGGCTCGCAGATGTCGTACGTTGTCTGTTCACGCTGTCTCTCTCTCTCTCTCTCTCTAACATTGTCTTTCAGAAGCTTAGTAGCCATATCTATGCAAGATCTTTTAAGCAAATGGAAAGCCCGGTCTACATTTGCCAACAGTGAAATTATGATGAGCCGGAATGAGCCATTTTCATTGGTTCATCCCTCTTTCACTCTGTCTGAGTCCTCTTTGAACAAAAATTCTCCAGTGGGTAAATTAGTTTCACCTTTGAACAAAAAAAAAAAAAAAAAATAGGGTTTGAATTGATGAAATGAAGAGAGACAAATGCACTATGGTCTGACCAAAGATTCTTTTAACCGAGACAAAAAGCTCAGTCTGATCCACAAACCCCAGCATAACTTGCCCATTTCAAATAATATTAAAAGGGTAAGGAAACGGTATTACGTTCTTTCTCTTGATTGGCTGTGGTGAGTTGTTTCTCAGTCTAAGGGTTACCCCTTAGAGCCTTTGGACAAGTTTATTACGCCATGTCGTTGTTAATGAACCCTAATTTCCGGGTATATATGTTTGACTGTGAGAAAATCTAGCGCAAGGTGCAACTGAGATTTGTGATTCTTAGGGCAAAACCCTAAATTGGGTTGGTGAAACTGTGACCCAACTTGGCTGTGATTGGTTGGAAAGAAGAGTCTCTTCGACAAGTTGCAAAAGAACCCCTTTGGTTTGAAACCCTAAGTTGCTCTTAAACTATAAAAACAAAGAACTTGATATTTTTTGGATTTGTACCTCGATTTCTTGTTGTCAACTGACATGCCATGGAGGAAGTGTCAAGGAGATGGAGGGGACTGAGCTAATGAGAACGTGACAGGTTTTCTTGTAGCTTCTCTTGGACTCATAGAAGACGAGAGAGAGAGAGAGAGAGAGAGAGAGAGGAAACAAAAGTTCAACAACAATGGAGGACGTAGGGAGCTGATCTCACATACCTGCATACATTCCAAAATTTGACTTGGTCCTATTTACAATCGTAATGCTTTAATGTCTATCTATTACACCAGATGTACGTATCTACCTAATCAAGATCTAAAACACGATCAAAAAAAGAAAATAAATAAATAAATAAAAAGAAAATCCATAAAGCTCAAAGATGAAAAGCATCAAAAGTACAAAAGAAGAAAAAAGAACAACCTAATCTTAACTGCACCGTTTTAATGATTGCTTTCTGAGGGCTTAAATTCACCCAAAGATCAAATGCAGAATGAATATTTTCAACCAGAAAGCAGTAACAGCTTAAAATACTAGAAGAATGACCATTAAAAAGATGGCCCAAGAAGGTAAAAAAGTTGATCCATATGTTAAGATGAACATGAACAAAGAGGTAAAGCTAAAAACCTTGAAAAAACAAGCAATACCTGTTGTTAGCATACTCGTAAAGGCGGCCACGGCTAGAGAAGACGACGAGGGCAACTTCGGCATCGCAGAGAACAGACAATTCATAGGCCTTTTTGAGCAAGCCGTTGCGCCTCTTGCAGAAGGTGACTTGACGATTAGTCGTGTTTTCGATCCGCTTGATTTCTATCTTTCCCCTTCCCATCTTCCTCTGGGGAGAGTCGACTGACATCAATTGATTTGGGTACGCCATGTTATCTAGTAGCTGAATTGGGCATAAACAAATCAACATGATCAGATCGTCTTGAAGATATGAACTATCATGCATACATGATTCATGAACGATTTCTTTCTGTTGTACTGACTACAATTATCGAAGGAAATTAAACAACTGGAAAGAAAAAACTTCCCGAGCATCAACATCTCTTTGGGTCTCTCCATCGAATAAAAGTAAGTTATAAGCTTCTCTAACTGGTTTGCAGAGGGTAAAGACTCATATTAAACGCAAAAGAGGTGAAGCTAGCACTTGGAAATGGATATGAGAGAAAATGTTACAGTATTTGCTAACTAACCTGGTGAGGAAATAAAGGAGGCGGAGAGGGAAAATTAAGGAAAGAAGAAATGGTTTCTGAATTTGTTTTTCTCTCTTCTTTTACCTCAAATCTAGACGGGAAGAAATGCAGAAAATTGAAGCAAGGTGGTCTGAAAGATGGGTACGTATTTATAAAGTAAAAAGACTTTTCATCTATTATAACTATATTACAAAAACTTACAATTTATTCTATTATTTTATTCCTTTCTATTTTCGCAAAAAATACTCATTCTCTGTAATTTTATCTCTCTCTCTCTCGCGTCTAAATATCATCCACCATTGACATGAAAACACGCAACCAAAAGAAAGGAGGGGGAGGAGAGAGAGTGGAGACTGACTTCTGTAGGGGATTCCTCGTGGCCGATGATCGAGACGTTTGGCTATATTGAAAAAGAGTTCGAAATTAGGAAAATTTCATTATTATTATTATTTTTTGAAAAATGATACATTGCCGTTTAAAACTTTAAGTCGTCCTCTCAATTTAACTATTTATGTATTTTATTTTTTAATTATTGTTATTTAATAATTAAGGGAGTAATTATATATTAATAGTGTATTAATATTTTTATTTTTTAAAGATAATAAAAAATGTCTAAAAATTATTTTTTTTTAAAAATGCAAATTGTACTAGAGAACACCACCAAGTGAGCACATTTGAGTATTATATAATTTACTAGCACCACCAGGCCTTTTTCTTAATAAGCATTATCATTTATGTTTGATTTGTGAGAATGTCGACTTATAAAATAAATAAACTAAAGTTTATAGCATCTCTAACACTAGTAGAAAGAAAGAAAAATAGAAAGAAACTAATTATTGGTCTTATTTAATTGTTCGATAATGTTTTTCAATTACTCTTTACAGGGGTATATAAAAATTTGAAAATCCGACTCGACACCATTAGAATTAGAGTTTTTCTACTTTTGAAATTAGAATTGGAGTCAGATTTGCTATCTAACTGACTCTACTTTGACTCTAACATCACCTTCGAGTCTAAATTCGACTTTAACCTCCACCTTTGACCTCCGATTCTGACATTAATAAAAATATGTATTATATATTGATAATATGTACTCTTGTAAAAAGTCTAGAACTTATATTGTTAAATCCAAGAATATGAATAGACTAATAATCAATTATAAGTATGCACTACACATTATAGTATTATCACTATCATACATATTACATATATTAGGGTAATATATTGTAAGAGTATTAATTTATTAGTCTAGATTCTAATATGGTAGTATGTAACTAAAGAGAAAAACTTGTTGCAAGTATATGATGTAAACGTTGTATA
Organism: Platycarya longipes; assembly: GCA_036559045.1. NCBI lineage: Eukaryota > Viridiplantae > Streptophyta > Magnoliopsida > Fagales > Juglandaceae > Platycarya > Platycarya longipes. The sequence continues at coordinate 19,576,808 of CM071798.1, forward strand.
GTCGGCACGCCTTTTGATAAAAAAGTAACAGTTATACATCCATTAATTTTCCTCCCTTCCACCCACTAAATGTAAAATAAATAATTATTTTACATCTCGACTGTATTCGTTTGCACGTCTCGATTGTGTCTAGCAGAACTCGTAACTAAATTCTAGCTAATACAATATTTGGCTTGTATTTGAGCCATTGGTTGTGTTTTCTATTTTTAGTTTATTTAACAATGAATGATTGGATGATGAACATTGCCATTAGACCATGGTAGCTTATGGTTACTATAACACCCATTTCCCATAAGCTAAGAATATCACGTAAATTTTTCAAAACTGTAATCCGACACAAGATTATTGGTTTGATAATAAAAATAACATTCAGTTCATAGATTGAAGTTATAAAAAAATTCTTTTATAAAATTTAATTGATATAATTGAAATTAAACTTGTGTCAAAAAAACACTTATTTCTAGAAAAACTTAAGATTTAAATAGCTGCTCAATCTACTCTTGTCATGCTTGCTCGCATTGGTTCTTTTCCTCCTCGGGTGGTTTTAAAAAAATAGGAAATAAACTAAAATAAGTCGACGACTCAGTAATGAATACATCACAACGTGTAAATAATAATAATAGGAATTTTTCATAAAACTTATACTGAGATTTGAAACATGACTGTACATGTTGATGTTTATGCTATGCATGATTGAACTATATGAATTAATTGACTAACTAACTTAAGTGACTGATTTGAACTAACTGACTAAACTTACTAACTAATTTAACTGATCTGACTTAACTGAAGTCATTTAACTAAACTGATTTGTGACGCCCCCAATTTACGTTTATAATACAACGCAAATTGAAGTGTCAGGGTAAGTATCGCTAGGCTACTCACCTTCGAATTTCTCAAAATTGCAGCGGAAGAGTTCTAAATAAAAATTTTCTAATAATCACATGGTGAACTAAAACCATAATATCCATCGCATCTATTCTTATAATAGCATGGTATCATTAAATACAGAACCCAGTTAGTTTTGTCAGTCATGTATATAATTTATTTTGAAAACTTAGACTAACTTTATGGCTATCTAGGCTCCTCTAAGTTCCTTAAATCATCGAGCCTTCTTTTATCTCAGTCATCAATCCTGCAACATAATTTTATATTTCCAAAAATAGAAATATACAAGAGTGAGATTTTCTTGAAAATCTCAGTAAGTACACATGTAACTTAATAAAAGTATAGAAATCATAAAATAATCATAAATAAGCCAGACAGGTAGAGTATGCATTTATGGCATGCTTCATGTGACTTATGTATGACTTAAACTCACAAACTTGTATCATGTATGGACTTTTAATTCTTATCTTAAAATTCTTATTCTTATAAATCTTTACTTATTTCCATTATTATTACTCGTGGTTGGGCCATGCCACTATTATTACTTGTGGTCGAGCCATACCACTATTATTATCTGTGGTTGGGCCATGCCACTATTATTACCCGTGGTTGGGCCATGTCATATCCTTTCTTATTTCTTAATGCTTGACATCACTTATGACGACACTTACTTGACGACATGTAACGTAAACTTTTCTTAAAACAGACGTCATGACTTATGATGACACATGTATGTGACAAAATGCAATATACACATAACTTAGGCTTATAACATACATGTTTCATGTCTTCATAATTCATGTGACATATAAAAACATATCCCAAGAACATACATCACATGCACTTACGTCACATAAATTCGTAACATCAAAACTTAACAAATAATGCTTATTATGGTAAACTCGGTTCTGCCACTTCAATCTCAATTTCATCTTTTATTGAGTCCTTATCTTTTAAAACTCAAAATATAAAAGTTGTAGATATTTCTCTTATATTTCCATAGCCTCTTGAATTATTCAAATCCGATAACAAACGAACAAGTTATGTCTGATTTACCAAATGGTGTCAAATCTACCAATAATAATCCTATTAAGGCCGAAATTCACTAGAGTTGTTTCTTCATTATTTTCTATAGAGAAATCTCATGTTTTCACATAATTCTCTTCATTTAACATCATATAATATATTTCTAAAGTCTCATAATTTTCCTAACACTTTTCCATAGCAAAAACTACTTCAAAATTTAATATATTTCAATTTAACACATAAACAAAGCTTAAACTCAAATAAATATCAAATATAATCAAATCACCAAATCACTTATTCTGTACCAAGATTAAGTTAATATATGCACATAAAAAATTTTCCAAAGCTAAATTGGATGTCTATGGTTGGTCTTGCACCACTTCTTCTCTAATGCTCTCAATTAGCTCTCTTTTGGTACTTAGGTGATGTGAGTGGGTTTTTGTGTATTTCTCTTGGGTATTTCTCACTATGTCCAACTGGTATCTCTCATGGGGAAAGAAAAGAAGCCCATGCATCTATTTATAGTCATAAAAGGCGTGGGATGCAAGGAGAAATAGTTTGGGTATTTCAGCAAGTCCATTTGGCTGCATAGGTGAGGTGTTCCCTACACTTGTGGTCTCATGATCACCCCTAATTCTATGAAAATTTGTTGATATTTTAATCTCATACTTGAGATTAATTCACCTATAAAATAATCTTGATCAAGGGCTCAAAGAGTTCCAACACATAGGGGTAAAGGTAAGATAACATCATAGAAAATCTTCCAATGAGGTATATCTTGCCACTTAGCCTCCACTAGGGGGCAACCACGTTCCAGTTAAAATAATTCCTTGATACAATTCGATTCGTCAAAAACTCAAAACAATAAAGTTTAAGATCATCCTCTTAAGGTTCTATAGGATATTGAATCACTTCATTACAAAATCAGATAAGAGAGATATGATTATTTCACCGAAACACGTCAAAACTTACCCGAGAACACCCAATCTGAGTTCTTCATTTGTTTTTTTTTGTTTTCTTGCCCACCAAGGCTTCTAGATGAATTCTTATCAACTTGTCACATATTCCCACACATGTCAAGACGTCAGAAAAATTGATAACCAGTCATAATTTTTATTACATGGCCGAACATAAGACAACTCATCTAAGTCGGTTACCAATTGACTCTCATTCCCATCTGTCCACTTCACACCAGATTTAATCTTTGATCCATTCCTTATCTTCAAAAACTCAAAACATTAAAGTTCTAGATATACCTCTTAAGGTTCTATAAGAATTAGAATCACCTCGTTCTGATATTATATGAATGAGTTATGATTATTACACCAAAATTCGATGAATCAGCCCGAGAACTCGTTTTGGCATAACAAGTGTTTGATATTTTGTTCTATCACTTCCCTTTGAATTTCTTTCTCAAATTTCAAACATTTATCTCTTTCTAAATACAAATTGAATTTCTCTAGTTGACACCTTGCTAAAATTCCCAAAAGTCAATTCCAGATTTTTCTTCGAATGCATCTAAGCCTCAAATCCTATTGTAACGCCCCGATTTTTCGCATCGATTACAACGTAAATCGACGCATCCAGACAAGTAACACAAGACTACTTATCCTACATAAACATAAAAAGTAGCATACATGCATCTAAGCTTACTAATTAAATGCAACGCTGATCGCAGCTAGAAGAAGTAAATTCCCCAATATATGCAAAGAGATCTAACTCTTGCATAAATAGATCACATGGCATACTAAAATTACACTTCTCATAACATCGTATTTACAAAAACATACTGTATTAAATCTTACATAACCCAGTTAGTTTTCTCAAAACATAATCTCATATCCCACCATCATCCAGTACTCTTACTTCTTTACTTGATCACGTACATGAGATCATCTCAACCGGAGAAGAGCATTCTATAGGACCCTTAGGGTACCTCAGAATCTCCAGTGCTGACCAAGTGTCAATGCAATTTATCTATTCCTACAACAATATCTATCATTCCATAAGGAATGATAGACAAAACATAAAAGAGTGAGATTTACAAGAAATCTCAGTAAGTACACAGTTAACGAAATAAGACACAGATAACATCAATTATCATCATACATAGTCATATTCACCAACATATCACTTACAAGAATACTTTATGGGACTTATACAGGTCAATTACCCATCTTCCCGTACAAACTTAAATCTTATCTAGACCCACCATCACATACTTAATACTTATACTTTTCACCTTACTTCTTAACCTCGTAGGTTTCCCTTATTTCTTATCCTCGATGGGCGTTACGTATCGCCGTCCCCATCGGGATCTACTTATTACATAACCTCGACAGGCATTACGTATCGCCGTCCTTGTCGGGTCTTACTTATCTCTTATCTTCGATGGGCGTTACGTATCGACGTCCCCATCACATATAACTCATCAGTCATTCGGGCGTTACGTATCGCCATCTCCGTAATGACGAGTCTCGTGTCAATCTTCTGGGCGTTACGTATCGTCGTCCCAGTAATGACACGGAACATACTTAACATATATGACAGGCGTCCCCGTCAACTTATCAGTCATCCGGGCGTTACGTATCACCGTCCCCGTGATGATGTAAACATTCTCATCATAGCGGGTATTACGTATCGCCGTCCCCACTAGTCATGTCAATCCTACGGGCGTTACGTATCGCCGTCCCTATCGTCACGTCAGTCATCCGAGCGTTACGTCTCGCCGCCCCCGTTTCGACGTGACTAACTTATTCTTATACATGCATACGCTTTTCATTCTTATCTTAGAACCCCTGGTTCTCACAAGTCTTTACTAATATCCACTATTATTACCCGTGGTTGGGTCATGCCACTATTGTTACCCGTGGTCGGGCCATGCCACTATTATTACTCGTAGTCGGGCCATGCCACTATTATTACTCGTGGTCGGGCCATGGCACTATTATTACCCGTGGTCGGGCCATACTCTATCTTTTCTTATTCTTAAGAGTTTTTCACCTAAAATTCATTTCATTTGAGACACCAATTTTATTCTAGGAAAAACCCTGGGTCTAAGCAAAACAGGATATCTCGCTCGAGTGGGTGTCGAGCGAGAATCAAGTGAAGTTACGGGTTGGAACTCGCTCAAGTGGGGTATCAAGCGATAGTCTAGCGATTCATATTTTGCTTTTGCTCGACACACCTGTCGAGCGACAGTCGAGCGAGATCACGGTTCATGAGATTTTTCAACCTAAACCAGGCAATCTTTTCACATAAACCTTATTTTTACTTATTAAAACATAAATCTATGTCCTTATAATTTTCCTAATATTTTACCATCACAAAATCATATCCAAAACACCATAGATTTCAAGCATATCATATAAGCCTAGTTTAAACCTCAACTAACAACAAACTTAATTCCATCAACAATCTACTTATTCTATGCCAAGATTAAGTTAAATTGTATACTTATAAGTTTCTCCAAAGCTTGGTTGAATGATCAAACTAGTCCTTGCAATATTTCTCCTCAAAACACTCACTTAGCTCACTTAGGTGATGTTTTGAGGTTCAAGGGTTAAGAGGCTATTTTCTTGACTTATTTCCTTGTGTTGGGCATGAGTTTCTTCTCCCAAAAGATCCCTTATGGACTAAAGATGACTATATATATATGGAGGAATCGATAGTTTGGGGAAAAAGGGAAGGAAAACAAATCAAAGCAATTGGTTAAATCAAACTGTGTAAGGGTATGTGCTATCCAGCCTTGGCCTAGTCCAATGATCATCCATATCTCTCATGATCTCCAAGGATTTTCATCCCATGGATATGCTTCATCCATATCTAAAATCATTTTAGATCAATGGCCCAAATAATTACTAAATATAGATATAAAAGTAAAATCCAAAAAGTCTAAAATATCTAAGATAAGCTCAACCGGCTATTCGCCTTTCTTGCACCCCCAAAGCTTCTAGAACCTCTTCTTCACCTTTGGCCCCACGTCCCAGACTTCCTTAGCACCCTTAGAGTGGATGGAAAAAATCTTATCACCTACTTTCCAAGATTTGGTTACCAATTGGTTGGAAACAAGGGGAATAGTTGACTGTTTTGGCCAATCAGATTAGTTCTTCACTTTTGCTTGGTTTTAGACTAATTATTCTTCTAGAAGCTCTTCCTCCACCTAACACATACTTTCATACGTGTATCTAGCTAATAGAAATGAGGAAAACCAATCAAATTTCAGCATCTAAAGTGAGGTGGTGGAGTGATTTACTTTTGGGCTACAGTTTGCACTTAAAATAGATCAGTCCCATTCCAGCCCAAATAATCTATTAATACACTTCGATTCTCCAAAATCTCAAATCATAAAAGTTCTAGATCTATTTCTTAAGGTTCCATAGGAACTAGAATCACTTCATTTGGAGTTCATATGACCAAGTTATGATTTTTATAATAAAACTAGACAGATAAGCCTGAGAACACCAATCCGGACAAACCAAGTGTTGAATAGATGATTCCTCTTATTTCACACGAAATTTACTAAATAAAATCTCCTCATTTTCCACATATCTACATACTTGTCCAGACCTTAGGATAATTGAGAAAATAATCCAAAGGCTTAATCTTATCCAAAGTTCTTAGTCAACTTCAAAGTCAATACTTATCTATCTCCAATTCAGATCTGCCACTTCAATCTCTATTGTTTATTTGATTAAGTTCATATCTCTTAAAAATCAAAATATAAAAGTTATATATGTTCCTCTTAGCTTTCCATAGCCTCTTGAATCACTCAAATCCGACATTAAATGAGCAAGTTATGACCATTCTACCAAAATACATTAAGTTTGTCCCTGTATCTCGCTCGAGCCAGGCATCAAGTGGGAGTCAAGCGAGATCTCAGGTTAGGCACTTTTCCACCTTAAAACAAGCCACATTTGTACCCAACTATACTCCTAACCTTTCAATATAAAAAATCCTATACATATATCCCAAAAATTCCTAAAAATAGTTTTGGAGAAACATAATCATTCCACATATGAAAATTAAGCGGATATCTAAAAATTCGGGTTATCACACCTATTTTCATGGAAAAAATATCATTCCAATAAATCCTTTTAAAATATTCTCAAGTAAATGCTTTATTTTAAAAAATTTGGGTTATTACATCTAACTAAACTGATTGGCAAACAAACTTAACCTTGTATGCAAGGCTGTGCACTGACCCCACATCCTGCTGTAGTAAGAGGAGCTGCTGATAATATTCTAGTGTATTATGGTGGACTACGTTTAGGTCCGTGTCTTGCACATCCACCCTGATCTGATATGCATTGGTACTATACATCTTAATGACCATCTGAATTAACTAATTTACTGAGTGGATTAATTGAATAATTGATTAATTATTTTCTGATCTAACCTAATCTTATACTTGAAATTAACTCAACTTATGTCACTTATGTGACATGAGATGCATAAGATATACTAATATAAATAATTATAACTTGCTGAATTTAGGCATGATGCTGAATGACATGATCGTGTGATGTGCTATACTGAATGATATGCTTGCATGAAATGATGAGTATATGAAAAGGGCTATCAAATAACTGGCTCTACTAATAATATGAATTAACTGTAAAGATCCTATTTTTATGATCAAATTTACTTATCTCATAGCACTACTTCCTAAATTTTCCTTCATAACTCGTTACCTATATAAAATATGGATCGTCACTAGCATTTCTAGAAAAAAACTTATTGCTTTGTTCTAGATACTTTAAATCATATATAAGGATAATTTAATAAATATTAAATTATAAAAAGGTTACTATGAAATCATATGATTCAAAGTGTAAAATACAATCCGAAATATTCTATTTCAAATTATAACTTAATAATCTTATTAAAGAAAACTAGTTAGAAAAAACATTTAGAAAACTGGTTAGAATAAATATTAAATTATACAAAGATTACTATAAAAAAAACTTGAGCCTAATGGAGTTTCAGGCTTTGTTGAAATTTGGTTTGTTAGGCCAGAGGTCGTTAAAAGAGGATGTGAATACACATGTAGTTGATTGGTTGTGAAACCTTGTTTGTGAGATATTGTTTGTAAAACCCTGTTTGAGAAACTGTTGGTGAAACTGTGGTTGTGAAATTGTGTGTGCATTGATGTGGTATGGTGTTCGCTTATTGAGTAATCCGCCATGTTATCCAATACCTGCCTACCATGAATATACATTTATTTAATTTCCATGATTACTTATTTGTGATGTGATGTCATGTTTTGTATTGAAGGATTTGGGTTATATGTGTTGGTTGATGTGTTGCTTTAATTGCTTTAATTACTTAAGTGTGTTATGATGCATGTTGTGTGCTTAGTGTTGGAGTGACATGTGCTGGCTATGAATTGTGGGTGCATGTATCACAACCCCAAGCTAGACTTGGGTGTTCTGGGCGGGTCATGTTGTCCTTTGGGTTGTTGGTGGGCAACAACGAGATTGGACTAGATGGTAATGCTCTCGTGTCAACTCTGTGGCTCCTTTCTAGTGGGGGCTAGAGAATGCCTGGTCTTGGTAGGCATTGGGCATGGACATGGGCATCGCTCGTTACGAAATCACATGCATGGTTGTTACCCATGGTGTGACGAAGGGAGCCAGGGTATACAGATGGTCCTCACGGGAGACTATGGTGCATGTGTAATAAAATGATTGTATGAATGTATGTGATTCACGACTCTAAGCTGAGATGAGGCATTATCTCTATCGAACTTATCTAATCATTTGGGAGCGAAATAAACTGATGTGATGTCCTCTAGGTTGTTTTTAGGCGACAACAGGATTGGATGAGACGCTAATTCTCTCGTGCCGACTCCGTGGCCCCTTTGCTAGCGAGAACTAAAGGATGCCTGGTCATGGTACGCGAGGAACATGGGCATCGCTCATTACGAAGTCACATGTACAGTCATTACCCGTGACGTGACAAAATGAGTCAGGATGTACGGATGGTCCTGAGAAGAAATCATGGTGTGCACTTGTTAATTGGTTTGTGTTATGGGTCAAACATAGGATTTTTGGCATGCATTTATAAATGTGTCATTTTTGAAGAAAAATGGTAGGATTATCCTTGAGTGTTTTATTGTGTCCATGAATGTAATGGTTGCTTGAATGTGTTTCATACTCTTAGATGTTACTTGGTTGCTTACTTGCTGAGATGTCATTATCTCATATGGTATTTCCACCTACTGCTCTGTTTCATGAAACCATAGATTTGTTGCAGAGTTCGAGTTTGAGTATTGGATCGGCTCCACTTGAGGAGTGAAGATTTGGAGTATTGTAGTTGTGAGTTGAGAGTTTGTCTTCACTTTATTTATTAGTTGGTTAATTGTAATAATTTTGTAAGAAGCATTTGATTGGGTTTAGATTTTAAATTTCTAGTACTAGGTTGAATACCTTTTGATTTTCCACTGCGATATTTTCGTGTTGCACACATTGCATATTTGCACACATTTGCACAAGGGGATGGGGGTGTGTGACCTGTGTGGTCATCATCCAAGTATCTCTATTTCCATTTGTTCACACAAGGGTTTGAGGGCACCACACAGACGATTCTCAACCCTAGTATAAGAAAACGTTAGATGCCCAATAATTAATTGAACATGTGATGGGATAACTTGAGGTAATTCAAGAAACCACGAATCTCAGCCTCCATATTACAATTCAAGAGGTCCTTATAAGCCATCCAATTAATAAATAGTACGGTTGGGTACAAGTGACCCGGCACAACCATTGCGGACTGAAGGATAGCATGGAGGCTTATATTAAAAGGAACAAAAACAAAACAAATGGCAAAAGCAGCAGCAAATAGATGAAAAGCTGAAGAAATGAAACAGGCTTCGGTGCGGGTCATCTTCTTCATAAGTCATGTTCATGGATCTATGCTCTCTTCAAGTAGATGAGCCGGTCTTCTTCATAGCGCATCGTCATGGGTATTTTCTATTGGATCATTTTGGTGTGGGTAATCTTCAAGGGGGTCATCGATGTGGGTACTTTCTATAGTCATCTGCGTGTGGGTCATCTTCGCGGGGCTTAGTGATATGGGTATCTATTGGGTCATTGGCACCAAACATAATAGTGATTATTCTGCAAGTTAGTTCCAATAGATAATTCACAAGGAAGAACACAGGAAATTCGCCCAAAACTCAGAGAAGACATCTCTAAAGTTCATCTGAATATTATCAAGTCAAGCAATGTCGAAAATCAATCCACAAGTTGGATTGTATAGTAAAAAATCATTTGTATCAAAATTTAAACAAAATTGGCAAAATCCTAAAAAATAAGCCAAAATGAAATACATAATAAAATAAGCAATTTACCAAAAATCTGGCCCAAATTGGGTTCATAATTACTTCGTAAAGGACAAACAAAATATTACAAAAAATAACTAAAAAGAGGGATCTGAAAGGAAAAACATAAGAATTTGAGGTAAAAAATGATGTATACCGAGCGTGGCTGGGTGGCCACAGCGTGTGCGCGAAAATAGCTTTCCAAATTTAAGTCTTATGTGCGATTCCGACACCCGTAGCTAAAATTATGGCCAAAAGACTGAAATGTATCTAAAGCTGCCTCAATTAGGAAAATATCATGATCAATTGCCACATTTGCGCTCATTTGTCAACTAATGGTATCTCAGCGCTATCAATGTGCAATTTGACAGCTCATCATCATCTTACTCGAATCCCCTTGCATCAGTCACCCCGAGTTGGAAAGAACTCGGCCTCAAGTTCACAGTAGTATCATTGGAATCCAAAAAACAAGGACTCGAGTGCTTCACATTAAAGACATCAGAAGTCCTCAAATGACTGGAGAGGCGCAACATATAAGTATTATCATTGATCTTCTACAGTACCTCCACAAGGTCCAACCTTCCATTCCTTAAGCTTGTTATATTTGCCAACAAGAAAATGATCATGACTTAATACAGCCTAAATAACATCACCAACATAGAAAATTACTTGACGGCGATGACTTTCGACCCGTGCCTTATACTTAGCATTGCTCTCATGAATGACCAGTTTCACTTGCTCATGGAAACCTCAAAGATCCTGTCTCTCTCAGATTTTAATGAATCGCTTGTTGAATTGTAACTTGTAATTCCTTTTTTTCTTTATGGAAAGAGTTCATTGTATTTTAATAATAATTGAAGTTACAGTTGTGACCAATAGATATATGACGGGACTTATATTACAAGTCAAACTAACATATAGCGCCCCCGCACACATATGTGGCTAGCATTTTTCTAAACTTTTAAAACTCTCAAGCGATAAAACCTAGAGAGATTACAGGATAAGATCTATATCTCGATTTGTGATTTGTCTGAGAGTGTAACCCTAGGAAAAACCAACTACACCCTCCAAAAAGGGGGAAAGAATCGCCACCTTCATCCTCCAAAATAGGAGAGGGTAGCAAAACCTGCATCCTTGGAGGAGGAATGAGAACCAACTCTGAAATAAGTCTATTCCAGTTTATTAATAGCTAACAAAACCAACAGAACAACAAAACAAAATACTTTGAAAAACAAACGCCAAGATCCATCAAGGTAATAGTGTCACGCGTCGTGCCACTATGGGATGTTCCAGAAGTTGTTGCCATGGCCACCAAAAGAGCAGCACCTTCGTGCGAACATCTGTTGAAAAACCAACTCGATCACCCACTAAGTCCACATGAAATGGACGCGAATTGAGAGCTTCACCCTGCGCATGGAAGACACTAACATCCAACGATGAAACCCATCAGATGGAAAGTAGATTAGTAGTGAAGGGACCCCCCATGGTGCATGTGGTGGCCAAAGGCCACCAAGAGAAGGCCACGACACTACCCCATCTAGGGTCGGCAAGAAACCTAAAAAACAAGAAAAAAGAAATCACCTGACAAAACCCATACCTCGCTCGGCGAGAGTATAGAGGATTGATGAGTGCACAAAAATGCACTCTAAATACTCTATTTAAATACTAAAAGAAATGAGAAAATAATGGATATAACTCATGTTATTAAAATTAATGGTCATTTATCTTGAAATAGATATAAGCATGATTTAATATATTGATGAGAATATAAAATGCCATATTTTCCTCTCTTAATGTTTAATACTTTATTCTTATTTGATGCCTAAATATACTCATTATTCTTATATTTTGATTTAGGACACAAATGGAGACATTAGGAGCAAATGAAGATAATTGCGGAATTTTAGACAGTTCTGACATCTTTTCGTAATATGGGCATAACTCTCTCATCCAATCTCCGATTGAGCTGATTCAAGATGATATAGAACCACAAGAGAAATATGTATAACTTTTATGTTTTATGTTTGAAGAGATATCCACTCAATCTAAGACAAAATCGATCATCAAGTGGACGCACCTGCACTTGACGTTCCTGGATATTTTTCAGCCACTTGCATCAAATCCAAATGTCATCATAATATTTTCCAGCAAGCACTCCTACACCAACTTGGAAATTCAATGATCAATTCATATGCAAGATGAAGTGCACTCAAGTTTCTTGTAGACAAATTATTTGACCACAAGATATTAAGTCATACAAGACAACTAATGGATAGAGAAGCAAAATAAAATTGAAACACTCAACCTACAAGCAAAATCCAGCTCATGCATGGTGGGAAAACAAATGATCAAAATGACAACTCACAAATCACTTGGATTCAAGAATGGCACATGGCAAAACAAGTTGAAATTGTGATGATTTTGTCATGACAACTTGCATGAAGGATGCCTATAAATAGAAGGGAGGGGTGTGTGTTCTAGGAATGCTTAGTGTGGGAGGATGCTTTGGAAGAGCCATTATTTTGAGAGCTTGAGAAAAGAAAAGAAAAACCAAAGAAGAGAGAAGAAAATAATGGTTGGCTCTTCCATATTATCCCTTGGAGAATTTTTGTTGCATATTTTCAATATGTGTAACTAAATTCTCAAGGAGGGCTAGGGATGAACTTGTGTGTGTGATGGTATTTGTAATTTATTTTTGATTCATGTATTTGGTCTTTAAATATTAAAACTCTTTTGTTCTATTATTCTCAATTTATTTGTGATGTTTTTCGTCTTCAAATAATTATAGAATCTATTTCGTTTATGGATTCAGTCATGCTTTTTCTATTGAGTGAATTAGTTCTATAATTATGTTTGGAGCAATTGATTATCTATATTGATTTAATTCTCTGCTGCAATATCGCCTCTTGGGTATATTGTCGTCGTTAGATTTTCTCAATATCGATAACAATTTATGAGAGTTAAGCGCGAAGAATGATTTTTCAAAGAGTTACATGTGATTTAAATTTTGGTTATTAATGTTATATCTTCCGATTAAGAATTTGGACATAGAATTCTTAATTGAGTTATCAATGAATTAAGAGTAAATTTGAATACCACAAATACACAAGGAATTCCCTACGCTCTACTTTTCGTCTCATTTTTATATTTTTCAAATTACTCATTTAGTTTTAATTTACATCACACTCTAAAATTTACTTATCACACTCATTTAATCTTTTTGTTAATTTCATTACTGTTCTTCAATTTCTCAATCCATCTCCCTGTGGAATCGACACCCCAAAGCTATACTGCAAACGACCGCGTTATTCTTTGGGCGTAATCAAATTTTGGCGCCGTTGCCGGGGAGACGGTAGAAGAATTTGTAGTTTTTTTTTTTTAGTAGTTTAAAAAAAAAAAAAAAAAAAGCGGTAGCTTCGTTCATTTTCTTTTTAGCTTTCTGCATCTTTATTTTATTTTACTTTTCTTTTCGTAATTATATTTTTTTTTCAGTATTACGCTTTTCTTTACTTTGCATGCACAGGTACAGAGACGCTTTTGGACGGTTTGCTAGTAGACCCGTGCTAGAATCAGATTCAGAATCTAATTTTTCTAATCGCTTGTTTGATAATTCTTCCAATTCTGACGCGATGAGTGAACACGTGGACCAACCTGTTAGAACCCTCCAAGATTATCTTCATCCCGCACGAACAGCCACACCATCCTGTATTATGTTCTCACCTAATGTTCGTCATGTAGATTTCAAAACAGGAATGATACAATTACTTCCGACTTTCCATGGTCTAGAAAATGAAAACCCCTATGTTCATATTAGGGAATTTGAGGAAGTAGTTGCAACATTCCACAGTCAAAATACCACTGACGAAACGGTAAGGCTAAAGTTCTTTCCTTTTTCTTTGAAAGATAAAGCTAAGAGTTGGTTGTATTCACTAAGACCACGGTCTATTGGAACATGGAATGAGATGACTCAAGTGTTTTTCAATAAATACTTTCCCCAACATAAGACTAATGCTTTAAAAAGACAAATCTCTACCTTTGCACAAAAGGATAGTGAGACTTTGTACCAGTCTTGGGAAAGATTTAAAGAATTGCTGAGTATGTGTCCCCACCATGGATATGAGCATTGGCGCTTAGTGAGTTATTTTTATGAAGGGCTTACGCCCAGGGAACGTCAATTCGTGGAAATGATGTGCAATGGAGAATTTTTACAGAAAAATCCTGTTGAGGCCATAGAGTATCTCAATGAACTTGCTGAAAAAGCTCATACTTGGACTGGACCTAGTGCTACTGATAGCACAAACGGGTCACGACCTACAGGAAACTTGAGTGGTGGTATTTACCATCTAAGGGAGGAGGATAACCTTAAGGCTAAGGTTAAAATGCTCACCAGAGAATTAGAGTTATTGAAAACCAAAAACTCAAAACCAACACACATGGCTAATCATGCAGAATCTTTTGGACCATGTGTTGTCTGTGGTGGGGTAGATCATCATGCCCAAGACTGTCCTACACATGCTAACATGAGAGGATGGCGTAATCACCCCAACTTCAGCTGGAAGTCTGAAAACCAACAGCCTGCACAACCTTCTAGATCATATCCTGCACCATACCATGCACCTCAATCTTCTAGAAATTCTTTAGAAGACACTTTGCATGCATTTCTTGAAGTACAGGGTAAGACTAACCAAAAATTTGAGTCTTTAATTATGCAGGTTGTTGAAGAACAAAAGGAGATAAAGAGCCAGGTATCTAAAATAACGAGTTTCTTGAGTGTAAATGAGCAAGGTAAGTTCCCTTCTCAAGCTCAGTCTGTACCTCATGGTCAACATATGGCACAAGAAACTGTGAAGAATCACGAGTGCCAGCAGATATATATGATTGACTCACTCATAGACAGGGAAGTTTTCACAACTCATGATTCCGATCCCCTTGAGAATTTTATTGTTGATTTTGAGTATAATCCTATCAGTGATTCATTTGATGTAGCTAATATTTGTGCAATTTTTGACAATACTCAAGATTATAGCACACGGGCTTGGCAACCGAAGTTTGAGGAGTTTCTTGAGAAAAATGAAAAACAGATTCCTTCAAGTGGGCAAGTAACCAAAGTTAATCTTAAACCTTGCCACCTACCTGTGAAGTTCGAGCACCGAGTTTATTGGGCAAATAAGCGTTTCGTTTTTGACCCAGGAGGAATAGTTCAAGAAGTGGAAGATAGTCCGGTTGTAAACTTGGTCTACCAACTTTGACCACAACATGCAACAATAATTATTATTATTATTATAATTATTATCATCATCATTATTATTATTATTATTATCATCTTATTTGTTTTGTTTTGTTTTTATTTACTATTGTTTTCTTTATTTTTGTTTGCAGGATAGTGTCATTTTGTCATTTCAGATCACTACTTTTGACGCTTAGCGAGCTATCCACATCACACATCAGGTGTATCCTACCCTTTTTAGTTACTCCCCATCCAATTTTGATTATTAAACATTGAGGACAATGTTTCATTTAAGTTGGGGGGTGGGAATACAAATATGTTATTTAAACTCTGTGGCATATTTCAATCAATATATAAAAAATTGCCAAATTTTTTCACACAGGCATCTTTTCACACATGATACTCATGCTCATTCATAACCATCTTGGTGAATTCAACAAACCCATTTTAAATCATTTTGCTAAAACATCCACAAAGCCATTTATGCACTTCTCCAAACTTTGTGGTAATATGGTGATTTGACACATGTAACTAAAGAATTATTTTGCTCAAGTATTCATGTGAATTTTGTGAGAATTGAGAGCTTACAAATACAGAAATTGTGATAAGTATCCATTGATCTGTTGAATTTGACACTTCTTTTAAGAATATCATTACATGGTTTGTGGTAAGATGGTGGATATACTTGGGATATGATGAAAGTCAACTTAGGATTAACGTTTGAGCCTTTCAAGCTGAGCATTTTCATCATAGATCCCTAGCAGCCAATTTTGAGCCAATATACACATATGACCTTTTCTTTTCATATCTACATCATCCATACCTCTCCACATTGGAGTATAGCTTATACACTATATTTTCCTACCATTTTACTTCCAAGTGTGTACTAGGTGTGAAATTATCATAAAAAAAAAAAAAAAAAAACCATGACAAAAATGGCATGGTGCTAGATGTGTCCATCAAATTATTCATGAAAGAGTTCATCAAATTGCGAAGACACCAGTGGCAAAAGAAGATGGAAAAGTGTACTTAGTCAAAAATCTAAAAAATTGAAAAGTACATCAAAAAGAAAGTATAGTCTACTGAAAAATTTAACAGATTCCCTTTTGTGTATACTTGGAAGTTTTTGAAACCTCTTCACCTTTTCTTCTTATGAACCCCAATCCTAAGCCACATTACAACCCTTTGTGTTGATTTTTCCGATCCTAAGTATGCTTGTGGAAAGAATGGTGGAAATCTCATTTGTTAGTATTCCTATCATAAGATCAATGTTTACTTGTTACTTATATATAATTGGCTAAATTTCCATGAGAGAAAATGTACACCTTTGTCAACTCCATAGAGAGAACCCATACATGAAACACTTCTATACCCGTGAGTTATGGAGTTGAACCTTTTTGCTTAAGATATTCTAATGTTGCATGTGTCGAAACCTCTGATTTGATAAAAATAGTTTGGAACACATACACACTCTGTGGATTGCTATATTTGAATTACTTGTGAAAGGGTTATTGAATTTCTAAAATTGTTTTGATATGTAAATTTGAAAAATGTGTTTTGATGGCCCCTACGTGTGATTTTCTTTGGTCTTTCTCATCATTTTGCATGAAAATTGCTAGGGACTAGCAATGAGTAAGTTGGGGGGTGTGATGAGTGCACAAAAATGCACTCTAAATACTCTATTTAAATACTAAAAGAAATGAGAAAATAATGGATATAACTCATGTTATTAAAATTAATGGTCATTTATCTTGAAATAGATATAAGCATGATTTAATATATTGATGAGAATATAAAATGCCATATTTTCCTCTCTTAATGTTTAATACTTTATTCTTATTTGATGCCTAAATATACTCATTATTCTTATATTTTGATTTAGGACACAAATGGAGACATTAGGAGCAAATGAAGATAATTGCGGAATTTTAGACAGTTCTGACATCTTTTCGTAATATGGGCATAACTCTCTCATCCAATCTCCGATTGAGCTGATTCAAGATGATATAGAACCACAAGAGAAATATCTATAACTTTTATGTTTTATGTTTGAAGAGATATCCACTCAATCTAAGACAAAATCGATCATCAAGTGGACGCACCTGCACTTGACGTTCCTGGATATTTTTCAGCCACTTGCATCAAATCCAAATGTCATCATAATATTTTCCAGCAAGCACTCCTACACCAACTTGGAAATTCAATGATCAATTCATATGCAAGATGAAGTGCACTCAAGTTTCTTGTAGACAAATTATTTGACCACAAGATATTAAGTCATACAAGACAACTAATGGATAGAGAAGCAAAATTGAAACACTCAACCTACAAGCAAAATCCAGCTCATGCATGGTGGGAAAACAAATGATCAAAATGACAACTCACAAATCACTTGGATTCAAGAATGGCACATGGCAAAACAAGTTGAAATTGTGATGATTTTGTCATGACAACTTGCATGAAGGATGCCTATAAATAGAAGGGAGGGGTGTGTGTTCTAGGAATGCTTAGTGTGGGAGGATGCTTTGGAAGAGCCATTATTTTGAGAGCTTGAGAAAAGAAAAGAAAAACCAAAGAAGAGAGAAGAAAATAATGGTTGGCTCTTCCATATTATCCCTTGGAGAATTTTTGTTGCATATTTTCAATATGTGTAACTAAATTCTCAAGGAGGGCTAGGGATGAACTTGTGTGTGTGATGGTATTTGTAATTTATTTTTGATTCATGTATTTGGTCTTTAAATATTAAAACTCTTTTGTTCTATTATTCTCAATTTATTTGTGATGTTTTTCGTCTTCAAATAATTATAGAATCTATTTCGTTTATGGATTCAGTCATGCTTTTTCTATTGAGTGAATTAGTTCTATAATTATGTTTGGAGCAATTGATTATCTATATTGATTTAATTCTCTGCTGCAATATCGCCTCTTGGGTATATTGTCGTCGTTAGATTTTCTCAATATCGATAACAATTTATGAGAGTTAAGCGCGAAGAATGATTTTTCAAAGAGTTACATGTGATTTAAATTTTGGTTATTAATGTTATATCTTCCGATTAAGAATTTGGACATAGAATTCTTAATTGAGTTATCAATGAATTAAGAGTAAATTTGAATACCACAAATACACAAGGAATTCCCTACGCTCTACTTTTCGTCTCATTTTTATATTTTTCAAATTACTCATTTAGTTTTAATTTACATCACACTCTAAAATTTACTTATCACACTCATTTAATCTTTTTGTTAATTTCATTACTGTTCTTCAATTTCTCAATCCATCTCCCTGTGGAATCGACACCCCAAAGCTATACTGCAAACGACCGCGTTATTCTTTGGGCGTAATCAAGGATTTTGGGGGGGGGGGGGGAGGGAGGGAAGGAGGGCAGAGCTGAAGGCTCTCAATCCCCCCCCCCCCTTTTTGCGAGCTTCTCTCTCTATTTACTCTTCAATTGTAAGTTGTAATTCTTGGTGAATTGTGTTGTAATTCTTGTATTTGTTGTCCAAAGGAAGCTCTTGCTGAATTGTATGTTTAATTCATCCAAGAAAATTTAATACAATTTCCTGTTATATGTTTTACGTGATTCACCCAATTAGAACATGGAATTCAGCTATGTGGTTTTGAAGTGCAGATTTGAGTGTCAACAAGGAAATTTAATGCAATTTCTTGTACTAAATTTAGTTTTAGCATGCCCGTAGCGTGACTCCCAGAGGACTGTTATGTATCCAAATTGAAAGTTGTTCTACGGACTTTTCTATGGATCTTTAAGCCCCATTAAGGATTCAATCTTGTACTTCAAGTGATATTTTCATGCAACCGAGGGAGAACCCATCAATTGAATGGAGAGCAAGTTGATTTATTTTTATTTAATTCAATTTGTATGCACATTTCTGTAGAGACCTAAATACCTTCTTTCAATAATTAGCCTTCTTTGTTTCAGATCTAGCTACATACGCGTTACAACATACTAATGTCACTATGATTACAACATGCTAATGTAATATCCCGAAATTTATAAGATGAAGTTTTATTTGAATTTCTTTAAAGGATTATATTTTGGGTATATTTTCTAGGAAAACAGAGTTGGAAACCTAAATGAGAGTATTGGATTTAGAATAAGTGAGATCATGTATTAAAGAAAATATTATGGAGAAATCCTTGAGATTTGGAAGAAGGTGTCAACTAGAAAAATTCATTTTAAGTTTAGAAGGAGTTGAATTCTCAGAAATTTTGGTGTAAATGCAAGAGGAAGTGATTGAACCAAAGATCAAATACTTTGTGCGCATTCTCGGATTCAACTGTCGAGTTTTAGTGTAATAATCATAAGTTACTCATATGAGGTCCAAATGAGATGATTCTAATTCTTATAAAATTCTAAGAGATAGATCTAAAACTTTTATGTTATGAATTTTTGAATATTTGGACAGCCTCAATGACTTATTTCAAGAGCAAGTAGATAATTCTGGACTAAGTATAAACAGAACTCGAGTTGGAGAATATGGATCCAAATGGGATTCTATCCTAACTAAATCAGGAAGGGGCCTTCTAGAACTTTTTAAGTAGAGTCCTAAGGAGGTTAGCAAGTAACTAAATGGGTTAGGGGAAGGCTTAGGGGCATGGCTAACCAGATGAAGGCTGGAAAGGGAGATGCATGTATGGTTAGGTGAGATGCCACCTCATCCCTTATCCCATAAGCTTCTACCCCAATCATTGATAAAATGGTTTGCAAAAATAGCTCAAATACTAACCATTGTATGATCATTTTAACTGCAAAGCCTAAGATTTTTAGGGGATTTAGTTAATCATGAAAAAAGGATTAGGAGGGACACCTCATCCCATGCAAACTAGAAACCTACTGTCTTTACCAAGTTGCCTCTCTTCTTTCCTTCACACGAGTCGACCACCACCCATATAAATAGACATTTGAGAGTATTCTAATTCTCTTTGGTAATGTAGCACACGAATCTCTTTGAAGGAAATCAAAGAAAACCCTTCTTTAGTCCTTTAACCTCTATATACATCCTAGGTAAGCTTAGTAGGTGTTTTGAGGATAAAGTTTGCAAATATTTGATTTGATCATCTTCAACCAGATTTAGAGAGTGTGTAAGTTCATATTCTAGCTAAACCTAGCGTGGAGATGGTTTATTTAAGTGGTTGGACTATACATGTTAGTATTGAACCCTTATATTCTTGTTAAAGTGTTATAATAAATTTAAGTGTTGTTTGAAGTGGTTTTGTTAATGGGAATGTGTTAAATGAAGTTAGAAGAACCTAAAACTATGTTATAATAAGTAAAAAACCAAGTTTATGGGAAAAGATTGCAAGTTTTGGATTGAAAAATCCCATGCTCTGTAATTTCGCTCGGCCGTCGCTCGACCGAAGGATCGAGCGAAGAGCAACTGTAAACTCTTGCTTGACTCTCGCTAGATGTTTGGCTCGAGCGAAGTGCGACCCGAGACTTCGCTCGACACTCGCTCGATGTCTTGCTCGAGTGAGTTCTAACCCAAGAACTTGCTTGAATCTCGCTCGATACCTCGCTCGAGTGAGATACCCAGTTTGCTTAATGTTTGCTTGATATTCTACTTGAGCGAGTTCCAATCCGAGACTTTGCTCGATTCTCGTTCGATACCTTGCTCAAGCGAGATATCCTGTTTTGCTGAAAATTTAAGATTTTTGTTTGGATAAAAGTGGACATTGAAATAAGAAGAAATTATATGTGTTATCTAAGTATATAGCCTGTGTAAAACACTTTGCAGAATTTAAGATACATACTTTTATAATCATGTGATAATTTAAGATTACATGCATGTTCTAGTATGTAGTAAGAATTAAGAAAAGTGATACATTATGTACTTGAGAAATATTCATAAGAATAAGAAATAAACAACTAAGAATAAGATATATGGATAAGTTAGTCACGTCATGACGGGGACGGCGAGACATAACGTCCGAATGACTGACGTGCCAACAGGGATAGCAATATGTAATGCCTGTCGTATGATAAGAGTGATATGTATTATCACGGGGACGGCGATACGTAATACCCGTGGAAGTGATATGATTAGCGGGGATGGCGAGACGTAACACCCACTATATTACGTATGTTACGTGTCAAAATGGGGACGGCGAGACGTAATGCCCAGAAGATTGACACGAGACTCATTATAATGGGGACGATGATATGTAACGCCCGGGTGATTGATGAGTTATATGCAATGGGGACTGCGATACGTAACGCCCATCGGGAATAAGAAATAAATATGCTGTAAAAGAGTTATCTGCAATGGGGACGGCGATACGTAATGCCCATTGAAGATAATAAAAGTGTAAACTTGTGTAGGTTATGGATAAATCACATGAAACATGTTTTTGATCATGTTTTGTTAGTTTCTTTTCCTAAAAAGATTAATGATGGCCGTGTCTATACTTTATTAAGCTAATTATGTACTTACTGAGATTTCTAAGGAAATCTCACTCCTTTGTGGTTTTATATTTCTTTCTTGTATGTATAAATTATACATAGGATGTGATGGCCAACAAGAGCAAGCCCCAATGACGCAGGAGACTTTGAGGAGTCCTGAAAGACTCTTTAAATACAGTCCTTATGTAGATTTCACTTTTGCGTCCTTGAGATTTTCTATGTATGATCAACCAGTGGAGTTGTGGTATCACAGTGCCCCCGCTTTTGCTGAGGAGGAGCAACGTATAGGTTCCTGTTTGACTTTGGGATTGGATGGTTTCCTATCTATACGTGGAGTTTATTCGACACCACAGGGACAATATTTTCAGCAAGACCGTTGTCTTAGCTTGGATATATTCCGTTATGAGAAGGAATTTCTCGAAGTTAAGAAGGAACCCAAGTGACCATAGGAATTGTCTTTTGATATGTATTATAATTTTGTTAACGCTGATAACTATTTTGGGCATATATATATAACTGTACAATATCTGATGAATGAAAGGGGAATGTGGAAGCTGGAAGTTAAAATTTGTCATATGTGATCTTTAGAAATTTTTATACTTGACCTTATCTGCTGTGTATAATGAAATTCCTATATTTTATTTATTAAGATCTTGATACGTATGAGGGTGAGTAGCCTAGTGTTACTTATCCTGACACCTTAACTTACGTTAAATTTCAGACGTGAGTTGGGGGCGTCACAACTAAAGTCACTAGATGTTAGTGGTTAGTGGGTATTCATTGTTATCATATGAAATACAATAATAAAAAAATAGAAATCATCCAATAGATATGACGAAGCTTGCGTTCACGTCGGATGTATGCTTGTTAACTTTGAATATGCAGTTGTTCGTTGTGGACTCTTAACTTCTTTTGTACAATCTCCTCCTCTCTTCTTTGAAACTCTTGCTCATTTCTTAACCACTGAATTTCCATCTTCAAACATAATTTTTCTATTTCCTTAATGCTATCTGCCGATTTGAAATAGTTGTAGTGTGCTAATCCCTGAAAGAAACCAAATCACATGTATGTAAAATAAACAAATCAAGTATATGTATGTAAAAGAAACAAATAAACCATAAAGTTTTCAAGTTTTTTATTGTAATTTGACACCCAAAGAATGATCGTCTCGAATTTGTTGCAGTTTTCGATGTTCTAAGTGAAAAGGGTTGGCCACAGGTGTATATTGGTTTGTTCGCCGAAGCATGATGAACAAGAGAAGATGAAAAAGCTGACAATGACATTCTGTCAACTAAAGAAATCTCTTAACATGTTCTTGGCCTTTTCTTTTTATTTTTCTTTTTATCAAATCCAAAATCATCAAATTAATTTGAAATTTTCCTATGAACTTTGGGGAGGTTATATCAACTCTACATGTTGACATTCCATGTAACAACCATTTCTTTTTGAATATTTACCTAGGTTATATATTCATTTAGAAATCGATTTATTATTTTAAGGAAGTTTGGAAACTTATGACATTTAGAGTTGGAGTTTAAATTAAAGATACTTAAGGTATTAGATGAAATATGGTAATTTTTTGATAAAATTTTTGGAAATTAAGTAAAGTGTAAATTAAAACATATAAGTTTGACTTTGGAGGATAATTATATCAAAGAGATTAAGAGAAGAATTGAGAAAATTAGAAGTGAAATGAAAAAACACATATGTAGCTTAGAATTGAGTTCTCGGGTTAGTCCAACATGTTTCGGTAAAATGGTTCTATTTCTCTCATTTGAACTTGTAATTATATTATTGAAAATCTTATAGAACCCTAAGAGGATGATATAAAACTTTTATGTTTTGAGTTTTTGGAAAATCGAAGTGGATCAATGGATTATTTAGGCTGGCAGTGGACTGACCTGAATTGAACGTAAACTGAAGCCCAAAAATAAAATGCACCACCGACTTACCTTAGGAGCTTAAATTTAATTGGTTCTTTCTATCTATATCTTCTAGACATGTGTAGTAGGGTAGGTGTCATGTGGTGGAAGAGTTTCTAGAAGGATAATTAGTCTATAACCATGAAGGAATTATGAGCAAATCTGATTGGTTTAGAACTAACCAAAGTAGTCAAATTACCCATTTGTTGCTAACCAATAGCCGACTAAACCTTAAAAAAACTCTTTCAAAACCTTCCAAGTATACCAATGAAGGACTAATCAAGTGGCAAAAGGGGATAAGCCCCCATGATATGCCGTGTACCCCTTAAAAAGGTCCAATGGTCATATTTGAATTTCCTAAGATCACACATCATGCTATTTTATTTTTACCTCACATGAGTTGATTTTCTTTGAGCCATTGATCAAAATTATATTATGGATGGATTAAGGTTAACCATTAGATTAAAATATCAGCAAATCTCCATAGGATTAGAGGTGATCATGAAGCCACAAGGGGTAGGGACACATCACCTATTCATCCAAGCGTAGTTGCCGAATGCTTAAGGCATTACTCCAGCCGTTGTGTCGCCTCTTATGGGTATAAATAGAAGTATGGGCTTCCCTTCATTCTCTTTTGGAGATAACACACGGTCATAGTGAAAAAAATACCAAGAAAATTCACTTAAACCCACTTACTTCACAAAAGCACCCAAAGAGAGCTAGTTGAGGATGTTGGAGAAAAAATTGTTCAAAACCTACCACAAGCATCAAATCAAGCTTTGGAAAATTTTTTAAGTACACTTCTTGTGACGCTCCCAATTACGTCTTGGGATTTAACGTAAATTAAGGTGTCTGGATAAGTAACACTTGGCTACTCACCCTTGTACTTAACAAGAATAAAAAACATATATCACGTAATTCGTAGCGGATCTGGTTTTTTAGATATAAAACTTTCTAAAGATCACATGGAAAATATACTTACAACATTCACATCATTTATTTATAACTTAACATTGTACTTTTTACATATAAAAGGCCCACATTGTAGCAAGTTAGCAACAAAATATATTACATTCATTCAAAAGACTTTCTTTCACCTCACTCATTTTCTTTCTTAACCTCGGGGAATTCTCTCCCATAGCGAAACCTATCCATACTAACACTAAAGTCTCGCTGGAGTAGTTGTCCCTGTGGAGTCACACAAACTCCACACATGGACAACGAGCCATCTAGTCCTAATGTTAAACAGCATGCATCGCCTCTCCTCAGCAAAAGTGGAAGCGTCAAGGCTCCAAATTCCGGTAGGTTGATTACTGATAGGAGGTCCGAAGAAAACAAAAGAAATGTCCATATAAGGACTATAGTCGGAGAGTCCCTCAGGACTCCCCGAAGTCTCCTGCCTCATTGGGGCTGTCCCCTTACTAGTCATTGAATCCTGTATATAGTTGGTATGCACAAAAAAGTATGGAGCCATAAAAGAGTGAGATTTCATTTGAAATCTCAGTAAGTACATAAGCAGCTTAAAAGAAACAGGGAAAAAGCAACCATAATATTATCACCACTGAATGACTAGGAAATTTACCCTAAGATACACATCATAAGACCACTGTCTAACTAGTACTTTTCTTAACTCAACCGAATACATAATCTTATATGGAATTACACCGTTTTCTTAAAGGTTCTTATTCTTTCTTATCACTGATGGGCGTTACGTCTCGCCGTCCCCATCACTTACACTCATCAATCATCCAGGCGTTACGTCTCGCTGTCCCCGTTGTGATGAGTCTGGTGTCAATCTCACAGGCGTTACGTCTCGTCGTCCCCGTCTTGACACAAAACATATACATATATCACTACGGGCGTTACGTATCGTCGTCCCCGCTATTTAGATCAGTCTCATGGGCGTTATGTATCGCTGTCCCCGTGAAGATCACACACTCTTATAACACGACAGGCGTTACGTATCGCCGTCCCTGTCGGCACGTTAGTCATCCGGACGTTACGTCTCGTTGTCCCCGTCACAACGTGACTAACTTATTTTTATACATTGTTTTCTTTTTGGTGGTTCCTCTCTTATTCATATAAGTTTTTCACTCATAACCCTTTCCACTTGGAACACCAATTTTATTCTAGGAAAACCCTAAGTCTAAGCAAAACAGGGCATCTCGCTCGAGCGGGTGTCAAGCGATTATCGAGCGAAGTCACGGGTTTGAACTCGCTCGAACAGAGTATCAAGCGAAACTCAAGCGAATGGTCATATTTTGCCTTCCAGGTTGAGCGTGGGTCGAGCGTGGGTTGAGCGAGATCACGGCTCTAGGAGTTTTTCTACTCAAAATATACCAATCTTATTACTATACTCTATTTGGCTTCTTAAAAACTTAGATCTATGTTCTCACAATTTTGTTGAACATTTTTACAAGACAATTAAAAACCAACCTTACTCATGTGCCATTTTGTCACTTAATCATGTTTTTAAGAGTTCAATATTAACAAACCTAGTTCAATCACTTCAATAAACCATTTCCATGCTTAAATTAAGCTAGAATATGGACTTACAAATTCTTCAAAGTTCAAGAGAATGGATCCAACCAACTTCTTGCAAGCTTTCTTCCAAACTCACTCACTTAGCTCACAAAGGAACTCTTTAAGGGTTTTGGGAGGGTTTTTTTGGTGTATCTTCCAAAGGGAAAAGTGTTCTCTCCTTCTAAAGGAGCTTAGAAATCTCTCAAGGCTCTATTTATAGGGTGGTGGTTGACCAACATGAGGGAGAGAAAAGGAAAAACACCCTAAGGTGCACTAGTTGCCAGATTTGCATGGATGATGAGGTGTCCATCTAAGCAAATCTCATGATGGGGATTAAGCCTTCCAAATCCTAGGCTTTGCAGCTGGATTAGTCATCCAAGGGCTCACATTTGAGATATTTTTGTTGCCCATTTTGATCCATGGCTGAGGAGTGAGCTAAAGGGATAAGAGGTGAGGTGACATTTCACCTAACCATGCATGCACCTTTCATCTCCAGTCCTCTCCTTGTGTCACACGCCCCTCTCCAGATTTTTCCACTTATTTGGTTACTTTCTAACTCCCTTAAGTCTTCATTTAACAAGTTCTAGAAGGCCACTTCTTAGTTTAGTTAGGGTAGAGCCAAATCTAACCCACTTATTCACCTATCAACTAGATTTTGGTTCTTCTTGTATTTCAATCACACTAACTAATCAATTAGCTTCCAAATCAACTTTTCATCCATTTCCAACTATTCCTACACATGTCCTAATCCCAAAAAATCTCAAAACCAATTGCCTAATTAGTTACATGCCCCAAATTAGTTCAATTCATCCAACTCGGGTTCCATTTAAGCCCATTCCAGAGCTGCCTACTTGATTCCCAATGAGTTATTGATCCCTTCCAAATATCAGAAAACTTAAAACATAAAAGTTTTAGATCTATCGGTCAAGGTTATATACCAATTGGAATCACCTCATTTGGACCTCATATGAATAACTTATGCCCATTTCACTAAAACTCGACAGATTAATCCGAGAATGCATAATTCTCAATACCAAGTGTTATCTCACATTGCTGAATTAAATCTCCCACTCTAATTTCCTAATAAATAAATACATCAAATAAATTTCCTTAAAATAATTTTCATAGAATAATCTACCTTAGAAAATTTGGGCTGTTATACTACTTAATCTAATCTTGGCATAGGATAAGTGGTTTGATGATGGATTATGTTTGATGCTTGTTTGAACTTAAACATTGTTTATGTGTTAAATTGAAACCTATTGAATTTTGGAGTAGTTTTTGTTATGGAAAAATACTAGGAAAATTATAAGACCTCAGAAATATATTCTATGATAATATATTAAGAGGATTATAAGAAAATATGAGATCTTGGTTTGAGAAAAAATTGAGAAAAACTCCTTAAGGTAATTCGGCCATAATAGGATTTATGGTAGAATTTTAGTTCTAAATTTTATTTATTGGTTTTTAAGTATTTGGATAATATCTTAGTGGTTATAATGAGTTTATAAACACGAAGTGACCTAGAAAATTTTCAAGAATCATTTTGCTAAGAGTTATAGAAGAAATACTAAGAAAAACAACTTAATATGCATAAGTTGATGAAGAGAAATTTTGATACGCTAAATATGTGAATTTTTTACTTGAATTGAAGGAAATAAATAAATAAATAAATAAGATTTAGATCCCATGAGTTTCGGCCAGCTTGAGTTTTGATAATATTTTAATATTTTATTTAATTGTTTAAACATTATTCGTTAAGTTTTGATGTTACGAATTTGTGTGACGTAAGTGCACGTACATGTAATATATGTTCTTGTGATATGTTTTTATATGTCACATGAATTATAAAGACATGAAACATGCATATCATAATTCTAAGTTTATGCATATATTTTACTTTGTCACATATAGGTGTCGTCATAAGTCATGACGTCTATTTTAAGAAAAGTTTATGTTACAAGTCGTCATGTAAGTGTTGTCATAGGTCATGACGAGCATTTAAGAAATAAGATAAGAAAACTTTATAACTGAAAAGATTAAGAAGTTAGTCACATTATGACAGGGACAGTGATACGTAACGCCCGGATGATTGACGAAAATAAGAATCCGGTAGGGACGGCGATACATAACGTCTGTCGAGATTCGAAAATAGATATGGCCCAAGCACGGATAATAATAGTGAATATGGCCTAACTATAGGTAATAATAGTGGATATGGCTCAACCACGGATAATAATACTAGATATAATCCAATCACGGGTAATAATTGTAGATAAGATCCAACTACGGATGATAATAGTGGAGAACCCGATGGGGACGACAATACGTAACGCCCGTCGATGTTAAGAAATAAGTAAGACTCATAAGAATAAGAAACAAAACACAGAGAAAATAAGCTTTTAAAGATGAAAATGATAAGTATATATGACGTGTAAGTTTAGGAATATAAATCGTGCATGAGTCGCATGAAGCATCTCATGAGTTACATGTTCTTATTGTCTGTCTTGTATGTTGATATGTTATTATGTCAATGTTTTTATTAAGTTAATTGTATACTCACTGAGATTTTCAAGATTCTTGTGTATTTCTTTTCTTTTTGAAAATTTAAATTGCGCTTTAGGATTTGATAATAGATATGGGTAAGACCCCAGCCACTCAAGAGACCCAAAGGAACCTTGAGGAGCCCTCCGAGTACTCTCCTTAGGAGTTTTGACTAAGTAGTAGTAGTAGAAATTGGTGTTGGCACATGAGAAAATTTCAGGAAATGAAAAAGGAGTCGAGGTAGCCTTAAGAAGATATTTGAGAAGTCTTGTAAATATTGTATATAAGAAAACTAACTGGGTTATGATATGTAACGGTATAATGAATGAGATGATGTAGATATTGTGGTTGAATGCTACCATGTGATCATTAGACTTCTCTGATTAAATATATATTTTTGTTTAGATCCTTTCCGCTATAAATGCGTTGCATGTGCTAGTAAGTTTAGTTGCATGGATTAAATTTTGATACATACGGGGCTGAGTAGCCTAGTATTACTTACCTTGACACTTCAGTTTACGTTAAATCCCGAACGTAAATTGGAGACGCCACATTCCAAACTCCAAAGAATTAGTCATTCTTTAATTAGCAGAATACTAGTATCACATATGAAAGATCATTATGAAAGAAAGATCACTATGATCCCAAGAATCAAACATCTTAGAGCACTCTCAATGTAATAGCTAAAATAAAGTTTTATATAAAGTAAATAAAAAAAGTCTCAAAATCATGCTCTATTGAAGCATGTAAATAGAGTAGGTAAAAAAAATTTGCTACAGTGATTGTTCTTCATTACGCTACATGTAGCGTGTTATTATTTATGAAAGTAAACTTCGTTTATTAATTTACCTTTCCTCCAGCACCATTTCCCTTTCCCTCAGTTTTTCTTTTTTATCATTTTTGCCCCAAATCGTGCAAATAAAATTGCAAATCGCAAGAAAATCACAAATCGCAAGAAAATTGCAAGAAAGCAAAACTGAAACAACCCCTCCCCAAAATCAAACGAAAGCTTGGAGAAGCCTGGTATCGAGAAGGAGGAACGAACACACATCGTTTCGAGAAGCCATCAATGAATGAACACTTTCGAGAAGTTTGGGGAAAAAGGAAGCCTGCCATGTTATCAATCGAGAAAATGCACCTTTTGAAAATTAAACAAGCCCTCGCCTAATTAAAAGCCCTTAAACGGCGTTGCATTATGGCAAATTGGATAAACGGCAGACATCAGTTTTAGTTGTACTAAATGCACCGATTGGATATTGGGGAGGTCTTACTATTTTTGGATGATGAAGATATTGACGATGGGGAAATATTGTAAATATTAAAAGATATGAGAAAATTGAGAAAATATTTGTAAAAAATATAATAAGAATATTTAGATGATGTAGAGAAAAAATAAATTAGTTGATGGATGATAAATTATGAAAGTGAATAGATAAAATAAAAAAAAAAAATAGATTTTTGTAGTGCATTTTGAAAAAAAAAATTAAACGATCCATTATGAGTACTCTTACAACATCATAAAAGCAAATCTGACAAAGAATACAAAATAAAAATACAACCAACACGGAAGAAGACAAATCTGCAATTCCAAAACTGTAATAGTCAAAACTAGAAATTGAAAAAAAATGAAAACTGCCCTAAACAAAATTAGGAAACAATGCATAGCCAAATCCATGAGTGTTACTCAAACTCAGTGCTAAATCATAGCCAAAACTACCAAGTTGGGACAAACATAAAAGATTATTTCAATAACTATGGGACTTGGCTATGCTCTATAAAACAAACCCGTAAGCCAAAACTACCAAGTTTAGTTCACCCCATCTTCATGTTTGTAACATAGTCAAACAAATCCGTGAGTGTTACTCAAACTTAGTGCTAATTATTTCAATAACTACCAAGTTCGCCCATTTTTATTTCAGTTCGCCCCATCTTCATTTGAAAAATCATTCACTCTATAAAACTGAACAAGAAATAATGGAAAGAACAAATCCAAAACTACCAAGTTCAGTTGTTCTTATCAAATGCAAAAGCAGAACAAGAAATAATGAAAAGGAAAAAGAATGAAAGGAAGAGCAAATCCAGAAAGGCAAAAATTGCGACGATGAAACTCCCAGTGAAAAGCTATCTCCTCCTCTGTGATGACTAAAATTCCCATGATGAAAGTTAGCATCTTTGTGAAAGGGGAAGCAGAAGAGGAAGAGTGCGGGAGGAGAAGGAGAAGGGAAGGAAAAGGAAAGGGTGTAGGAGAAAATCAGAATAAGGCTAGGATTTTGTTAAATGCACCACTTTAGTAGCATGCAGATTCAAAATTTCGAAATCCCACTACATGCATAAATTCGTACAGTTTCACTTATTCTGATTTGCCACGTCAGCCTTTAGCATGCAATGGTTGCGCAAAATGCCTGCAAGAAGAATTTCCCATTAATAAATAAAGTTTAGTAACAAGATTAATCCAAGGTTTTATATTATTATTAACACAAATGGCTTTATAAATAAATATTTGATAAAGATGGGCTTATAAAATCAAATAGTACCTAACTTATTTAAAAGACTCCTAATATTTATCTACTCTCTTATTCAAATAATAGATAATATAATATCACAAGAAATGGTCCCAACTAATTATTATTAATTATCCTCTATTTGCATACATTACAAAATTTTCCATTTTCTAATTTTATTATTTACTTATGCATTTACTTAGAGGTTTCAATATATGACAATCCGTGAATCCACATGATCATGATATGAAATAACTGATTTGGGTTGGATAAACGGGTTTTGTTCAAAATAGGTTAACCTGGTAAGTTACAATAAATAAATGGGTCAATTGTGGGTCAACCCACAAACCTCATAATCAACCCATATAACACGAATAAATTTTAATCCTAAATTTTATAGATTATTAGATTTACATGTCTTTTTATTGTTGGGAATATGTGATACAAATATTAGTATATGACTACATTATATCTCATACCACTAAACTTTTTTGTTAATATGTAATTTTATTTTCTAAAAATATTACTTTTTTATATATTATTAATTTGGATACTGATAATAAAATATTTTATCATAAATTCAGTTGTAATTGTAAATTATTTCTATAGTTATTCTTGTATTATATATTAAATTATCTTAATTAGGTTAAAATATGGGCCAACTCAACTTATTTTGAAGAAATAGATTTACCAAGTTGAAACTGGTTAAATGGATCATATTTAGGTTAACCCAATAAAATTAATTTCTAAAAGGGTTAAACGGATTATGTGACGCTCCCAACTCTCACTTACAGTAAGACGAGAATCGAGGTATCGGGATACTGACAATACGAGTCACACATCCCAACGATAAGTGCTAAGAGTGTGTTTGCACGTGACATGCACAAAACAAAACCAGCAGATAACTGAAGTCAATATTTAAGTATCAAAATTTTTTAGAAATATTTTATAAAATAAATTAATACAAATTCTCTAACAGGAGATTTAATACAGTTATCCCAAAAACAAAACATAAAGATATATAATTATCAAAAAACTGAAATAACAATTCCCAAGATAATAAATTATAATACCATATTTCAACAGCGGAGTCGCCTCCTCAACTTCTGCATCCAAAAACTACGATGCCAAAAATGCCATCGCAAGTAAGTACACTACAAACAAACCACAAGATCAAAATACATTCATACAACAACAATATGCATGAACGTGATAACATATGCATGAAACTCGAAATCATCTTTCCCAAAATGCATAATTTCCGCATACGCCAAAATCCCATTTGGCCTAAAATAAAACTCCAATAAAAACATCCATTATTTTTCTAGAAAATGATACACGTAAATCCATTAAAACCACAACCATTTTTCATAAAATGGTCAACGTAAAATCAATAATCAAAACCCGCCATTTTTTCATAAAATGACCTAAACACCCATTTTATTAATCGCATGCACCATGGTCTCCCCTAGGGACCATCCGCATACCCTGGCTCTCATCATTACACCGAATGTAACGACCACGCATGTGATTTTAGAACGGACGATGCCTAACTAACCGCACCCAACACGTACCATGACCTGGCATCCCCTAGCCCCTGTCAACAGAAGAACCACGAAATTAGCACAAGAGCGTTACCATCCCGTTCGATCCCGTCGTCGCCCAGTGACAACCCAAGGGACATCACTCAGTATATTTCACTCCCGAGTGACCAGAAGAGCTCCACCGGGATAATGTCTCATCCTGGCTTGGGGTTGTGATGCACACGCACCCGTAAGCCATTAATACATGAAAACCCAGTTTTCAAATCCAACACATGAACATGCGTGCAATTACACAATGCAATATGATAATTCACAAAATATCTAACAACCAACCAATATCCAATATTGTTATTACAATACATATTTAAATCTCAAAATTTATTTGAAAAATACTTACAGCGGGTAAAACCATAGATCATCGAACAAACGCCGATCTACAGTGCTCATAGCGGTCACTTCATGTGTTGGCTAAGATGCTCAGTTTGACACCAAAATTTAGAAAAATACTAATTGAAGGGTGTAGAATCTCATGAAGGTGGTGGTGAGTCGGTGCAACTACTAGAAGGTGGCAGGTCGGGCTCAAAATGGTGGGGTTTAGGCTCATACACGGAAGGTGAGGTCATGGATGGAAAAACTGAGCTAGAAGGGTGGTTGGCTGAGCAAGGGAGACTTTTTGGTAGTGGAGGTGAGACCCATGGTGGCGCGGTGAAATGAGTGGAGGAGGAATGGTGGAGCTAGGGTGGCTATTGGCAGTGGGTTTTGTACTCTAGAGGGTGGAGAGTCTAGTGGTGATGGTGCCGAAAAAATGTAAGAAAAACAAAACTACCCATTTCGGGTTTGATACTCACGCGGCGGCTAGGGGCCGCCGTGAGGTACAACAGTGGTAGGGTTGTGCTCGCTAGCTGTAGGGGGTCAAGGCAGTACTAGCGGTGAGGCATGGCACTCGATGGTGGAATCTGACTGGGCTTGAAGCCGAATGGGAAAAACAAGGAAGGGGGGAAAGAGCTAGTCGCGCAGGACTGGGGTGGGGAAAGCATGGGAAATAAGAAAAAGAAAGAAAATAAAAGAAAAAATAAAATAAAAAATAGATGGAAAAATAAATGAAGACTAACTAAAAATAAAATACAACAAAATAAATAAAAGTTAACTGAAAATTCTACAATTCAATATCAATAAAATAAAATATTTAAAGCCCAACAATAAAATAAATTAAACCAAAGGGCAATTTACTTACAAAGTAATAATTAATATAAAGAAAGTACATCACATAATAAAATAAAAGAATTTAATTCCAATCTTTAAAATAATTACCTCATATTAAAATTAATAAGGAAAATAATGTAAAACTAATATTAACTAACTAATAGTTTAAATAATAATTTTAAACAAATAAAATACAACTAATAATATTATTAAAAATAAATTAAAATAATCAATAATAAAAATAAAAATAATACGTAAAAATATGCGTAATTTGAAATCTCAGATGTGTCAACTATTAATTAAATGGGTTAGGTTTAAGTTGACCAATATATTCTAATCGAAAATTCTATATGCAAACCACTTGCTCAACTATTGCGCACCAGTTAGGTATGGGACCCACAACATAATGACAAAAAGTCTTCTATCGTATACTCAAATTTAATAAAATGTTGCGTCTGAGGTGGAAAAAATGAAATTTGAAGTACTTGACCGGAATGGGGCATTTTAACTTTTTAGTAAAAACTGAGACAATATTATTCGTTAAAACACTTTGGACAAGATCTCAAGTGAGAACTCCATTTCAACAATGGCGATGAGTGTGCGAACCAATGTTTCTTTGTCTTTAACATCTAATCTACCTTTGAAGTTGGCCTTAATTTCTAAAATGGTTTGGTTGTTCAAACGCCCTTCACCCTCTTCAAGATGATTTTTCTCCAAGGCCTACTCCAACTGTTGTACCTTGACTTGCAAACTCTTCTCTGATTCCAACAATTGTTGCAGCTGGAGCATTAATTTTGGTTTTCTTCAATAGTTACTTGGATAAAGTTTTCAAGTTACCAAGTTTTGATTTTGGTGCTGAAAGAGTGTTTATCTCAAATTTCTGCTTTTCTATGGTCTCTCTTCACTCTCACTTCTATCACTATGTTTCTAATGCTCAAGCCAAGAAAAACCTAAAACCAAGAGCTTTTCTCTGAGGTTTCGATGCTAAGAGTCCATTGAGCTTTTCTCCAGAGACCAACACGAAGAAGACCATCGATGGAGATGAAGCTGTCTCCTTCTTCTCTCTTCTCTTTGTGTTTTCTTCTTCTTTCTTTTTTATTTTTTATTTTTTATTTTTTTTATATTTTTACAAAAATAGTATTTGACTACCTAGGTCCACCTGGCTATTGTTATGTTGTTGTTGCGCAAAACTGCCTATACCTAGCACAACCCTATTCTAATGCTAATTATTTGACATGACACTATAATGATTAGCAAACACGTACATCTATGCTAAGAATAAAATAAAAACATGAAGCCACCCCTACATTTAATATATTGTTTTAATTAATCGAAGAAGTATCTTTTATTATGTATTGTGTTTACGGTCTTAATGATATAGATAACCAATGAAAAGATGATGGTTTGTAAGCATTTATCATCATAGAAAGGATATATAAACTATTAGGAAGATTAGTTTATAATACATCACTTACTATGCAATTTATAATTAGGGGTGTAATTAGTCTTGTTTTAGACATATTTTAGAACCAAATTGATATATACTATTTTTGAGATCTGAAGAAAAAATATCACTTGGTTACACCCCTAAATCAATACTTCCGGTTTTACCAATTTTGATATGATTTTTTTAGTTATATATTTTAGTATATAATAATATTGTGATATAGTATAGTATATGATTATGTAAGTACTGATGTAATATTAGTATAACTACTAATACTATAGACTATAGTGATAATATGTAGTCACTTATATATAGTGGATTACTAATAGTATATTTAGTATTAATACTAAGGCCTAATTTGTTTTTTGAGTGGAGTAGAGTAGAGTTTAGAAACTATTTTTTAATGTTATTTTTATTTTGAGATTTAAAAAAATTAAATTATTCATTTTATTTTATGTGAAAGTTTAAAAAAGTTGTAATGATAGATTAGATGAGATGAGTTGAGACTAACTCAAAAACCAAACCATTCCTAATATATTCAAATAGTAATACACGCCCATTATGGCCCGTATATATATATAAGTATATTACAAACTGATGTAATATTTAGATAGTTATCTATTAATACTATATGTTAGCGACAATATAGTAAAATTAATAATGCATAGTATCATTTAGTGGAATAACACTAGTATAACTAGTAATGTTATAGTGATTTATATAGTTATTTGTATATAGTGGATTATTAATAGTATTAATATTAGTATTAGTACATATATATACATATATATAGATAATAGTATCATATAGTGATATAGTATTTGATTATGTGTGCTAATGATAATATGTTAGTGTCTATTTTTTTTTTTTTTTATATATTTGATTGTATATGTTAGTGATAATATGCTTAGTTACATATATGTTAGTGAAAATATGATATTTACATATGTTTTTTATATGAGTGTATAGGGTCAAATGTATAGAAATATATTTATCTAAAAGAATATATATAGTGATCTATATCAATAACATATGAACAAATGTTCATATTTAAGATTAAAACTTTATGTTATAAAATTAAATTCAGGCACAAAGCGATCCTCCATATCTGCATTTTTTTTAATAATGATATTATACCAAATCTTATATTAAGATTTTTAAGATTAATTTTATGTTATATCAATTGTTATATTAAAATTTATGTTATTAAATTATTATTTTACGTGAATAATAAAATTTTAAAACTTGAAATTATATTAATTAGAAATTAGCTATAATATAAAGTTATATTATACATAATTATGTTCATTATATATTTATATAATATAAAAAATTATAATATAGATATGAACGGGTGGTGTTCGAAAAAGGAAACCCACAATCGGATTAGTGGTTTCGACAAGTTTTGAAAAAAGTGGAATCGATACTAGTGGACCGAATTACCAATTTTGAATTGGACCGGACCCATCAGTTTGGTACAGTTCACTGGTTTCTTTTTAGTACCCCTACAATTCTAATATTCATAAAAAGATAAACTTTCAATAATATGTTTTAATCTATCAACAATTAAGCTTGCAAATAAAATTATTCATTTAGTTGTTTCGTTTTGTCTCTCTTAAATACTAAATAGAATCTAATCGGGTGATTCAATTAAAAGATATTTAGATGAACACCCGATTTAATTCGTATATAATGGGTTTATTAATTCTCATCTTCAAACTTGGACCTTAATTACTTGGACCTAGAAACTTGGGCCAAGATGAATTAAGCTTCTAATAGGAACCCTTACGTTGCTCTTAATTATTAAGTGAGCAAGCATTTTGTTGCACTCGAAAATATGGTTTCCATCAGAAAGATTTTGGAATTATTGCATCCCAATATGACCCATCACTCTCATTTTTTTTCTTTGAGAATTAATGCTCTATACATGTCCCAAATAATTAAATTCCACATAAGTTATTATAAAAAAAATACTGGAATATACCGCCTTTTATTTTGGTTGTCTTGATCAATAATTGTTACAACTTAAATTATTCAGAATAGGGAAAAGTATTTTATACATCCAAATTACCGCATCTTTTGAATTATGCACCCCAAAAAAATCAAATTTATATTAAAAGTAAACTTGCTATAAAAATATAGTAGATACTTTATATTGCAATTGAACAGATTTGGAAATTTTGAAATAAAGATTGAATGAAAGTTTTGTGAAGGTTGTATGCAAGATGTGTTTAAATTCCATTCAAAACAGTACTAATGGTATAACTAATTGTGACGAAGGTGAAAGTGACTTCCATGTGACATATCAATTGTTGCATTCGGCACTAAGGCCACATCACTTCTCTTTTGTTTTTTTGGAGGAAATGTCACTTTTCTATACCCAACTTGGCGTTACATTTTTAATACGATTTCAACCACATGTCCTTCTATTCCAAGGAATGTGCAGCGCAATATATATATATATATATATATATATATATATATATATATTTATATATATATATATATATATATTTATATATATATATATTCTCAGAATACTATATATCTCTCACTTGCCAAACGTAGCCGCTTTTTTGGTATTTCCCCTGGCACTATATACCTCTCAAATCTAAAAGATCTTATGGTGGAGACTTTGATGATCTAACGTGTATGGCAAGGAAAACTATCAGAGTGGCCAAGCGCGATGATTTTTACAAAACCATCACTACCCTCCAAACAATTTGTGATTTATATTACATGCTTACATGCGAAACTAAAAGATATTATAAATTGAGGAAAAATAAAACTTGTCAAAATAAAACTTGTCGTAAGAAAGATAAAGAATATTTATAATAGGAAGAATATTATAAACAATAATCCTCCTTTCTTTGCATCTATATTCCTTTTCCACTCACCATAAGAGAGGTGCAAAAATGGACAGATTATAGTTTGAACTAATTCCAATAAAATTTGGAATCTGTAACGTCGAGTGAAGGCATCATGTTTATCTCTTTTCAGTCACAAAAATTAGATTTAAAAGATCTAATAGTGGAAATTCTGGTGATCAAGCGCATGTGGCGAGAAAAGTTGTCAGAATGGGTGGCACGTAAGGTCCATGCATGGTGAATTTTGCAAAACTGCCACTATCCTACGAACAATTTGCAATCTAGGAGTCTTCTCGTGTTGCGCATGTCTCTCCAGAGTTGACGTAAAACTATAGATGTCTTTTTCTTTTGAAGGGAAAAAAAAAAGAACTTGATAGACAAAGTGGATAGATGGAGAAAGGGGGGAAGGAGAGGAAGACGGAGGAGGAAGACGGAGGAGGAAGTCGCCTCCACATCCTTAAGTGAAACTTGAATCTTGGAGAGAGAGAGAGAGAGAGAGCTCAATGTAAGTACTTACCATCATTTGAGGCTATTATTATTTTAAATTATCATTTGTCCTAAAGGGCTAGATTGTGTAATGTGTAGATACAATGTGCTGTTGAAATAACAAAATTTGTTAACTAATATTATATTACTACATATGATCATAGCATGCCTTGAGATATTATACAATAAATAAAACGTTTAAAACATGTTCAATGTTAGAATTTTGATCTCTAAGATTTGTGTTCTCAACTTGATGTTCATTGAAAAATTAGTGATTTAAATTCCAAATACACGTAGAGGGGGGGTGATAGGTGTTTTCTAGATTTGTTGGCTAATTCAGAATAATAATCAATCAATCAATCAACTAACTACCAATTAATCAGATCATAAGAAATGATTTACACATTAAATTTTGGCAACAAAGTGAAAACTCATTTGTAAAACGTTTTCAAAATCTAAAATCACTATAGTTGGAAGTGACAACCTAAAATTCACTGTAGAGATTGAGTTCGTTAAAACCAATGTAGAAATTCTTATAAGAATATTGAAATAATTAAGGCCTTGTAAGTCATAAAGACTCTTATCTCATTTCATCTCATCTCATTACATCATATCATTATTAATTTTCCAAATTCCTATAGAAAATAAAATTAACAATTCAACTTTTTCAAATATCAAAAACAACTTTTTTAAATTCAAATAAAACTAATATAAAAAAAAAATTATAATAATATTTTATTCAATTTTTAATTTTTATCTCATCTTATCTATGAAAACAAACCAGGCCTAAATCTAACTTGTAACACCATGAATATCCAGCCACTCGATTTCTGCACCTCGACAGCTTGAACCACCGACCTTTCGGTAGTTTCTCCAAGAGCACCAACTTGAGCTCTGCACACAGACAGCTCCAGAAATCCTTTCAGCCAACGAGCACTTCCACACTAATGAACTCAATGGTACTCAAACATGAGCACATTATAACAAGGTTTGTTTATTTAGAGGGAATTAATCTTTGATGTGCGATTGATGTCTTTTGTGTTTTCTCTCAATAATACAATGAATATGGCAGCACTAGCCTTTCTCCACGACCTAGAAGTTGTGCAAATTATTGAATATATACTTAGTGTTTAAGAGCTCTTTGAACTACATAAAAGATGAAATTTGAAGATCCTTGTTGTAATATCCAAAATTTTTTAAGATGAAGTATTATTTAGATTTGTTTAAAGGATTATATTTTGAGTATATCTTCTAGGATAATAAAGTTGGAAACCTAAACGAGAGTATTGGACTTAGAATAAGTGAGATCATATATTAGAGAAAATATTGTGGAGGAATCTTTGAGATTTGGAACAAGGTATCAAATAGAGAAATTGATTTTAAACTTAGAAGGAGTTGAATTTTCAAGAATTAGGGTGTCAATGCAAGAGGAAGTGGTTGAACCAAAGATCAAACACTTGGTGTACATTCTCGGATCAAACTGTCGAGTTTTAGTGTAATGATCATAAGTTACTCGTATGAGGTCCAAATGAGGTGATTCTAATTCTTATAAAATTTTAAGAGATAGATATAAAACTTTTATGTCATGAGTTTTTGAAGATTTAGACAGTATCAATGACTTATTTCGAAATCAAGTGGATAACTCTGGACTGAGCTTAAACTAGAACTCGAGTTGGAGAATATGGATCCAAATGTGATTCTATCCTAACCAAACTAAGAAGTGGTTTTCTAGAACTTGTGAAGTAGAGTCCTAAGGAGGTTAGCAAGTAACCAATTGAGTTAGGAGAAGGCTAAGGGGCGTAGCTAACCAGATGAAGGCTAGAAAGGGAGATGCATGCATGGGTAGGTGAGATGACACCTCATCCCTTATTCTATAAGCCTCTACCCCAACTATTGATCAAATGGTTAGTAAAAATATCTCAAATACTGACTATTGGATGATCATTTCAGCTGCAAAGCTTAAGATTTCTGGGGATTTAGTTTAATCATGAAAAAAAAAAATTTAGAAGGGACACCTCATCCCATGCAAACCAGAAACTTATGATTTTTACCAAGTTATCCCTCTTCTCTCCTTCATATAAGTCGACCATCACCCCTATAAATAGACATTTGGGAGTCTTCTAACTCTTTTGGAGAAGTCTAGCACGAAATCCTTTTGAAAAAAACCAAAGAAAACCATTCTCTAGTCCCATAACCTACAACTACATCCTAAGTGAGCTTAGTAAGAGTTTTGAGGAGAAAGCTTGCAAAGATTTGGTTTGATCATCTTCAAAAAGACTTAGAGAGTGTGTAAGTTCATATTCTAGCTTAAGTTTAGTATGGAGATGGTTATTTAAGAGGTTGGACTATACATGTTAAGTATTGAACCCTTTTATTTTTGTTAAAGTGTTATAATAAATCTAAGTGTTATTTGAAGTGGTTTTGTTAATGGAAATGTGTTAAATGATGTTAGAAGAACCTAAAAACTATGTTATAATAAGTAAAAATCAAGTTTATGTGAAAAGATTGCGAGTTTTGGATTAAAAACCTATACTCTGTAACTTCGCTTGACTCCCACTCGAGCGAAGGATCGAGTGAAGAGCAATTGTAAACTCTCGCTTGACTCTTGTTAGATGTCTGGCTCGAGAGAAGGGCAACACGAGACTTCGCTTGACACTCACTCGATGTCTTGCTCGAGCGAGTTCTAACCCAAGAACCCGCTTGAATCTCGTTCAATATCTTGCTCGAGCGACATACCCAGTTTGTCTAATACTCGCTTGATACT
Organism: Platycarya longipes; assembly: GCA_036559045.1. Classification (NCBI taxonomy): domain Eukaryota; kingdom Viridiplantae; phylum Streptophyta; class Magnoliopsida; order Fagales; family Juglandaceae; genus Platycarya; species Platycarya longipes. The sequence goes on from CM071798.1 coordinate 19,618,492, forward strand.
TTGCTCGAGTGAGTCCCAACCCGAGACTTCGCTCGACTCTTGCTCGATATGTCGCTCGAGCGAGATACCCTGTTTTACTGATTCTAAGACTTTTGTTTGGATAAATGTGGACATTGAAATAAGAAGGAATTATATGTCTTATTTAAGTGTATAGCATGTGTAAAACACTTGGCAGAATTTAAGATACATACATATGTGAGTATGTGATAGTTTAAGAGTACATGCATGTTTTAATATGTGGTGAGATTTAATAAGAGTGATACATCATGTACTTGAGAAACATTCCTAAGAATAAGAAAAGAACAACTAAGAATAAGAGATATGGATAAGTTAGTCACGTCGTGACAGGGACGACGAGATGTAACGCTTGAATGACTGACATGCTGACAGGGACGACGATACGTAATGCCTGTCATATGATAAGAGTGATATGTATTATCATGGGGACGACGAGACGTAACACCCGTGGAAATAATATGATTAGTGGGGACGGCGAGACGTAACGCCCACTATGTTACGTATGTTCCATGTCAAGACAGGGATGGCGAGATGTAATGCCCGGAAGATTGACACGAAACTCATCATAACGTGGACGGCGATACGTAATGCCTGGATGATGCAATGGAGACGGCAATACGTAACGTCCATTGGTGAAAAGAGATAAATATGCTGTAAAAGAGTTATCTGCGATGGGGACTGCGATACGTAACGCCCATTGAGGATAATAATTGAATAAGTTCTAAAAATGTGTTGATGGTTAAGAAAAAGAAACTTAAATTTCATAAGAGTGCAAACCTGTGTAGGTTATTGATAAGTTGCATGAAACATTTTTTTGATCACGTTTTATTAGTTTCTTTTTGTAAAAAGATTAATGATGGCTGTATCTATACTTTATTAAGCTAATTACGTACTTACTAAGATTTCTAAGGAAATCTTACTCTTTTGTGGTTTTATGTTTTTTTCTTGTATGTGTAAATTATATACAGGATGTGATGGCCAATAGGGGGAAAGCCTCGATCACGTAGGACACTCCGAGGAGTCCTGAGGAACTTTTTAAATACAGTCCTTATATAGATTTCACTTTTGCGTCCCTGGGACTTTCTATATATGATCAGCCAGTGGAGTTGTGGTATCACAGTACATCTGCTTTTGCTGAGGAGGAGTAGCGTATAGGTTGCTGTATAACTTTGGGATTGAATGGTTCCCTATCTGTATGTGGGGTTTATTCGACACTACAGGGACAGTATCTTCAGCAAGACCGTTGTCTTAGTTTGGATATGTTCCGTTATAAGAGGGAATTTCTCGAAATTAAGAAGGAACCCAAGTGACCATAGGGATGATCTTTTGATATGTATTTCTATTTGGTTGACACTGATAACCATTTTGGCATGTATATATAATAGTACAATGTTTGATGAATGAAAGGAGAATGTGGAAGTTGCAAGTTAAAATTTGTCATATGTGATCTTTAAAAATTTTTATACTTGACCTTATCCGCTGTGTATAATAAAATTCATATATTTTATTTATTAAGATCTTGATACGTACGAGGGTGAGTAGCTTAATATTACTTATCTTGATCCTTTGCGTTACGTTAAATCCCAGACGTGAGTTGGGGGCGTCACAGAGTGGTATCAGAGCCATTACGTCTTTGGGTGAAATCCAAATTGTCCTAGGAAAAGGGGATCACATGGTACAAGAATAAGTTTAAATTTTTATAAGATTGGAATTGGAGTGAGATCGATGAATAAGTTATACTTTAGAAATTTGGAAGTTTCTAAAGTAAATATAGCTCATGATGGAGTTTGGTATGTTTCAGGAAGATAAAAATGACAAGAGGTCGTCCTGCTTTGAAACGAGTATAAACATCAGCACCAAATCCTCCCCTGGTTACTCCTCCAAGGATTTGAGGAGCAGACGGCACCAAACCCAAACCCACCTTTGGAAGGGGGACTGATGGCTCAGAACTCACCTTTGGAAGGAAGACATGAGGCATAAAACCCTCCATTAGAAGGAGGCCAGGCGATAGCTGAAGCTATTCGGCAAATGACTGAAGTGGTGAGAAATCAGATAGAGCAGAGTCGTTACCGTTAGCGGGATGAGAATAGAGGAGAAACCCAAGATGTCCGTATGAAAAATTTTTAGTTTACCGATATCCGCATTTTATAGGAACGGAAGGAGCATTAAGGGCTGATAAATGGGTTATCGATCTGGAACGTATTTTTGAAGTTAGTGGTTGCACTGAGACTCAGAAGGTGCAGTATGCTGGAGATTTGCTGCAAGGAAAAGCAGGATTATGGTGGGACACGAAACGAAGACTACTGAAGCTAGAGTTAGGAGAAAATGTAGTGCCCTCGTAGTAATGGTTCAAGATAGAATTTGATGATTGATTATTTCTGGAATCGGTGAAGCGACAGAAAGCATTAGAATTTGCCACGTTGGTACAGGGTGGCATGACGGTAGAACAATATGCAGCTTGGTTTACGAAAATGGCAAGATTTGCCCCACATTTAGTGGCCACTGAGAAGATGAGAGCGCAGAAGTTTCAAGAAGGATTGCAGCCACGGACTCATTTGTAGGTGGCATGTCTACGAATGGAGAATTTTTAAGAACTGGTGAACATAGCAGCCATAGCTGAGGCTGGACACAGGAGCGTGATGGCGCAAACTTCAGTAGCTAGAAAAAGAAGATTTCCTTATTCCGGAGGAAAGGATGCTGGGAGGAAACGAAATTTTAGATCCATGGATGGAGGAAAAGGTATAGTAGGTAATTCAAATGTACCGGTTCTGTTTTCAATATGTACCAAATGTGGGCATCGAAACAAAGGAGATTGTAGAATGGATGCTAGGGCTTGCTTCAAGTGTGGCTGGCCAGGACATTTGATTAAAGATTGTCCTCAGAATGTTCCTCAAGGCGTAGCTATTCCAGGAGGAAAAACCAAGGCACTCATGAAAGTTAAAGTTTATGCAATTATGCCAGGAGAAGTAGACATGGAGGCTAATGAGATTATAGATGCTAATTTTATTACTAGTAACTCTCTAACTTTCCTTCTTTTAGTTAATGAATGGATTCTTTGGATCAGTAATAATGACAGTAGGATAACTTTCTTAGGTAAGGTTAAGTTGAAGCAATGCATGGTCTATGCTTTGTTTGATTTGGGAGCAATAAGATCTTTTATTTCATATGAGTGCGTTCAAAGATGTGAATTAGAGGTGAAACCTTTGGGTCAAAAAGTTATAGTAGTCATGCCTGATGGGAAGATAGCAGGATGTCATCAAGTTGTAAGAAATTGTTCTTTGGAAGTTGGGAGTTTTCAGCTAGTCGCTAATTTGATATTATTCCATTTAATAGAATTTGACTTAATTATGGGAATGGACTGGCTAGCCAAGTATAATGCTAAACTTGATTGTCGTAAAAAGGAGATAGTTTTCGACTTATCAATGAAGGAGAAGTTTTGTTACAAGGGGGAGATAATTGATTCTGTTTCTTCCATAGTAATTGCCAAGCGAATGAAGAAAAGTATTGAAGAACGGACAAAAGTGTATGTTATAATAATGTTAAATTCATCGAAAGTTTTTAAGAGTATCAAATGAATTCCAATTGTGGAAACTTTCCCCAAGTCTTTTCTGATGATCTGCCGGGATTACTTCCTGACCGTGAAACGGAGTTCGCTATCGAATTGGAATCCACTATGGCTCCAGTTCATAAGGCGCTTTATAGGATGGCACCAGTGGAATTAGAAGAGTTAAGAGCCCAGATTGAAGAACTTTTGAAGAAATGATTTATCATACCAAGTTCGTTTCCATGGGGAGCACCAATGTTATTTGTAAAGAAGAAAGATGGAACAATGCAGATGTGTATAGACTATCGAGATTTGAATAAGGTCACAGTCAGGAATAAGTATCCGTTGCCACGGATAGATGATCTGTTAGATCAACTAAGAGGAGCTACAGTATTTTCAAAAATAGACCTTCGGTCTGGTTATCATCAGTTAAAGATCAGGGAGCAAGATGTACCCAAGGCAGCCTTTCAAACACGATATGGACATTTTGAAATTTTGATTATGCCATTTGGATTGACAAATGCACTAGCAGTATTCATGGATTTGATAAATCGAATATCTAGACCTTATTTGGATAATTTTGTGGTAGTTTTTATTGACGATATTTTAGTTTACTCCCAAACTGATGTAGATCATAAAGAGCTTTTGAGAATTGTAATAGAGATCTTGCAGAAACATCAACTGTATGCCAAACTTAGTAAGTGCGAGTTTTGGCTACGAGAAGTAAAATTTTTGGGTTACGTGATCTCGAGTGAAGGAGTTTCTGTGGATCCAGCAAAAATAGAAGCAGTAATGGATTGGCAGCAACCAACCAATGCACACGAAGTATGAAGTTTTTTGGGTTTAGCTGGATATTATAGAAGATTTATGGAAGGATTTTCCAAACTTTCGGCACCTTTGACAGCACTAACCAAGAAGAATGCTAAGTATGTTTGGAGGGAACAATGTGAGAAAAGTTTCCAAGAGCTAAAAAGAAGATTGACTACGGCACCAATTTTAGCTTTACTAGAACCTCACAAACCATATGTGATATATAGTGATGCCCCAAAGATGGGATTAGGGCGTGTATTAATGCAAGAAGGAAGAGTAGTTACGTACGCATCTCGACAGCTTAAGGATCATGAACAAAATTATCCCACTCATGATTTGGAGTTGGCAGCCGTGGTATTTGCACTAAAAATCTGGAGGCACTACTTATATGGAGAGAAATGTGATTTTCAATGTGAAATAAAATATCATCCTAGAAAGACTATTGTGGTAGCAGATGCTTTAAGCAGGAAAACTCAGACTGAAGAATTATCGGTGCTAGCAGCAATGTGAGAGATTTTTGTTGACAAGTTATCACAAGAACTCAAGTTAATGGTGATTCAAGAAATTGTTCCTTTAACAGATGAGGAGATTAAGGAAGGACAACAAAGGGATGCTAAGTTGGAGACGATGAAACAGCAAATGCTGGAAGGAAAAGGGTCTTCACACTATATGATTTCAAGTGATGGAATGCTATATTTTGGAAAGAGAAAAGATTGATGAAGGAAACTCATGGTACACCATATACTGCCCATCCTGGAAGTACTAAGATGTGTCAAGATTTAAAAGAAAAGTTTTGGTGGGAAGGCATGAAGAAAGATATTGCAACCATTGTAGCTAAATGCCCAGTATGTCAGTTAGTGAAAGCTAAACACCAAAGACCAGCCGGTAAATTACAACCCCTACCAATTCCTGAATGGAAATGGGAGGATATATCTATGAATTTTGTGGTAGGATTACCAAGAACATCGGTAGGGAAAAATGCGATTTGGGTAATAGTTGATCGGTTGACAAAGAGTGTTCAGTTTTTGCCTATTTCAAACACGGATTCTATGGAAAAATTGGCAAAAACTTATGTAAAAGAAGTAGTTTGTTTGCATGGAGTGCCCAAGACCATAGTATCAGATAGGGATCCAAGATTTATATCTTGATTTTGGCAAAGTTTACAGAAGATGATGGGTACCAATTTAAATTTTAGCAGTGCATATCATCCTCAAATGGATTGGCAAATAGAAAGAACTATTCAGACTTCAGAAGATATGTTGAGAGCTTGTGTATTGGATTTTGGTAAAGATTGGGAGAGTCTGTTACCATCAATCGAATTTGCTAACAATAATAGTTTTCAAGCTACCATACAAATGGCACTTTATGAAGCACTTATTGGAAGGAAATGCCGGTCTCCAATATATTGACATGAAGTTGGTGAAAGCAGAATTTTAGGACCCAAGTATTTACAAGAAGTTAAGGAGTAGATTACAAGGATTAGAAATCAAATATAAATGGCACAGTAGGCAAAAGAGTTATGCAGATAATCGCAGAAGAGCCTTAGATTTTATGGTAGGAGACTGGGTGTATTTGAAGATTTTGCCTATGAAGAGAGTTATACGATTCGGCAAGAAAGGAAAGGTAAGTTCTCGTTATATTGGACCTTATGAAATTCTGGAAAAAGTATGTCCAGTGGCTTACTACTTAGCATTACCTGATGCTTTGCAAGGAGTCCATAACATTTTTCATGTATCTTCCTTGAAGAAGAGTTTAAGAAAGGAATCAGTAGCGGTGATGGATCCGAGTCCTATTAATTTGCGTCCCAACTTAACCTATGAAGAGTGGCCAGTAAAGATTGAAGATGCGAAAGAACATACCCTTCAGAATTGCAGGATTTCATTAGTGAAAATGCTCTGGAACAATCCAATTTTTCAGGAAGCTACTTGGGAACGTGAGGATGTGATGAGAGCTAGTTATCCTCGTTTGTTTAAAACTTAGTTATTTTAATTTGTGTTTAATGCTTGAACTCTGATATATGTATATAAATCTATTTGTATGATGTTTGTGTTCTTTTAGTATCTATAGTTTTTGATGATTAGTTTTACTCAAGATTATGGCTCCAAAAAGAAAAGCACAAATGTCAGTCACTCTTGTAGATCAGTTAAAGGAAAGATCGGAAAGGATTAGAGAGATATTTCGTAGGGAAAAGCTGAAACAATGGAAAGCAGAAAGATTACGTTGGTTAAATAAGAGTGAAAAACATAGAACATATATCATGGACATAGATGAAAAAGATAATCCTATCTGTAGACAAGCTTTGCCAAGTGAGGAGAAGTAACCCACTCAAAAATGGTTGCAAGCAGAAAGGGAATTGTTGAAAAGAGAAGATAAAGGAAAATCCATCATAACGGAGTTATCTGATAGGTCTGAAGATAGAAAACGTCAGTGTAAGGAGGGACCAATCATAGAAGAAACAAAATCTAAAATCCTGCATAAACTACAGGAAATTAGTGTGAATATGTATTTTGATCAGAATGTCGAGATGATCTCTTACTATTCTCAAGATTCACTGTCAAATAAGGAGAAAGTCCCTACTTCTTCAGAAGAATCTACTGTTGCAAGCAACCAAGGTATTAATTCATTGAACCCTTAACTTATGTTTTAGCGATTTCGGAGACGAAATCATTTTTAAGGAGGGGAGAATGTAATATCCCGAAAGTTTTAAGATGAAGTATTATTTGGATTTCTTTAAAGGATTATATTTTGGGTATATTTTCTAGGATAATAAAGTTGGAAACCTAAATGAGAGTATTGGACTTAAAATAAGTGAGATAATATATTAGAGAAAATATTGTGGAGGAATCTTTGAGATTGGAAAAAGGTATCAACTAGAGAAATTCATTTTAAACTTAGATGGAGTTGAATTGTCAAGAATTAGGGTGTAAATGCAAGAGGAAGTGGTTGAACCAAAGATCAAACACTTGGTATACATTCTCGGACCAAACTGTCAAGTTTTAGTGTAATGATCATAAGTTACTCATATGATGTGCAAATGAGATGATTCGAATTCTTATAGAATTATAAGAGATATATCTAAAACTTTTATGTTATGAGTTTGTGAAGATTTGGAAATTATCAATGACTTATTTTGGAATCAAGTGGATAACTCTAGACTGAGCTTAAACCAAAACTCGAGTTGGAGAATATGGATCCAAATGAGATTCTATCCTAACCAAACTAAGAAGTGGCCTTCTATAACTTGTTAAATAGAGTCCTAAGGAGGTTAGCAAGTAACCAAATGAGTTAGGGGAAGGCTAAGGGGTGTGGCTAACTAGATGAAGGCAGGAAGGGGAGATGCATGCATGGGTAGATGAGATGACACCTCATCCCTTATCCTATAAGCCTCTACCCCAACTATTGATCAAATGGTTAGTAAAAATATCTCAAATACTGACCATTAGATGATCATTTCAACTGCAAAGCTTAAGATTTCTGGGGATTTAGTTTAATCATGAAAAAAAAAAGATTTAGAATGGACACCTCATCCTATACAAACCAGAAACTTATGGTTTTTACTAAGTTATCCCCCTTCTCTCCTTCACATGAGTCGACCATCACCCCTATAAATAGACATTTTGGAGTCTTCTAACTCTTTTGGAGAAGCCTAGTACGAAATCCTTTTGAAAGAAACCAAAGAAAGCCCTTCTCTAGTCCCATAACATACAACTACATTCAAGTGAGCTTAGTAAGAGTATTGAGGAGAAAGTTTGCAAAGATTTGGTTTGATCATCTTCAACCAGACTTAGAGAGTGTGTAAGTTCATATTCTAGCTTAACCTTGGTATGGAGATGATTATTTAAGAGCTTGGACTATACATGTTAAGTATTGAACCCTTCTATTTTTGTTAAAGTGTAATGATAAATCTAAGTGTTGTTTGAAGTGGTTTTGGTAATGGAAATGTGTTAAATGAAGTTAGAAGAACCTAACAACTATGTTATAATAAGTAAAAATCAAGTTTATGTGAAAAGATTGCGAGTTTTGGATTAAAAAACCCATGCTCTATAACTTTGCTGGACTCTCGCTCAAACGAAGGATCGTGCGAATAACAATTGTAAACCCTTGCTTGACTCTCACTAGATGTTTGACTCGAGCGAAGGACAACCCGAGACTTCGCTTGACATTCGCTCGATGTCTTGCTCGAGCAAGTTCTAACCCAAGAACTTGCTTGAATCTCGCTCGATACTTTGCTCGAGCGAGATACCCAGTTTGCCTAATATTCGCTTGATACTTTGCTCGAGCGAGTCCCAACCCGAGATTTCGCTCAACTCTCGCTCGATATGTCGCTCAAGCGAGATACCCTGTTTTGCTGATTTTAAGACTTTTGTTTAGATAAATGTGGACAATGAAATAAGAAGGAATTATATGTGTTATCTAAGTGTATCGCATGTGTAAAACACTTGGCAGAATTTAAAATACATACATATGTGAGTATGTGATAGTTTAAGAGTACATGCATGTTCTAATATGTGGTGAGATTTAATAAGAATGATACATCATGTACTTGAGAAACATTCCTAAGAATAAGAAAAGAACAACAAAGAATAAGAGATATGATAAGTTAGTCACGTCGTGACGGGGACGACGAGACGTAACGCCCGAATGACTGACGTGCTGACAGGGACGGCGATACGTAACGTCTATCATATGATAAGAGTGATATGTATCATCACAAGGATGCCAGGACGTAATGCCCGTGGAAATAATATAATTAATGGGGACGGCAAGACGTAACGCCCACTATGTTACGTATGTTTCGTGTCAAGACGGGGATGGCTAGACATAACGCCCGGAAGATTGATACGAGACTCATCATAACGGAGACGGCAATATGTAACGCCCGCGTGATTGATGAGTTATATGCAATGGGAACGGCGATACGTAACCCCCATTGGTGAAAAGAGATAAATATGCTGTAAAAGAGTTATCTGCGATAGGGATGGCGATACGTAACGCCCATTGAAAATAATAATTAAATAAGTTCTAAAAAGATGTTGATGGTTAAGAAAAAGAAACATAAGTTTCATAAGAGTGCAAACCTGTGTAGATTTCACTTTTGCGTCCTTGAGACTTTCTATATATGATCAGCCGGTGGAGTTGTGGTATCACAATACACCTGCTTTTGTCGAGGAGGAGCAGCGTATAGGTTGTTGTATAACTTTGGGATTGAATGGTTCCCTATCTGTATGTGGGGTTTATTCGACACCCCAAAGATAGTATCTTCAGCAAGACCGTTGTCTTAGTTTGGATATGTTTCGTTATGGGAGGGAATTTTTTGAAGTTAAGAAGGAACCCAAGTTACCATAGGGATGGTCTTTTGATATGTATTTCTATTTGGTTGACACTGATAACTATTTTGGGTATGTATATATAACAGTACAATGTTTGATGAATAAAAGGAGAATGTGGAAGTTGCAAGTTAAAATTTGTCATATGTGATCTTTAAAATTTTTTATACTTGACCTGCTATGTATAATAAAATTCATATATTTTATTTATTAAGATCTTGATATGTACGAGGGTGAGTAACTTAATGTTACTTATCTTGATCCTTTGACTTACGTTAAATTTCAGATGTGAGTTGGGGGCGTCACAGAGTGGTATCAGAGCCATTATGTCTCTGGGTGAAATCCAAATTGTCCTAGGAAAAAAGGATCACATGGTACAAGAATAAGTTTAAATTTTTATAAGATTGGAATTGGAGTAAGATGGATGAATAAGTTGTAGTTTAGAAATTTGGAAGTTTCTAAAGTAAATATAGCTCATGATGGAGTTTGGTATGTTTCAGGAAGATAAAAATGACAAGAGGTCGTCCTGCTTCGAAACAAGTAGAAACATCAGCATCAAATCCTCCCCTGGTTACTCCTCCAAGGATTGAGGAGCAGACGGCACCAAACCCAAACCCACCTTTGGAAGGGGGACCGATGGCTCAGAACCCACCTTTAGGAAAAACAACATATAAGTAACGAAATCAACATGCTCTCAACCACACATAGATAGACCTGACAAGCCCGTCCTTTCCCAAAACGGAACGCATTTACCCATATATGCCAAAAACCTGATTTTTGGCGTACGGCACAAACAAAACCATTTTATTTATTAAGTGTATATCATGGTCTTCCTTAGGGACCATCCATGCATCCTAGCTCCATTTGTCACACTACAAGTTATGATCGTGCATGTGAATTCATAATAGGCGAAGTCCAGCTCTGCGTCGAGCACGTACCCTGACCAAGCATCCCCTAACTCCCACTAGCAAAGGGGCCACAGAGTCAGCACGAGAGCGTTACTATCTCATTCGATCACATTATCACCCAACGACAACCCAAAGGATGTCACTCAGTTTTAAACGCTCCCAAGTGACTAGAGGAGCTCTACCAAGATAATACATCATCCTAACTTGGGGTCGGGATACACACACGCACCCTTATATATTTCAACAATCAACATGGCAACATATCACAGTTAAATGCTCACAACAATTAAATAAAGATGCATATACATGATAAGCAGTTATCGGATGACAAGGTAACGACACCCAAAAGAAAACATAACATCAAACATAATCACATTCATAATCTCAAATCACAACCAACGAAACTGCGGGGTGATCTCATCCTCCATTTAATGGCCTTGGGCCCAATCAGCCTACTCTTATTTTACTATTATTATTAATTGTCAACAAACACTTCGAACTGCAATTTAAAGGTTAGCGCAAAATCAATAATTAAATAAAATCACAAATCGCATTGGACAGTTACTCACAACACGTCGGATAAATTTTGGAGGAACATGCGAGCGTCAAGATACGGTCCTGCGTATCGACAAGCGAGCATGTCGCTACGTTACATACAATCATACCAACATTAATAAAATATTATTTATAATAAATAAATAAATAAAAGTGATAATACATAAATAATTAATCATATGAAAGGATTAGCTCACCGAGGGGTTTTTTAAGGGGGTTGTGCAAAGAAGGGACAGCGACGACGAAGAAAACAGCGACGACAAGAGGGTTTCATAAGCTCATGGATTTGGGGTCCTTTCTGGGCTTCAGGTACTAATTTTCAAGTAAGGCAGCTTGGTTAACTTGTGAGGCTAACTTGAGGTGGTGGGTGGCGGAGCACAGTGACAAAACGCCACTTAAAGTTTTCGGGTTAGGGAAAGGAGGTAAGGAAACTCGAATTTGAGCTTTGGGTGACAAGAGAACTCGGTTTGGGGTGGATTTTAGAGACATGGGGTTCATTCTATTTATGGGCAAAGAGGTGGTTCACAGACCACACGATGGGGCGAAAATGGTTACCGCGTGGCACTCGATAGATGAGTCAAAGCATGCGCAGCTGCCATGGCTGGAACACTCGGCTTTTCCAAACCAAAACAGGGGAGAAAACTAGGGGCTCGAAATTTGGTTTCATGAGAAAAGAGAGTATTTTTTAAGGTACTTGGCTGATGAAAATGGGACAAAACCACAGGTGTAAGGCTGGCGAGATAGCAGGCTTGGAAGTGGTGGATGCATGGCTAAAAAGGGTGGCAGAAAATAGTGACCTTGTGGCTTGGAGTTCACAAGTCTGGGAGCCAAAATGTAGAGGAAAAGAAAACAAAAAAGAAAGAAGAAGAAGAAATGAAGAAGGTAGAGGCAGCTGGTGAAGTAGCGATGGAAACCTAAGGATTTCACTTAACCCTTGTGCCAAAATGGTGCCGTTTCATGGCTAGAAGGGTTGGGTTTCACATGGGTTGTGGGTTGGGCTTCTCTTAGCTCAAAACAAGGCCCACACAAATATAAGAAAACCTAATAATAGACATTACAAAACTAGCCCACTCAAAAATAACAAAACTAAAGAAATAAAATCCAACACATTAAATTAAATGTTAACATAATAAAATAAAAGAGATTAAATTCAAACATTAATTAAATATGCCACAAAAGAAAATAAATTAAAATAAGATAAAATGACTCCACATTTAAACATATGAATATCCGAAATATTAATAGCAAAATAATAGGTCCAAACTAATCTAACAATTAACACTTGTAGAATATAAGGACAATAAAATAACGTGATCTCACACTATAAATAGAAACCTCCCCCATTGAAAAAAAACCATTCCACAATCGAGTTACCCTCTTCCCCTTAGCTCGAAATTGAGTTCATTATCTTTCAAAACACCATCCTAAAGCCCTTCCTTATCCTTTTTGGTGAGTTTTTTGGGTGCCATCGTGCGTCGCCTCGCCTCGAACCTTCGCCTAGTACGACCCTTTGGAAGTGGTGTAATCCTCCCTAATCTCGTCACCTAAAAATGTGCCCTTAAGCCAAAAAATCTCCCAACCCGCAAGTCTAACACCCTAAATCTACCGTTGTCCCATGAATCTACCACTATCCCATCGTTGCGCTGCCACTCTTGGCAACATCTCGAAGAGCCGATCTGATCGTTGATTTTTTTTGTTTTCTTAAAATTATATTTTATATCATATTTTACTAATGCTTGTAAATCCATACGCGATGTAGTGACACGCTCGCTCAATGTTACCCAGGATGTGAATCGGTGCTCGCTCGTTCTTCTAGAGTCTTTGCCCTAACGCATTGTAAATAGCCTTTCGATGCCACTTTAGGGTTATTAAACTGTATAATTGGCACTAATGTCTATTCACAACCTGGTTGGTTGGACTGGGCCTTGGGCCTAGTGAAGCATTAGGATTAAAAATAGTAGGTTGGATGGTTTGGACCTGAGGTCGATAATTGGAGGATGGGAACACACATGTAGTTGGTTGGTTGTGAATTGAGAATGAAACTTTAGTTGTGAAATTGGAATGTGTTTATGTTGTTGCTGTATATGCTTGTTGAGTGTTTTTGACATATCATCCAATAACTGTCTACTATGCATATGCTCATTTATTTAATTGTTATTATTATTTAAGTTGTGCTGTGATGCCGTGTTGTATGCTTGAAATTGGGTAATGTTGTGGGTCATAACATTTGGGTGTGTGCATATCACAACCTTAAGTTAAGATTGGGCATTATCTTTGTAGAGCTCCTTTGGTCACTCGAAAGTGTATAAACCTGAGTGCCATCCCTTAGGTTGTGGCTGGGTGATAATGGAATTGGATGAGATAGTAATGCTTTCATACCGACTCCATGACCCCACTGCTGACGAGGTTTAAAGGATGTCTAGTTACGATACGTGCTGGGTGTGGAGCTAAGCATCGCTAGTTACAAAGTCACATGCACGATCGTTACCTGTAGTGTGATGAAGGAAGCCAGGATGTACAAAGACCATGGTGTGAACTTAATAAAATGAATTTGATTGGTGGGCCATAACAGGATTTTAGCGCGTGTGGGTAAAAGCATCCTTTTCGAGGAAAAGGACGAGATTATTTCTTGTTATCAATTGATTTCATATATATATATATATATATATATATTCTTTTTGAGTGTTGATTTTTTGCTACTTACTGAGATTTTATCATCTCACTGTGTTTTCTTACCTGTGGCTCCATTCTTATGGAACCGTAGATTTTGATGTAAAGAACGAGGTTGAGCTTGAGGGGTTGACTCTGCTAGAGGAGTAACTTGTGGGTGTTGATTGAGACTACTAGATTTTATAATCCCCATTCTATGTCATGTATTTATTTTTATTTATTTATTTACTGGTTATGATGGATGACTGTATAATCTATTATTGGAGAATTGTTCGATTGGATTGTAAACTTTCAATTCTTGCTAGTACTAGATTTGATGCCTTTTATTTTTCTACTGGGAATTTTATTTGCACACATTTTTGTATGTTACACACACTCTGAGCACTTGGCGATGGGGTACGTGATCCATGCGGTCATCATCCTAGTATCACAACTCTCACTATATCAAGTGGGGGTTGAGGGTGCCACATCTTGGGTTTCATGTATTGATCACCAAAGAATTACATTAGTTATGGTCACCATTACCCGAACGAAATATTCATTTAGACGATTATATTTTGTGCTCATGCTTTTGATCATCTATATATCAACCTAGCTATTTTAGCAATACATTCTTGAGGAATATATATATATATATATATATATATAGGCATGCACACACACACATATAGGTCTTCCATATCGCATTCTATGCTCTTCCTCTGTATCCTACAACAAAAATGATTTTTAGTAGTAGTTTGGAAATTATGATAGTCTCTAAACCATCACCAAAAAGCAGTTTTTGGATTTTGTGAAAACCATCACTAAAACTAGATGAAATTCTTTTGACGTTAAATGTAGGAACATTTATGTTCGAACGTCATATAGACATTTGAACATTAAGGCTACTTATGTGCAAACATTAAACTTTTTGGTGCCAATGACTTATGTTCGAATGTTAATTTAAATTTTGAAAATATTACTATAGTTTAAGATTTATATAGTCTTAAAATTTTCTAGTACGTACTTTGTGAACAATTATGACAGTGTAATATATATTAATATATAAATAATTTGTAAAATATAAATATTTATTTATTTATATATTTAAATATATATTTATGGCTATATATATAATTTGTTTTAAGTATTATGCTTATATATATATAAGCAGGGGGTAGGGTAGGGTAGGGTTAGGCCTTTCCAACACCCCGCCTCCACTAGAGGAGCTAGATGTGAGGCTCTATATTTCCTTAGTCAAGATGTCAACCTTCTTGCTAAGTATATCTACATGATGGGCAATCCTAGTGACTATCTACTCTACAACTGCGATTTGTTTGTCGATCTCTACATTGATGTGCACAATAAGTTGTGAGATCAGCGCATAAACCCAAGCAGGCCGCGTGTAACACCCCACTCCCGAATATAGCATTTTAAAAATATTTTAGGGAGCCAGTGTGCTACTAAAATTTTTCTTTATAAAAAGGCACCAAATACGAACGTTTTTAAATAAGTGAAACAATCTTTATAAAACTAAAAAGAGTCACCGGAAGTATTTGCTTAAAATAAAATGTTGATATCACTCATATTTACAAAAAAATATTTCAATCACTTGAACTACAAAATAAAACTAGTACACTGTCTAGGCCTCTACATCACCTCCCTGAATGAAACATAGAGCAACACATCACCTATGATGATTTTTAAAAGGAAACATAGAAATATAGAAAAAAAAATGAGTCGAATACTCAATAAGCAACACATCATACGGTAAAAATAATACTCATTGGTTCTCTCAAAACATGCATACTTATAGATACATACATAATAATATGAATATGGATTTTTCATAAATGCTAAACATGACTTTTTCATAAACGCTGAAAGTATGAGATTTTTCATAAAAACATGATCTTGCTTATCATAGCATATCATATTGTTTTGTATCATAGGCCATTACCCACCGTTGACCTCCGTGAGTTAGTGTTAGCGAATCCAAAAAGATTATGATTCTGTCCGTGGCCGCGGGTTGTGGAATCCATACATAAGGAAGACATACTGGGTGCACTACCAGCATGTACGACCTAGTAATACAATATGCCTATACATAGGTACCGACTTTATATCATACATAGGCCACTTACATATTTTATCATACTTGCATACTTATCATAATATAGATTTAAAAAGAAATCGCATTCTTTTATAACATGTCGTGATGCATGATTCCTCACATGAATTCATAATTTTTCATAAATAATTTTATACACTCTCACATAGAAACATGACTTTTCATAAATAACTTTAATGCATAAAATCATGATATTTCATAAATGTCTTAATGCATAAACTTTCTTATAAAAATCATGACATTTCATAAATGTTTTTAATGCATAAACCATCTCATAAAATCATGCATGAGTTTTCATAATTTTTGTATCATGACTGGGTACATAAAAAGGGGTTTCCAAATAATGGCCATACATACATAATATTTTTAGAAAACTTGTTTAACGTACATGCGTGAAAAGTATGATCATGCTACTTACCTTTCAGCGCTGCTTTCAAAAAATCACGTCGTAGCTCGCAACCTATATGAGACACTAATCGTTACTAATTTACTAGATAAACATCATAGCAAATTCAAAACAATTAAAATCATAATTAATATAGGGGCTACACACCATTGGTGGAGACAGTCGGCGACACAGGGGCTAACTGGACTATTCAGCGTTTTCTAGGTGGTTTTCCGATGAGCTAAGGTGTTTGGTGGTGGTTGGCAATGGGTGAGCACTTGCTGCTTTGTTTCGGGTGGCTAAAACAGGGGACATTTTAGAGGTTCCCTGCTGTGGGCTTCACGGTGGTTGTACTCCTCTCAGTTCAGGTCAGTGGTGGCGTGCTATTATCGTCGGCAAGGGTTGAATGCTTGGGAAAGAGAGGGCTGGGCTATATTTTTGTGGCTGCCTAATGGTGTGTTAGACGTGTGCATGTATTTATAGATGACTAGGTGACCTTAAAGCGGAGACATGCATGCATGGGGAAGGAGTTTGAATTTTGAGTTTGAAGTGCAAAACTGATTTTAACTAAGATAAAGTTGTGAAGTGTTTGAGTTGGGATATGCTTCGGGTACGATTCGGAAGGCTTGAGTTGAATGTTTGAATTTAAGATGGAGGTTGTTCCGGAGAAGATGAGAAATTTTCGAAATGTTTGATGGTTGGTTTTTAAAAACAAATTGATCAATCTAAGGAAGGGAATATGGCTAGGAGAGGATTTTAAAATAATTTAAATCACTATTTTAAAGCTTATCAAAATATCGCGTATGAAATAATAATAATAATAATAAATCATCAAATCTTAAAAAAAATTGGGGTCAAGATGTTACACCGCGCATCTCCCCAAGTTGTACTCGTCGTCTGCTGACCAGTACTGCTAATGCCGAGTCCATGTTGGGTCAGAGGAACAAGATCCACTACACTGGGTGGTTGACGTCAATTATGCCCTTTCCCCTTTCCAATGCTATGATGATGTGTGCTCATGTTGAAAGGGCCCATTTAATTTGTGACCCAGTCCTCCAATTGGAGTAACACTCTTCGGGCCAATAATAGTCAGTTGATGATGACTCCGTATGGGCGATTGTCCAGGGAGACAATGCTTGCCTTGTAATGTATCTTCTCAAAGATGCCTAGTGATAAGTTGATATAATCTCCACATGCCATTCGTATTTTAAACTGAGCACGCTTCTAACTAAATGTGGTCTTATATGCCACAAGATCCAAATTTATTGCAACAATAAGTTGCAACATGCAGAACAAAGGCAGCTGATCTATCTGGTTGAAGGTGTTCTTCCTTAAGGGTGGCATGCAGTCTCACCCGATGAGGGTGTAGAAATTCTCATCTTATTCTTCATCTCAAGCCTTAGGGTCAATACCCCCAACCTCCAACTGGTTTGCATCTCTTGCTAATGATGACTCAACTAGGCCAATTGATTATGTAGAAGTGCCCACATCTGCATCGGATGTGCCGACAGCTGTTGTAGATTTGGTTGCAAGTGTTGAAGATGTGCCTACCACCCTTGCCTAGTCAAGCTAAGCATCTTTTCTAGTCGATGTCTCAAGTATGCGACAAATCTCGAGTAGCTCATCAATCACATCCACAGATATCTCAAATGCAACACGAATACAATCACGGTATGGGAGGATGCATCCTAAGGCATGGAGTACATCTCAACATAGAACTCTTGAACCATTGAGGGATATGCCTTCTCCCTCACTGTGCAAATATTTCCCTAACCTCTGTTGAGGAAGACGTCTTTAAGGCTCTCTTCTACTCCCCTCTAAGCTCGTCAAACTTGTTTATGAGGATTTCCCATCTTGTCATAATTGTCCAACCTCGAGCCAAGCAATGTTCAAACCAGCTCCTTCCCTCCCTAATTTTCTCGTATGCATAGGATGAGACATGTCCCATAAAGAAATAAGAAAACATAAAACATTAGTACTATAACGTAACCATCTTAAGTATTGTATCTAAACTATCTTGTATTTATGTTCAAACATATACAAATAAACGATTGAACGTATACAACACTGATGTTCGAACATAAAAAATGTTACGTTTGAAAGTTAGTTTCGTATAGGAGACGCTTTTGAACGTAAACTGAGTTACGTTCGCAGGTTATACTATAACACAGACGTTCGAACTTAGCAACATTTACGTTCGAACGTGTTATAAAAAAACTAACAGAGTAATAGTTACATTCAAACTATGTATGTTCGAATTTAAAGAGTGGTAAGGAAAATTTAATTTTTCTTTGTGTTTTTCATGAACTACTTTTTTGTAAAGATGTGTTGTTTAGTTTGAACTAACTAGCATTGTATTTTTTTCAAGGATTATTTATTGGGGCTTGTTGAAGCATTTGATTTGTCTTGTTATTTGTTGGGATAGGTATATTTTAAAACTTTGTGAAATTATTGTAGATCTTATTGTGAATATCTATTGAGGATGTTAGGATCAATATGTGAAATCATTGTGAATTTGTTTGTGAGTATGTTGGGAGTATGTGAAATTACTTTGAATTTGTATGTGAATATTTGTTGAACATGTTGGGAATATGTTAATATATTGTGAATATTGTTTGTGAATATTTGTTGAATATGTTGAGAACATATGAAATTATTGGGAATTTGTTTGTGAATATTTATTGAATATGTTGCGAATATGTTAATATATTGTGAATATTATTGTTTGCGAATATTTATTAAATATGTAGGGAATATGTTAATATATTTTGATTATTGTTTGTGAATATTTGTTATATAGTTATTTTTTTTATATTGTCATTTGTGATAATTATTTGAGCATTAGGACATATTGGGAAAGCAAAGAATTCATAAACATCTAACTAAGCATACTAAAATATTAAACATTGACTAATTAAAATAGATTGATTTCCAAATTTTGAATAAATAGCTTACTAATAAGATACTAACAACTTATTAAAATAGAATACCAAATAGGATAAAATAGAATACCAACTAGGATAAAATAGTTTTGACTAATTAAAGAATATTAAGGACCAATTATTAACTGATCCTAAAAATAAATAACAAATAAATGCTAAGTTAAAATAAATAAAAAATGCGAATATAAATAACTCAATCCATAAGCTAGTAAATATAATATTTCAAGATTAAGTACCAATTAATAACAAATCCCAAAAATAAATAACAAATAAATACTAAGTAAAAATATATAACAAATAAGAATATAAATAATTCATCCATTGGCTAGTAAATATAATATTTCATGATTAAGACCAATTACTAACAAATCCCAAAAATAAATAACAAATAAATCCTAAATTTTTATAATTAATAAAAAAAATAAGCACACAACATATTATTCAATACAATTAAATGAGAGTCGGAATCTAGGAAAAATAGAGAATCTCATAGTAACTAATAAATAACAAATAAGAATATATATATATATGTGTATATATATATATATAATTCTAATCTAATTCCTTTATCATATTAATCTTTTTCAAGGATGCCACCAAAACAATAAGAAATGCGCCTCCCTCCAAGTCCTAAACTTGCTGACGACTCTCCAACTGAAAATCCACTCCTTAACAAGTTGATACACAAGAGACAAACAGTTAGTAGACACCTACTAGTAAGAAAATGTTGTTGATAATTGAACAGATTTTAATACTTTCAAAGACTGTATTTAATAATTTTAAATATACTAGCTGAAGCCTTGTCACGTCGAGGTCGTGGCTTGAAACATGGCCTTGTGGTGGAGAAAAACAGAAGGCATGGCAAAATCAAGGTTACCATTCTTGGTAACTCCATTGAGGGGTGGGTGATAGTGCAACTTCGCTTTCTTCCTATGTCGGCATACTTGTCTGAGCTTATGTCCCATTTTATCTGTGATCAAAGAGAGATGTTCTGAATGAAATTAAGGATCACATTCAAAGTTGTGTACTGGTAAGTTTTTTGCGATAGTAAATTTTTTTAGAGATATTGACTTTTTATATTTTTGACGTAATTCACTCTTTAGGATGAATTTGACCTTAATTTTGGCCGTAGCAAAGATGTATGAACTATGAGTTGATGGTTACACAATTTCGGCATCACAAGGGGCAATGTCATGATCACTTAAAAAAATTCGAGATGTTGGAAGAGGTTGCACAATCCTCTTCTCAAAAAAAGAAGTTAGATAATTGGAAAAAGTGTTGTGATCTTTTTGCAAGTCCAAATATCAAGTATTCTAGATTTATATCATATAATAATTTATATTATATTTATATTCATTCTATAGTATATATATATATATATTATAATTAGCTTTATTAATAAATTTTGTAGAACTTGAGTTCTTTACATGCACAAACTATAACCACTTTGATTATTCATCATTGTGTCTATTCAAGGTCATTCCAGGGTCTTGCTCATAAAATGATAAGTTAAAAACTTAAAGATATTCACTAATTTTTCTCATTTTTTATTTATTTAAGTACTAACATTGTTTTTTAAAAATTGCTAATGTGACTTTGTTGGAAACATAATGCTCCTGAAATTCTCTCTCATTTATGTTTATGCTACTACTCAAACTAATGGGCAAAGTGAGTAGTTGGATCATGTCGCAACAAGTAATTATGTAAGTGATGTTAATTTTTTAAAATAAATTATGCAACATGTGAATAATTTTTTTTTTAATTTCTTTTAATATGTTACTTATTGTGTTTTTTCAATTTAATTGTAGGAAAAATGATGGAGATGTAGTTAGCTTCTGAGGAGTCCTCTCTTAGTAACATGGACATATTCACGTAAGTGCTTGGGACTAAGTCTGGTTTTGTAAGAGTTTGGGTTCTTCTTTCAAGCATCTCAGTTCATCCTCCATGACCTTGACTTTAGAAGTTAATAATCTTGCGAAAGATTTAGATGCGGCACGACAAGAAATTAAGTGTATGAGGTCGAGACAGCAAGAGTCACATTCTCTCTTGGACCGAAGTTTGATTTAAGGACGAGTTTGCAGGAGTGATAGAGAGACCAAAAGGAAAGAATGTGCATTGTAATCTAAGAACAATTATAGAGGGAGATGGTGTTCTAGATGAAATGTATTATGTCATTGCAGCAGGATTGCTCTGTCTGAGAAAGAAAAATAAACAAGTTTTAATATTATGATTGTTCAAAACTCTTATTCTCTAATGACAACTCTATAAGACATTATTAGTTGTTAAATTTATGTTGTAATATGATACAATTTATATGCTTTTTAATTTTTATGAAATTAGAATTTTTGATTAGTACGCTCGAATATAGAACATAAACGTTCAAACATTGCTTTGCATTTGAACCAATGTTTGAAAATATTGCTATTGAATATCAACAAAACGTCTAAATGTAAGTTAGAACCTTCAAATGCAAAAACTAATATATATTCAAATAATTAAGACAAGACGTTTGAATGTCAGAACAACATTCGAACGATAGCTACTTTATGTTGAACTCTATGTCGTTGACATTCGAATTCAACATTCGAACGTCGCCTAAACAGCGTTTGAACGTCACTACGTTTGAACATCACTACGTTTGAACATTAATTGTGAGACTCTAAGTTTTGTGCATTTTTACTTGTTGCTTTTATTCTTATTGTTGGTTGTTTAATTAATTTTAAAATATTTATTTGAGATTTATCTTATTTATTATTTGTGGTTTATTTATCTTTTTATCTGATTACTATTATTGTTGATTTATTTATTATGGTTATTGGTGGTTTGTGAGATCTCTAATTTTATTTAATTATTATTATTAGTTCTTTCAATTGAATAGTTATCATTATTATTCTGGTTTAATAGTTGTAGTTTCATTATAGTTTAATTTGTTGTGTTTTATTTTGTTTCAATGAGGATTTTATTTTATTAGACCTTTTCGGATTGGTTCATTGATTTTAACTTATTAAATTATTAGGTCTTATAATTTTTATTCTATTTTATTTGGTGGTATTTAGAAGAGCTCCAAAATATTATAATTGTACAAAATCATTTTGCAAAGCTGGTTTTAGTTATTTAAAACATTGTAGGATTTTAATTATGTCTTAAATCTCTGATTTAAATATATGACTTTATTCTTTTAAATAATTAGTAAGTTTCATCATTTTAATTAATGATGAGAATATTATTATATAAACTAAAATTTAGTTGAAATAATATTCTATTTTAATTCCTTTGAGTATTTTTAAGTTAAATTGATTTTATGTGTTTTCGGATCAGTGTTTTAAGCGCATTATTTGTCTGTTTGAAAACTCCAACGCGTAGGGCCTATAAATTGCCCGAAGAGGAAACCAAGCCCTTCAATTTTTCCCACTCCTCTTTCTCTCTTCTCTCTCCTCTTTCTTTTTTCTCTCACACGGCAAGCACACCCCCTCTAGCCGTTTGGCATATTTCCCAAAATGCCCCTCACCATTGGCCACCACTTGCCACCGCCCCCCTCATTAGAATCGCCACTCACCAGCGACCCCTCTCTGGTGAACCCAGCCCCAATGGTGGCCCCACCTCCTGCTGGCGAGCCAAAATCCGAAATAGGTTTTCTCCAACCAAACCTTTACCTTTCGTGGCCTCTAGCGCAATTGTGAGCCACCGTCCGACGTCACCGCCCCCACCTTGCCTTGCCGTTGGCAGCTCCCCCCATCTCTTGCATGCAAGCTAGAACTAAAATGGGTCTCCCCCATCACGCACGGCCTACAATTGCCGTGTTTGGCCTCAGCCACCACCGAGCACCACCGAGCACCACCATGAGTTTCCCCTAGCCACTCTCTCTCGCTCCCCCAGCCTTCTTCCTCCTCCCTTGGCTGGAAAGCATGACCCAAGAAATGGGATTCGTGACCTATGGGTTTAGCCACCTAGCGTCGCCATGACGCCACCGTGAGTCTCACATCCGCTACCAACAGCTTCTCCATCATGTCGACAATCACCCTTTAGCTCCACTCCTTCAATTGGGCTACCATCGCCTCTCATTCTCCCTCACTCTCTCATGTACGGATTGCACACTTTTGTGTAGATCCACCACCTTCCGGTAGTTGCACTGCCTCACCACCACCGCCATGTTCCCTTTCCTCAAATGAGTATTCCCCTAGCTTTCAATGTCAAACCGTGAATCCTAGCTTTAATCGTTACTTTACATAGTTGACGTCACTGTATGTGGCATTAACTGCAATGTACAACCATTCCATTGCTACCAACGAACTTCCCACCATATTGGCCATCCTCATGTGACCCAGATCTAGTAACCAAAACCTTAAATCCGAACTCTGAGATATTTTCATTTCGAGGTCATGGCACTGACCTCGACGGAGTGGTTAACGCTCAAGTTAGTGATGTTTTACGCCACTAGTTGTGCTAGGATGCGAGCAACGTACGGTTTTAGCCCACTATGGATCGTGGACCAGCGCGTGATGACCCAATTTTTTATGGGCGTTGTAAGTTATCTTCTGAACTCAACTTTAGGATTTAAAATAATATTTATGGGAGAATGTTGGTTGGGCCCAAGGCCAAGAAATAGAGAATAGGATCACCCCATAGTTCGTGTGGTTGTGAATTGGAAATGTTGATGTCATGTTTGCTTTTCGAGTGACATTGCCATGTCATCCAATACCGGCCTGCCCTGTATATACATTTATTTAATTGCTAAGATTATTCTGTTGTTATGAGATGCCATGCTTGTATTGGAGGATTGGACTATATATATTGATTTGTTGTGTTGGTTTAATTGCTTAATTACTTAAATATGTTGTGATGCCATGTTGTGTTTGGAAAAAGGTGATGTGTGCTGGATTGATATATGGGTGTGTGTGTATCATGATGCCATACTAGGATGGGACAATATCTGAGTGGAGTTTCTCTAGTCCCTCGAGAGCGAATAAATATTGAGCGAAATCTCCTGGGTTGTCGATGGGGAATAACGGGATTGGATGAGATGGTAATGCTCTCGTGTTGACTCCATAGCCCATCTGCTAGCGGGGGTTAGGGGATGCCTAGTCATGGTACGCGCTGGGTGCGGAGCTGGACATCGCCCGTTACAAAGTCACACACATGGTCATTATCTGTAGTGTGACGAAGAAAGCTAGGATGTATGGATGGTCACTAGGGGAGACCATGTTATATACTTAATAATAATACGAAATTGTGTATTGGCCAAAAATTGGGTTTTTGGCATGTTCTGATAGTTGCGTTCCTTTCTGGGAAAGGATGAATGGCATATACGGCTAGATGTGTTCCTTTCTGGGAAAGGACGGCTGGTGTATATGGTCAGATGTGCTCTTTTCTGGGAAAAGACGGTTTGGTGTTTTGTGTTGCGTTCCTTTCTGGGAAAGGACAGTTGGTGTGCGTGTGAAGTGTCCTTTTCTGGAAAAAGGATATATGTGTTTAGGTGTCCTTTTCCGTGAAAAGGATGGATCTATGCTTGCATGTATTGTTGTGTATTTATGGAATGTGTTGGTTGCACGAATGTGATTTTAAACTCTTGGTTGTGTTTGGTTGCTTACTTCCTGAGATTCACATCTCATGTGGTGTTTCCTATCCACCTGTGGTTCCCTTTTATAAAACTGTAGATTTATTGTAGAGGTCGAGTTTGGCGTTGGACCGGCTCCACCCGAGAAGTAAAGTGTTGGAGTGTTGTAGTTGTGAGTTGAGAATTTGTCTTCACCTTATTGGTCAGTTGGATTATTGTAATAATTTTGTAAGGAGTTTTAATTGGGTTATAGATTTTAAATTTCTGGTACTAGAATGTATGCATTTTTCTTTCCGCTGTGAATGTTATTGTACACTTTATGCGTGATGCACACACTTTGGAGCACTTATCGATAGGGTGTGACCCGTGTGGTCATCATCTGAGTGTCTCGTCTTCCATCCGTTCTTACGTGGGAGATGGGGGCGCCACATTAATGTGTGACGTTCAAAATAAAAATAAAGAAAGTCATATTGTTTAGTTCTACGATTAATCAGTCGGTTAAACGTTGAACATTTGGTTATGTTCAAACGTACGAATTTGTGATGGGTTTCAACTGTCACAAAAAAATAACACATTAGAATGTTACGTCTCATGGAAGACATCCAACCGTCATAAAAAATATTTGTATGACACGGTTCAATAATAGACTATCACAAATTTACTTTCAGTGATGATCTTGTGGTGATAATCATGGTGATGGATTCAAACTGTTACAAATTAGTTTTTGTAATAGTTTCCTTATTTTTGGTGATAATTTTGTCCATTACAAAAAGCAAAATCTGTTATAGCCAACTACTCATGGCAAGCTTTAAGTATTACATTTGATATTGGAAGGCTACACAAGTTTTCTGTCTTCAAAGGTCAAAGTCTAGAGTTGTTTTTTATAGTTTGGGATAAGAAAATCTCGCCGGTATGTTCAATGAGCACCGTTGAGTTTATATCATGGGCAACTACAACCTTATTCCTCTTCCAAGATTAACACGGTTTCCTTTTTTCCCCTGTGGATCAGTATGCAGATGTTGGCCGTGAAGAAATTATAAGTTGATATCTACGTATGAAAGCAACAGAAGGAGGATCATACTACTTCTCAAGTAGTCTAGTTAATTGAGCTTTAGCCTAGACCTCAACCTTACTAAGGACTTCAATGAATCCCTAGGTGAGTAATACTAATATATAATTTAAGACCAACCCATTTTAAATTCGAACTCATCATGACCAAGCTAGTACATGCAAAAATACATGAGAGTGAAAAAACCATTGATGATGAGCCACCACCATCAATGATAATTGCACTTGTTTAATTAATATGTTGTAATCCACTATTAATCATCCGAACATTATTTTTTATAAAAAACACAAAACAACTGGTTTGGATTGTTTAGTTTTAAAAGGTCAAAAGAAATACTTCTTCTTGTTTAATTTATATATGTGGATGAGTTAGCTTTATATCATGTCACCATATATGATTTGTGAGTTCAATCTCTCACGAAAAGTTTTAAGCTGCAGATAAGCTTTGTAATTTTGTCCCAACTTCGTGGGAGGTTGCGCATGAGAGAACTTGGGTGGACTACAGAGTCGGATAAGGAAGCATTAGGACTAGAAATTATTAATTGATCTTGATGGAGCCATATTTTCAAGTGCTTTGAGTTTGGAAGATCATCGACAATGGGCAGAGATGGAGAAAGGGAGCCATCAACATAGCCAAATAGCTCATGCCCCTTAAAAAATGGAATCAATTGAGCCTTCCAAAAAAGGTAGTTGTCAAGTGTCACTACAACATATGTGGGCATTTCCCACAAAATCTTTTTCTGCGACATAAGTTTGTGACAGATAGTGGCTTATTACCACAAAAACTCGCTGTAGAAAAAAAAAACGACCATTTTGCCACCAAATTACGTTAGCAAATAAAAACTTTACGGAAAATATTTGTTTTGGGGCAAAAAAATAGGGGATTTGTGGCGACATTTTGTTGCAGCAAATAAACTTACATTTTTGTTAAATTTTCTTTTCCGGTGAGGGAAAGATTTGTGAGGAATTTTTTTTTGCAGGAAATAAAGATTTTTTTGCAGCCATTTATTATTGCGGCAAATAAATCTATAAAACATATTCATGTTAGTTTTTTATGGCGCTGATTATTTTTGCAGGGAAAAAGATTTGGCGGCATCAAACCTATTTTCTTACGATTAGATGTTGTGGTACACGAGAACGTGCAGCTTAGGGCAAAGTAAATTTAATTTTTTGCGGCGCTTTTATGAGTATTTGCGGCGGTCATTAATTGCGGGAAATAATTTTCAAATTAAATTCATAATTCTCTTTCTTCCCATAGTACCCATCTCTCATCTCTCATATCTCTCTCTCTCTCTCTCTCTCTCTCTCTCTTGCAACCATTGCAAGTGTTTCTCCCCCCACCACCAAGTTGAACCAGAGCAACCCTTATGGCACTACCTCATCATAGGGGTTATTATATTAATCTATATTAATATTAATATTATAATTTATATATTATTATTTATATATAGATATAATATATATATATATATATATATGGTAGGGGTTCGGTCCGGTCAGGTCCACAGGGAGAATTCTCCTGGATTGAGACCGGATCGGAATTCTATTCGATCCAGTTCAATCTTTTTACAGTCTTAATTGTGAGGTCTATAAGAAAATAACGTTCTTCGTTGGGTTTCTTTTCCTTGCCTTTCATTATTCTATTTTTGATTGTGAGCTGTGATGGGTATTTAACTTCATCTGATCTTTGTTTTCTCCCCATTTTGTTGGTTACATTTTGTTTGATTTTGCATTTGAATCATCATTTTCAAGCTCTGTTTTCTACGTTGGTTGTGAGGTATAGGTTAGATGGTTGTACAGAGTTGTTTGATTTCACGGTTTTTTTTTTCTCTTTTAATTCTTCTATAATTTTGATGACCTTGAGGATTTTGAACAAACACAAGTAATAATAATAATAAAGAGAGAGATTATTATTTCTCTTTGTTTTCCTTTAATTCCTTTGCAAATAATAGTAATAATAAGAGAGATGATTATTTTTTCCAAGCTAATTATATTTTCCAGGGAGTTTGTAATGGATTATGGGCTCCTGCATTCCTATTTTTAGCTGCAAAAAATTCCACCTTAATTTTTCAGCTATTTATGCTAATTATATAAAATAGTCTTCATTCATTCATATACTTATCTTCTTTATCATCCATTCTGTTTCATAAAATCTCTATTTCTCTTTCTCATCTCTCCAGGTACCCTTTCTTTTATTGTTCTTTTTCCGTCTGCTTTTTATTTTTATTTTTTTATCTCTTTTTTTTGCAGTTAATTAAATTTTCAAATTCAGTGACTTTTCTCTTCAATTAACTTGATTTTGATTAACCTCAACGTTTAGTGCTTAAAAATCTTATTTGGTGCTTCGAAAGCCGAAGTTCCAACGTCGAATTGCATAGGATTTCTATCTGAGGACTTTTGCAGGTAAGTTGGTGTTTTTGCCGGCTAGTGATGCAAGTTTTTGGTTTGTTTGAACTTCTGATTTATACGCATGATCGAAGCATGCTTTTGAAATGAATTCTCTATGCATGCTCAGTTTTGATTGAGGGATTTTCCTTCTACTTGTTTTATTTGCACTTTCCGAACAATGTTCGTAAAGAGGGTTGAAGTTGAAATAATAACTTCACGTATATATGATAATGGGATAAATATTAGTCCAATTTTTTTAGGAATTTTGATTTGTTTTTCTCTTTATTTGTACATGATTAAATTGTTTATATAAAGACAAATCAATAGTTTGTGCGTGTTTGACAAATTTAAAAACAACTCTCCTAGGAATTGTCCTCTAATTCTTTGATTTCGATTGGAAGTTTATAGGATATGGTTCACGGTAAGATTAATTATTGTTCCTATGGGATTTATACGTAATTTGGGGGAATTGCTGCATTTGGAAAGCTTCGTGCAATCAATGAGACGTAAAACTTTAGTATTTGGGGAATCCTATTAGCTTTTATGTCTTTGTGAGAATGAAAGTTTCATCAATCATATTCAATGTTTATTTTCTCATTTGTCATGTTACTTTGATCCATGTCCATCCGGCAGTCCAGAACTTAAGAAATCTATGCTCATGCTATATATCTCTACTCTCATTAATTTAACAAAGGAAGCAAAGAACACACACTAGAAGTTAACAGAAGGAACTCAGCCGCTTTTGCTAGAGCTTAAGTTTTGAAGAATTAATATGAAAATAATAGTCTCCCTATTTCTCATGAATCTCTGTTGATGGGTGCTGTGGAAAATAAATAACCTTGTTGGTCATATTAATATATTTATTGTTTGTTATGTGACAAATCGACAATATTTAGGTAGCTAGATGATGTATATCTGTAAGACTTTTTAGTAGTTTGTGATAGTTATCTTGATAAGGTGACAATATTTTCTGCAAATCATGAATGGTAAATTCTTTGCAGAAAAGAAATACCCATTAGTCGTTTTGGATGAAAAGCTATGATATATGGAATAAATATATTATAAACTTTTGGTTTTTTTCAGATATGAACATGTCTAATAAACATTGATTATGTTTCACCCATTTTCTTTGTTCTATTTACAGAACATCCTTGGCTCCAAAATGCTGAAAAGGCTTCAAATGTTCTGCTTGGAGACGTCGTCAAGTCAAGGCTTAAGCAGTTCTCAACGATGGACAGATTTAAAAGAAAAGCCTTGAGGGTTGGTTGATCATTTCTTCATACTTGTTTTATATTTCAGAGTAATTTTGTTTCTTGTGTTGACCAATTTACATTTTATGATGAAGTGGGTTATTGTTGATTTCTTATCCATTGAAGCAGTTGAAGATGTCAAAGAGATGTTTAAGAAGATGGACACTGATAATGATGGTATTGTTTCAATTAAAGATCTGAAAGCTGGACATAAAAATTTTGGATCCCAACTTGCCGAGTCCGAAGTCCAGATGCTTATTGAAGCTGTGAGTTTAGTTGCTTCCAATTTTATGTTCGTTAATCTCTTCATAACATCAAGGTGTAACTTCTCAAAATCAATATTTATTATCACCATTTTTTAGCCGCAGTTGCCTTGTTTAAGCAGGTTCAACATATTGTTAATATGATCATAGGGCCCATAATAATTGTTCGACCCCTTCTATGCATCAGAAGCAAATATTTTATTATTATTATTTTTATTATTAATGTTCAAGGGGCTGCTCTATTTCTTTGATGGGTTTGTATTATGTCTTCGATTGGTTTGGCTGTTTTTTGCTCTTTGACATGGATAAGGATTCTGTCATTCTAAATATAGACAATGCACTTAAGGATTAGTTTGGTTTCTAGGCATTCCTCATCTTAATGGTAGATTAATAGAAGTGACCATATTTAGATATATGCTTGAGCTGGAACCTTGGACTCAATAGATTTTCCTTGTTCTGTTTTTATAATGTTTGCAAAATTGACCAAAAGATAAGATTATAATTGCATTTCTTCGTGTGGGAGTGGTGAATGTCATCAAATAGCCATTGTAAGGATTTATTTTAATGATTGGGAATTCTATTGGGTTTGCCACAAATCAGTTGGTCATGATTAAACATGACTATTGATGATCTTTTTTTTTTTTTTAATTTTTATCATAAAATCTCATATAAATATGCATTGCTGGTCATATTCAAATAGCACGAGAATATATATGTATATATATTATATATATATGTTATCTGATGGTTAATGACATAGCCGATGACATTTTTTACAAGTACAATTCATGGTGAAGGCATGGAATGCATTTTTCATTCTTGTATAAAATGATGGACTCATATCAAAACAGGTACCAAAATAAGTCATTCAAATTCACTAGTATTTTGGTAGTCCTGGAAAAATTGATCATTATTTTAAGTATTTTGTAGTTAATAGAACATGAGAGCTTATTATAATGTATTTTAATAAAATACTAGTGAAACCAGTGAAATTGGTTCACTGGTATTTTTTTTTTTTTTAATTTTTGCAAAAGACTATTTCCCACAAGTCAAGTCATCGCAAATAGTCTTTTCTTGCAAATATAACTTATTTGCGGCGACTTGATTCGCGGGAAATAGTTTTAATACAACAATTAACCAAGGTTAAGAGTTTATTTGTTACGAAATTATGGCTTTTTCTGGCAACTGAAATTCTCCATAAATGTTTTTTTGACAAAAAATTACTCATTGTGACCATCTTGTTGATAGCAAATAATTATTTGCAACAGTAATGTTTTGTGGAAAATAATGTTTTATAACCACTACAATATAAAGAGTTTTTGCAACAAGAATTTTTTGCGGCAAATAATGTCCATATAAAATGATTTTAAATATATTTAAATGTTAAAATAAGTTTAGAGTATTGGCATTGGATTAGCCAAAAATTTTCTTCAAAAAGTACAACTTTGCACAAATACTAAAAAAAAAGTGCCACATTTGATAAAAAAAATGACACTTAATTTGAAGAGTTTTGATATTTTACTATTCATTTTTCAAGACAAAAAGTAACTTTTTATCTTTTCCCACACTCATAAGTGTCATTTTTGATCAAATGTGGTACTTTTTTTTTGTATTTGTGCAAAGTTGTACTTTTTGAAAAAAAAATTTGGCTAATCCAATGAAATAGCCAAAATTGAAAAAAATTTGTAGGTCTCTCATGTAAAGAAGTTTTAAATTGAAAAAGGTGTTGGGTCCCACATGTAAAGAGTTTTTGGGTTGAAATGAATTAAGAATTTGTGAATTGAGTGTTTAAATGTTAAACTCGATATAAAATTAGGCAGAATTGAGTTGATCTTTGGATTTGACAACCAAACAAAGCATATAAAGGCAACTATCTGTAGAAATTATGAATGTCACCAAAGCGGAATACTCGATCGACAACCGAATATTTTTGCTGGACATCAAATATTTCTGCTGACCGATCGAAGTGCAAAGTCTAATTCAATGCAAGACCTAATCCTTTGCATTATTATATATAGAATTAGGCCTGTTCATCCGGGCCGGGTTGTACCCGGCCCGGTTTGAAATTTTAATATATTTCTTTATTTTAAATTTTTTTTTTCAAAAAGATTGAAGAAAATTTTAAATCCGGGTTCCGGATTTAAGAATCCGAAATCCGGACGAACACCCCTATATAGAATGTCGTAATCTTCCCCCCACCTCCTAGTCATTAAGATCTTTGATCTTATATGAACAAACAAACTACTACAGTCACATTCTCGGGGAAAAAAATGTGAGTCTAAAAGTACAAGCTTTCTAGAATAATTTCACACTTGATCGTTATTAAATATGTACGTCCGTAGTACCCTTGATCGTTATTACAAATTGGTCTTCAAATTAATGAGTATTTTGAGGTAGGCCGGTTAAGCAGGATATATCCAAACATATATATATATATATATATATGTGTGTGTGCGCGCGCGCGCGCGCGCGAGATAAAAGTAACGTGCAAAGTATGTTTATCTAGTTTAATTTCTAACAAAATTTAGAAGATTATTTATAATAAATGGATGATGAACAATTACACTTTTTCATATATTATAAAAAAAAGTATTAAAAAAAATAATAAGATAGTCTCATAAATAAACATAACCTATAGTTTTATCAAATTTGTTTGAGATAATTTTGATTGAAATTTTAATAAAAAATTCGTTCAAAATATTATATTTTTATAATTATAAGACGATGATCTAATATTTGTTTCATTTTGCACAGCCTCAAAAGAGAGAATATTAAAATACCTATATTTTTAGTCTTTGAATTTTTCTAGATCTACATAAAATTGAATCATCCACAGTTTTTTTAGTTATGTGATTCTTTTTAAGAAATAATATAATTTTTTTTAAAAATAACTTATGTAGTTTATAATTTATATAAAAAAATGTTATATTATAATTTATAACATGAAATTTTAATCTTCAATATGTAAATTTATTAGATCATATATATTTTAATTAAATGTCAAGCATATATAATATATTAATTATATTTATTGTCTATTATTATCAATTTAATATAATTATAGTTAATTGTATATACCGTATATTTATCATCTCAAAAAAAAATAATACATTCATTTTAAAATTATAAAATAATTTTTAAAGAATGAAATTTTTAATCATATAATAGGAATAAATTTTCATGAATAAAATTAAACTCTCTAACGTATAAATTAACATCTCTAAGTGAGTATTGCATTATTATATTGTTATGAATGATTTATTTATATATATTGTTATATATTCTATACTATTATTATTATTCTATATTTATTTTACATAAAAAAAAGTTTTAAATGAAAAGTTTATCGTTATAGAAAATTGAAGTGGTGTAATTAAATTTAATGTCAAAAACATTATTTCGGTGATTAATAGAATTAATGGATTATATTTAAAATAATATTTTTCATTAAATGCAGTATTTATTTTAACAAAAATAGATAGAAAGTGTTAACTTTAACAGAAAAATAAAATTTTTCGTTAAAACAAGATTTTCCATTAAATAGCCACTTTATATATATATAAATATATATAATATTTATACATAAAATATAGATTCATGCTCCGATTGATCCCCTAAACGACATATTATCTGATCTTAATTTTTGTCATATCCAGTGTAATTGGTATTGTTTCTCAAGCACAACCTTGATAACTAAACAGACGAGCTGCTTTATCTATATTTTTAGCTGAGTAGACTCAATATTGCCATATATAAAGACTACATTATATAGGGTACATGCATGCCGCATGTGAGTTCAGTTCGGCAAACTAGCGATCATGTACTTTAATCAGCACTTTTGTGAAGTAGTACTTTGTTTGAAATGACAAGTAATACATATGCATGCATGACTGATCACATGAATCATCACCTTTACAATAATGACTGATCACTTCATGAGGTCTAATAACGGCCACACTCCCTCATTCTTTGTATGTATCGATCGACTTCAAATTAATCATCGATGTTGGCCCTAGGTTATATATATATATATAGTAATGTTATATACTATATTCTCATCCTACCGTGTAAGATATGATACATGATTTATCAACAAATAAATGATAAAAAATCATCCAATAAATGGTCATTGAATGATAATGAATGAGGCGAAAGTGAGATAGTAATATAATATATATATATATATATAAAGCTTAATTAGGCTTTTAATTTTAGATTATTTTGTACGTACACATAGGCCAGTTTCTGTTCTTGTTTGCCATCTAGTGGCCGGAGAAATACCTTTTAGAACCTGTAAATTATTTTTGTAAATAATATATATTAAGATCTCGTTTGGGAACACAAATGATCTCATTCAATATCTCAGAATTTCAAAAAAAAAAAAAAACTTCTCAAACATTACTTATCAAACACACTTTTCAATTTCAGATTTTTGACTTTTTCATCTAATTCTTACAAATTTACCAGACTTTCAAACAAAATTAAAAAAAAAAATCACCATTTTCATAAATAATATAAATTATATTCAAACAATATTTTTTTAAATTTTATTCAAAAAATTTTCAAAATCCAATAAAATATCGTAACTCAAATCATTTACTACTACTCATAAATTATTTTATTATTATTTACTGATTTTACATCTCATCTTATTCCTTAAACGTAGGCCTAAGCTGTCATCGTATCAATGGTCTTGCCCTGATGTTCTTGGACAATAAAAGCAAGAAAAATTTCGATTAAGCCATCGAGAATATGTACTGAGACAGCTATCTACCAAATTATATATATTTTTTATTTAATAATTAAGAAAATATTTTTAATGAGTTTGTGAATTTTTTTTAATATTTAAAGAAAATTTAAAAAAATGCTTAAAAAAAAGCCGAGTGCAAAATGGTACCTCATAAAATTCTCAGTGGACGTAGCAGCTAGGGTCCAATAGAAAAATGTCCTGTTAACAGTTTGATCCCTTCAAACTAATCGTTAAAGATGTTTTTCCATGTGGTTCTAAAGTATCTGATGCATGCATGGACAGCATATATTCCAACGTAAGATCGATTAGGTCTAGACAAATTTATTTATAACTAAACAGCTACCTTGCTTGCTAGTAATTCTTTGTGATATCATCGCACTACAACAAATTTGAGATTTTGTGACAAATAAAAATGTCACAAAAAATAGCCGAAACATCACAAAAGATTTTTGGTGACAGTTTCAAACCGTCACAATAAGTGCGTCACAGATAAATATACGTGACACTTTACTATTTAACTATCACAAAAAATATTTTTTGTGACTGTTGGTGTCTTTCCGTTTGATGCAATGTTCGAACGTTAAAATCTTTAGTAACGGTCAGAATGTGTTACCAAAAGTCACGTTCAAACATATGAAATGACGTTCGAATAACAGAATACTTCATTAGACGTTCGAACGTTAATATTTTCATTCAAACATTATTAACATTCGAACGTAATGTTGACGTTCGAATGTTTAATGTTCGAACGTTAATATTTTCATTCGAACGTAATGTTGACGTTTGGACGTTTGTTATACAACATTTGAACATGGCGTAGGAACTTGGAACGTTAATTTAATGAACACTAGAACATTTGTTCAATTAGTTTGAACGTTTTGTCATTATTTCAAACGTTTATTTTGTACATTCGAACTTGTTTGTAATAAAGGTTCGAACGTTGGAAGTATACATTCGAACGTACTAGTCAGAATTGGTAAATTTTAATAAAATTAAAAAGCATACAAATTATATCATGTTACAAATAATAAAACAACAAAAAGCATAGAAGTTACCAGTGCAAACAGTTTGAGATTATATTATCTGTGTTATACATTTTTGTTACTTCTACTAATTTTCACATTGCGTACGAAGTTTCGATGTCTTCCTCATTCGTTCTTCGGGTTTACAGTTTGTAAGGTGACAAACCCTCTTTATGAACACGTATACTTGGAGAACTATAGGGAGGTGCTGCCAAAATTTCTACTAATGTGAGAAGTAAAAGTCACAAAAGCTGTGCAATATGAATAATATAATCTCGAACGGGATAGGACCAACTACCTTATCAAAGATGAAGTGAATTACTTAGACCATAATTTGCATGTGAATTTTAATGTTTTACACTAATAGATAGATTTTTTAGAAATGGGTAAAAGTTGGATGCGTCTGGGCGATAGACTTGGGAATGACTATATTTCCTATGCACGTGGAGTTCGTTATTCTGTTAGCAGAGGAGCCACCTATCCGTGTTTGTGGACAGGGGCTAGGTACCGATCTACGCATTGAGTGGGATCGTGTACACCAGCATGATCCACGAGTTCTACGCGGCGATGTCTACGTTGCCGCACGACTAAGACTCCCATGTCATTGAGATCCATGGGCACTGGATGACTGTCTTGGCGAATGTCATCGTCGACTTGATTCAGATCCGGAATATGCCGCCATAGTCAGCAGCTATACAGCAGGTGGAGGACACAGCTGGTGTACCGGCTCTGTCACCAGATGCTGACGCTGGCATGGCGAAGTTCCAGACTGGACCAGTTCTCTCTACGGGCAGTCATCACCTCGATGACGACGTGATGGGTGACGATGCTGGATCCAAGCAAGAGAGTCTACAATGGGATGAGGATTTATTCATCCTCAAGGGTAGAGACTGAGAGGCGCATGAGACATCAGACTCATTCTTCCAGAATGTGCTCCTCAATTTCTTCCGTATGCTGCATCTTATTGTTGTAGCAAACGTGGATCCCCTGGCACACATGGTCACATTCAGCAAGACCTGTGCCCGGTTTTCGATTAGGTTGGCACGTGGAGACCCGATCGACCTACCATGGCTGATCTTTAAGAGGATCCGGTATGAGGCATGCACTGTCTCAACGAACAACCTCCCATACAGAGTTATCATCACTCGGCTACTCATGGCACATGGAATGGAGCCACGGGTCTCCGAGATAGTGCGACCCCAAATTTGCCTTATCGACATCAGCACGTACAATCGAAGTAAGGGGCAAAGGAGGCGCATTCCTCCTCCTATAGCTGATCTGGTGCCACCTCCCTAGCGTCAGACCTTCAAGCCTGATCCTGCTGACATTGCCGGCACCAGTCGACAGACTTAGATGAGACGGACTGAGGGTGGAGACATGCCACCTGCTTGGCGATCAGCGCGCTCACTGAGCATGTGGATGCTCTTTTGGACCAATTTTCAACTAATATAGACACGTTACGTGTTAAGGTCGAGACTTTGACTGATGAGTTCACATCAGTCAAAAGCCTGATCTAGGACTATGCTTTTTTATTTATTTTTTAAAGTCTTTTTGTACTTATTTTTTAAATATGTACTAGATCAACTTCTCTCTCATGAACTTCTCATGTAATGTATATATTGTTTTTTTTTTAATTCTCAATTTTATTTAATATTAGCTTATCTAAATTTAATTTTAAATCATTGCACTTCATTTCTTTCACAAATTAAATTATTTTATAATTAAATAGAGTACAAAATTTGTATAATATTCACAAAGTCCAACTCGAGTAAAATCTTATTTTAATTTCTTTACATATCTTTTTATTCATGTTTGAATCATTTTAAAATCAATACACCAATAATCAAATCCTACAATATTAAGTAAAAAAAAGTATTAAAATGTTAAGGGTGTCAAAATAAGGTGTCAAAGTATGTATGTATATATATATATATATATTAAATTTAATCTAAACGTTTGAACATTATGAAATAACGTTCGAATGTTGGTGCCATAAACATAAACATTCCAACGTCAGTGATCTCATAGTTCGAACGTAAACTCAATATTCTAACGAAATATCATCTTAGTTCGAACATAAAAAAATTCAGCAAATGTCTTTAGTGACGGTACCAAAAAATCGTCACAAAAAATAGGTTTTGGAGATGGTTTGGAGACCGTCACAAATTTCAAACCT
This sequence comes from Platycarya longipes, assembly GCA_036559045.1. Taxonomy (NCBI): domain Eukaryota; kingdom Viridiplantae; phylum Streptophyta; class Magnoliopsida; order Fagales; family Juglandaceae; genus Platycarya; species Platycarya longipes. The sequence goes on from CM071798.1 coordinate 19,656,232, forward strand.
TCACTAAAGCCCAAATGTGTTGTAGTGTCGAGCAGCTGCCATTAGGGCTGTGCAAAATGGCTTCTGATCCAATCCGACTGGCTAACCAGTCTATTCTCCCATAAGCTGCCTACAGAAACGTCCCTAGCCAATGGCGTTCTCTGCGCCACTCCCTTTCATTGCTACTCCACTGGCCAGGTTGCTTATGTTAGACTCAATACTCGTGAAGATTCATCTCAAGATCTTGACAATCCAACTTAACAACCTCTGAAGATTTCTCCATCAATCTCGCAGATATTGAACTTGTAAAACAGATTTGTAAATTTAAATTAGTTTGTTATGATCTTAAGCTAAGTCTATTAGTAGATTTTTCTGTATTTTAAATTTAAACTTGTAACAAACACATCTGTATTAAACTTGTATTTTATGGTATCAGCCAGAACAAAGGCACACGCCTGATCCATTTTTCATCCCTGTTTCCGAATATTTTTCTCCCCTCTCACAATGTCTTCCAACTCCAACAATGTTGAATCCCTCCCTCACCCAAATACCAATATTTACACTCTTTCTTAGCCTGTTACTGAGAAACTCAATGGTACTAATTTCATGGCATGGAGTATGCAATTCATGGTCTTTCTAAATAGCCATGAACTTGTTGGTCATATTGATGGCACCATCATTGCTCCTACTAAAACAATTGAAGATGAACCCAATCCAGCTTATACAATATAGTTCTGAAAGGACAATTGCGTCAAAAGCTGGATACTTGCTTCTATTTCAGAGAAGTTGATTGCCTCTCTCTATGGAACAAAGACTGCTAAACAGGCATGGGATTCTCTACATACTCGATTTGCATCTGCCTCGAGGTCTCGGGTTGCTTTACTCAAGAGACAGCTTCAAACTTTGTCTCAGGGTAATAAAACATGTTCTGCATATATTGATGAAGCAAAGGTCATTGTAGATCAACTAGCAGCAGTCATCAAGCCTATGGATGATAAAGATCTCATTTCTCACTTATTGGGTGGACTTAAAGTAACTTACACTCCATCCATTACTTCCTACACCCTTTCTACTCGAAATGTTAATCTTAACTTGGAAGACTTTCAAGCTGAACTTTTCAGCATTGAGACACTCTTAGAAAACCAAAAGCAAAATAGTGCAGACTCTCACTATGCTTTTGCTGCTCATAAATCTAAGATGCCTCCTTTCAATAAGAAACCACAAAGATCAGGACAAGCTCCTAATTATAGACCAAATAGGCCATCTGTAGCAAGTCCTAATCATGCCCATGATAATGGTAACTGCTCTAGTTCTATCCAACAGAACACTCGAAATTCTGGAAGACCTGCTTGTCAAATTTGTGGTAAAACAAATCATGTTGCTCTTGATTGCTATGAGAGATTTAACTATGCCTATCAAGGTAGAATTCCTCCTCCTGATCTTGCAGCTATGGCAGCCGAAACAAATGCCCAATTCGATAACCAGGTCTGGTATGCCAACAATGGTGCCAATGCACACATAACCACTAATGCTGAAAATCTCACAACTCATAACCCTTTGAAGGAACTGACATGATCACTGCTGGGAATAGCACAGGTTTATCCATTAAAAACACTGGACATTCTTCTCTTTATCTCAATCAAAAACCTTTTCATTTAAACAATGTTCTCCACTAATGTCCTCAAGCCTCAGTTAATTTCCTATCCATTAATAAATTTTAATGGATAATGATTTCATGGTTTATATCCATTAGCTGGAAATAAGAGCTTCTCAAATAAGGTGCAATGCTTTGCAGTCAAACTAGGAGCCAAGACTACCAAAGACAAATGACATAGTCGACTAGGACATTGTTCTGAATATGTACTAAATAAATTGTTTCAATCAGGCTACTTACCAAGTACTGATGCTTTTCAAAAGCTCTCATTTTGTGAATCTTGTCCTTTAGGCAAAGCAAAACAGTTGCCATATGAATTGTCTACAAGACAATCACATGGTCCCTTAGATCTTATCCACTCTAATGTGTGGATTTCTCCTATAAACTCAGTAGCTGGTTTTTAGTATTATGTTATTTTTGTAGATGATTTTTCTCGTTTCACATGGTTGTATTCAATGACAACTAAATCTCAAATATTCTCAGTTTTCATTACTTTTAAAATTCTGGTTGAGAATTACTTTTCTTCCATAATTAAACAAATCCAAACCGATAATGGGGGTGAATACCTTTCAACTGAATTCAAACACTATCTTAAGGACCATGGAATCTATTATAGACACACATGTCCTTATTCATCTCCTCAAAATGACATAGCCGAAAGAAAACACAGACACATTAGGGAAATGGGGTTAACACGTCTTGCATAATCCAATTTACCTACCTCCTTTTGGCAAGATTCATTCATGACTGCTATTTATTTGATTAACAGATTACCCTCAAAATCATTAGATAATCTGTCTCCATTCTATTTATTTCATAAAACCATTTCGAGATATAGTGAGATGCGTATCTTTGGATGTAGTTGTTACCCTTGTCTCACTCCCTATGAACAACATAAACTCTGTTTCAAAAGTAAGAAACGTGTCTTTATTGGCTATTCTGCTCAACAGAAGGGTTATAGATGTTCGGATTTAACCACTGGACGAATATATATTTCCCGCAATGTCATCTTTGATGAAAGCTCATTTCCAGCTGCTAATATGAAGTCCAACTCTTTGATCCGAGGTGCAGAATCTGACTTTGGTAATCAGTTCAAATTTCCAAGCATTTTTCCTTTGCCTAATATCATAACATCTAAGTCAGGAGACCAACATATTTCTCATGTTTCAGCTTCAGTCGAGGTTGATTCAAATCTCACACATTCACCATCTTCATTGCCTATGAATCCTCCACCTGATACCGAGAATATTGCATCCAATATTCCAACATCAACTCCTAATACTTCCACTCCTGAAATTGTGTCTCAACCAAGTCCAACTTCAGAAATTAATCATATTCCTGAGCCTCTCCCTAACCAACCTCACCACATGCTCACACGGTTCAAAACTGGACTCTCTAAGCCTAAACAGCTCCCTGGCTTCAAAACATTTTACTCAACCAAGCATCCCATATGGGACATGAGTTTGATGCATTAATGGCCAATGGTACATGGTGCCTCTGTCCGAGACCACTCCATCATTCAGTTGTTCGAAATAAGTGACTGTATAAGATCAAAAGAAGGCAAGATGGTACCATTGAGAGGTATAAGGCCCGTTTGGTGGCAAAGGGATTTGATCAAAGAGATGGTGTTGATTTTACTGAAACATTTCACCAGTTATTAAACCATCAACTATTAGACTAATCTTAGCTATGGCTGTTAATTTTCATTGGGCTATTCATCAACTTGAATTTTTGAATGTTTTCCTACATGGCATCTAGATGAGCAAGTTTTCATGGAACAACCAAAAGGGTTCGTTGATCAATCCCAACCAGGTTTTGTTTGTCATTTGCACAAGTCTTTATATGGTTTAAAACAAGCTTTAAGAGCATGGCTTAAGAGGCTTTCTCAAGAACTCATTGAATTCGAGTTTATGGAATCTTCTGTTGATACATCACTATTTATTTATACCAAGAATGCATTACAACTATTTGTTCTTGTGTATGTTGATGATATCATTATCACATAATCAAATAAGGAAGCTATTTCTCGATTTATTGCTCAACTTGGTACTAAGTTTCAACTCAAGGACGTTGGTAGCCTGAATTATTTCCTTGGAGTTCAGGCCTCCAGTGACTTTAATGGACTTCATTTGCAACAAAGCAAGTATATTCTTGACCTCTTGGATAAAAATGGAATGGCTAGAGCTAAGCCTATCTCATCTCCAACAATTTCTAGGAAGAAACTCACAATTTTTTATGGTGACTTACTGATCCGAGTCAATATCATATGGCAGTTGGTGCTCTCCAATATTGCACCATCTCAAGACCTGACATTGCTTACATTATAAATCAATTATGCCAATTCATGCACAGTTCACGTGAAGGACATTGGATAGCACTAAAAAGGGTTCTACGATATCTTAAGGGCACCATTGACTATGGACTCTATTATACTCCTTCAGTCACAGAATTGCATGCCTTTTGTGATTCGGATTGGGCAAGTAACCTAGATGATCGAAGACGCAACAGTGGCTACGGTATTTTTCTCGGCAACAACTTGGTTTTGTGGAGTGCAAAGAAGCAAAGTGTTGTTTCTCATTCAAGCACTGAAGCTGAATATAGATCACTTTCATTAGTCACAGCAGAACTTTATTGGATGAGGATGCTCTTCAAGGAATTAAACATTGCTCTGCCTAAAATTTCAATTGTTTGGTGTGATAATATTGGAGCAATTGTTTTGGCCTCAAATTCGGTTTTCCATTCTAGAATAAAGCATATAGAAGTGGATTATCATGTCATAAGGGAAAAATTCATCAACAAGGATATTCAAGTCAAACACATATCAACAACCAACCAAATTGCTAATGTTTTTACTAAGGATCACACTGCTATGCGCTTTAAATTTTTGAGGTCCAAACTAATGGTTCAACTCCTTCCCATGAGTTTGCAGGGGGGTGTTAGACTCAATACTTGTGAAGATTCATCTCAAGATCTTGACAATCCAACTTAACAACCTCTGAAAATTTCTCCATCAATATCGCAGATATTGAACTTGTAAAACAGATTTGTAAATTTAAATTAGTCTGTTATGATCTTAAGCTAAGTTTGTTAGCATATTTCTCTGTATTTTAAATTTAAACTTGTAACCAACACATCTATAAATACAAACATTTGTTTATTGAGTTAGGCATTCAGCCTACTCCACCAATCTTGTGTTTTATCTTACAGCTTCCAGATCTGCACACTGAGCTCACGGCAATACTTTTTCAGATTTGAGTTATTGGGTATGACTTTTTGCCACAGATCTAGCTTTCAATCTGGATTAGTTGAAACCATACACACATATGGGTATTTAGTTAATGTAAGGAGATTTGTAAATGGGCTGTTAAACTTCATAGACGGTTTGAACTTGTTCAAATATTGCTAATGGATTTGTTAATAGAGGAATCAAGAAAGGGGGATGCTAGGGGCCGGACCGGCTTCTAAGTGTAAAAAAACAGCCCTCCTATAAGGGAATGACACGTACTCAATTACATCAAACACAAGGTGGGCAAGGCCACACCGAATCCACTTGTTTTTGTGTTTCCATCGAAGCCCAGGGTCTGCATCCCAGACTTGTTCTCCTTCACACAGCCCGAACAGCATCACCTCTCTTTCAACCAGACCGAACTCATTTCGACTTTCAACCGCTCATTCCGTCGCACCCCAGTCCGACCCCGACAGGTGCCCTTCTCCTGTGAGATTTGGATTCCGTTTGGTTTCCAAGAAAGCATGGGAAAAAGGAAAATAAAAAAGAACGTTATCATCTTCTTTCCCTCGGTGGTTTCTTGCCTCTCTTACTCACACTTCATGTCTTTTGTACCAAGGCTGCCATTGACATCGTTTGGGTTCCAAGAAAGTAAAGGAAAAATAAAAGAAGAAAACTAGAAACCCTTGGACATGTTTGGTTTTCGAGAAAGTAAAGAAAAAATAAAAGCAAAAATCAAAGTAATCGAAGTGAACTTCTACAGCAAGACCTAATTCCATCCCCATTGATTCCCTAATCTCTCTGCTCAAATGGATTCTCTCTCAATCGCTCTCCCATTTCCCACCTCTCATTGGCCGATTATAGATCAAGTCTCATGGCAACGACTTTTTTCTTTCAATTGGTTAAAAAGAAAAATCGCATGGTGGAAAGAAAATCGATTGATTGATTTTGGGTTTGGTATTGGCCTTTACAAGACCATCAGCACTCTAGGTTTCACTTGCCGGTGGCTTTGCTGGTGAGATCTGTGCCTGCTCAGCCTCGATGCCGTAGATTTTGCTGTCGTATGCATTCGGTGTGAAGGAATGAAACGAGTGGATTTGGTGTGAAGTGTGAAGCAAAATGGAAAGGATCAAGATGGGGGCATGGGTTCTGTGCCAAACTAGGAAAGAGATGAGGCTCAAGTTGAAGAAAGTGGAAAGGGATCAGATGAGGTGCTTCTACACCATGACTTCTGTAGAATGACGTGTCAACTATTTATTGGAGGGTTGTTTTTTTTATATTTATAAGCCCATTCAGTCACCGGTTAATTCTATCGAGAGAAATGCAGTTAGTGAAACTGGGACAACTGGATTTGATGAAACTTGCAAGGATAGGTGAAGACGGTGGTCTTGACACGAAGGCGTTTGAGGGCCTCGATGAGAATATTAGAGCCTTTACACGGCTCTCCGGGAGCAAATCAAGGGATGAAAGATTGTGGGGTGCTGGACATTGTATATCTCTATAGGTAAAGGATCTTTTTCTTTCCGTTCTTACTCCCTTTTTCGAAGATGTTTTCTGCTTTCTTTGATATGCTAACTAAATGGCATGTTTGGTTGTTGGGAACAAAATTCAAGCAAGCCGTTGCAAAAGAGGTTATGGGAAATTCTTTGTTTATCTGGTCATTCTTTTTTCTTTTTAATTACATGTTGAGGAAATATATATGATTCTTTTTTTTCACCATATATATATATGATTCAATCTATCACATAGATATTTATGGATATTTCTTTAAATTTATTGTTTGTTTCAAAGTCCAAATGTTAAAAAAAAGAGAAACAGAGAGTGCCGCTGACCCAACCCGATCCGAAAATATGCAGGTCGAATCTGTTCAGGTTGGCACCAAAATAATGTATTGTTGCACTACAAGAAAAATGAATATTTATGATTGATTATTTATCACGATAATGACTATTTATGATTAAAAAAAACAAAAAAATAAATTCATTTTGATAGGAAACAATCAGTATAGAAGGAAATAATTAGTTTAATAAAAAATAACTGGCTACAAATAAATAATTTTCTTATAATATTGATTTAGGCCCAAACCCAACTCTGGGAGCTCAGGTTGCAACCCTAATTTCCATATTCTTGGTTAGGTTTAAGATCTTACCAATTTCAAGTTTTGATTTTCAATATATTTACAACTTGATCATAGCACCTCGCTTTGAAGTTTATACACATGACATATATTATATATGTGTGTGTGTGTGTGTGTGTGTGTGTGTGTGTGTGTGTGTGTGTGTGTGTGTGGAGACTTCTATTGAGATCGATAAACAATACGTGTGGGGAGGCTATTGAGACCGATAAACAGTTGAAGGAATTTTTTTTTTTTTTTTGAGCAACAATCGAAGGTATTTGACGGATAAGTGCAAATGTGTTTTTTTTTTAATATATCCAAACATTTTTAATAAAAAAATACAGATCATTGATAATCATTACTTCTTTAATAATTGGATGAAAAATAAATCAATCACGTTTTTTGATTAATTTTATCAATTTATGTATGTATATATGTGTATATATATATATATATATATGAGAAATGCTACTTGAACTGAATGATTTAATCGATTAAGCTGATCACTTGTATTTATTTATTTTATTTTTATTTTTTAATTTTATTTTGTGATTAAAAAAATGAATATAAGTGAATTGATATTTTGTGTTATTTTTTAGAAATATTTAAAACTATATAAAAAATGATTAAAATAAAAGAAGAAAAAAAAATTACACTGCATCGATTGGTTTTATCGGTCTTTTATAAGTACTACTAGCATTGTCATATATATATATATATATATATATATCTTACGGTTAAATGAACTGTTGACAGACGTAGATTGACGTGAGTACTCAAACAGGTAGCTCGACAAAAACACAAAATAAACCCGAAGAGGAAGAAGATTAAGAAGTGTATCCCCACCTGACGAAGTGATGGGGCCTTGTCGTACGTACGAAGAGGTGCATGTTAATCTATTGACGTAGGTACAAGCACATGAGGGTCTAGAGCTTAGAAAAGTATTACCCCACACCCACCACTTCTCCCAACTATTCTTTCATTTCCTTTCCTTTTTTGTTATACTTGGAGTACGTAATACTAATGTCAGCGACTAATTCAATTCCTCTATTTCACAGAAATATGTAATCTTGGAGGTCCCCTGCATGCATATGAACGTTATTAATATCTTTCAGAACTTGCGTCTTGAATTTGCTTTAATGATAAAAAAGTACCAGTACTATTGTGTATTAAAACAAAATGAAAAAGAAAAAAATTGGAGACAAGTAAGAGATATTTTGGTGAACCTCGAACACACCGTACGTGATAGAAGATATTAAGTGGTCGAATAAGTTATATACATCTTTTTTAACAGTTAAGTAAATTAGATAAATTAAAAGATTACAAAATATAAAGTCAAGTGGGGTGAAAATTTTCTACAATTCTCTCAAAAAACTAATACATAATACAATACTAAAAAAAAAATCAAATAAATAACTTCTAAAAAGAATGACTTGGAGTAAAAAAAATGGTTTCTGTCCAATTTCCAAACAACAGAAGGACCGTTTAAAAATGATTTTAGGCTGCGGTATAAAACCGCAGCAATGAGATGCGTGTTGCATCGTGTAATTAGTTTAGGTTGATCGCCAGGAATTTTCACGCCCACTTTTCCTTAATCTTTGGTCATGGAAAGCAGAAAGATAAGAGAAGTAGCAACCAAATCCGATACTCAGGCAGGTGGCTCACGACGACAATGGCAGGGTGAGGTTCGATAGAAGATATTAGTTTAGGTCTCAACCCACGCGCCGCCTTGAACAATCAAGCAAGGTGAGGTTTGATAGATCGGAAACTTCCGAATACCATAGAGCCACGCGTGGCTTCAGAAAACTCACCAAACTGCCAAATTGTGTGGCCAACATGCTCAACAAGAACTGTACGTGACCAATGCGCCGAACTAAATAGCAGTCCTCTACCGCTCATGTGTCGATCGGCAGCTAGAAAGGTCGATGAAGGCGCGTGTGACGGTTAGAGGTGGCCGGAAATCAGCAGATTGGAGGTGGCCAATGCTAATCTTGGAGAACAAAAGAGAAACAAAAAAATGACAGAAAAATAAATGGGAATGTAGGAAGAAAAGTGGAAGAAAATGGGAGGAGGTGGTAGAAGCCAAAGCTCCGACTTTCCTCCACCCAAGGAAGAGGCTGGAAACTTGAGAACGTCGAAATCGTCTGCTGGAGAGAAATAAGAGAGAAGGGAGAGAGCGCTAGGTTTTATCGTAACACTTGGATAAGTTATATATAGACATATATACATATATATACATATATCGAGTAATGATATACTGAAATTCTTTTCTACATTTTTCTATATAATTAAATTTTGAATTGAAGATATTTCTATAAAACGTTATTATTATTAAAAATTATTGTATAAAAATAATACTCCTTACTTAAAACAAAGTTATGTAAAAGATTGTGAAAATTATGGTATAGCATTTTCCATATTTAATGGGCATATTGGCACTGAGTTAGCTCCTTTTTTGTTTGGATTGTAAACTTTCATGAAATATTAGAAGTATTTTCATTCAACTCAATTAGTTTAAGTGTGATCTAGGTTATATTGGTCCACCTAGTTATTTCTAAATTTCTTTTTTCTGCTTTTTTTTTTTTGGGCATGTATATAAGAGCACATATACTCTGTTTTGAGGTTAATGCAATTTTACGAACTGCACAAAACCCCTTAGATCAAACTTTATCATGAAAAGGTTTGATTTTTGTGTAACATTAGTGTAAGCATGAAGTGAGAGAGAGAGAGAGAGAGAGAGAGGGACTTTCAATAGGTACATGATGAGTTAATTTGTAGAGAACTGATAGGGTTCATGTGTAATGCCAAGTTGTATCGGATATGGGTAATATGATCAAACTGGCGCCATATTTTGAGCTTAATTTCTTGAAGTAGACTGGCCTTCTATCTTTCTACGGCTAATGAGACATGCCCCGTGCGACAGCTGGCCACATAATCGCTGATGTCGCATTTTTGCACCTTAAATTTGCGACAGAGACATAGACATGAGCTTTAGGATAGGATACAACAATTTAATGGGTGCCTGCCGCTAGGGGTACGTTCAGAAAACGGAATCAGGATGTGGTATTTTAGGTAGGGGGGACGATGGACAAAATGCGTGTATAAGTAATGTATATTTTTTTGTATGTCATTATATATAAAAATAATAATTATATGTTATAAAATTATCTATAAAAAATAAATGTCTACAAATCATCTTATGAAATAATTTTCCTTGAAATCTCCGTAGCTTGCTAGAGATTATTACAAAAAGAAATGAAATGAAATATCAACTTAGAATTTTTCTTTTAAATTAAGCTTGGCTATGATATTTCTTAGAATAAAATTAATCTATTATCATGTCTGAAGTGAAAAATTATTGATAATTTATTTCTCAATATAAACAAACAAATGATCTACAATAAACCCATCTTCTATTCAAGTACGCAATCTAATTTTCACAAGTTCCATATTAGAAAATGCTCAAACAATAGTTGCAGTAGAAACATGTAAAGTTAATACTAGACGAATTAACCTATTAATCAAATAATAAATCTTTAATTTTTTTAAAATTTCTAATTTTCTGCATAACTCAAATAATGTAGACATATCTTGAAAATTTGGATGCGTGCATCAGCACATCAAGCTTATAATGCTGCAATTGAATTTTCAAAATGAACTTTTCTTACTCAGTAAAATCATGTAGAAAAAACTTCTTAACCAATTATATATTGTAATAGCCCAAAATTTCTAAAAAGAAGTTTTTACTTATGATTTTTTTTAAGGAATTGTTTTTAAGGAATTCTAGAGTAATAGAATTGGAGATTTATAACAATGTATAAACTAGAAAAATTCAATTTGGATCTAGAAGGAGTTGGATTTTAGAAATTAGGGTAGAAATGCAAGATAAAGTGATAGAACCAAAAATCAAACACTTTGGCCCGAATTTAGTGTTCTCGGATTAATCTGTTGAATTTTAGTGTAATGAGCATAAATTATTCATATGAGGTCCAAATGAAGTGATTCTAATTTGTATATAATTTTAAGATGCATATCTAAAACTTTCATGTTTTGAGTTTTTGAAATTTCGGACGGGATCGATTACTTAAGTGGGCAAGAAGTAGACAGCTCTGAATTAAGCTTGATTAAAACTCGACTTAGATAAAGTGTATCAAATTTGGGCATGTGATGAAATATGTGATTGGTTCTGAAATTTTCAGATATCTTGACATATGTGAGAATAGGTGGCAAGTAAAGAGGAGTTGATCTAGAAGCTTGGTTAGCCCAAATATGTGATGGAAACACAAGAGAACAAAAATTTGCTGAAGGGTAACTAAGTGAGCCAAAATCAGACTTTATCCTAACCAAACCTAAAAGCTACCTTCTATAACTTGTCAAATGGTGTCTTAGGAAGATTAAAATGTAACCAATTGAATAATAAAGAGGCTGGGAGGCATTGGACACCAAGAAATCTGGAGAATAGGTTGGTTCATGCATGGTTAGGTGAGTGCCACCTCGTGCCTATGTAATCAGACCCCTCCTCAACCATTGATCAATTTTGGCCGCTAAAGTATCTCAATATCAGCCATTGGATGATGATATTTTCTGCCAAGTCTAGATTTTATATTCTTAGATTTAATCATTTGATTTTAGGAGGTATGACACCACATCTCTCAAGCAAAGGTAACCAGTTGCCCTTAGCTGCCTTCGCCTCTTCTTTCCTTCATATGGCTCGACCACCCTCCTATAAATAAGTATTTGAGAGTCTTCTAACTTCCTTTGGAGGATATAGCACACGCCCAATTTGAATGAAGACAAAGAAAGACCCTCCTTAACCCTTTGAACTTCCAAACATCACCTAAGTGAGCTAAGTAAGTGGTTTTGAGAAGAAATCTTGCAAGGACTGGTTTGATCATTTCTAGAAAGTTTTGGAGAACTAGTAAGTCCACATGTTAGCTTGACTTTAGCATGAAAATGAGCTATTTGAGTGATTGAACTATGCATGCTAGTATTAGACTCTTAAAGCCATGCTTATATAATGAAATGAAATCTAAGTATGTTTTGATTAGTTTTGTTATGGAAAAATGTTAAGTAAAATTAAAAGAACTTAGAATTATATTCTACTAAGTAATGTGAAGGCTTTTATAGAAAGATGGTTTGTTTTAGGTTGGAAAAAAACTTAACTCGAGACTTCGCTCGACTCTCGCTTGACGTTTGACTCGAGTGAGATACATGTTGAGATTTGATACTTTTTGGTAAATTGGACATAACTTATTTATTTGATATCAGATTTGAATGATTCAAGAGGCTATGGAATTCTAAGAGAAAGATCTATAACTGTTATGTTTTAAGTTGTGAGAGATAAGGGCCCAATAAAAGATGAAATTAGGATTGAAGTGGCAGAACTGAATTTTAGGTAGAAATTTAGCTCGACCCTTGCTCGACGTTTGGCTTGAGCGAGATTTAGGTAGAAATTCGGCTCGACCCTTGCTCGATGTCTAGCTCGAGCAAGATTCCCCTATTACTTAAATCCGAGATTTTCTTGTATCCAATACGTGTGATTTAATATAAAGATTATGTGGTAGGTTTTTAAGAAAACATAGCATATATTTAAGAGAATAAGAAATATTCATAAGAATAAGAAAGGGATAACTAAGAATAAGAACTATGGATAAATTAGTCATGTTATGACAGGGATGGCGATACATAACACCCAGAAAATTGACGTGATTTGATAAGTTAAGAGTTGTGTCATGACGGAGATAGCGATACGTAACACCCTTATGACTGATATGACAAGCGGGGACAACGATACGTAACGCCCTCTATTTTAAGTGTTTTCCATGTCATGATGGAGATGGAGATCCGTAACGCCCGTATGATTGATATGACAAGTGAGGACGACGAGATATAACACCCGCAATGCTAAGTATGTTCCGTATCAAGACGGGTACGACGATACGTAACGCCCAGACGACTGATGAGTTATATGCGATGGGGACGGCAATACGTAACGCTCGTCAAGGATAAAAATGAAGATTTTAAGCAAATAAGAATTTAAGGAAAAAGGTAACAAGTCCTCATAAGTCATACATAGGTCACATAGAGTATATTTTAAGTTATGCTCTTTTACGGTTTTCCATATGTATAAGTGTTTACCTTTGCCTATGCTTTAATAAGCTGATTGTGTACTTACTAAGATTTCTAAGGAAATATCACTCTTTCGTGTTTCTATATTTTTTCCTTGGGAATACAAACTATGCTACAGGATTTGATGGCCAACAAGAGGAAAGCTCCGATGCTGCAAGAGATTTCAATGAGTCCTAAGGGATTTTTGGATTATAGTCCCTATGTAGAATTTTCTTTTGCTTATTTTGGACCTCCCATCTATGACCAGTCGATGGGATTTTAGAGTCATGATACATCCGCTTTTTCTGAGGAGGAACGACGTACGGGATACTGTTCGACCTTAGGACTAGATGGTTCCCTGTCCATATGTGGGGTTTACACGATACCACTGGGACAATATCTCCAGTGAGACTTTTGTCTTAGTCTAGATATATTTTACTATGGGAGGGAATTTTCTGAAGTGAAGAAGGAATTTAAGTGTTTTTAAGGATGATCTATTGTAATGCTACAAGTATTTTTAATAACTGTTTCAACTTCTTAGATTTTGTATATATAACAGTACAAGGTTAAGCTATGAATGAATAATGTGGATGTTGTAAGTATATTTTCTCCATGTAATATTTAGAAATTTTTATAATTTAGACCTGATCCGCTACAAATCATATAGCATATGATAATAAGTCTAGATACATGCCTTAAATTCTTGTTATGTACGAGGGTGAATAGTTTAGTGTTACTGATCTTGACACCTCGGTTTACGTTAAATTTCATACGTAAATTGGGGGCGTCACATATATCATCAATCTTAAATGATTTGTATGCACTTTTAGGGTTTATAGCAGCACTAAGAATGAGAAGTTTCACTACTTGGTCATTAAATCTATTATTCGATTCTTGCAACTGGAAGTCTATTGTGATAGTAAATATATGAATCTTAAAATGATGCTCCATTATTGTCCTTTTAACTTCACGATGAGATTTGCCTCAAGTTCTCGTATATGGGCCATTTATATAAAAAAATATTATCAATTTGGTATTTTTTTACAAAATAATTTAATATCAGTAAACAAATACTTCCACCCATTATTTCTCATATCTTAAGAATTTTTTTGCAAAGATTGGTAAAGTGCATTAGTGATTCCCATGATTTCTTTCATCATATGTAATATCAAAATAAATTTAAACGATATTAATAATATGTAAGCCTCTTCATCATCACCATGTTGAGAATAATTTGATCTATCATTTGAGATAGTATTGATAATTGAGCAAGTAGCATCGAACATCCTCATCAAGCTACAAACATATTGCAAATGAAATCTCCATCTAATATATCCATCTCGTTGTAGTGTGCTAATTTGATTTGTTCATTTTCTAGTCTCATTCTCATTAGAAGCGATCAAGCTTTCAATTTCAGCAGCTTCAGCAGATTTTAATTCATTATTATATTTAGAAAACCCAACAACTATATTAATAATTGATGTCAAATAGATAAAGAATTGATGAACATGTTTGACTTCTCTAGAAGTTGCAACCAAAGCTAATTATAGTTTATGAGTCCAACAATGCACATAATATGCATAGGGATAATATTTAAGAAATAAAGATTATAATCCATTCCATTCACCACGCATATTACTTCTTCCATCGTATCTCTGATCTCGAATATTTTCAATTTGAAGGTCGTAATGAGAAATAAGAGCACATATTTCATTTTTTAGAGTTAGTGTCATAATATCTTTGACTTGTACAATATGAAAAAATCGCTCTCTAATAAAATTATTTTTATCAACATACCTGAAAATGATAGACGTTTGTTCTCTTATAGACTCATCTTGAGTTTTATCGACAAGATTACAAAATTTAGTATCCCTGATTTTTTTGCGAATCACATTTCATACTTTATTTACAAATATTTGCAATATTTCCTTCTGAATTTTGGGTAATGTATATTTGGCAATCTATAGAGCATGTTCCATGATAACTCATTTAACTTGATCATTGTAGTTTGACAGAATTTTTATTAGTTCAATGAAATTAGCTTGACTTCTTGAGTTAGATTTTTCATCATGACCTCTAACGACATATGCTTGGAATGTCAGCAATACAATCTATCAAAGTCTTGAGCCACAACCAATTATTCTCCATCTCTTGTAATACTTATTTTTCCACTACCTTGTCAACATGTCTTGAATAATTCATTAGATCTACACAATATTGTACAGTTTTTTATGTGGTAAATTTGGATCTCTTCCCACATGTCCTATTAAAGAATAATTCACTCCATCATTCTCTTTGTGCAATTATCAAAACCTTTATTGGTAAATGCATCTGATTCTAGGCGGTCCATTGATTTTTTAGCAAAGATATGATATGAAAGACAAAATACAGTATTTTTCGAAGGTGAGTACTCTAACCAATTTGAATATCTTTAAAATCAAGAAAATTGAAATCGGCAATGTTAATTACCTATTCCTAAAAATGGATATTCTGAAAATTTAGATTTATATAGACCGGCTTTAAGATAAGCATGTCAGATCTCATCTTGTAGGTTAGCAGGAAATTCTCAAATTTGTGGACATAATCCTGGATCACATTCCAAAGAGGTAGCATCCGTCTCTTCAAATTGCAATATTGAAATTTTAGAGAGACGCTCATCAGTAATAGAAGCATCATGTTCCGTTCTTACCGAGCTCTCTAAATGTATTTTATCATATGATTTGTCCACATCTTTCTTTTTAAAAAAAGAATCAATTCGTCTTGGCTTGTTCATATTTTTCTATACTTCAACAAACAATTATAGATCAAGAAAAAACTTGAGAAGTACCCCTAATAAATAATGATATAAAATTGTTGATTTTTTTATTTGTATAATTTATCAATTAACAAATATTCTTAAATTCTCAACTAATTTGTAAACTTATAATATATTGATCTATTTAATTAATTATAAATCAAACACAATATATTGGTCTATATAAACCAAGCATTTCTACAGTATATCCAAGCAAAAAATGGGGACCAAATCCACACAAAATTCAGACTCAAAATTCGAATATTCTGGTCTAAAATATAAATCAGACTTTTAGTTTTACTTTTAGCCTATTAAATAATTTAATCATCATGATAGCATGTCAGGATATGCATATAACATATACTGAAATCAGTACATAATATATAAAGAGAAAATCAGTACGTAAATTTATAATATATAACATATAATAAATCAGCATACGCTGCTATGCATATAAATAAATCGACTTTTAGGCTTTTAGGCTTTTTTAGCCTCTTCCCAAATCCCAAGCAACAACGAGACTCGATCACTTTATTTACTTGAATATTCCAGAGAGATTGAGAAAGTAGATGTGTTACCAGTTGAAAGCTTAAGGGGGCGAAAAGACCATATGAGAGATCCGCGATGGGCAATGCTGATGGCCGATGGGCTTTGGGCGAATCACCAGGGCGGCTAGGCTATCGTCTAAGACCTTCCATTCTATACAAGACCCCAAAAAAAATGAGTTTCTTTTTTAACTTTTTTTAAATTAATAAAAACCATTTCATTAAATAAAAATTTAAATATTTTTGGTATTTTTAATGTGTACAATATCCCATGATATTAAATTTAATATTTATACAATAAATTATTTATATTTTTAAATAATATTTCAAGATTTTACTAAATAGAGGTACAAATTTTGCATTAAGACCTCATTCTAAATTATTTTATTAAATATAAATTGAAAAAATTAATTCAAATATTTTAAATAAAATCTTCTTTAATTGAAGATTTTAAAAATATTCTAGATAATAATTTATAAGTTATTATATTATAATTATAAATAATTTATTTAAAATTTGCCTAAGGCCTCAATAGATATTGAGTTGCCCCTGCGAATCACGATACGTGAATTGCGATAGGCAATGGCTCTTCGACGACAGAACAACGAAAGTGAGAAGTTCTTTTGGGATTTCAATTTCCATGCAAGTCCAAATTAGGATTTCAAGGAATACCAAATGGCGAATAAAATGGTTTCTTGATCTTCTTTAGGTTTTCTGTAAGTTTTTGGGCAGAGTCTATGATTTTTAAATTTCAAGTCTTGAAGATGTTTTTGAGATTGTAATTCGTGAAAATAATCTTTTCATTTTTAGTAGTGTTTTCACCTAAAAAAAAAAGGTATTGCCGGCGACACGAAGTCGCTGCAAAAGGCTCTACTTTCGCCCCATATAATTTTTGCGGCTCATTTCTCGCCGTTGGTAAGGTTGCCATACTTGCTAGGTGAGAAGAAAATGTTTCCCGCGAAATCTAGTCGCCGCAAAAATTAATGAAATGGCCAGAAATTCAACATTCGCATGCAACGGTTTATACATTAAAATTGATCTTTTCCTACGACGCAATTTCGCCGCAAATAATACTGTAAAAATTATTTTTTCAAATCAAATATTCAAATCATTATTTTTATTATTTTTTTAATAAATGCTGTAAAAATTATACAACTCAACCTGCTTTCAATAGCAATTTAATTCATTATGCATCTAATCAATAATATTTCCTAATAAACATTACAATATCATGAATTCATCATTGAACTATATATATATAAGGTTTAAACATCCCAAACATCATTTCGTATTGAAAAAATTCAAATTGAAGTTCATGACAGCTTATTCAAAGTTAACATCCCACAATATATAAATATTGTTTAGAAGTGTTGAATATAGGGTAACTAAAGTTTCTTAAGCACGCCATGATCATTCTTTGGCACAGGTTGGAATCTTCATGATCTCAAAATTACCTTCTTCAACTCTTCTTCTCAAAACTTGATGCGTTATCCATTGATTTTAATTACTGTAAATATGTGCAAATATGAATATAGAGAACAAAAATGAAAGGGTTTTTGAATTCAAATGAAATGACAAGCTGTTGCAAAATTGGAACGATTTACCCTACTAATTTGGACCATTCAAATGTGTTGTTGCAATAATGGCTTTGCAGAACTCGAACTAACTTTGTGGAAAATCTATAACAAAGAAGAGTCTATGTACATTAAATGATTCGGTAATATTTGAGATAGTGCTCAAATGAAAAAGACACAAAAGAAACTGCCTATAGCTCATAAACGAGATATCCCACTGCCATAGGTAAACCAAAAGGTAAGACTGACATGCAATTGCATCTACCTTCTGTTTGGTATAAAAAGATTAGACAGAATTTGCAAAATGGCTATGAACTTAATAAATAGAAAATTGAGATATATGGATAGCTCTATTCCTTTTATAGATAGATTCCTATTAGTGAACATTTTATTGTTTTTAGTAATTTCCATATAGTTCTTAGGTATCTGTTTTATTCTTTTTAAAGAATTGTCAGATTTGTCAGTGCTCATACTAAGCACTGCTTGTATTACCCTTCATTGCAATACAAATATGGATGATTACCGTAAAAAATGTTTGTTATATACGAAAAAATACAAGTCATTATTATACTGTCTTCTCTCTTTATTTACCTTTATAACTATGTACACCATTTAACATGGAGCGAAAGAAAACAGAGGCTCAAGACTGATGAAAATCAACACAGTCGAGGGTCAACTAAAGGGTATGCTGACTATTAAGATCAATTAAATAAAAATGAGACATAAAAAAAAACGTTTACAACAAAATTAACACGAGAAGAACATTCATGTCCGCAAGTTAACAGCCATCAATAATTGTCCTTCTCCTTCATATATTTTTTATTATTACTGTTCTTTTTCTTCTTCTCTATGCATGCATGTTCTATGCATATTTTTCACATGTAAGTAACTTTTTGAGGCTGTGTTTAGAGCTTTTATTTACTAATTTCTGTAGCTTTTATTTATCCATATAAAATTTGTGGCTCTCTTTGTTCACTAATAGGAATATTTGTTTAACCTCTGCAAATAATTAACTCGTTCCTCCATAAGCAAAGTTCATTCCTTTATTGAAAGCCTTTATTCAAAAACTGAAATTTACATACCTTTATTGAGCGGCATCCAAGTGGCTTTCTGGGATTCAAATATCCATGAAGTGTTTGTTAAAGCATTCCAAATCAAAATTCTTGAATTGACTCATAAACGTCTCATACTCGGATTGCTTCTCCATCAATAGCGCTATTTTTTGTTCCATGTCTTCAAATTTATTTTTGTAATATTTAGCTTCTTTCTCAGACTTAATGCTGCAAATCTTTTATCAGTGCTTTGACGAGATGACTCGGGTATTACCATTTCTTCCAATCCCCTTGCATATCCTGGCCTATAGCCTAATACCTTCTTAAAGATTGATACAGTAGCTTCCTTAGTGTGCTTTTTAGGCTCCAACTCATGCAACTTGGCAACCATCTTGTTCTATTCAAGTTAGCAAAATCAAATAATGTTACCACTCTTAACATGAAATGAAAGGGATACATTCAAAAACTTAGAACTAAATAAGTTTGACTTATTCAATCAAACTCACTCACATGTTGATCTTCTATCGTTGGAGTCACAAATTTTCTATTCTTCTTACTCCACCTTACATATTTGAAGAAATCAACCAAATTAACATCACTATGATCATCACTCTTAGACTACAAATACAAGCATATTGAATTAATGTTTATTCAACCATTGGAATGTGTCAATAACCCATTTGCATTTACGAACTAAAATAAAGAATCTTACCCTCATTTGCATAAGCCTCACAAAGGAGGTTCATCCAGCCGTATGGTTAGTTTGTTGCATCTCTCTATTACTTTTATTTTTTTCAGATATTATCTATAATTCACAAACCAATATGAACATCAGCTAGAATCAATAAAGTATGCTATTGTACAAACTAATATGAACAATATTTGATCTCAACCAATGTGAATTACCTTAAACTCCGAGCTTGACCATCGTGCACATAACTTCACCCAAATGGAGGGTGAAACCAATGCTAGCACATTGGCAATAGCTTCTTCATAAGTCTCATAACGCTTGTACATTCTATGAAGATCATACTGAATATGATTGAATCCTTCCTGAGTGTCTTTGTTAACATATCACAGTGATTCTTCTTCATCCAGTCAAAGATAAAGTCAAACTACATAAAAACAACAAGCACATTAATTATAATTAGACACCACTGTTAATAATTAATGTAAATGACCCATCTTATGTTGTCGTGTTATATTACCCAAACACGAGAAATCAATTCATTTTTCTCATTATCTAGTAAACTTTGCCAACTAGGTTGACTCAGGTCAACGTGGTGTTTCACCAACCATGTAAAACTTGTTAATAAAGTACAGTTTTCACAACAAGGTGATGTTTTACCATCCTTAATAGTCAACGGTATCGGCCCAAACTTTCGAATCTTGTCAAACTCTAAGTTCTTTGCAGCTCTCCGTCCACGTTTTTGGCTAGATGGTACTAAACCCACCGAAACAACCATTTAGTAATTCACACATTGTATCAAGAAAACAAAAGAAATGATAAATTACATTAACATAGAAAAGGTGGTAAGAATAATTAGACATTACCATCAGTCGGGATAGGCAAGTCCTCCTCGACCCGCTGCTCTTGTGGTTCTATGCCTGAAACTATATCAGGTTGCTCGAGAAAGTCATCCGAGGTTGGTAGAGCCTCGTCTCTAAGATTCAAGGCAACAATGGGTCTTTTACCTCTAAGTTCTGTGTCATATGACGATCTTCCTCGACCATGGCATGCACCGCGTGATCGGCCTCTTCCTTGTCCTCTTCCAGTTACAGGCATATCTTGCGTACAATATAAATACAACACCTATTAACCCAAGCTATAAATACAATACAAGAAATATGAACTATTTTTGTTCAATAAGAATGTATAACAATAACCACAAATTGCAAAGATGACAATGACACAAAAGAAAAGCAATCATCATGTTTCAATTTAAGAAATGATGTAATCTCCATTCAACCAATAAAATTGGGTTGTATTCATGACTCACATAACCTTTGTAGTTTATTTGTACATCTAGTTCGCCTCTTCGTCAGTCAAGAGATCATCTTCTTCCATGCTTCCCACGTGGTCAGTGTTGTAAGGGGCACTAGATTCAGTGGTATCGTCATTGATAAAATTTTGGTCATCAAGATTACAATTAACATCTTCCATTATCAGTGATGCATCAACTTGTGTGGGCTCAATATCAGGCCTGTGCATGGCTTCTTCCAAACCATTGTCATTAGCATGGGCCAAAACATAGTCTTCAAAAGAATCATCCTCTTGGTATGCCTCAGCATCGCTACCATCAGAAGTATCGTCTTCAGTCAAATTTCTAGGTGGAAGATCATACACGTTTCTGTTGACAACCTTCTGTACTACATACCAATGACCAGGGAAGCTATGATTTTTTAGGTAGAACACCTATGAAGCTTGGCATGCCAAGACAAATGGTTCATCATTATAAAATGTATGGGACATATTCACATTAGTTAGATGAGTGCCCACATGTATCCCTCATCTAGAATCAGAGATGTCGAACCAATTACAACTGAATAAATACACATGACGTCATCCCATGTAGCGAACTTCCAAGGTGTCTGTTAGACGACCAAAGAAGTCAACACTTTGACCGTCTAGTTCAGCATTAACTAGAATCCCTTAATATTGGGTTCAACGATGTTCTTCACGTTGCTTCGTGTGAAATCTTATGTCGTTCATTATGCACCAAAAATAGAACGCAACCCAAAGGTCAAGAACACATGCAAGTGCATAGAGATCATCCGATATAGCATCAGGATTGTCACCACCTAGATTTTGAATCTGTCACAATTAGAAATAAAGAACTGCATCAGACAAATCTATGTTTACAGTGAGTTATCACATAGTAAACTAAAATACATATGTGTGACTTGAACCAATCTGGAAATGTTGTCATGTGCATCTTGTCGATATTGCCAAGGTACTCTTCACTGGCTTGGATGTAGTGCTCACTAGACAAAAGCCCATCATTGGTGATTAAATATGACAAGGAAATGGTATGTAATTAAATAATTGAAGACTTGGCACTAGTTGAAGGTACTTACTTAAGGTATTTTCCAATCTTTTCACAATTATTAAGCACATACCCTTTGGCTTTTAACAACAAGCGAGAGTCTACTCGATAACGTGATGCGGAACCCATGGGGCGCACCTTCTGCAAGTGTTAAAGTTCCTCACGTACATCATCTACTCCCCCGGTGTCAAAGTTCCTTTCTTGAGGATTGAATCTAGACTCAACACCATGGAAGTACATGGAGCAAAAATTCAAGCATTCTACATGGATATAAGCCTTCGCTATTAAACCTTCTCGACGAACCTTATTTTTAACGTAACGCTTAAATTTTCCAATAGTTCAAAATGGTGCATCCACCTATATTGAACTAACCCTCCAAGTAGGGCCTCATGTGGCAAATGATAGGCTAGATGAACTATTACATCAAAGAATGTAGGTGCAAATATCATCTCCAGCTTGCACAAAATTATGGCTATATCAGCCTAGAGACTTTGTAAGACATCAACCTTGATAGTTCTAGCACACAATTCTTTAAAAAAAGTGCTCAACTTAGTCAATGCCAGCCGTATATCTGGTCGTAAGTATCCATAAATTGCTACAGGAAGTAATATTTGCATGAAAAAAATACAATCATGACTTTTCATGCCAAAATTTTTGTAATCAAGAAAACTCACACGTTTTGCAATATTAGAAGCGAAGCCATCTGTAAACTTAACATCATGCAACCATTTACAAAAACCTGCCTGCTCAAATCCATACAAGGCATAACATGCATGTGGCGTACGAACGCGTTGTCCATCATGAATCAGGTGTAACTCCTTTCTTATATTGAGATTGGAAAGGTCACGACGTGCATTGACATAATCCTTAGTTTTTCCAACGATATTCATCAAAGTTCCTAAGATGTTGACACATATGTTCTTCTCAATGTGCATTATATCAAAGTTATGCCTAATCCTTAAACTTGACCAATATGGTAATTGAAAAAATTGCTTCTCTTGGTCCAATTTAACTCATCTTCTCTTCGCTTTCTCTTCTTTGTAGATTTGCCAAAATCAGCGTCTAGAATATTCTGTAGTTGATTGAGTATATCGTCTCCTGACAAGTTTTCTAGTGGGCTATGATGCTCTGCACTACCATTGAAAATACTCTTTTTCTTTCTCCATACGCGGTTCAGTGGCAAGAATCGGCGATGACCCATGTAACAATGCTTTTGACTGTATTTCAACCACATTGAATCTATTTCTTGTCCGCACGATGGACATGCCATCTTTCCCTTAGTGCTTCACCCAGAGAGGTTACCATATGTAGGAAAGTCGTTGATTGTCCACAATAAAGCTGCATGCAATCAAAACGTCTTTGTGGCCTTGGCATCGTATGTATCGACACCATTTTTCCATAGATCCACTAGTTCATCTATTAGAAGCTGTAACTAAACATCTATCTCATTTCCTGATGATCTTGGTCCAGGAATCAACAATGAGGTGATGAGAAATTGATCTTTCATGCATAACCACGGGGGCAAGTTGCACGGCACTAAAACCCCTGGCCATACGTTGTAAGGTTTTGCCAAGTTATTGAAGGGGTTGAAATCGTCATAGCCAAACCAAGCCGTACATTTCGAGGTTCTTCTGCAAACCAAATATGTTCTTGATCAAATGCCTTCCAGACCTCAGAGTCAGCAGGATGTCTTAGAATACCTTCTTCATTGGCATGCTGATCCCAATGCCACCTCATATTAGTTGCTATTTTTTGTGACATGAACAATCTCTACAACCTTAGCTTTAACGGGAAATGTCGCAGAACCTTTTGAGGAATTTATCGTTGCTTATTCGTACTGAATATCCATCTTGACAACTTATATTTGGGGCACTCTTGTTTGCCTACATGTTCAGTCGACGCCCCCATCCACGCTTGGGATCAGACGCAAACCGAGACGTCGGAGATAAACAATACAGAGAAGTTTACCCCTCGTTCTTACTTAAATTCGCGCACACGTTTAAAGTTAAAAGTGACAAATAAAAAATTTTACAACGGAAAAAGGTCAAGCCAATCTAAAGTTAGGCAAAGACTCATTATTTGCCTTACGTCACATGGTATAACAAAATTATAGATCCCAAAATTAAACTCATATCACTATATATCATCAAAAGTATCAGTCTCCACATAATATATACTCTCTCAAAACATCGGGTACCTTCGAAATCTAAATAAAACGTAAGTAAATGTCCTCATCTAAGCGCTGACCCCGCGACCACGTCAAGAGGTGGGGAGATCACTAGACCATCTGTGGTCTAGAGAATCTCTCCGAGTCTTAAAAGTCGTCGACGTCATCTTTTCCTACAACAACTTCTATCGCTTCAACAAGAAACGATAATGAAAATATAAAGGGTGAGATTTCGAGAAATCTCAATAAGTACACAACTATCTCAACAAAATCATTTCGAGCATACATATAAGCAAATAACAAATAGAACATGTGTCATGCATATATGACGAATGACTTAGCAAATGCATATGCTCATTAAGAATTTAAAAAAAACTTGACTTTCTTTCAATCTTGATACATATACTTGCTTTTCATAAAAATGGTTCATCGTAAACATAATTCTTTTGACTTATGCTTTAAAACCCTTTTTCGTAAAACTTGTCGTTTCTTTCATCATTTCTTATCTTATGCGGCATTTACATATCATATCATATCATACGATTCCCCTATGTACCGTGTGCTCCCCGCTAATTACCATCACACCCCGCGACCACTCAAGCCTAGGTGAATACGTTATACGTTACCGCAACACCCACAGACTACTCAAGTTGGCGCGAGGCAACTACATTATTCTCCCTTCGTCACTCGGTGACCACTCAAATCGAGTGACTACAAACTTCTTATACGGTAAGGTCGAAGCCAACACTGTCATTGGGCACCTACTAGCATTAGGTGCGACCACGCTCTGGACACATTTTGGAGCCATACATAGTTCGCCGACTGTTCTTCATCGACCCAAGAGCTTTCACTATACTTTAAACACTCTTGAGTGAAAAGGGAGTTCTACTGGGGCACTACCCCGTCCCAGCTTTTAGGGTTATTATCAAAACATTAATCATTTTCTTTGTCTTTTGAAAACATGTTTGACTCAAAAACATGATTTTCATGCTTCATGCATAGGACATGCAAACTCTTAAAACTTTACATGCGAATTGTGGGACTAGTTCCAGTACCCGTATACTTTTTCATGCTTGTTGAAAAATCAACCATCACATGAATTCATCTATACTTCATATAAAAGCATGCAAATGGCTCAATACACAAAGAGGAGCACTCGGCTTTCACCACTAGGGTTGGGCCGAGACCCTTCAAGATAACTTTCTAGGATTTTCTTCTTTTATTTTCCTCCATGTACTTACCAAACCTTAATGAAAGAAATTAAACCATTTTAGCATCACTAAGAGGGGTTCACGAACCCTATATTCCTTAGGATTAGCATTTTAATCACTTTTCTTTCCACCAAAATAGCATACTTAATCATACATGTTAAAACCGAAATATCATGTTATTGAATCCTCCTAGCTTTCATGCTTCTAAACCTTTCTAATATTCAAGGCTTAATCATCCTATAAAATAATAGTTGATCATTGAAAAATTCAACCCTAAAACTTTCAAATCTGAAACCCATATATGCTCTAACTTAAATTCTTTCCAACTCCAAACATTATTTTAACATGCATGCATTTGGTCACCATTTCATACTAATCATACTCTATTATTTCTTTATAACAAGGTAACTAAATTCACCAATAACATGTAAATCTCAAGCCTAGAATCATATACCTTGCTAAGTATGGATTTACCACTAAACATACAAAACATTTCGTCAAGCATTCATCCTAACATCCCAATCATCCAACAAACATCATCTTAGTCAAGCATGCATTTTCTTATCACTATATACCATATCAATATGCTTATTTTCCCTTTGCATCAAATTAGCTAAATCCATCAACATAATGTAGATTCAAGCCTATAATAACATATGGACTAAGTATAGATTTTTAGCTAAATAAACAAAGCATCTCTTTAAAGAGAACCTAGCCTAGCATCTCCAAGCAACCAACAAACTTAATCTTGGTTATGCATGCGTTTCTACCATCATCATATATCATATCATCATGCTTCATTTCTTTTGCAAGAACTTAGCTAAATCCACCTACATATTCAAATTTCAAGCCTAAAGAATCATATGGATTAAGCATGGGTTTTTAAGTATAACAACGATGTCATTCCTTTAGGAAAACCTAATCTAGTATTTGCATACATTCATCAACCAATACAAATACATTCACCCAATACGTATACAAGGAAATGCTAAAGTCAAGATAAGGATGCACTTACCATACTTCCAAGCAGAAAGTATTGGCTCTGAAAAACATATAAACAATCCATTAAAACAAACTACAAACATGTGGTTAAAAGAAATTCCTAAAGTATAAACTTTGGTGTGTGCATATGATCTAATCTAGGGTTTTATTCTTGAAATGGCTTAGGTTTTTACATTACCTCTTCAAGTAGCCTTCCACTCAAGAATGTTTGTTCTAAATCCCCTAAACTTAGAGTATTTTGAGGTTTAGAAGGTAGAAGAAAGCAATGCAAAGTGAAGGTAGAGTAGAAGGGAGAGATGCCAAGAGATGGGGGTGAGAGTGTGAGTGTGCAAGTGAAATAAACAAGTGGGAAAAGACCAAGGCATAGACCATTTGGCCAAGAGGAAATTCTAGGCCTCTAGGTACTCATTTCCCTAGCTTTAGGAGTGACTTTTGATGGGGTGAAAGACCACTTTGATTGACTTCCATCACTAGATCCAATCATGCCTGAAACTAGCTTGTGCTGGAGTTGAAAACTCTCTCCACTCTTCCCTCTATGACCGGCACCCCATATGGGCATAGCCCTTCAATTTCTTTGACATCACTCCTCACACACTCACTAATCACCTCACAAGTCCCTCACCAAGATCTTAAGATCAATTTTGGGGAAATGGTTAAGGCATGGTTCGGCTACCCCTTCCTAGTGCAAACCGAATCCCTCTCATTTTATGTATGATCTTCTTCCTTCTTATGAGTTCCATCAATCACCACTCAATCATACACTCTTCCACACACACAAGTCTCATCCCTCTTACACAATCGAACTTGTCTACTCAATCTTACACAAATCTCACTTCTAGATATGGTTTGCCTAGGGAAAAATCAAAGTGAGATTTGGCTCACTTCTTGCTTCCACCGAATGCCCATTTCTTCTCTAATAGTTTTTCTCTCCTCTCAAACATCTATCAATCAACTTGTCAAGTCACCACTCCTTCTTATACTCTTACACAAATCTCTCATGTCCGTTCATCTATATTTGGTCAAAAACCCCTTGAAAGATCAACTCATGGCTCACAGTTTTTGCTCATCCAAAACCCCTTTTGTTTGCCTTCATCTTCTTTTCCTCTCTCCAATGATATCCCATCCTTCCATCACTTGTCAATCTCCTTGTCAAATCCCTCTTACAACATCTATCAATGGTCATTTGCTTAGATTTGGATAGGATTGCATGGGAAACTCCAATAGGGTTCGGCACTCTCATCTCCCAAACTACCCGAACCCTTCCTTCCTCACATCTTCCTCTCAACTACTCTCCTTTTCCACCAACTCTAGCATATGTCACTCAACTAGATTTGGTATATTCCTAGGGAAACTAAATTGGAAGACTTCTTCCTCTTCAAAATTAGTCAACTCCTCAAATCTCCAACAAGCCTTCCCATGTCCTTGTCACATATTTCTCCAAAGATA
Organism: Platycarya longipes; assembly: GCA_036559045.1. Classification (NCBI taxonomy): domain Eukaryota; kingdom Viridiplantae; phylum Streptophyta; class Magnoliopsida; order Fagales; family Juglandaceae; genus Platycarya; species Platycarya longipes. The sequence continues at coordinate 19,684,153 of CM071798.1, forward strand.
CTCTTACACTCAATCTCCTTTTTGTCATGTCAAAGATTTCACATTGGGAAATTCAATTGGAAGAGTTGGCTTCTCCCCCTTCTTGCATCCCACGTTGCCCATGTGTCCAAATGATGAGAAGATCTTATCTTGGATACCACGTCTCAACCTCCAAGATACACTAGTCAACCCTCCAACCACTAGTCTTTTCCCTCTTACCTACTAGTCCTTGAAGACTCACTAGAGTTCTTCTAAGAATGACATGTATATCCACACATGGGCTTGGTTGACTTATGGATTAATCATATGGATTTATGGGCTTGCCACTCCTCTCATGGGCCAAATACCCAAATCTTGTCCTCAAAGCTCTAAGCCCAACTCGTAGTGCTTGCTTAATTAAAATACCTACATCTCCCTTATAATAATTAATTAATTTAAATAAAATAAGGCACATAATTCTAGGTCGTCACATCCTCCCCCACTAAAACGAAGATTTTGTCCTCGAAATTGCTAAGGCAATACCCTAAACACCAAATCCAACCCAAATAAACTTTTATACTTCCAACACTAGTGATCATGGATTCTTCTAGTTAAAACCGTATTCTGCTCAAGGTCGCATGATAAATCACTACGATTTCTAAAGAACAACAAACAAACAAAGGAGCCAAAGAGAATAAAAACCCCCATAAAAATCAACAAGGTCTAACACATATATATACATAGATAGTCACAACAAAGTTCAACCAATAGAGCCATTACACAACTAGTTTACAAACAAATGAGGGTAGTTAGCCCTCAGCGCGGCTTCACACTTCCCATGTCACTTCTTGGAAGGCAAGATTTTCCAAAGTACTTTAACCAGTGAAATTCTGCGATTTTTCAGTTCCTCATCCTTCCGATCTTCGGTTCGTATTGGCCATTCCTCACAAGTTAGGTTAGAGCATAACCTAATGTAACTTGAACCCATCACTATCACCGGTCCTTCCCCAAGGCTCTTCTTCAATGAAGATATGTGGAGTACATTGTGAACTCCTTGCAGACTTTTTAGTAAATCTAGGCGGTAAGCTACTGGTCCAACCTTCTCTATAACTTCATAAGGTCCAATATAACAGGGACTTAACTTTCCCTTCTCGCCGAAACGCACTACACCCTTTATAAGTGAGATCTTAATGTATACACAATCGCCTACTAAAAATTTTAAAGACCTTTTACGCTTATCAGCATAGTTCTTCTATTTGCTCAAAGTCATCCTCATTCTTTCTCATATCCTCTATACTTGCATTTGGACTTCCTGCAGATGCTCGGGTCCCAACACCCTACTTCCACCAACTTCGTCTCGTTATCTGAGATCATAAGAATGCAAAGGCTTTATTCTGCCTAGCAGTTACTTCCGGATCCTTTCAAGCTTGGCATTCTTACGCTATTCTTTCCTAATTTTCTCTTTAGGAAAACAATTTATTGTACTACTGCCAGCACATCATCTCTTGGCAGATTTCTGATCAACAACTCCCACATTTATGTCCGTATTGAAGGTTCTTCCGTTTAAGCTTTCTAACTTAACATGTCGGCCGCTACTTTAGCTTTTTTAGGGTGATGCTTGATCTCATACTAGAAATCGCTTATAGTTTCGACCCATCTTCTCTACCTCATATTTAGGTTCTTCTAACTGAACAGATATTTGAGGCTCTTGTGATTTGTATACATCTTGCATTCTTCCCCATATAAATAGGATCTCCAAATCTCCCATAAAACACTACGATTGCCAATTCCAAATTATAAGTAGGATAATTTCGTTTATGATCCTTAACATGTCGGGATGCATATACAACTACTCACCCTTCTTGTATTAATATGCATCCTAGTCCCATCTTCGAAGCGTCGTTGTAGACTACATACGACTTATGAGATTCTGGCAGGGCTAATATTGGTGCTGAAGTCAGCATTCTCTTAAGCACCTAGAAACTCTGCTTGCATTGATCACTACAGACATATTTGGCATTTTTTTCTTGTCAATGTTGTCAGAGGACCAGAAAGTTTGGAGAATCCTTCTACAATCTCCTATAGTACCCTGCTAACCCAAAGAAACTACGTACTTCATGAGCGTTCGTATGTCTCTACTAGTCCGTTTTTGCTTCTATCTTAACTGGGTCTATGGTAACCCCTTCACTCTGTTGGTGCCATCCTATAAGGCACTTCACGAATTGAAGTCGTGGCCAGTTCCAATTCGATTGCAAAATTTGTCTCAAAATCAGAGGCAATCCAGGTAAATTGTCTGAGTAGACTTGAGGAAAATCTTCTACTATTGGGATTCCTTTAATACCCTTAGCTTTCTCCAGTAAACTCAGTGTTACCACTAAGAACACCTCTGCTCCTTCTTTCAAACCCTTTGCTATCCATTTCACCGTCATGATTGAGGAATCAGAATTAACTATTTCCCCCATGTAACAGAGTTTCTCCTTTACAGGTAAATCGAACAATAACCTCCTCTTGCGACAATCGATCTGAATGTAATGTTCAGATAATGAAACCATGCCCAAAATTAAATCAAACCCCATCAAATGAAAACTACCAAATTGGCGGTTAACTTCAACCCAATAACCTCTAATGGGCAATCTTTATTATCTAATTGTATCCTATTGTCTTCCCGTCAGGGATCGTTACTAGAAAATTTTGGGCTAAAGGTTCCACATCTGACTTACACCTCTGAGCACAATCCTAAGAAATAAATGATCTCATTGCTCCAGAATCAAACAATGCATACCCCATGTTTTGCATAAATATAACCTCATTAGTGATGATGTCAGCATTAATAGCTTCCCCAGCTTCCACATCCACTTCTCTCGATGTAATCGCGTACACCTTCGCCTTCATATGGGTCTTTGCCTTTCCTTTAGGTGATGTAACTCCACCAGGGGCCATCAGGGGACAACCCCGAATCATGTGTGAAAGAGCGATGATCACACACCTTATAATACAAGAACATCTTGATTTCTTCATCCAAGCAACTTGAAGAACCCTTCCAAAACGACACTCCAACCTTAGAAAATCTACCACGATACTCGCTCGAGTGGGATCTCGAGCAAGGGTCGAGCGAAATCTCTGCCAGAACTTCGATCGAGCATCATATTGAGCGACTATTGTACTAAGTTTTTGCCTTGTTCTCGCTTGACCACAAAGTCAAGTGAGAGTTGAGCGAAATCTCTGCCTCAGCTTTGCTCGAGCGAACGTTGGGCAAGGTCACTGTATGGGTCTTGCTCGAGCCATTTGATCCTTTCCATGTTGACTCACTTCAACTATTGATCTTGAAAGTATAATTTAGATCTATTATCCATTGGTCTGCCTTTAGAGCTCCTTATGTTTCCAAGAAGTGTGGGTATGGATAGATCAAGAATCTCTTGAATGTTTAGCCTTGTGTTCCTCTTCTAGTATATTGGTGGCATATGGCATCAGCCTTATTCCATTTGGTTCCTTACAAGTTTCATCATTTGGCAGATAGCTTTCGTTGTTGTCTGTCCACCTTCCAAAGTGGTGTCTTGTACCACTCACTCTTCGGGTCTAGAGGAAGTGACCAAAGGAGGATTCTCTACTGCCTGCACCACGGGTCTCAGGGTAGGGTACTCCGTCGTCCTTTTACTATCTTATCTTCCTAAAACGCACAGAACCCCTTCATGAGTTACTCCATCACTAGCAACTCCAAGTCTGACCACCCGAGACTTCCTCAATTCACGCAAACATCAACTTAATCCAACCTTTCTACAGATTCAAGCCTATCTCTATAAGATCATGGCCTATCTTAATACCATGTGATTCTTTTCCTAGGACTTGTGGGTTTACCCAGAGACTACACTACTTTGATACCACCGCTATCGATGCCCCCGTTCATGCTTGAGATCGGACGCGAACCGAGATGCCGGAGATAAACAACACAGGGAAGTTTATCCCTCATTCTTACTTAAATTCGTGCACGTGTTTAAAGTTAAAAGTGACGAATGAAAATTTTCGCAGTGGAAAAAGGTCAGGCCAGTCTAAAGTTAGGCAAAAACTCATCATTTGCCTTACATCACATGGTATAACAAAATTATAGATCCCAAAATTAAACTCATATCACTATATATCATCAAGAGAATCAGTCTCCACAAAATATATACTCTTCCAAAACATCGGAAACCTCCAAAATTTAAATAAAACATAAGTAAACGTCCTCATCCAAGTACTGACCCTGCGACCACGTCAAGAGGTGGGGAGATCACTAGACCATCTGTGGTTGGAGAATCTCTCCGAGTCTTAAAATTCATCGACGTCATCTTTTTCTGCAACAACTTCTATCACCCCAATAAGGAACGATAATGAAAATATAAAGGGGTGAGATTTCGAGAAATCTTAGTAAGTGCACAACTTTTTTAACAAAATCATTTTAAGCATACATATAAGCGAATCACAAACAGAATATGTGTCATGCATATGTGATTAATGACTTAGAAAAAGCATATGCTCATGAAGAGCTTCGTAAAAAAAACTTGACTTTCTTTCAATCTTGATACATATACTTGTTTTTCATAAAAATGGTTCATCGTAAACGTAATTCTTTTGACTCATGCTTTAAAACCCTTTTTCGTCAAATTTTTTGTTTCTTTCATCATTTCTTATCTTAGGCGCTATTTACATATTATATCATATCATATCATATCTTGAGCTCAAAAGCCGTTCTTTTTGTCATGATTTCTTATTTGAACACCTCACGGTTCCCCTATGCACCGTGAGCTCCCTGCTAGTTACCGTTACACCCGACAACCACTCAAACCTAGGTGAATACGTTATGCGTTACCGCAACACCCACAGACTACTCAAGTCGGGGCGACAGCGTTATTCACTCTTCATCATTTCGATAACCACTCAAGCCGAGGGACTACAAACTTCTTATACCGTAAGGCCGAGGCCAACACCGTCCTTAGGCACCCATTAGTATTAGGTGCGACCACGCTCCGGACACATACATGGTCTGCCAACTCTTCTTCGTCAACCTAGGGGCTTTACTCGACTTTAAACACTCCTGAGTGAACAGGGAGTTCCACTGGGACACTACCCCGTCCCAGCCTTTAGGGTTCTTATCAAAACTTTAATCATTTTCTTTGTCTTTCGAAAACATGTTTGACTCAAAAACATGATTTTCATGCTTCATGCATGGGGACATGCAAACTCTTAATTCTTTACATGCGAATCGTGGGACTAGTTCAAGCACCCATATACTTTTCATGCTTGTTGACAAATCAACAATCACACGAATTCATCTATACTTCATATAAAAGCATGTAAATGGCTCAATACACAAAGAGGAGCACTCAGTCTTTACCACTAGGGTTGGGCCGAAACCTTCTAAGATAACTAACTTCCTAGGATTTTCTTCTTCTATCTTCCTCTATGTACTTACCAAGTCTTGATGAAAGAAAATAAACCATTTTAGTATCACTAAGAGGTGACCAAACCCTATAGTCCTTAGGATTAGCATTTTAATCACTTTTCTTTCCACCAAAATAGCATACTTAATCATACATGTTAAAACCGAAATATCATGTTATTGAATCCTCCTAGCTTTCATGCTTCTAAACCTTTCAAGTATTCAAGGCTTAATCATCCTATAAAATAATAGTTGATCATTGAAAAATTCAAGCCTAAAACTTTCAAATCCGAAACCCATATATGCTCCAACTTAATTTCTTTCCAACTCCAAACATTATTTTAACATGCATGCATTTGGTCACCATTTTTCATACTAATCATACTCTCTTATTTCTTTATAACAAGATAACCAAATTCACCAATAACATGTAAATCTCAAACCTAGAATCATATACCTTGCTAAGCATGGATTTACCACTAAAGATACAAGACATTTCTTCAAGCATTCATCATAGCATCCCAATCATCCAACAAATATCATCTTAGTCAAGCAAGCATTTTCTTATCACTATATACCATATCAATATGCTTCTTTTTCTTTTGCATCAAATTAGTTAAATCCATCAACATAATGTAGATTCAAGCTTATAATAATATATGGACTAAGCATAGATTTTTAGCTAAATAAACAAAACATCTCTTTCAAGAGAACCTAGCCTAGTATCTCCTTCAAAAGAACCTAGCCTAGCATCTCCAAGCAACCAACAAACTTAATCTTAGTCATGCATGCATTTCTACCATCATCATATATCATATCTTCATGTTTCATTTCATTTGCAAGAACTTAGCTAAATCCACCAACATATACAAATTTCAGGCCTAAAAAATCATATGGATCAAGCATGGGATTTTAACTATAACAACGAATCTTTCCTTTAGGAAAATCTAATCTGGCATTTGCATACATTCATCAACCAATATAAACACATTCACCCAATACATATACAAGGAAATGCTAAAGTCAAGATAAGGATGCACTTACCATACTACCAAGTAGAAAATATTGGCTCTGCAAAATATATAAATAATCCATTAAAACAAACTACAAGCATGTGGTTAAAAGAAATTCCTAAAGTATAAACTTTAGTGTGTGCGTGTGACTAACCTAGGGTTTTATTCTTGAAATAGCTTAGGTTTTTACATTACCTCTTCAAGTAGTCTTCCACTCAAGAATGTTTATTCTATCTCCCTTAGACTTAAGAGTATTTTGAGGTTTAGAAGGTAGAAGAAAACAAAGCAAAGTGAAGGTAGAGTGGAAGGGAGAGATGCCAAGAGATAGGGGTGAGAGTGTGTGTGTGCAAGTGAAGCAAACTAGTGGGAAAAGACCAAGGCATAGACCATTTGGCCAAGAGGAAATTCTAGGCCTCTAGGTACTCATTTCCCTAGCTTTAGGAGTGACTTTTGATGGGGTGAAAGACCCATTTGATTGACTTCCATCACTAGATCCAATCATGCCTAAAACTAACTTGTACTTGAGTTGAAAACTCTCTCCACTCTTCCTCCTATGACCGGCGCCCCATATAGGCGTAGCCTCTCAATTTCTTTCACATCACTCCTCACACACTCACCAATCACCTCATAAGTCCCTCACCAAGATCTCAAGATCAATTTTGGCAAAATGGATAAGACATGGTTCGGCTACCCTTTCCCAGTGCAAACCGAATCCCCCTCATTTCATGTATGATCTTCTTCCTTCTTATGAGTTCCATTTATCACCACTCAATCATACACTCTTCCACACACACAAGTCTCATCCCTCTTACATAATTCAACTTGTCCACTCAATCTTACACAAATCTCACTTCTAGATATGTTTTGCCTAAGGAAAAATCAAAGTGAGATTTGGCTCACTTCTTGCTTCCACTGAATGCCCATTTCTTCTCTAATAGTTTTTCTCTCCTCCCAAACATCTATCAATCAACTTGTCAAGTCACCACTTCTTCTTACACTCTTTACACAAATCTCTCATGTCCCTTCATCTAGATTTGGTCAAAAACCCCTTGAAAGATCAACTCATGGCCCACAGTTTTTGCTTATCCAAAATCCTTGTTGTTTGCCTTCATCTTCTTTTCCTCTCGCCAATGATACCCCATCCTTCCATCACTTGTCAATCTCCTTGTCAAATTCCTCTTACAACGTCTCTCAATGGTCATTTGCTTAGATTTGGATAGGATTGCATGGGAAAACCCAATAGGGTTCGGCACTCTCATCTCCCAAACTACTCGAACCCTTCCTTCCTCACATCTTCCTCTCAACTACTTTCCTTTTCTACCAAATCTAGTATATGTCACTCAACTAGATTTGGTATGTTCCTAGGGAAACTAAATTGGAAGACTTCTTCCTCTCCAAAATTAGTCATCTCTTCAAACCTCCAACAAGCCTTCCTATGTCCTTGTCATGCATTTCTCCAAAGATACTCTTACACTCAATCTCCTTTTTGTCATGTCAAAGATTTCACATTGGGAAAATCAATTGGAAGAGTTGGTTTCTTCCCCTTCTTGCATCCCACATTGCCCATGTGTCCAAATGATGAAAAGATCTCATTTTGGATACCACACCTCATCCTCCAAGATACACTAGTCAACCCTCTAACCACTAGTCTTTTTCCTCTTATCTACTAGTACTTGAAGACTCATTAGAGTTCTTCTAAGTATGAAATGTGTCTTCACACATGGACTTGGTTTACTTATGGATTAATCATATGGGTTTATGGGCTTGCCACTCCTCTCTTGGGCCAAATACCTAGATCTTGTCCTCAAAGCTCTAAGCCCAACTCCAAATGCTTGCTTAATTAAAATACCTACATCACCTTTATAATAATTAATTAATTTAAATAAAATAAGGCACAAAACTCTGGGTCATCACATATTCCTTCCAATAAAGTATGCAATCATTCGAACAAGCATGGATCTTTGTGTAAGTAAAGCCTTAAGTAATTGAAGAAGCATGTCGAATGACTTAATACTCCAACCACCAAGTGTTTTAATGTGAAGTAACTTAACAGAGAATGAAAGTTTAGAATACTTGGTACAACCTTTATAAAACTGTCGCTATGAATCAACCAACAACTGGTCAAAATTCATAGTTGATTCAGGTTCGATTGGGGTCGAACCCCCAGCATGGAATGACTCGGTTGAAGGATTATTAGGAAAATTCTCAGCTCGAATGTCTTGTAACATAATATCAATGTAGTGATCCTCGTGCTCAAAATCATGAAGACCATCATCATCACTACAAGGTAGCTCTTCCTCTTCACCGTGAAATATCCATCTCGTGTAAGTTGGCTCAATACCTTTGATGAACAAATGTCTCTCAATACAACTTATACGATAAAAATAATTATTTGAACATAAGGTACATGGGCAACAAATCTCATCACTTGTAGCATGAGATCGAGCCAAAGTAAGAAACTCTTTAATGCATGTGGCATATTCACTAAATCGAAATCTATTAGTGATTTTTATCCAACTCCTATCCATTTGAGAGAAGTAGCTTGAGGTCAAAAATTGGTTAATCGGGAAAAAGATGCTACACCTATGATAAGAAGAAAAAAAAATTGAACTATGAGTAGGTAGTGGCTTGAATGTGCTAAAATAGCAAGTATATGATGTAAATGACTAAGATGTAATTAAAATATTAGAAGAATAAAACTGTGCTGAATCTGCCGATCACAAACCCAAGCCATGGATAAATTGTAAGCAAACATTCCAATCACCAGTTAAATGATAACCTTTTTAATTGTCGATCTCCAAATACCAGTCATCATAATAGAGTGATTTTGATCATGTATGATGTCCTAATGTTCTTAAACGAACTGTAGAACCAATATGCAAGATTATTAATTTCAGATATAAAAGGTTCTAGTAATCCCCAAGTCAAATTTATAAATAATAAGTTCTATTTACAAAACAATGTGCCAACCGATATCTCTATACAAGTATGCATGCACGCAATGAATAAAAAAGGCAAGCCAATAAAGTGAAAACAAGCGCACTAAAGAGCAAGGTCTTTATTGTGGGTAAGGACTACTGTTCCCCCAAGACCAGCCTATCTAAGGCATGATCAGATCAGATAACCCTCGTAAAAAATAAGAGAAATGCTGATGATTGTGATAACAATGATGATATTTTTTTCGCTTATTTAACAAACATAACCCACAAATTACTACTGATCCTGAAACTTTCAAAAGGCTCTCCTATATATTAAGTTGCAACTCCATTGACCAAACCTTACCTTTCATGTTTGGCAATCTGGGAACTCAGAACTTGTAATCATAAGTAGCTCAAAACTCAAGGGAAATAGGAACATAGCTAATTAATAGACACAATCTAATACATTGCACCTTTATCACCATTCTAGAGGTAATTAGCAAAGTTGAAATTGGATGCGATCTCAAGTACAAAATCAAACCTTTATAAATATATCACTAAAACAGACCTGGGATCAAATTCATCTAGAGTTTCACCTGATTCAACTATGGCATCCTAATATATTAAACATCATAGTGTTAAAAAAGTGGAGAGATGAATAGATAAATGACATTACCAAAAAAAAATATATCACAAAGGAAGGGATTATAGACCACTTATAGTACAGTGAAGTTGTAAATTTATAGATACAAACCACAAAAGTAGTACTTGAAACAATAGTTTTTTTAATGGTAAACTTCATTTTCTTTTTAAAGAGAGTATGCAGAACTTGCATACTTTATCTAGTAGTACTCTTTTATTATAACTAGTCGGTGTGATAATATCTAATAAAGTGCTTATATGATATAATTAGTTTAATAGAAAAAATATTAAAACTTGAATTTTATAAATCAAATAATTTCCTTTAAATGATGTGTATTATTTACTCTACCCATGACTTGGGTGTCGGCGCCCCAGCTTGCGCTTGGGTTCGTACGCAAATTGCGACGCTGGAGACGAGCGTCTCAAGGAAGTCATCCCTCATCGTTACATGTGAAAGCATTATTTAATATTATTTATTTATATTTTTTTTTTGTTTTTATATTATCTCGCAGCGGAAAAAGGTCAAGCCAAAAACATTCGACAAGACGTTTACGCTTATCGCACATCACATGGTTAACGAAATAAAACCCAAATTAAACATCATATACATATACATCAAAAGTCAAGGTCACCAGTGTTAACAGTTTATACAAAAGCACTTCCCCAAACAGCGGAAAGAATTCCTCAAAATATACTGGCAATACAAAATAAATACATCAGCAATCCCCTCCTTTTCCGCCAAACATACTAATAGGCAGGTTCTTCCTTTATCTTCTTAAAGTCAGGACCGTAACGAAAACTGTCCAAACTTAAACCTGGGCCTACATCACACATCATCCCAGAGGATGAGGTAAACAGGCGTCCCATATGGAGGAGCCCGTCCACTCCTAACACCAAACAACACCCCGTTGGGCGTAAGTCATCAAAAAAGTAGGTCGCCATAGGAAGCGACTCTGCTGCCCACTGACCCAACAGGTCTAGGGTCACTGGCCCAGCAGAATCTGTCTTAGTCGGGCCCTTGAGGGTCCGACCCATCTTCTCGAGAGTCGTAATCCGTGGATCCATCCTTTCCTACAATAACTTCTATCGTTCCCAAGGGAGCGATAGTAGAGATAATAAAAAGGAGGTGAGATTTCGGGAGAAATCTCAGTAAGTATACTAGCACTTTAACCAAATCATTTCAAATATACAGATAAGTGAACCAAAACAATCATAGCTAATGCATATGCAAATGGATGACTGAACTCATGCACATGCTCATGTAAACTTTCATACAGGCTTGCTTCTTTCAGACTTATTTTCATATCAGTGCTTTTCAAATCATTCTTTAAAACATTTCACATCTTTTATTCTTTCTTAGGCGCCACTTGTCATATACAGATCTTTTTTTATGGCTCGAAAGCCCATCTTGTCATGACTTATCGCGTAGCATATATGAGACACAACACGGTTCCCCTAAGCACCACATGTTCCCTACTGGTTACCGCATCACCTTAAGGTGACTGTGTCATGTAGCTTATAGTACGGCAGGTCCTTACACCTTACCCGTCTTTGGCACCCACCAGTGTTAGGTGCGACCGCGCTTCGGACACCTTCTGGAGCCATACACAGTCCACCGACTGTTCTTCGTTGACCCAGGGGCTTCCACTCGACTTTAAACACTCCTGAGTGGTCAGGGAGTTCCACTGGGGCACTACCCCGTCCCAGCTTTTGGGGTTCTTTCAAAAACTTAATTTTTCCTTTTCTTTTTCTTAAAAACATATTGGGCTTTAAAAACATGCTTTTCATTATTTATGCATGTGACATGCAACACTTACTTATTTTCATGCAAAACCCGAGGCGAGCTCGAGTGCATTCCCAGTTCATTTTCTTCTTTTCTTCTTTTTACATTGGGACAAACTTTACAGTTTCCTACTTAGCCATCATGCTCTAACATCCAAATTCAGGCCTAGGATTGAAGTGGGGTACTCGGCCCATCTCCAACCCATCAAGGCCGAAACCTCCTAGGGTATTTCCTAGGGCTTTTCTTCATCATTTCATTCTAAGTATCCTCCAAGAATTAAAGATGTCTAATTAAAACATATACCATCTTTAGAAAAGGGGTAGCCGAAACCCTATTATCCAATAAGTGAACATTTTTGCTTCCAAACTTATTTCATTCCAACTTCTTTCATTCACCTTTTTAACTTGGGAAAATTTCCTTCTATCAATCCATTCAAAGTTTCCTTTCAACAAGTGTCTTCTATAAGCTTAAACTAAATAATTTCACAAACAAGCAATATAATTTAATCCTCTAGTCTTAACCTTAAACATCATAAGATTCCAATTAAACGCTACTAATCATCATATATAAAGGATTTCTTCTTTCCATATGCATGTCTACGCCATTACAATTCATATTAGTCATATATTTTCTTCTCATGTCTATTTTTCATTTCCTCAAGACAATATCCTTCTTAAATAAATCAATCATACTACTAATTTCCTTAAATAAATTTTATCTTAGCAACACCGAATTTTATAAGCTTAATACTAAGATCCATCATGCACCAACTTCATCATTTCATATGATACTCATGCTTTTCATTTCTTTTTGCTACTAATACTTGATTCAACATCTATACTTATATTCTAACCTTATTTTAACATAGAGATTTACACATGAATATTTAGCAAAGACAAGCATTAACACAAATCAATTTAATCCAAACATGGCAATACAATCATTAATCCAACGAGCATGATCACCTAACTATATACAAGAAATGTTAAAGAAAAGGTGAAAGTATATTTACAATATTCCTATTAGATTTTTGATTAAAATCTGAAAATACACACATAGAATCTCTTATTAGACTAATTATAAGTATAAAGATTTAAGAGAAACCTTATTTCCTTTTAGCTAAAACAATAGTGCTATGTGTGTGTGTGTTCTTCCTAAGCTTGCATGAATCTAGGCACTAACCTTCTCCAAGGTATTATCCACTTCAATACTCTTGATCTTAGCTCCACTAATTTAGGATTCTTCAAATTGTGTGGTGGAAGAAGAAGAAACAAAGATGGAGGTAATTTGGATGGTTTTGGCCGAGAGGTAAGGAGAGAGTAAGGTAGGAATATGTTTGCTTGTGTCCAAATGAAACAAGTTAAGGGAAATGAGTATGGAGTCACATGGCCAAGCCCTTCCTCTAGGGTCTTTGGTACACTTTTTACCATTCTTAGGTATGGCCAATGATGGATTGAAAGATTGACAACACTAGATCATTCCAAGATCAAATATTGGCCATGCCTTGGAAGATTTGGTTTTCTTTCTCCCTCACTTGTCATGGCCGGCGCCTCCCTTGAGTGCTTAGTCCTCATTTTCTTGCTTTTCACTCAATCATCTTCCCTCCATCATCTCATGTGTCCATCCAAGTGGTCTCAAGACCATGCTTTTTGGGAATTGAGCAATGCATGATCTGGCCAAGCCCTTGCTTCCACCGAAACCCCATTTGCTTCATCTCCTTGCTTTTGTCATTTCCATCACCTACACCCACACCATACCTTTCTTCACATCACCATACTTTCTTACACATTGTACCTTATTCACTTACACACTCCTCCCTTGTCTCATCAACTTTTTGGTGGCCATACTCCATGGAATCCTCCAAGTGGCTCACGGATTGCATCCCCATCGAAACCCATTGTTCCTTCCTTCCATCCTTCTCTTCATACCACTTGTCACATTCCTATACACTATGACTTCTATTGGAAAGTCAAAGAATGGTGCATTGTACTTCCAAGATTCCATGATAGGAAAATCTCTCCATAAGATTCCACACTCAATCCTACATGGCACATGGCTACCTACTAGTCAATCTTTACCAACTAGAATTTCCTACAAGCCTTGGATGACTTTCTAGGATTTCTCTTCAAGTGACATGTGTCTCTACTATGGGCTTGATGGGTCATGAGTTCACTCTATGGGCTTATGGGCTCACCACTACTCTTTTGGCCCATTCACTTAATCCATATCTCCAAAACTTCATTCCCAAGCCCATCTCTTTAGAGCTTGTTTTTATAAATTACCACTAATCTTTTATATTAGTATTTAATTAAATAATTAAATTAGGATGAAGATTTTAGGGCTATTACATTGGGAATAGAACTCCTTAAGAAAATGTTTCATTTGGGTGCTTCTCAGCCAAAAAAGACATATAGATTGAGGGTTTGTGGAATTGAGAGGTCTATTACAAAGAGGATCTTTACGTAACATACTAGAGAGTGTATTTGGGAGTGGCTTAGATCAATTAGAAAGATCAGGAGAGTGTCTGGACGAGATGGTCAAAGAAGGGTACGATCTCATTGCAAAATTTAATTTGGAGGACCATTTGCCTCTCATGAAGTTTTTAATTTGCAAAACTCACACTTTGACAAGGCCATGCATGAATACTTCCCATAGTAATTTATACATACGTACATATATATATATATATATATATATATATCAACATGCTGAAGAGACGTTAAATGATAATTATAAAAGAAATATTATAAGGCAACAGATACTATGATCAGTAATTTCTGAATCATCCCTATAATACATATGAATATTCTTAAGCTTGCATGTTGATAAGATATTAATACTTTATGTGCAAGAAAAAAATATATGAGATAGAATTTCGCACTGATGATCTCTAATATATATATATATATATATATATATATATATATATACTCCCCCCATAATTTTTGCCTGGCAATATCTCTTTTCAGATTGTTTGATGTACAGAGATTTTTAATATTATGTAATGAATAAGCTGCTCTGTTCTTCTGCATAACTATGTAGAACTGTTATGTTCTTTGTGTGGTGATTTTCTTCTATTCTTTACCTGCCCGTGTATTGCATTTGCTTGAATTTACAGCCATCAAATTACAACACATGTACATAATTTCTTCTCCCTAGGTTTATGCTCTATCAAGGGATGGAGGAATTCCATTTTCACCAGTTTGGAGAAAGTTACATCAATTTTCTGGATGTAACTTATTAGAAGTAATTGGAGTTTTTCCTATGCAGTTGCAGAGGAGTCGAGCATCAAACCTTGAGCTCGTTTCTGTTCTTCAGGAGCTAGAAGTGACCATAGAAAACCAGAAAATTGAGATAAAATCTTTCAGCACCAGAATCAAATGGAACATTGAGTAACAGGTTGATAAGTTTTAGATTTTTTATGCAACATTCAGTATTAAAATATATCAAAATAAGACATCTCCCTAAAAACACCAACAAAAGAGTCAAAAATTGCAGAAACTCAGTCTCATGACTAAGATGTGCCTATAAAATCTAATTAAAGTAATTAGTGTTTTCTGACAAGAATGGATAATAGATAATCACAAAAATCATTCACAACAAGCTAAGCTAAATATGCAGTGTAAACGTGATATTTTTAACTCAAGAAACAAATTACTCATTATATGTGGAAATTTACAGAGGAATTGACTCAGTTTCTTGTCCTGTGAGTGCAAATATCGCACACATTTAATTAAATCTAAAAGTTTGAATGAGTGTTATCAATTATTCCTGCTTCCAACTCACAACATTACATATTCCCCAACTTATTCCACTTTCTTTTCATTCTATGTTATATTCATCTTCTACTAAAGAAGTACAATTAAAAGGTCCCAAAATAAATCACGACGTTCAAAGAATTCATACAATGAGACGATAAATACAATGAGGAATATATGCCCTAGTTCATGGTACAAGTTAGGGCATATGTGCAATGAGAAGATAATACAATTAGAGATGAAGGGAAATTGAACCAGCCAAGCCGTAAGAGAGAAAAAATGAGAGATGAAGGGAAATCGAGTAAGAGATTCAGACAGATTCGCCGGCGTTGAGAGGAGCCAAGAAGGCATAGGTGAACAGACGTCGTTCGCTATGGAAACGACAAGGGAACGATGGAGGAGAGAGGCGCGCAGAGGGACGACGAAGGAGGGAAAATATCGTGGGCAACTATTTGGGTTTTTCCCCAATTTTATGTTGTTAAATATAGCCTATTATGGCGACAATGGACTCACGCCGCAACAAATGCTAAATCTCGCTGTTATATGTGATCTATTACGACAATACTTTGTGCAACCCAATATGTTGTCGCAATAAACAAATTTCCGGCTCATTTTTGGCTCTCGTCGCATGTTTTTAGCTGATATGTTTAAATGAGCTATTGCCTCGCGTTTTACTCGCCGCAAAAAGAAATGAGCCGCCAAAACCATCCTTTCTTGTTGTGTTTCTTAAAATAATGAAGCCGCACACGGGCTCATAGCACACTGTTACCTATATATGGCAACACCAACATGCATCAGCCATCAATCACAATAGTCACAGAGCTCATATGACTCTGAATATCATGGACTATTAGTCTATAGACTACAATGGCCTCGAAACTTAACATGATACTAAAGGAGCCGGTGAATAATGACTAATAGCCTAATGCTTAAAAGAGAAATTCGAACCAAAGGGCAGATAGTTTCGGTTTTGGGGGGCTACATCAGGAAAAATTTTGTAGGCAGGAGAAAAATTAGATTAATCTACATACTATATTAAATTTTTAAAAATACTGCCCCCCTAGGATTCATGTAGTTTTGCCCCTATGTACATTCATATAATCATATGTTGGACACTGCAGCATTCAATATTATCATTATATATGGAAAACAGAGACTATATAAAATTAGTTTGTCATTTCTTTGATGAGTCCTATGATGTTAATAATGTCAATTAGGTGTTATATATAATTCCCAAAAGAGAATTAAGCATGCAAAGATCATTTATTATTATTATTATTTGCAATACAAACTGGCCGATTTTATAGGAAAATTTTGATGTATAAACTTTGTCGTGTGAAGTTTAATTTATTATTTGAAATATCATTTTTTTTTTTAAATCAAGTATATACTGATGATTAATAAAAGAGAAATATCTTAGCAATGAAATAAAAGTAAAATAATAAATTGATGTGAAATAATGAAGATAACTATTTAATAATTATTATAATTTTATTTATAAATTATTATTACTTTATTTCATATTTTATAATAAATTTAAATCAAAAAAGAAATAATCTTTTATTCAAATAATTCTATGAAAACTATAATTTTGATTATGATTCCTCCTCACCCAACGCGAAATGTTTTTTTATTTTTGGTGTCAGATGAAACCATTACTAAATAATAGACTACCCTTCCATATCTGGGTGTGCTTGGAATTTGTATCCCGCTTTTACTATAAATATAATTTATTTGTTCGAGATCAAACTTAAATGGGAGAAAATTATTGATTGTCGTGATAGATAAATAAATAAACGCAAATAATCATTCTGTTTTGACGTAAATAAATCGCAAATGGCTCTTGCCTTAAATTTATAAAACCATATGGATATATCTACATTTGTGGATTCCACCGAATCATTTATAAACAAATGATTGCCAATTGTTTACGTTTTAATGATCAACGACTCAAGTAGATTAGAGAAAAGAAAGAGTTAAATGACTGCCAACTAATGACTCAATTATTTTAAAATTATAAAATAATTTTTAAAGAATTAAATTATTTAATCATATAATAAAATAAAAATTTCATAAATGGAATTAAACTTGTAACATATAAATTAACAGGAACTCGATTATATATATAATTACATATATAATAACTTGCATAGAAAATTAAGAAATAAAATGATATTGTTTTGAAAGACCCGTGCTTATTACCAGAAAACTCATGTATTATTTTGCCTTGCACGTTACTTATAATAGGAATGGCGTTATTATTTATATATTACTATTGTGTGTTTGATTTTACATAAAATAAAATTTCCAAAAGTCCTGTACTCTCTTCACCCCCCCTCCCTCTCGCGTCATTTCCTGCTCTCACCCTCTCTTTCTCTTTCTCTTTCTCTCTCTCTCTGTTGAGGAATAAATCTCACATTATTTATGGACAAGGTCTTGAGCATGCTTATAAGTAATGTGCTAACCTCTCTCATTGGACTGATTTTATGAAATGAGTCAGGCTCATGAATTTCTCTACATGGTATCAGAGCCGCCACAAGACGAATGTGGGCCCACAATACTTACCCCTTGACAAGGACCAGAAAAACTACTAGCCTGCACATGAGGGAAAGTATTGAGGAATAAATCACACTGCATGTGGATAAGGTCTTGGGCATGTTTATAAGCAATGTGCAAACATCTCTCATTGGACCGGTTTTATGAGATGAGTTAGGCCCATAAATCTCTACATAGTATCAGAGCCTACCACAGGACAAATGTAGGCCTACACTACTTACCTCATGACAAGGACTAGAAAAATTACTGGTCTGTACGTGAGGGAGAGTGTTGAGGAATAAATCTCACATTGCCTGTGGACAAGATCTTGGGCATGCTTATAAGCAATGTGCAAACTTCTCTCATTAGACCAGTTTTATGAGATGAGTTAGGCCCATGAATTTCTACAGTCTCTCTCTTTCTCCGAAAATCCTTCAACGATCTAGCTTCTCCTAAATTTGGGTTTACTTTTTTTTTCTTCCTAATAAAACCCTAGATTCCTGATCATGACGATCATCGCCAACCTTATTGTCGATTCCTTTTGGTTGCGACCATTCCCATCGTAACATACCCAATACGGTCACAATGAAATACCCATTGGGCTCTTGCTTTGCGAAAGAAAAGGTTCTGTCTTTTTCCAGATCTGTCTTTTTTTTTTTTCCTTTTTGGTTTGGATCTGGTTTTTTTTTTTTTTAAATCTCTAGTTTATTTTCAAGTTTCTTCTTGCTATTTCTAGATTTTGTACATCAACAATTGTGTTCTATTTCTCCGCTTCGATTTTTTTTTTTTTTCCTCTTGTTTGGTTTGGATTTGGACATCTAGTTTTGGTTTAATTTTGTTCTTTTCTCTAATCTAAGGATTCTGTGTGCTCTCTAGCTTTCCAAGCCGAATCTACCTTTTCTCGACTCCATTTTGTGTTTTAAGAAGAGTTTCATCAAAGGTATAAACCCTAACTTAGATTTCTTTGATTGGATTTTTTTTTTAATGCTAACCGAACAATTTATGGTTGAAAGCTTGTATTTTCCTAATTTTTACCTCTTTTAATTCCATTGTGGGATTAAAAGAGTTCATGTTTTAGTTTTGTTAGTCGTGTATGTTGAAGGAAGCTATTTGGTGTTCTCCTTTTGGGCATTTCGAATGGTTAGACTTTTGTAAAATAAATTTGTTGAGTTTTATGTAATTTTCTTGAAGTGCCGTGTATGTTGAAGTGGATTGTTGTAGTGTTCTATTATTGATAATTGAAATGTATAATTCCAGCCCCTTTTGAACATGTTAATGAGTTCATGGGAGAACATTGCGAGGTGTACCATTAAATTTTTGTGATCATTCTATTTGGTTAAAGATAGTCTGGTGTTAGTTTTTTATAGTTTGAGGGTGCATATAATGTGTTAGTTTTAGATACAAACCGCAAGTTTTTAGCTTTAGTATACCAAGTGTATTTCTCTTAGTTATAAGGACACAATAGTGTCCTTAAATACAACATCAATGAAGCCAGAAAATAGTCTCCAATTAACAAGACCTAAAAAGAAATCACCCAAAAAAATCCATCGGGACTTTATAAGGTAATCTTTTCCTTTTAAGATTCAAAAATAAAATAAAAGTACTAAAAAATATATTTTCAAGACCCTACCAACTGGATCAACACAAGGTAGCGCCTATCTAGACTTGACAAATAAGCAAATAGAATTATTTAGTCCAGAATATTGGCTACAAATTAGCCAAAACTTGTAACAGACATTATTTGTTCTCTATCTGAGATAAAAGTAGACCTATCTAAGTGCATATTTGGGGTTGTAGTAGAAATAGTTGCTTTTAACTTAAGGCTTATAACTTAAAACTTAATATTATAAACTCTACTACTAAAAAGTTATTCGGTGTTTGGGATTCATATATCTAAAGCACTTTTTAGAGTCAATTACAGTAATTTTTTAAAATATATAGTTATTCACAAGAGTTTTTTTTATAAAAGCTCTAATTTATTACTTTTTGAAAAAGCTGATTTTTAATTTTTCTAGCCGCCTAAAGCATTTTTTATAAAATTACCAAATACGTCAATTTTTTTTTTTAAAGTGTTTTTAACTACTTAAAAGCACTTTTTAAATCTTGAAACACAATCCCAAATAGATTAGTTCAGAGTTGTAATACATATCAATACCTTGTACCCAATTGAATTTGAGTAGCTTCCTACAGCACCAAGAATTAAAAAAAAAATAGTGAATTTTGTTTTTGTGGCGCTCACGACTCTCCCTGGGATTTAGAGGGACTCAAGATACCAGGATGATCATTTCATCACTTAGTGCTCCAAGAGTGTGTGTGAAACATGCATAAGTGTACAATTAAAATTAATCGCAACGAAAAATAAAAAGTCATTCCTTCTAATACTAGAAAATTTAAAGTCTTACAAATCTGTCTGAAATATAATTCTCCAAGAGGAGATTAATACAATCATCCATAAGAAAAGCAACAACAAATAGATTGTAACAACATCCGGGATCCTAATCTCTCTCTTCATCATCAAGCCATAACACTCCTTCGACGAAGCTTGTCCCTCGGGCTCATTCTCATCTTCTGCATCACAAATTACAATTCCATAAAACGGAATTGTAGGCGGACTCGATACACACGTGAGACATGAATCTCAGTAAGTAGCAGTCAATACATAAACAATAAATTCAATCAACAATATGCACAATTATTCTCCAAACAATTAAATAAATCCACACATACCAACTTCCTTTCCCAAAAAGGAAGTCTACAAGTACACCCGACTGCCCTTTCCCAGAAAGGGGCACACACAACACAATATGTTCTTTCCCAGAAAGGAACGCAACACCACTGTTCGTCCTTTTCCAGAAAGGACCTCATCAACGGACCGTCTTTTCCCAGAAAGAAACGCATTTACAACCGTCATTTCTCAAAAAGGACCTCATACAAAAATCTGTCAAAAACCCAGTTTCTAGCTCACAACACATTTCCATTTTATTAACACATGTATACCATGGTCTCCCTAAGGACTATCCATACACCCTGGCTTTATTTGTCATACCATGGGTAACGACCGTGCATGTGACTTCAGAATGGACGATGTCCAACTAACCATGTCCAACACGTATTATGACCAGACATCTCCTAGCCCCCACCAGTAGAGGAGACACGAAATCGGCACGAGAGCGTTACCATTTCATCCGATTCCGTTGTCGGCCAATGACAACCCAATGGACATCACGTCAGTATATTCTGCTCTCGAGTGACCTAAGGAGCTCCACCGAAATAATGTCTCATCTCGACTTGAAGTCGTGATACACATGCATCTACCAACTACACCAGACCAAAAACCACCCAACAATACCACCTCAGAACACCTCACCATTTCAAATAACCCAAGCCAGCAAGAATAACATATATGCATGATAAACAAATATTGAAAGACATGGCAATATTAACAAGTAAAATCATCTAATCAAACATTTATATATTTAACCATCAATCCATACATTCAACAAGTAATTTCCACAAATATATCCAAGCCCAAACAAATTTCAAGTACGGGGTTATCTCATCCTCCTTTAACAGCCTTGGGCCCAACCAACCTACACCTAAATTTTATTATTAATATTAATCAATTAATTAACACTTCAAGCTGCCAAATAAAAAAGTTAGTACACAATTAATTAATCTAATAAAATACAACAAATTGACTATTACTTACAATGCAAGCAGTTGAAAAAATAAGCGCATTGGTCAAGGATCCTGCGATTAAACGAGCTCATACGCCGCAACTCAACCAAACATATGCACACATAAATATGAGAGAGAGAGAGAGAGAGAGAGAGAGAGAGAGTTAGAGAGAGTTATACCATAACGGGTAAACTGCACATTATTCGTCTCCTGGCACGGCTAGTGGCGGTTTGGGATAGGGTACTCAATTTAACATCAGAAGTTAAGGGAATACTCATTGGAGAAAGGAGAATCTCATGGCGATGGTGATGAGGCTGTGCAACCACCAGAAGGTGGTGGATCTAGCTCAAATGGTGTGGAAATCCATTTTTGAATTTGGACTGGAGGTGGGACCATGGATGGAGGAGCTGAGTTAGAGGAAATGTTGTCTGAGGTGGGAGAGTACTTTGGTGGTAGTGGTGACGCCGGACGGTGGCGGACGACGGCGACAAGGGGCTAAACCCATGGGTTACATACCCGTTTCAGGTGAAGGAGGAACGATAGAACTGGGTGGCTACCAGCGGTGGGTTTTGCTCATCGGAATGAGGGGAGGTTGCTGGTAGGTCGCCGGTGCCATTGTGACACCCACAAATCCCCCCTGGGATTTAGAAGGACTCGTGACATCAAGACAATCATCTCATGAATCAATCATCCCATCGAATAGTGTTTGAAGAGTGTGTGAAGCATGCACCAAGTATACAATAAATATCGCAGCGGAAAAATAAATAAAAGTCAGTCGTTCCAGTACCAGAGATTCTTAAAAATTACAAATCAATATAAAACAATTTCTCCAACAGGAGATTATACAGTCTTTCAAAAGAAAAATATAAGTAACACTGCTCTCGAGATCATAATCTCGATTTCATCTTCTCAACAAATTTCCTTTCCTGTGGAGTCTGTATCTCAGGCCAAACATTTTCTACAATCACAAACTAATATCCCGTAAAATGTGGACCGTAGGGTGGGCTCGATCCATCGAAGTGATATGTGAATCCTAGTAAGCAACAGACAACATACAACCAATTCACACAACAAAACATCATCAACCTATACAAGTAAACTCAATGGGTGCATGTAGCATGAATATGAGACTTGCAACATGACTTATGCACATACACTTTCATATAAAAACTTCCATAATCCTTGACAGTTTTCGAAACTTTGCTTCATGTACGTACTTTTTATAAAAATGCTTTCATATAACTTTGACTTCTTTCATATATACTATTTGAACTTCTTTTCAAAAGTCATTTTTTCAAAAATGTTTTTCGTCTTTTCTTATCTTAGGCGCCACTTATCATATCGTATCATATATGTTTCGAAAGCCATTTTCTTTTTGTCATGACATCTGTTGGACACCTCACGGTTCCCATACGCACCGTGTGTTCCTGCTAGTTACCGTAGCACCCAGCGACCATATCAAACCTAAGTAGCTACGTTTCGCGCCCTTTCGCACTCTTCATCACTCGGCGATTGATCACTCACCGAGCGAGTACAAACTTTTCTGTATCGGTGAGGCCGAAGCCAACACCGTCCTGTATGCACCCACTAGCTTTAGGTGCGACCACGCTCCGGACATCCCTTTGGAGCCATACATGGTCTACCGACGGTTCTTTGTCAACCCAGAGGCTTTCACTCGACTTTAATCAATCTCGAGTGAATAGGGAGTTCCACTGGAACACTACCTCGTCCCAGCTTTTGGGGTTCTTATAAAACTTTAATGATTTTCTTTTCTTTTAAAAACATACTTGACTCAAAACATACTTTTCGTGCTCATGCATGGGACATGAATGCGACATATGACTTTTTATGCAAAACATGTAGATCATGAAACATATGAATCATATATTCACAAATCATATCTCATACATATTAACATATGAACAAACTTCATTTTTTAATTTATCTTCAATCCCACACGTCGTGCATATTCCCATGAAGAGATAGTCAAAACCCTAAGTCATATCGCATCAAACCAATATTGTCTTATAGGGGTTAAGAACGCAACTTATAATGGAGTCAAACCTAACTTTTCTTCTCTTTTCTCTTTACCAAAAACACGCATATTTCCTTAAGATCTTCTCAAAACTTAATAGCTATATCATAACCAATCATTACTCACCACATTTACATTGTTTATATAGTTATTCTCTCTTCAACAAATTATCATCATATAATATTTTCTCTAAACCTAAATATTTCTCAATCTATACATCAAGGGAATCTAAGAGTACACATCAATATTTCATCCGAAGATTCAAGTCATAGCCATACATCATAACATGAGCTAAAACCTAATGCTTTTCCAAAAAAATATACCAGGATTGAAACTTATGAACTCCCAAAAATAAACTTTTTATTGTCCAACATATTATGTCATTATTTCAACCCTTAACTGAACTTTACTTAACTGTACTTATTAAGATCCCTCCTCAAATTTTCACCAACAAATACTAAAATACTGGAGTCATCCAACCAAATCATTTTATCACCAATAATCACTACAATAACCGAGTCGTCTAACCAAATCATTTTATCACTAATAATCACTAAAATAATCGAGTTATCCAATCAGATCATTTTATACCCAATAATTACTAAAATAACAGTCATCCAACCAAAACACTATATCATCAATAATTACCATCCACACAATATTCAACCACAGTAAGATTAACTCGAAGTAATCTCAATCTCCATTAAATGGCCTCAGGCCCAACCGATCTACTTTCGAATTACTTATAATCACTAAATAACACTTTAAGCAAACAAAGCAGAGATTAGCACGCAATCAAATAGTCAATCAAATAATAAAAAAATATCTGTTACTTATAGTGCACAAACAAATGTCAAGCAAGCATCGCGCCAATCCATGATCCCTAGCGGGTAAGTCGTGCACTATTCATCTCCGGGCACGACAAGTGATGAGTTGGGTTCGGGTATTTCGTTTGACATCAAAATTTATGAGAATACTCCTTGGAGGATGGGAAATCTCATGGTGGTGGTAGTGAGGTGGAGCAACCACCGGAAGACAGCAGATCTGGCTCGAAAGGGTGGAAACCCATTTTCGAATTTTCTCTTGTACACGGGAGGTGGGGCCATGGATGGAAAAACTGTTTTAGGGGTGTGATAAAATAAGGTAAGGGAAGCTTTTGGCGGTGGAGGTGAGAGTCACAATGGCCAGACGGCGGCGCGGCGAAGGGAAGTTCATTTGGAGACCCATTTTGGTTTTATGGATGGCGAGGGAAGGTGACGGCTCCGTTACGGCTAAAATTTCTGGTGGTAGGTCGTCTATGGATGGCGGATTAAATGGCGGGGGTGGTGTCATGGTACGGTGGCTGATGGCGGAGCTATGGGAGGAGAAAGGTGCGACATAGAGGATTAAACACCCCTCAGGTTTGGGGCTGCCGGCGGGCCTTGGAGCTACCGTGGTCGACACCTCTAGTGGGGTTGGACTCACCGAAGGGTGGTGGTTCAAGCGGGGCCAGAGGTGAGGCTTGGCGGACAGGGGTGGCGCCGCCACGAGCTGAAAACCAAACTGCCTCCCCGCGGTTACTATAGCACGCAGGAGAGATAAGAGAGAGGAGAGGGAGAAAATGAAAAGGGAGAGAGGAAAAATGAGGGATTTAACCTTTTTCGTGCTATTTATAGGCCCGATATTTTGGGGTCTTCAAACGGACAACAGATGAATTTAAAACACTGATTTGAAAGCGTATAACATCAATTTAACTTAAAATTCTCAAATTAATTAAATAAAATATTGTTTCAACTTATTTTATTTCTCAACATAATATTTTTGATCAATAATTAAAATGATAAAATTTATTTAATTATTTAAAAGGAATAGATCCATATATTTAAATCAGATATTTAAAATATGTTTAAAATCTCGCAATATTTCAAATAACTAAAATCAAGGTAATAAAAGAATCTTGCATAATATAGTATTTGTGGAACTATTCAAAAGCTACCAAACCCAAAATAGAATAAACATAATAAGACTTAATAATTTATTAAATTTAAGATCAATGAATGAGATAATGTCAAATAAAATATAATGAATGCTCATTAATAAAAATACGCCAAATCAAACCATATATTATGATAATTAAAATAAAAAACAATAAAGATAGCATTTCAAGTGGAAAGATCAGTAGCAACAATTAATTAAAAATAATTAAAAGCACTATTATTCAAGAATCTCACAAAAGCTTATAACAACAATAGAATCAAAACCACTAAATCAAAATAATATTGATAACAATTCAAATGATAAAACCAATAATAATCTTTAAATAACTATAAATATTAAAATCGTAGATTTCACAAATAATTAACCCCAGTCATAAATAAAACGTACCTGAAATAAAATAAGTGAAATATCATTTTAATTTATTAAAATAAATTAAAATATTCAATAACAAAATATGATTAAATAAAGGTATGTAAAAATTCAGGGTCTCACAGCCATGGGTGGCCATGGGTGGTGGCAACGTGGCTTGGAAGGGCAAGAAACCCATTTTGGGTGTATTGCCATGCAGGAAAGGTGGGGCTGCCGTGGATGACACCACTGGCATGGTTGTGCTCACCGGCGACTGGTGGTCCAGGAGTGATTGGCGATGAGGTTGGCCAGGCGACGGTGGCTAGCGATGAGGGTTGGAATCGAAACTACTAAAAGGGGAAAGGGGGGTGCGCAGGAGAGAAGAGAGAGAAAGAAAGAAAAAATGAGAGGGAAAAGGTAAGGGGGCTTGGTTTTTCCTTCGAGCTATTTATAGGCTCATACGTTGGGGTCTTCAAATGGATAAATGATGTATTTAAAACATTAATCTAAAAACTTATAAAATCAATTTAACTTAAAACATGGAGATACATCAAATAAATTATTATTTTGACTTAACTTTAATTTATATAATAATAATCTTCATCATTAATTAAATTGATGAAACTTACTAATTATTTAAAAGAATAAAGCTATAGATTCAAATCGAAAATTTAAAGCATAATTAAAATCTCATAATATTTTAAATAACTAAAATCGGGCTTATAAAACGATCTTATACAAATGTAATATTTTAGAGCTCTTCAAAAAGCTTCCCAACAAAATAGAATAAAATAATCAGACCTAACGATTTAATAAATTGAAATCAATGAACCAATCCAAAAGGTCCAATAAAATAAAATGCTCATTGAAACAAAATAAAATACAACAAATGAATAGCCATAAAATATAATAATTAAAACCAAAGACAATAAATAGAGATTCAAACGAAAGAACCAATATTAACAATTAAATAAAATAACTAAAAGTACTAAAATTAGAGATTTTACAAATGAGTGAAATAAACCACTAATAAAATTATTAAAATAAGTTAAAATAGCAAGTGATAAAATAAAAACAATATATAAAAATACACGAAGTTTGAGGTCTTACAGTTTTTGATGAGGAATTTCAAAAAATAAATTTTGCACATATATCATGTTCACAAAATAACATAAAAACCAAATGGATCAGACTTTATATCATAATATGGATTTGTATATTCGTTTAAAAAATTATGATGATACAGACTTTATATATGTAAAACCAAAATATATAGAAATAAGTGAGATCAATGCAAAAAAAAAAAAAAAAAACATTACTGAGAAGACAAAAAAAAATAATAATTATAAAAAAACATATTCTAGATCTGCCACATATATCATCATTCACAAAATACACATATATCATCATTCACAAAACAACATATGAACTAAAAGGATTCAACTTTATATCATAATATGAATTTGTATATTTGTTAAGAAAAGTTGAAAATAAAACTAAAAAAACTGATTTGAAAAAATAACAAAACAGTGTAATACAAATCAATACCTGGAATCCAACTAAATCTGAGTAGCTTTCAACAGCACCAAGATCAATACAATCTGAACAAAAAATTGTGATTTTTTATTCAAAAAGCGCAGATGGAACAGAAAATATAAAAATTTAATAATAAAGAAAAAGAAATTCGTCCATGTCATAAATCAAAACAAAAGATAAAGTTTAAAAAAAAATAGTTTATTTCTTCTAAATACCTTGAACCCAGTAAAACATAGTAACTTCTAACAGCAAAGATCGATAAAATTAGAAAGAAAATAAGAGTGGTATTTCTATTTGAAGAGCAAAAATCAAGGAGGAGATACTAAATCAATAGATTGAATTACCTGAAGAGGCAATACATGTAGCGGAGGAGGTGCTAATACTTAATCAGGACTTAATTGCATGATTGTATTACATTCATTTGTCAGGATGTGAATGCATTTCAAATCCATACTTAATGGGCTTAATGGCATCATTCAAAAGTCATACGGAATGGAATATTGGGAATTTGTCAGGCTAAATTGCATGAATGTGTTGTGTTTATTTGTCAAGATATGAATATATATTAAATCCATAATTAATGGGCTTAATGTAGATTATATCAAAAGTCATATAGAATTATTCTCTCTTTTAATTGTCAATTTAATCCAAACATTATTGATTTACAGGCTGCAAATGCATCGAGATTTAAATTGTATCAATACAAACTTGTCTTTTGCGTTTGAAATAATAAATATGATTCAAAAGCGTTGGAAATGATTTGTGTTCTTAATGCATGTAAGTGGATTAGAAACGAATTAAATTTGATTTTAAATGCTTTAAAGTTTAAACAAAGTGGATCAACCAAAAATTTAGCTATTAAATGCATACTTGGCGTTTGAAAAGGATTTGTGTCCTGAATAAAAGTGGATGACAAACAGCGTTTCATAGATAATGTATACAATAAATAAGGAATTAATGGACTTAAACGGTAAAAAGCAAAACAAGAATTTCGGTTAGATATAGCCACTTTATATATATAAAGATATATATATATATACACACACATGTATATGTGCATCATTCGCCCTCTTTAAATTTCTTAGCTTTTTTTTCTCTTCTTTTTTCTTTTTTGTAAACGTTGATGCATGTCTTGACATATATAAAAATGAATAAAAATCAGAGAAAAAAAAATGAAGAATAAGATACCAAATTTGTATTGTGCTTGTGAAGAAATATTACTCAATTAAATTATAAATAATAAAATCAAGTGTATAACATGCTATTAATCAATTTAAATCATGACTTAGATTTATACATCTTAACATTTTTTTCATTTAAAATCAATAATAATTTTCATGTAGTAATTAAAATATATTTGTTCTAAATGTAGAAAATATGTAATAATTCAATTTCATTAATAGACACAAATTAATCCTGAGAGGACCCGTAATTTTATCTATATTATAATTTAATATTTTAATACTAAAAATATAGTGTTTGTTAATATAATATTTTGTGTTATGAGTTAGTTGATATTAAAATTATTTTAGTGTGCTTGTGTTTAAAATATTTGAATATTTCATTTTCATTTAAAGATTATTTTCATGTGTATTGGTAAGTTAATTTATTTTCTTTTATTAATTTATTGTGATGCATTTAATTTATTGTTAGAATTTAATCTCATTATTTTATTATTATGGTAATTAAATTAAAGTGTTTTAAAGTATTTTATTTTAATTTAATGTGTTTTATTCTGTTTTATTTTATTCTTTGGTAGTTTTTACGGATGGCTTATATAAATATATATATATGTTCAGTTTATATATATATATATACATATACATATATGTAGTGATTGGGTATATATATATATATATTTGAGTTAAGTGTTAGATGTGTTAAGCCCCAAGCCCAGCCCCCTCTTGCTTTAAACTACACCGTTTGGTGTCTTTGTGTGTGTGTGTAGACCGGTTCCATTTAAATTGATCAACGTTGACCTTTAAATGTTGTAAACGGTGCCGTTTAGTTTAGGAGTTAAATTTATGTGAATTTGGCTCCCTTCAATCAGGGATGTTCATCCGGACTGGTTTTTTTTCTGGTATGGTTTGGAACTTGGATATCCGGTTCCGGTTTTCAACCTATATTAAACTAGATCCGGAACCCATATTAAAAGCAATTTGGACTCCAACCCAGATTCACCCGGATTGAAATCCGGGTTGGACCCGGATTCATCCGGTTTTTAAAAATCGGAACTCCGGTTTCTGGATTTCAAACCGTTTTTTTTTAGTTTGTATTATTACTTTTTTGTTGAGAAATTTGTTGATAATAAAATAAAATATTTTTTATAAATATTTTCAGAACAAATTTCTTAGAAAAAAGTAATAATACCGGTTTTATAAATTAAAAAAAAAAAAAAAAACGTTTGAAATCCGAAAACCGGATTTCCAGGTCCAACCAGGATTTCAACCCGGGTCCAACCCAAATTTTAACCCAGATGAATCCGGGTTGGAGTCCAAACCGCTTTTAGTCATTTGGTTCCGAGCCGGGTTAACCCGGATTCCCGGTCTGGAACCCGCTTGAACACCCCTACTTTCAATTGCACGACGCGATCAAATGCTCCTTCAGCATTTCTTCTTCTTCTTCATTTCCTCTACGTTCATCTTGTTACCCATGATGCTCCAGCTCGAGTTTTGCAACCTTTCTCTTCTCCATTTCATCCACGTGTTATTCCATTAATTATCCTGTACAGCGAGGAATATTTCCCCTCTAATTTTGGTTTCGATTGATGCCCCACGTGCCCAATAAATATGCTTGAACCGTGCGATTTCATTATTGTTTCGTCATCGATTTTCATCTGTAAAACTAAAATTTCTTCCCCTTTTTCAGCTTTGATGTCTTGGTTTGAGGTTGGTAAGTTTTTCCAAGGCTTCTCCCGCCCAAGAACCCCATATCAGCGCTGGTTTCATGCTTATAAAAGGCGTTGACCCCTTTTGCTAAACACGCATCCGAGGCTCTCTGTTTCCCCTATAAAACCGTGTGTTTAACCACTCCTTTTTGTTCATTTATTCTTCTCAATTCAAACTTGAGTTAACCCTCTTCAAAATCCCTTAGAACCCAAAAATTATAGTGATCTTTTTATTGGATATTTTCTCGCTTCACCGTTTTATCTCGTTTACGATATCTTTCATGGCAAGCTCGTGGGTGGAAGCACAGAGTTGTGGTTCAGCATTTTCAGTAACTTCAAAAATTATTAACGAGCGTATTGTAAGTATTTTCCAAATGAATTTTGAGATTTAAATATTTTGCATTAACAACTTTGTGTTTGGTTGATGATTGGACTTATTGAATATTGGATATTTGTACATGGTGGTACGCATTGTGTAATTACACGCTTGTTCATGTGTATATTTGATATTTGGGATTTTAATGTGAAACTTGATTTTGGTATATTGGAATGATTTGATTGAATGGTTTTAAAAGAGAGGTACTGTAGGAATGGTGGTTTAGTCCCGCCTGTGATTCTCGCCTACAATATTATTGGATTATGGATTCTTATGGTTTTGATGGAGTCATAACGGGGACGGCGATAAGTAACGCCCATTATGGTCCGTGTGTGTATTTCATATCGGGACGGCAATACGTAACGCCCGCTATGAAATGAGTGTGTAAGTTATAACGGGGATGGCGATACATAACGCCCGTTATGATTAAGTGTGTGTGTATGTTATATCGGGGACGGCGATACATAACGCCTGTTATGATTAGAGTGTCTACAGTCTATGTCATCGGGGACGGTGATACATAACGCCCATATGATTGACATGAATATGGGGGTAAGTAGGGATGGTGGTAGAGTTCCACCTGCAATACCCACCTATTGTGTTAATTGATTTTATGTGGACCATTTTTTAGAAAAAATTGTAGTAGTTTTAATGGATTTACGTGTATCTTTTTCTAGAAAAATGATTGATGTTTTTATTGGAGTTTTATTTTGGGCCAAAATGGGATTTTGGTGTGTGGAAAACTGTTTGATTTGAGAAAGATGGTTTTTGAGCTTCATGCATATGGTATCACGTTCATGCATTTTGTTGTTGCATAAATATATTTTATATCTTGTGGTTTGTTTGGGTTTTACTTACCTGTGGTACCATTTTTGGTATCGTAGATTTTGATGCAGAGAATGAGGAGGCTGAGCCTGAAGAAGTGGCTCCGCCGTTGGAGTAACTTGATTTAGTTGTGTCTTGGAAAAAATGTTTTCCCGCTTTTGTTAATTATGTATCCTTATGTTTTGTTTTTATGATGGCTATATTAAATCTTCTGTTGGAGAATTTGTGTTAAACTGGTTTGTAAAATATTTCTAAAAATTCTGGTACATAGTGATTGATTTCGCTAATCCGCTGCTTGATTTTATTTCACATTTGTTGCTTGTACACATACTTAGCACTTGTTTTTAGGGTATGTGACCCGAGTTGTCAGCATCTCGACGCCTCGATTCTCGTGTTTTTGTAAATGGGAGTCGGGGGTGTCACAAACCGGACTTTCAAATGATTATAAGAAAGAAAACCTGACATTCTTTTTTGCTACAAATAAGATTATATTTTGCATATATGCAAAACTAGATTAAAACCTAGTGATTATTAGAAAGTTTTCATTTTTTCTTTTTGGCTAAAAAGAAAAAGAGCAAACAGCATGTATCATCACTACAAATTCCAAGCACATATAATTGATCATGCAATTAAATTTGACAAGATTTTGTTTTCTTCGCCCAAACAAATGTATGATATCATGATAAGTGACCCATTATATAATATCATGCTTCTTAAATGTTTCTCTTGCATGATCAGTATCTTGAAAAGGAGGTGATCAATGATTAGGGGAAATAAAGGAATTTGAGATAGAGAGACTATATGATTGGGGTTTTCCGAAATAATATTAATATTTCTCATAATATATACAGGAGGAAGCCGAAATAGTAAGATTGTGCATCGAGTTATTTACATTTCTATATATGAACTTTATTAATAGACAATCATGATTAGTATTAAGGCAGCATATTCATCTGCAACGACTCAACACAAATCAGATCAGAAGAATTTCACTTCATTCAAGAATCTTCAGGACCAATAAGTCTGTGAATATTCTAAAATATTGGCTTGTAACATAATGAAGGAATATTAGCCAATTGTCATGCGGTGAGTGTAGAGTGGATTTGAGTCTGTTATAGAATGTCTATAAATAGGAAAACATATTGTAATAGTGCAGCATGGAGAAATGAGAATGGTAGGAAATATTGTCTTTTGATATCAGCGTGGCTTTATGCAAACATTTTGTATTTCTTTCTCTCTTCACTTTTCAATATGGTAATCAGAGCCTAAAAACTCACGTGCTTCTTCCCATATAGTCCCCAGAAAAATTACCTTTACCTATCAATCCTTCCATTATCACTGCTGCCACACACTTTGTCACACTTAAACTCATTATAGATAACCATCTATTATGGAAAGCACAAATAGTACCTTTCTTAAGAGGTCATCAACTCTTTGAGTATGTTGATAGCTCCATTCACACCCCTGAAGCCTTCCTTAATGACAACCCTAACCCAGCACACACATAGTGTCTCCTCATGGACGAACTTATTATTTTGGCTACCTTCTTCTCAGACTCGTCAGTGTTAACCCAGGTCCTAGATTACACTACCTCTCAGGAGGTTTGGGCAACCCTCCAAAACTTGTTCACAGCCCAATCATCTACACATATTATGGTTACACAATACCAAGTTGCCACCTAAAAAAAGGTTATTAATCCATCTCTAAGTACTACACCAAAGACAAAAATCTCTCCTCATTGTTATGTGCTACTGGACATTCTCTTTCAAATTTGGAGTTTTCTATCTATTTGCTTGAAGGACTTGGTACTGATTATGAGTCCTTAGTTACTTTGCTCACCACTAGACTTGATCATCTTTGACCTCACCAACTATACAGCAATCTCCTCAACCATGAATCGCGACTTTCTCACCAATCCGAATTCTTACTCTCGAGTTCCACCCTCTTAGCTCATAACACCACTATTTGCTCACCCCCTACTCATGGTTTTCCTAATCGAGGTCGCAATGCATCTTACCATGGTGGACGTCATGGTCGTGGGTTTGGCCGAGGTGGGTACACTTAGTGCTTGGGTGCAGGACCACCCACGAATTTCTTCACCAACAAAACTAAAAACCAGTAAGTTTGTCAAGTGTGTCACAAGCCTAGTCACATAGCACTTCCGTATTACCATAGATTCAATCACTCATATCATGCATCTACTCAATTCTGTTTGGCTTCTAATTTCATTGCCTTCCCCATCAATGTCGTCAACTTCTTCCAAGTTCCTGGACACGGCTGCTACACACTGCTTCACACTAGAGTATTCCAATCTCAACCTTGAATCTGCCATTTGTCAGAGATCCAGTCAAGTTAGCATGGGAGATGGCTCATTCTTACCCATCCAGCACATGGGATATACCCAGCTAAACTCTTCCTCTAGAAACTTTCTTTTACACCATCTTCTTATGTTCCCTCAATTTCTCGGACTTAATTTTTTTAGATAATTTTGTCATGATAACAATGCATTGTTTGAATTTCACTCCACCTTTTTTCTTATGAAGGATTTGCATTCCCGAGAAGTGCTTCTTCAGGGGACTGTTGAGATGGATTGTATGTTATTTCTTCCTCCACTGC
This sequence comes from Platycarya longipes, assembly GCA_036559045.1. Classification (NCBI taxonomy): domain Eukaryota; kingdom Viridiplantae; phylum Streptophyta; class Magnoliopsida; order Fagales; family Juglandaceae; genus Platycarya; species Platycarya longipes. The sequence continues at coordinate 19,718,454 of CM071798.1, forward strand.
ATCGGCACAAGCTCCCATTGGTACAAGAACATTAGCTCGACTCTCGCATCTCAGAATGAGTCATTCCTCTCCTCACATCAAAGCACCCACTCTTTACCGTTTTAAGCTTCCTACATACGATCGTGGACTTCCAGCCTGTGCCGCATGTTCCCAAGCTAAGGCCCATGCCTTGCCCCACCCTCCTTCACCGACTCATTCTCATAAGCCTTCTGAGGTTTTGCTTCTTGATGTATGGGATCCAGCCCCAATCCTTTCCATTGATGGATGTTGTTTTCATCTCTCAATAGTTTATTACTTTTCAAAATATATATAGTTATTTCCCATGTAATCTAAATCCAATGTATCTTCCTTAATTCTTGCATTTCTTCATTTTGTTAGTAATTCTTTTTTCACAAATGTTATCTCAATTCAATCAGATTAGGGAGGAGAATTGCACCCTCTCCATATTATTTTCAAAATTTTGGCATTATTCACCATATCAAGTGTCTCCATTCCTATCAACAAAATGGTAGTGTTGAACATCGAGACATACATATTATAGAAATTGGACTTTCTCACTTATCTTATATATCCATGCCTCAAAAATATTGGGTTGAAGCATTTCAAACTCCACTTTTCTTATTAATTGAATGCATATTCCATTACTTCAAAATAAATCCCCTTATGAGACTTTGACGCACCATATTCACGATTACTCTTTTTTACGATTCTTTGGATCTACATGTTAGCCCAACATGAGGCCATTCAATTGACTGAAATTGAAACTATCGGTCCAAGTCATGTGTCTTCATGGGCTACCTCTATTTACATCTTCCTTCAAGTCGAACTTACATTTCCAAGGATGCCACTTTCAATGAGACTCACTTTCATTTTGTACCAAAGCCCAGTCCACCAACCACATTACAACTTCTCAATTTGGATTCTTCTTGACATGGGCCTATCCCATTTCCACTTATCTCTCTATTGGCTACTCCACATTACAACTTCTCAATTTGGATTCTTCTTCGCATGAGTCTTCACCATCTAATTCGAACTCAAACCATTCTACCAGTCCGTTGCACTCTACTAGCCCATGTCTAAGGATCCAAGGCTCGTCTTACGGCCAAGGGATTCCATCAGCAGCATGGTCTTGATTAAAATGAAACTTTTAGCCTAGTAGTGAAACTTGTCACCATTCAACTACTTCTCTCTCTTGTTGTCACCTCCAATTGCCCCCTTCATCAATTGTATATACAAAACGCATTCTTATATGGGAACCTCGAAGAAGCATTATACATGCGACAACCACCCAGAATCGTGAATCCAGATCATCCCTCTCATGTCTGAGTTAAAAAAAAGCCATTTATGGTGTAAAGCAAGTCCCTCAAGCATGGTTTGCTAAGCCTGGTGAGAAACTACTTTCTCTTGGATTCCATGGTTCCTCTCAGATTCTTCCCTTTTTATTTTCAATACCTTTTCTGATTGCATTTGTATCTTGATAAATGTTAATGATATCATAGTAACAAGTTTTAATTAAGTGCTTATTTCTTACTTCATTTAATATGTAAGCTCTCATTTTCCTATTAAAGACTTAGGCATGTCACACTATTTTGGATCTCAATCCAAGTACATTTATGATCTCCTTTTCTACACCAGCATGTCGTCAATGACTGCCCTTGGATATTTAATAGACTTGTCCGTCAATTGTAAAGAGATAATGGTTGACTTTATTTCTCCAAGACCCAATTCCTGAAAACAGAGAGAGGCATTAAATTAACACTTGCCCCTAAGTCACATAAATCTCTATCAAAATAAGATTTTTCTATAGTGCAAGGGATAGTATTGAAACTGCCCAGATCTTTCAACTTAGGCAGAAGCTTCTTTTATAAAATTGCACTACTCTCCTCTATTAACATTACCCTTTCATACTCCTTCAACTTCTGCTTCTTTGATATAATATCCTTCAAAAATTCAATATAATTAGGCATTGGCTCTTAAACTTCAATAAAAGGAATATTAATATGCAATTGCTTAAATACGCTAAAAAATTTAAAGAATTGATCATCTATTTTATTTTTTCTTAATCTTTACAAAAAAAAAAAAGAATTGATGGATCATAAATTGGAAGAGAATAAGTTTCAAAAGTAACTTCCCTGAACTCTTTAATCCTAGATTTTGAAACTCTTTAATTCTCTTTAATCTTCCCAGCTTGCTCCACTTCTTTCATCCCTGACTCGGCTTTCTTCATCTTGGACTTCTCATTATCTTCAGCTTCATCTTGCTCCACATTTTCTACATTAGGCTCATCATATGTTCATCTACTTCTCAATGATATTGCCTTGACATGTTCTTTCGAATTGGTGACAGTGTTGCTCGGCAAAGTCCTTGCGGTCCTCTCTGTAAGCATGTTTGAGAGCTGACCAATCTACGCCTCAAGATTGCGGGTTGAAGATGAGTTATTTTGGATCACCATATCCGTCTTCTGCATGTACTACATGAACATGTCCTTAAGTGTCGGCTATTTCTCTTACTGTGGAAATTGTTGAGGTGGTCTAGCCGACTATTGATTATTGCTCCATAAAAAGTTTGGATAATTTCTCCATCCAGGATTATACATGTTCGAGTATGGATTATTTTGACGTTGAAAATTTGACACGTAATCTGGTTATCCATAACTCAATTAGGCAAAAGAATCTCCCACTTGGCAGTCTACACTTAAATGATTTCTTGCACAATGTTCACAAACAATATTAGTTTGAATAGTATTAACATTTATCTTACCTAGTTGTTGAAATGAAGTTATTATATGTGCTGCCAATGTAGTAATAAAATCAAGTTCAAAGACTCCAGCTGTTTTTCTTGGCATTACTCTCTCCGAAGGCCATTGATAGTTGTTAGATGCTAAATCTTCCAGAAGTTCATAAGTTACTTCATGAGTTTTATTCATTAAAGCTTGTCTATCTGCTACATCAACGATAGACCTATTTGTAATTCTCAAACCATTGTAAAATGTTTGCACTTGAAGCCATACTGGAAGGTCATGATAAGGACACCTTTTGCAATAATTCTTTATACATCTCACATGCCTCGTATAACGATTAACTCTCAAATAGGATGAACGTGGTGATGTCATTCCTTAGTTTTGCTGTCTTTGTGAGAGGAAAATATTTTGTTAAGAATTTTTGTGCCAACTCCTCCCAAGTAGTAATGACGTCGGATGGCAGAGAGTTCAACTAAGCTTTAGCTTTATCCCTAAGTGATAAGGGAAAAAGCCTTAGTCAAATCGCATCATCTGCCACTCGATTATGTTTAAAAGTATCACAAATTTTCAAAAAAGTTGAAATATGAACATTAGCATCCTCTTGTGACAGCCCCTAAAAGTAAACAGTCTATTGTATCATTTGAATGATAGTCGACTTGATTTCAAAATTATTGGCTTATATGGCCGGCCTCCTTATATCCGATGTAGGCCCATTGACTGAGGGTATAACACAGTTTTTTAACACCTTGTGCTCCTGCTCAGCCATATTAGATAGAGATGTATTATTCTCTTTCTTTCTTTTTTTCTTTCTTGATCTGACATAAGGTTTTTTCAAGCTCGAGATCAAAAAGTGTATGTTCTAATAGTTTCGATCGGGGCATACACTTGTGATTCTTGAAAAAAAATAAAGCAAACTCAGATGCATTTAATTTAATTTCAAATATAAAATAAAATCCAAAGTAAGAAGTATCTAACTAGTATCAATATCAATAACAAATAATTAATCCCTAGCCGTAGCGTCAAAAACTTGTTGGCATAAAATTATCTGCAAGCACACAAAATCATAACAAGTAGTAAAATATTTTAATAAAAAACGGATATTGAATCCACATGGATAAATTATGTTAATGAATACCGAAATTTACTAAATTAATTACTATTTGAAAAATCAAAAATAAATTCAACGATTCTACTATCTAAATTAAATTAAAATACTGACAAAAATAAATCTACGGATAAAAAGTAACAGAGCTTAAAATCTAAAAGTGTAAAAATATATAAAGAATTGATTTAGAATATTTGATTTTACCTAGCAAATCCCACACAATTTATTCTTAATAATTATCAAATTCCAATAATCCCATATTGTTGATTAAAAATTCATTAACTATTCAATATGTTCTCTCGAATAATATTAAAAATATCTCCGACTAACAATTCCATATCTCTATGCAAATTTAATTAATTTGAGACTCATTGCGTTTTTTGAATTTTTTAAAAAATCACACTAGTCGCAATAAAATATCTCTATTTTCACTCAATTAATGGTGTTTAATCCTATAACTAAAATAACAAATCACCTCTCGGTCTCATTATAATTCAATTGATCAAAAATAATTCACAAAAAATTGCAACTATTAAAAATAAAAATTAAACACTCAAACATAAAAATATTTAAAATAAAATAACTTGAAATCTGAACTGTATTTAATGCTAGACTACATCAACACTCTAAAAAATAAAATTTAGTTCATAATAAAATTAAAAAGAAAATAAATAAAACTTATACTTTTTATTAAAATCGATTGATGGAACATATAACTCTTCTCTGTCTTTCAAATCCTCCTAAAAAAAAACAAAAAAACTCCCAAAACAAAAGCTTCAATTTTGCTCAACTGCCTCTCTCCAGGTCTGCCGCCCTGGCGCAAGAATGAATCTCGCCTTTTATATTATGCGGCACACCATTGAATTTGAATCCAAGTGAATTACTTGTGTCATGTATTTTGAACTTCCGGGCGGCTCTAGAATTAATTACCGTGCGGATTAAGTCCCGTGTAACTGAGTGCTGCCTTCAAGTAAATGTCGTGTGGCCCATATGTGAAGTATCTTGCGTGATAAGGCCCAAATGTGAACGTGAACTGAAGGGAAAAAAACCGAAAATAACCCTCTCTTTACTCATTTGAAGTGCGGCGCTTGAGTTAGAACTAATGGGACCCAAAATAAGAAGTGCAGCTTTTAATTAATTCTCCATAGCAAATCGGGCGGCCTTTAAGTCAAAAGTGAAATCCAAAATGCGGGCCCATTAAAGTGTGTGAAATTGAATTCTGATTGTAACTTAGCAGCTGCGGCACTTGAGTTAATTCTCAATAGAAAATGTGCGGACTCAAAATGCAATAATTCTTTTTATTCTTTTACATAAAAATAAAAATAAACAAAATAAAAGAAAATTAATAATTTTAATAAGTAAAAAAATAATAAAAATTACAATTAAAAAAAAAATTATTTCACTCGAGAATCTTCAGGACCAATAAGTCTATAAACATTCTAGAGTACTGGCTTGTAACAGAATGAAGGAATATTAGCCAGCTATCATGAAATGAGTGGAGTAGATGTGAGTTTAATATGTCTATAAATAGGAAAACAGATTGTAATAACGGAGCATGGAGAAATGAGAATGGTAGGAAATATTGTCTTATGATATCAGTGTGGCCTTTATACAAACAGTTTGTATTCCCTTTCTCTCTTCACTTTTCAATAATTCTCTCTTCACTTTTCAATAATTCGAAATTATTTCAAAGTGGATACTAATAATATCCAATTATCTTCTGTATTTGTGATTTGATTCATGTGCTTAGTTGATGGCAGTGATATTTTTATTGAGATCCTTCATACAAATTTTAGGAACATAGTGAATATTTTGTGATACGCCCCACTAGTATACTTAACGAAGCACGCAAACTATCTTCTTCTTTCTTCTTCTTCTTTTTTATTTTTATTTTATTTTTATTTTTTTATGAATAAGATTTTGTTAAACTAAATAAGAAGACACAAGAGGCATAAAATGCTCCAACAAAACATTATATATTTCACTTGTAAACTAATATTCCTTGTAAACTAACATTCCAACAAATCCAACAAAACATGGATTTGCTAGTTATCACTTGTAAACTAATATTCCAAAGTCGTTGGAACACGATATATCACAAAAGAAAGCTTTGATACCCACAAAGAGATCCCAAACTGGCATGACTTCATATAATAAGATATTAGATTTATTTTATAATAAAAATAATTTTACAATCTAACATACCACATTAATAATCGACATTACCTTTTTATTTTACTTCTATGAAGTCTCCCTGTGGCTAAAACATTTCTCATTCCAAAATAGATTCTTTCATATGCAGGGATATATAATTCAGTTTTGGCTTTGGCTCGTCATCAATTACATCTTTAATTAATAGGACATGACAAATATATATATATATATATATATATATAGATGTATTTATGTACATACGTACGTACGTATATATGTACAGTTATGTAGTTGTTGAGACCCATCGTAGAAGTAAAACAGTAGACACTTGCAAGCATGCAAACTTTAAAAGAGTAGAAAAAAAGACTGGAATTTATAAATTATGTTTATATGTAGCAGAAAGATTTGGATCTAATAATTTACTCAGGAAAAAAAGAAAAGAATGCTTCGTAACACGTCAAATAGAAGTTCCGACAGCCATTGAGCTGTGAGATACGTTTCTGGGTTTGTAGTCGTGAGATGCAAGGAACAAATTAAAGGCGAGAAACAAATCTTCTGATAAGATTAGGGATTTGGAAATTGACCAAATCAGCGTTTGAAATTAACATAATATGAGTTCACGACCCACAACCCATTCAATATTATGCTCCTGGTAACTACCAAAAATCCATTTCTTTGTGACCACAAAACTACATGATTACCTTATACCTATACATGCGAAGTCCTGCTGCAGGGGATGTCGTGTTGGGGTTGGGGTTCAGGAAAAGGGAATTTATCATGTGGACGTTTACATAACACATGTGATTATAATATGCATATGTAGTTCAGTCACTAATTTGCCAGCTTCCTCTTAGAAGAACGGTTAAGCAGACATTCTACTAGATTAATTAGCGTAATTAAATAGATACATGTCTCGACTAATTCATTGGGAGCCGTGGTTAATCCACGTTTGTGACACTGATCTCATGGTCTCATTAATTCGTCAATCTACATTCATAAATACAGTCCATATGGATACATACGTAATATGAATGAACAGGAACAGCTACATTATCGTTGGAGCAATATATGATGAATACTCGTATGATTCTCAGCCATATATCCAATGGGAGTGAACATCACCTGTAAAATGAAATGCTCCTGAATAAAAACCAATTGTTTTGCCACCAAACTGGAAAAGAGTTTCTGTTATTCATCCGCTGCTGGCATTAGAACGAGATGAACGGCTGTGACTGCTTTGAGAATTCTCTCTCTTCAACATGGCCTCCAGGTTCTGAAAGCATCTCAATGGTCTAGTTACCTGTTACGTGTCAAGGAGAGAAAAAAGAAACCTTTATAGACTTACAATTTACAGTCAATAGTGCAGAGCTGTGAAATGAAACGGAGAAACACCATTTAAGAGAATACACAGCTCCCAAGAGATGTCGGATGATTTAAGCCAATCAATAAAAATCACAAAAACTAGTGCTCGACATAAATGGAGGCTCTACAGTCTAACTGCAAGATATTGAGTAAGTTTTTTGCAACTGCAATTTTAAGGCCATTTAAGAAGGATAACACGGAACAGAGCTTTCATTAATTGTTTTATCAACCAGACCGTAGGCGGATAATTGTAAAGAAAACTCTATTTTGTTGATAATGAAACAAGCATGGATTGCTCATTTCTACCATATCTGGATAGAAAGGAATGTTCAGATATATAAACAAAAATATCAGATGGCACAAAACTTAAATGTGCAGGTCTTACCAAAAGATTACACAATTACAGAGGTTTATCTCCTGCAGATTCTGAGTGGATGTGGTTTTAGCAAAATGTGATCTAATCATTTCTTTTAACGAGAACATTAACTTAGCTGGTTAGGGCTGTATATAAGTGGGGTGGGGTTCAACCTTAGCTAGGCCTTGTATACGGTTTGCCTAAATGTTTTGAGGAACAAAATAATCTCTCCTCAATTGATTTTTTTAATATTAAGATCCTCTAGAGTTCTTAGGGTACCCTATTGAGCAAGTAAGAAGAAGAAAAGACAAACCTTCCAACCCCTTCTATTACCAAGACTGTTATGAATGGACTCCAGACTTCTTAATATTTGCCGAAATGTTGGTCTTTTAGCTGGACTCTCACTCCAGCACTCCTCAATCAACCTGAAAAATAATCATCAGCTATATTTCCAGGACCTTACTCATGTACGTCTGCGCACAATATAACCAGAGAGAGAGAGTTATCCATCATACTGCTACTTGTTCCCTTCCCACTAACCTTTTCATCTAAATCATTTCCCACAAACCTTATGAAAAGTGACTTAGATTACATTATTTTTATTGCCAAATTATTCACATAATGCCATGCCCACATTTATCATGAAAAAAATAAGACATCAGGATCCATACAGCACTTAACTGAAAATCAGTAAGTTTTATACATAGGAAATGCCACTCCTTAACTCCATGTGAACAGTAGGTTTATCAAACTCGAAACGTTCGGAATAAATACATTTTTTTCTTGATAAAATCATCCCCCCGGAGGAATATGTGCTTCTAAAAGATCTTTTATACTGTGCCCAATACCAAAGTTAGTTCTATACATATGACCAGCAACGAGAAAAATAAATGCAATAGCTAAATGATGATGAGCAATATCAGTTAGCCATAAACTTTGCGTTTGCGGATGAAATCCCCCAATCAAATAACAAAAAAATGTAGATGATAGGTTTATCAAACAAATAATAAAAACAAAATACACCAAACACCAAAGGAACAAATAGGCCTTACTCTTTAAGTCCATGTGCATAGTACTTTGTTGAGGCTCTAAAGGGTGGACGCTGTTTTGCAGCATATAATTTTGGGACTTCATTATCTTGCTTTGCAGAAAATGGTGGGTAGCCTTCAATCATCTAAAGTACAGGATATTACAAATATCACAAATCAGGCCCGTTATGACCGAGACGAATTGCAGGAAAAGTATAAGATAGAACCACATAAAGACATATATCACATTTAAGAAAGAATAGTATCGTTAGAAGTGAAGAGAAGAATAATTTAGCTGTTAATGCCCTCTTGTTTCCCCCGAGTGGGAATCTCGTTTTCCAGATCTATGTCAGAAGAGGTTGCCACAACCTTGCTCAAATTCGTTTCCAGTTCTTCTTGATTTAGTTGTTAATGCCCTCTTGTTTCCCCGGAGAGGGAATCTCATTTTCCAAATCTATGTCAAAAGAGGTTGCCACAACTTTACTCAAATTCGTTTTCAATTCTTCTTGATTAAAAAGTGGACAAATTCATGATGCTAGAAATACTTCAAGTTTGAGAATATGTGGTTAAAGGCAGAAGGCTTTGTTAATAGGGTTAAATAGCGGTGGTCCTCTTAACATTTTTAAGACACCCCAAGCTTCATGGTGGCTGTATGCTTAAGGCCTTGTTATGGGATTTAAAGCTGTACAAGGAGCAGACCTTCAGTATCAGCTGAAGTCTCTCACAGAAGAAATGAGAGATTCATGTGTTCAGGGAAGTCAAGGGCGTTTGGTTGAAAGGTGACAGGTAGCAAACTTTTGTATGGAATGGCTAATCTGAATCGGAGTAACATTTCAATTAAGAGAGAGAAGGTGGGCCAAGGTATGTTCTCCAATTAGAAGGTATGTTGAGAGTTCAGAAGACACTCCTCTTTTATTGTGCACTCTTGGGGAAATGGCTTTAGTGTTGTTAGAATGAGAGAGGCCCCTAATGAAGGGTGGTTAATTCAAAATATGGATGTTCATGGGATGGGATGTGTTTAATCGAAGTAAAAGTGTCTCATGAGATGGGATTATGGAAGAACACGAGATGGCTGGGAAAAGTTTCTTAACTACGCTAAAATGGATGTGGGAGACGGATCCAATATTAGTTATTGGCAAGATTGCAAGATGATATTCCACTCACCAAGCATTTTCAGGGCTTCATAGCTTGTGTAGTTTTAGTAAGGCATTGTTGGAGAAGCGGTTACAAAGATATCATGGGAAAGAGGAAGCATTGTGGAGGTGGGTGATCGCTCAGAAATATGGAAGTGATTGGGGGGTTGGTGCACCAAGGATTGTAGAGGTTCATATGGAGTGAGTTTATAGATGTTTATTAGGAAAGGATGGGATTATTTCCTGAAACAAGTCAACTTTATGGTTGGTGATGGCTCAAAAGTTATATTCTGGTTTGATGTTCAGTGTAGAGAAATTGAATTTTTTAGGGCCTGTCCGGTTGTTTTCAGCGGCTGTTAATCAGCAAGCTTCAATTTCAGAGTTGATGAGCTATTCTAATGGAGAGGTGCATTGGGATGTTATCCAGACCTGTTCAGGATTGGGAAATTGGGGAGGTTACTGATTTTTCAGATCCTTGTGTTCAGTGGACACTAGAAGACATAGCAGAAATCAATTGTGCTGGAGACATACAGCTTATAAAAATATTTACAGTTCGATCATTTTATAAGTTGTTGATCAATCAGCAACACATTTCTTTCCTTGGAAGAGTATTTGGAAGGCTCATGTTCCGTCAAAGCCAGCTTTCTTTGTATCGACAGCAGCAATAGGGAATATTCAGACAATAGATAACTTGAGAAAGTGTTGAATGGTTGTTTTGGATTGGTACTTAATGTGCAGAAAAGAGGCGGAATCAGTGAATCGTCTATTTCTACACTGTGAGGTGGCTAAAGTATTGTGGGATGGTGTGTTTAGAAGAGCTGGACTGACCTGGCTGTGCCAAAAGCAGTGGTCAATTTACTAGCAAGCTGGACCAGTCTTCATACTTGCTCCCAAGTGGCAGCCACATGGAAGGTGATTCCTTTGTGTATTATGTGGTGCATTTGGTTGGAAAGGATTGAGAGGTGCTTTAATAATGGAGAATGGAAAGTTGATTAACTCTGGAAATTTTTTACAAGTACTTTGCTTATTCGGTTTTCTGCTATTGTACTTGGAGGGGCCGTCAATGAGTTTTTGTCCTTGCTTTTTAGTATTAGAATGTAACCAGGTGTTTCTTTTGTATACTTCCTGTGTATATGGGCTTCTCCTATTACATTATGATGAAAAGAAGTTTTTACTTATCAAAAGAAAAGATTTGCGGTGTGGAGGTAGGGCTCACAGAAAATTTCCCAAATATGTACAGTGCTACTCATCAAATACGTACAGTGCTACTTGTGCAAAAGAAACTTCTACGGCAGATCATTTAGAGATATTAGACTTCCCCCTTGTGGAATGTAAGCGACATAAAAACCACTTAATTGGGAGGTAGATGTCTTTATTAGCAGTCTTTAATCTCTTGTATTCCACTATATTCAAGCGAGGTGATGAAAAGCTCTTTTAGACCCCTCTTTATAGGATTATTCAATATCTATTCTTTCCATAATAATGGCTGGGAGAAGTTTCTTACCTAAGCTAGATTGGATGTGGGAGATGGATCCAATATTAGTTATGGCAAGATTTTTGGTGTGGAGGTAGGGCTCACAAAGAAATCTTCCGAATATGTACAGTGCTACTTTCTTTTTACTCATAAAAGAAATATGCACAGTTCTTCTCGTGCAAAAGAAGCTTCTAAGGCAGACCATTTAGAGATATCTAGTGACTTTCCGCTTGTGGAATGTAAGCGTTATCAAAACCACACTTAATTGGGAGGTAGATGCCTTTATTAGAATTCTTTAATCTGTTGTATTCCACTATATTCAAGCGAGGTGGTGACAAGCTATTTTAGACCCCGTTAAGATAGGATATTCAATATCTATTTTTTCTATAATATTCTTATTTTTTTATAAGTTCTCTATAATATCCTTATTCCCAATGATAACAATCATTTACTTCAAAAGGTACTTTGGAAAACTAAGGTCCCTTCTAAATCAACCTTTTTTAGCTTGGACTGCACCTCTAGGAAATCAGATTGATTTGCATGTGAGAAGTGAAGTATCAGTTGATCATATTTTACTTCGTTGCCCAATGCTAACGCCTTGTCGAATGGCTTCTTTAATTGGGCTAGTTCGGATTGGGTCATGCCCATAAGAGAATGGACCTTTTTCACTTGGAGAGGGTTAGTCGGTAGACCACAAATTGCAGTTGTGTAAGAGACGGTTCCTACAATCTCATATGGTGTATTTGAAGGGAAACATGGTAGAAATTTTGAGGATCACGGACGGATACTAAAGTAGCTCAAAACTTTCTTCTTCAACACTCTACCTTTGATCAAAGGCTATGATTCTATAGACTTCAATGCGCTTTGCCACTTACCTTACAAGATTTTCTGGTATCTTTTCTTCTCCAAGAAGTTAGGTGTTGCACTTTATACTGTTTGTATATTAAGTTGCACCATTTGCACTTTGTAATCAAACTTCATTACTTGGCATGTACATGCTAAGTCATCCAAAACTTCTTGGTTGTGTATTTCTGATTTTTTTTTTTTTTTTTTTTTTATAAGTCATGAGTATTTCTAAATATTGAGAATAATATTCCAAATGATTGACAAATATTAAAAAAGAAACAGGATTTATAAGTAGGTGCAGGTCCTAACATGGAACAGCCAATTTTTAACTATCTATTCACGTTTTAGAAGTTTAAAACAAGCTTACCTCTTGCAGAATTAAAGCAAATGAGAATACATCAACTTTAGTATCATATTCTTCATTTCTGAAGACCTCCGGAGCCACATACCGGCCTGAATATTTCAAATAACAAAGCTGAATGAGAAACTTTAAATCTCATCCAGTGTGAATGCCGTGGAGATATTGTATTTTCTACAAAGAACATCATAGCCATGCAAGATCTAAACTACATTGAGAACTGCAAATATCCTGACAAAAAGGACCACTCACCTGAAGTTTCTTGACAGGTAAAAGGCCTATCTTCTTTAACTGTGAGCAACTTGCTGACTCCAAAATCAGCAACTTTTAGGTGCCCAGAATCATCCCGCAATATATTTCTGAAATCTTACTCGTAAGCAATGTAAAAAAATGCCAGAGTTTCAGCTAATTATGTCAGAGGGTTTATAATAAAAACATAATGCTAATCTTGGAGGGGGCATAACAAAATTCAGGTAAGAGAGTTCAAGTTAAAGAAAACTAACGAAGGCTCAAGATCACGATGAATTATCGGGGCTGGCTTATTCTCATGCAAATAATTCATTCCCCTGAAAAGTTTCCAGAGACAATGAGACACTGGATAATATACAAGAAAGAAAAAAGGAAAAACTTTAGTTTTCCTTGTTTTCCCATCAAGAAGAAAATAACCAGCAGAAAATATAATTGATCAACATGTATCAACCTTATGGATACAATAATTGATTAAATGTATGCAATCGACATTCCCACCTTCAAAACTCATGAAAGGCTTAACTTAAATCTAGTATAATTTTCTGTTAAAAAGAAAGTTTTTTTTCAAAAATCAAATGATTCTATCAAGTTTCAATCTTGATACACAAAGTGAATTTCAGAGAACCATATGTCAGATGCCCAAATGAATTTTGGCCCAATTCTAAGTGCCTCTCTGAAGGCAAAAAAAAAAAAGATTGTCAAGTCTGGACACTGCAACACTGACTGGAAGCAATTGATAAGAAGACATAAATTATTAAAATCTAAAATAAATACTTCCACTCTTTTGTTGAAAAATAATCCAGCAAAAAAGCACAATCTATCAGCATATTTCTATCCTTCATTCAGTTCTCAAGAATTTATTCTTTTAGTTCTTCATCATCTTATTCTACATCATTAGATCAATGTATATTTTCTAGAAGTTTAGGTACATTTTAAAAAAGACATTTATCTTGAGCTTTTCAGAGCCCAGCAAGTGCCGCAAGCCCCTATTTAACATCAAGTTCAAAAAATTCAGAGCATAATTTCTCGTATTAATATACTATAAATTGTATTTCTGGAATAAATACCTATAAAAAAAATTTCTCAAATTAAAATAGCTAATGGAATCATGAGTAACAATTCAGAACAAGTAAAATTACCATCATTATCACACTTCAATGAGCATAAGAAAAAAGTAAGAGACCTTGCAATATCAAGGGCAAATCTCACAGCTGTTGTTGGCTTTAGAGCCCCTTTTCTTCTCAAGAATTCACAAAGATCTCCCTGCATCACAAATAAATTAATTATAAAGAACTCATATAATCATTTTTACTTCATATTTGTCAATTGGTTTCACCATTTCAAGGAGAATTCTAATTGTGCTGGTCTGTATGTTCTATAGATTTATCAGTACTTTTTGGATCTATAAAAATAAGTAAATAAATATAAGATTCATCGCAATTTAAAAATGATTGGGGCCTTATTTGGTAAAACACCACTCTTTTGTAGTTTATTCTATACATATGTTAGAAACAAATCAAAATTCGAGGACTAATAGGAAACCAAGACAAACAGGCACATTGTGCAGCAGTAAGCAAAAATGCTGTGCACTTACCAGTTTCCACGGTGAAAATATTTAGGGTAGATCAAATAAACTAATCAAACCAAGGGAAAGTTGAGAAATTCGTTAATTTTAGCCCATTATGACAGGCCTTTATTTAAGATCATGCAGTTTTAATAAAGGAGATATTCAATTATGAGAGTAAACAGAAGCTACCGAAATCTATGAAGCGAACCAGACAGATAATCACCAAAATAGAGGAGGCTCTAGCCTGCTACTAACAAAGAAAATGGTCACAAATGAAAACTTCCTAACCGGTGCTTGATTGTTAAGCTCTCAAAATGCCCCCATATAGATTCAAGTCGTTTACAAATACCCTATGTAGTCACCAAGGGGGCCAAACCCCTTTGAATAAATCACCTATGAATAAAGCTGTTTTATAACTCCTTTAGACACTCCAATTTATGAAATTCTCTCCATGTTTTAGACCACCACTGCCAACCTTCTAAAACCACTACCCAAGCAATGCCCTTTTCATAAGGGCAGGTAGAGAACAAATTGGGATGATGTACAAGACAACTCATTCCTTTGTCTCTCTGACAGAGACGCACACATCTCACTACAGGTGGTACAGTTTCTAGTCACAAAAAGTTTTCAAAATATGTCCTGTGTACATGGCTTCGCCTATTTTAATGAAATTCTTATATACTGATAAAAAAAATTATGAACACTCAATGTATGCAAACTAAGGTTTACAAGGGTATACAATCCACAAAACAGCCAGTGATTGGATAAGTGCAAAGACAATTCCATATCTGACAACGGACAAGGAATGGAAAAACCTTGGGCAGATATTCTGTGACAATCATCATCGGAGTTGTTTGAGTCACAGCACCCAGAAATTGGACTACATTTGGATGCCGTGTCTTTTGAAGCAATGCAAGCTCATCCCTGAAGGCTCTCCTGTGAGTGAAAAACCAACCGCTTTAAAGGACAGAAAAATATGGGAAAGAATGAAAAGAAATTTCCAATCCATGAGCAACCCACACTTTATCCTCATCAGTAATCACTTCATCCCCAAGCCTTTTCACAGCAACTTTTATCCCACGCCACAATGCTAAACGGAAGGTTCCCTGATTTTTTTTAATACCATGTGGTCAAATTCATCATAAAGGAAAGGCAATCACAGATAAAATAAAAATAAGACCCAATAGCATAATCAATCAAACCACACAATTGCATTTATTTATTATTATATTTTTTTTGGAGGGGGGGATGGGGAACCCCACCAAGGCAGGCCCTTCAGACCCACCCCTAAGAAGTAAACCCATTCATGATCCAACATGCCAGAACAATGTACCAGGTAATCCAAAGGGACTCCTAGCGTGGAGTCAAACAAGATGTTTCAGTCAAGAGCTCACCCCAAGCCTGCTCATTGACCACAGCATTTGGATCATCATCATTATAGTTGTTGCTGTTGATGATTAGTGAGAACTTGATTATAAGTGCAAATGGCACAAGCAAAGTACAAGATAGTCGCCAAGCTAAAACTTTTAAAAAAATAATAATAATAATAGAAGAAGATACAAGAAAATAATGCAAAAAACTTAAAAAAAAATAATAATAATAATAGAAGAAGATACAAGAAAATAATGCAAACTAAACCAATCAGAATCCATGGAAGCTGCCAAAGTGGGAGAGTGTTCAGAAAGCAAGTCATGATATCCTTCATTATCCGTTCACAGCCATCAAAATTTCTATATTTGTTTTTGCTTGAATTTGTGAGGTATCACCAAATCCTCTCCATGAGTTAAAAAGATCCACTATTGTAATGCCCCAAATTTTTAAAGGGGTATTTTTGTAATTCTATAAAATAGGTTCAACTTGGTCATTTTACATAATTGGGAATAATAACAAAACGAGAAAAGAGGTGACTGACTAATATTGTTCAACAAGAAAGTATACCTCAAGCAAGTTGAAAAAAAGAACAAAAGAAAAGAAAGAGAAGAAAAAGATGAAAGCATGTAGGAAGAGATGACACCTCTCTCTTTCTCCACAACTCATGACACCACCTTTTCCTTCATCGAAGGGAAACGTGAGTGTAGGTAAGTAATGCTTAGCCCGCTGAAGAAGTAAAAAATAAGATAAAGGAACCTGAGAGAGAGGGAGTAGAAGAAGAAGAAGAAATATGAAAAGAAGATAAAATAAAGAAAAATTATATGGGAGTTTTATAAGGGCAAGCTTTGAAGGTTAAGGATAACACCCCCGTCCCACATTGAAAATGTGAATAACTCATACAGAGCGGGTAAGTCATAAATTCAGTAATTGGGGTTATAAAGATTGTCATGTTAGTTAATTACCACATTGGCTAATTACTAGGTGATAATGGGCTTTATAGGTAATTCCAAGGAAGCTTCAAAATGACTAAGCTTTTTTTGGGATTATACCATACCACAGATATGGCTATCACTTCTTTAGACTTTTTTTCTTCTTTTAATAAGTAAGAAAATTTATTGATCCTCATAATTTAACTTTTATTGAGTCATTATTATGGAATAAGAGAACCTAATAAGGGCAACCATGTGATATCAAAGCACTGCATGACATGGTCTGACAATGATGTCAGGAATTTAAGAGTGAGGATTTGTAACACCACAATCCTATATTGAGAATATCGATAGGTTATAAAAATAGTCATGGATGTACTAAAAAGGTTGCCACGGGTGGGAGTCCCAAATGAACTACTTATTAGGTGAAATTGGGCTTTATAACTAATTCTAGGATGCCTTTTTTATAGTAACTATTTTATCAATATTAATAGGTGTAGCCCAAGTACACTGGATGTATACAAGAGAAAACACCTAACTAGGAGGAATAAATGGATACAAGGAAATCATGAAACACATAGCTAGCTAAGAGGAAGTAATTCTAGAAAGCTTTAAATTGTACTTGGGTGATGCCTGCTTTCTTTTCTTTTTTTCCTATTGGCAGCGGGTGTCCAAAAACAAATTACCGACTAATCCCAGGGGAATGCCTACTTTCTCATTAATAAAGTTCTTAATTTATTAATAAAAAGACTTCTAGGAAGCTTTAAATTGACTAGTCTTTTTGGAATTATAATTTGATATGGCTAGCACTTCCCCTAGGTAGTTACATTTTGGGCCAAGTAGACATTCACAAGCTTAGTTAGGGGTGGGCAAGATTTTCGAGCCCCAAACTCCGGCTGAATTCTGACAAGGCTACGATTCCAATGAGTCAAAAGTTTCAAAAATCAGAATCAGTAACTCCGAGTCTCATAGTCAAAGTTCGGAGTCCATACGGCTCCGAACTTTGACTCTGAACTCCAACATTTAGACTTAATATATTTAATATTGTAATATAAATAACAAGTAGTTGAGAGGCCTAATGATGCAACTCCGTGTTTTGCCAATTAACTGACTACTTGTAAGCCTCCCTGTGTACACGATGGTGTATTTTGCAAAGTTCTTTTAAAAACCCTCAAAAGTTCAAACGACATTGTTTCTGCCTCCTAGGTGTTTAATATTAGAATGTCTAGGTGTTTCTTTTGAATACTTCCCGTGTACATGGGTTTCGCCTATTACATTATGATGAATAAAATTTTTACTTATCAAAATATATTCTCTCTTCAGGACCAAAACCAGGACCAAAACCTAATGCCGTTTCTCTCCATTTTTTCAGAACTGAAAGTCTCTCTCTTTTCTCTCTTGCCATCGTTTCGGTCGTTTCCCTCTTCCTCCTTCGTTTCTTCACAAATTCTCGTCTCTTGTCCTCCCACTCGACAACTTTCTTTCATCCTTATTTTCTCTTGAGAAGTTGAGTTCCCTTAGTTAACTAAAGTCTTCACTTCAGTTCTGAATCTGCTCGAGTTCCACCGCACATGGGTTTGGGTTTCATCCCTAACCTCTTCTCGCTGCTGATGGTGGCTGCTTCTCACCATCAGCAGCCCCCTCTTCTCCACCGCATTTAGAAGCTTTCACGGTAGACTTGTTACACTGCGCCTGTCTTCTTCTTTTGCAATCCAAAACCCTAGGATGCAAAAATCCTCTATGAATCTGTTTTTATAGTTTCTGTCATTACAAATAATTTCTGTTACGTTTTATAATCTCTGTTATTTGTTAGGATTCGAAAATCCTCTTTGAATCTGTTATCTATTATTTGTGAAATGTTCTTTGTTGGGAGATTCTGATATTACGTTGCAAGAGAGAAAACAAGTTGTGAATTGTGACCTCCAACTCCGACAACTCCAATTGGAGTTGGACTCTGCTCTGATTTGGAGTTGGACTCTGCTCTGATTTGGAGTTGGAGTCGGGCCAAACTTGGTCTCCAACTTTGGTCGGAGTTGGGCTTAATGCGATTAAAGTAAGCAATTTGATTAATCTAGTGATTTTATATAATGGCTGAGAAGTAAATTTGATGGATAAAAATAATTATGTACTTAGGTAAGTGAATTCTTGCATTAGCTCAAATTAATGTTACTCGATATTTTTTATACATAAATGTGTTTCTCAAGCCCATGAGAATTTGCAACTATTTTCCTAATGAACTATATGTGCATCATTTCAATGTTAATGTTATGATTTCTATGTAATGTTCCATGAAAGGACAGCTTTAGTGCTGCCTACAATTAATTAATGTTCTTGTTTACAATCAAATTACCATGAAAGAACTTCACGTGTTCATCTGCTCAAAGTTACGGTCATAATGTTATGATGACTGGAATGTGAGGACAGTACCGCTTCTAGAGAGAAAGTTATAGTAATATAACTATATAAATATAGTTAGATTAAAAATTATAGTAACACTTTCCTTGACCAAAGAGAGAGTTAGACAAATGTAAAATTACAAATGAGTCCGGTACCACTTCTAGAGAATTTAGAGGTGAGTGCAACCAAATTGAAGGATATTGAGAAAGTGTAATCCTTGCAAATTGTGGATTTCCCATCCGAATTGGTACAGCAAGACTTAATAGGGAGAATGTTCATTCACAGAATGGCCTACTTCGGTTGGCCCTAGCTAAGTAAGAAATGGAACAACCCCATATAGTACGGGATAATAATACAATACCTAGGCCATATATAATGATACGCATGACTAGAGGAGTTTATAACATGAGGATAAAATGAGGAAAAAAAATCATTAATGTTGCGATTTATGAGAAATTATTTTCAAAGATAGGAATTTTAATGATGAGTATAGTTTTATCATTTTTGTAACAAAAAGAAAACACTAAGAAAGCATAGAAATGTGAAAAAACAATAATATACACTGAAATTAATGAAGCCTTAAGCAAACTTACTCAAACCATTCAAGCCCCATAGCTTTTTCTAGACTAAAATCATGTTAATGAAACTACCCAAATAAATGACGATAGCAATACTTTCACCACATGTAAGCAGCAGATAACCGAATATTATAGATCCAAAAACATAATTACCAACAAAATTTTACCTTCGTTATTTCTACACTATTGGTGAAATCAAGTTCCTTATGATCAATTTCATATTCCGGGACTTCACCGGCATGTCTAACGTGCATTGGGGCCACCTGAGGAGTAATGAAAAATAAAAGAATCATAACCACCAATAAAAACAGAGATACCTATTAAAAATGTAGCCAAGCTACTACTGAATAAAGGGGACCTGAATTTGTTCAATACTTAGTTGCTAATAGCTTGGTCATTCTGGTATATTCATAATAAGATGGCTGCTAAGCAGCTCAGTTTGGAACCTATGCATGTTAAGAATCATGCTCTAACTTGCAGAGACTTCATACGGACTCTACTTCAGCTACAGTCCTCACGGCAATGCCGGCGTGTTCTGGGCTGTCTCCTGTCTTCACGGCGGCATGGGAGTTAGTTTCGGCAGCTAAGGTAGGAGTGGATGAACCCTTGGCAAGTTCTGTGGGTGACAGAGGGGAAGGCTTCTGGTTTTATTCAAGGCTTCTAAGGTAGGAGAGGATGAACCTATTCCTCTAGATTCACTTCATCCCAAAGCTTCAGATTGGGTTATTCAGACAACATGGGGTATTAAACATATTGTAGGGGCCACCTACGAGGGTTTTGAAGCTGAATTGGAAACTCCACGCGGAGAGAAGAGCTCCACGCAGGAGTGTGGCAAGGGGAGGGGTAAGACGGTTGGTCCATGAAGCCAAAAATAATATCATAGAATGTGAAGGGGTTGCATAATCTTAATAAACGGCTCTAAATAAAAAATTTACTTCAACAATAGAAGGGAGATATTATTTGTTTACAAGAGACTAAATTGGAAACTATTACAAGCCAACTAGTTCATAGCTTATGGAGAGGGCAACACGTCGGGTGGTCTTGCTTGCCTGCTAAAGGTGCTTCTAGGGGAGTTCTAATTAGATTTGATACGGGTGGGGGAAAGAGTGGAGGATTGTGTGAGCGACTTCATGGTTGCATGCTCATTCGTGAATCTCAAAGATGGCTTTAAACGGGCCTTTGTTGGAGTTTATAGTCCTAACCTTGATTCGGAGAGAAGGCTATTGTGGGATGAATTGGCTGGTTTTCTAACTTGGTAGGAGTTACCAAACTGTATTAGGGGTGATTTTAATATAACTCGATTTCCAAATGAAAGGTCGGGTATACCTCACATCGCTCCAGCCAAGAGGGATTTTTCTGATTTCATTGTTGCACAAGATCTTATGGACATTCCTTTAATGGGAGGCACTTTCACCGGGTCTAACAACCGAGAACTCCCTTCTTGGTTCAGGATCGACAGATTTTTATTGACCCCTTAGTGGGAGTCACATTTCCTGAATCTAGCATAAAAAAGATTATCTCGGCTTTGCTCTGACCACTTCTCTATCATTTTGGACTGTGAAGGGATCCAAGGGAGTAGAAGGTATTTTAAATTTGAGAAAATGTGGCTTAAAACTGACGGTTTTGTAGACAGGGTTCGACTATGGTGGACTTCTTACAATTTCGAAGGCCCTCCTAGTTTCATCATGGCAAAAAGGTTGAAAGCCTTAAAGCAAAATTTGAAGCAATGAAATGAACAAGTCTTTGGCAATGTGATTCAGCACAAACGCTCTCTTATGGAGGAACTATAAGAATTGGAGGGCAAGGAAAAGGCTAGAACCATTGCCGAACTTGAGGCAATTCACAAGAACCAGGTAGTTGTTGATCTTGAAAGAGTAACTATAATGGAGGAGATATCCTAGAGACTGGAATCGGGGGCGCTTTGGCTTAAGGAGGGGGTAAGTGCATGAAATTCTTCCATAGGGTGGCCAATTCTCACAGGAGAAACAATGCTATTGATACTCTGATGGTTGATGGGGAAATGTCAATGGATAAGATGGTTATCAAAACCCATATGGAGCAGTATTTTCAACAATTGTTAACTAAAGAGCACAATTGGCAACCAAAGGTAGATGGTTTAACTTTTTCAACAACAAATGACTAAAAACCTCGTCCCATAGCATCCTTGCTGTCTCACAATATAATAGTAGATGATTCACTGACTCACCTCCATATCGACACATGCAGCACCAATATGCTATTATAACCCTCATTTTCCTTAGGTTGCCTAGAGCAACTGTCCACACGAAAAAAAGCGCTTTCGGAGATGCCTAATGGTGCCAAATATTCCTCCAAGGGAACTAAGTTGTAGATGCTTGAGCCAGAACCTTATAGAAGGATTAAATGATGAAAGTCCCCCTCCTCACTGAGGTCCACCATAGGCCATCTGCATTCTAGAAGTTTGGTTTTGCGCATAGATAATGTTGTAAAAATCCACAAAACTTCCCAATCTTGCGCTGCCTTGTTGAAATTAATGTTCCAAGTGACCTATCCCCCTGCTAACTCATCGCCTTTGCCACAGCGTAATCCTTGTCACTTGCAATCTGATAAAGAGTGGGGAACATTGCATTAAGTGCACTGTCTCCACACCAAACATCCTTCCGAAACCTGATTCTATTATCAACGCCCAGATGCAACTTTGTGTGCCACTTGAACACTCCCCACCCGCTTCTTATGTTTTTCCACACCCCCACCCCACAAGTCCCCCTAACTTCATTTGTGCTCCCGAGCTCCCCCCTAGGTTCTTGATGATATCTCCACAACTATTTACCAAATAACGCACAGTTGAACATTCTCATATCTCGGATTCCCAAACCAGCATCTACGATGGGACCACAAACCGTCTTCCACTTGACCAGGTGAAACTTGAATTCCTCTCCCATGCCACCCCACAAGAAGTCACGTTGCAACTTCTGTAACCGACCAACCGCACTAGCTGGTATAGGAAAAAGAGATAAGAAACATATAGGTAAATTGGAAAGGGTACTTTTGATCAAAGTGACCCAACCCCTTTTGGATAAATACATCTTTTTCTACCCTGCTAACTTCCTCTCCACCTTTTCAATAATTGTGTCCCAAATCGTAGCTGCCCTTGATGAAGATCCCAGAAGAAGTCCCAAATATGTCATAGAAAGAGAAATAATCCTACAACCTAGAGTTCTAGCCAACTCTTCCATATTATAGACATCTCCAATCGGCACCATCTCAGATTTGTTATAATTCACTTTCAAACCCAACATTGCTTCAAAACAAAGAAATAAGGCCTTCAATGCTCGCACCTGGTCTCGTTCTGCTTCACAAAGAACAAACATATCATCTGCAAACAACAAATGAGATATGTTAGTAAAACTCCAATTATGGGTTCCAACCGGAAATCCACTTATAACTCCATTATCCACCAAGGCCGAGAGCATTTTGTGTAGTGCTTCCATAACGATGACAAACAACATAATGGATAACAGGTCGCCTTGTCTCAAACCGCGCAAGCTATGGAAGAATCCTTCAGAACAACCATTAATCAAAACCGAGAATCTTGCAATGGTTATACACCACTTAACCATAACCTCCACCTTTCTCCAAACCCACACATGCTGATGAGTAAATATAACAGAAAATCCCAATTTACGTGATTATACACCTTTTCCATATCAAGTTTGTACAAAATCCCTATTCTTCCTACTTTCATTTTGTTGTTGATACATTCATTGGCTATAAGCACCGCATCAAGGATTTATCTGCCTTTTACGAAAACATTCTGGGGCTTAGTGATAATCTTCCCAATAACTGTGCTTAACTGATTAGCAAACACTTTCGAAATAATCTTACAAACCCCACTCATTAAGCTGATAAGCCGAAAGTCCATAATTGTCATAGCCCCCACCTTTTTGGGGATAAGAGCAAGAAAAATATTGTTGATGCCTTTTTCAAGTTTCCAGACCATAAACAGTTCCTAAAACACTTTCATGAGATATTTTTTTATCACCCCCCAACATTCTTGAAAGAAACCCATAGAGAAACCATCCAAGGGATTTATCCTTAACCATTTTCCAAATTACATTGACCACCTATTTTTCCTTGAATATCCGCTCCAACCAAACAACATCATTAGGTTCTATAGTGTCAAAAGATAGACCATCAAGGTTAGGTCTCCATTCCTCCTTTTCTATGAGTAAATCTTCAAAAAAGTTGACAATATGATTTTGGATGACCCCGTCCTCTATACGTTCAATACCATCAATCCTTAAAACCTCAATATTGTTATTCCTTCGATGCGAGTTTGCAACTCTATGAAAAAAATTTGTGCTACGGTCTCCTTCCCTTAACTATAATGCTCTTGATTTTTGACGCCATGATATTTCTTCTTATAAAATCACCCGTTCTAAATCAGACACCAGCAAAGTCTTTTATGCAAGTTCTACTTGAGTAAGTGGCCTTCCTTCTTGCACCCACTCTAGCACCTAAATATCCCTCATAATGGCCTTTTTGTCCTCCCCAATGTTTCCGAAAGACTGAGTATTCCATGACTTTAAATCCATCTTTAACGCCTTCAACTTGCTTGCAAAGATGAAGCTAGGTGATCCACAGAACTGATATGAAGTCCACCATTGTTTTACCCTATTCTCAAAGCCTTCCGACTTCAACCACATATTCTCAAATTTGAAGTCTCGACAACCTCTCCGAAGTCCTCCACAATCTAGCAAGATAGGCCAATGATCCGAAAATACGCAATCCAATCGCTTTTGCCACACATCTAAAAAGTGGCTTTCCAACTCGAGAGAAATAAGAAAATGGTTCAACATAGATCATGTCTGATTATTAGACCAAGTAGCTCAACCCCCTACTAGCAATAGATCCACCAAATTCAAGTCAAAGATACACTCAGAGAATTCCAAGCTTGCATGTCTTGCTCTTCTATTTCCGAAATTGTCACTTGAAAATCTCACAATGTTGAAATCCCCGCCAATACACCATGGAACCTCCCACCAACTGTGTATCCCTACTAATTCTTCCCATAAGAGTCGTTTGTCTGAATCAAAAATAGGATCATATACACCTACAAAAGCTCACAAAAAATTATCAGACACACTTTTAAATAGACTAGCTACCGTGTATCTTCTGATGTACTCCTCCACTTTATCCCCCACCAGCCCATCCCACATCATTACAATCCTACCCAACACCGACACCCCTGAAGATGCCATGTAAACATAATCCACATGTGTGCCACTCCACAAGCTTTGAATCACTCTTCTATCTATAAACATCAATTTCGTTTCCTAAAGACACAGTATGTTCACTTTTCACTCACGAAGCAAATTTCATATCCAAAGACGCTTGTTTGCATCGTTGAGTCTACGGACATTCCAAGACACAATCTTAGGCTTCATTGGAGAACAGCCAGCCTTTTTCCCTTCACCCTTCCCTTACTGGAAGTACCCTCCGGATTCATAGATCATTCCAGCCTTCTTTAGTTCCTTAACTTGCTTTGAGTCCCCACGCCTCTTAAACTTGTAGCCAGTCTCAATGGTTGTAAGTAAGGCCATGAATTGTTGTTTATATCCAACACACCTAATTTCAATTATTTGTTAAATCCCTTTTACCGTGTTCATGACCCTGTCCGACCCTTGATCTGGAAAGAAGTATCTCAATGGATTAGGGTTCTGAAACTCCTCAAAATCCTCCAACCCTTTCACAGATCCTAAAAAAAAAGGCTCATCCTTCACCGAATGCATCAAATCCTCAGAATCTTCATCAGTCAAGTCGAGATAGTCATCTGGCTGATAAGGTGTGTTTTCTAGTAGTAATGCCACTTCCCCACCCCTCACTGGCAATTTCTAGGACTCCACAACAATAAAGAATAGTTTTTCGAATTCAAAAATCGCTTTCTAAGTGCACTGGACCATCGGACTAACGTCATGGTTCGCTGCCTGCACCATCGATGCCATCTGAGTGTCGCTCGCCAATGCCTCATCCGACAAAGTTGTCTTTAGCACGAAGCCGAGGTCCTATACACGCGAATCGCAACCTTCAGGTTGCAGGTAGGGTTGGACGCATGTGGTTGAAGACCCGATCCACTCCCTGGGCCACTTGACAAAGCCACAAGGCTTGGGGCCTGATGATGGGTCTTGGGCTGCTCCATTGGACGAACTTGTCCTTCCAGAATCCTTAACATGGGTTTCAACTTCAGCTTCGGCTTGGGCCTTACGCCATACAACCCTTTTCTTAGTTTTCGATAGAGCCCCACAAAGAGAGGGCCTCGACCCTAACTGTGAAGCCTTACCCATCTCACCCCATGTCGGTCCCTATATTCGAACATCGTTGCGCTATAAGGTTGCGATACCCATATCTAATGGCCGCATACACCGTTTTCTTCTTTCCCTCTAGTAAAACAATCCTCGAAGACTCTCTCAAGCCACTGCACAGAATGACCTCCCAACAGGACCTTGCATTCTGCCTTCCAATTTTTCTTAGTGATGCTGCAAAGGCCTTCTTCATGTGCAAGGATGAAAATCTTCGACTCGATCTCGACTTCCCATGGACAGCTCATCAAGGCCACCCACTTAAAAGCAAACAAATCAACGTAAACACTAAAACTGGAACAAGCATCGACAGCTTGAACACTGTAGAGAAGTAGCGTTCGCAAATGTATGGAAAGGAAATTTTAGAAGAAAGAAAGAATGGAAAAAGCGTTTGAGACGTTTATCGTCTGATCATTGACCTATTCTACTAGATTGTGGTGACCTTCATAGTAGTCGTTGGTACTTTAAGTTCGAAAATATGTGGTTGAGATCTGAGGGTTTTGTAGATTGGGTTAAACAATGGTAGACTTCCTACCAGTTTGATGGTACCCCAGGTTTTATCTTTGGGAATAAATTAAGAGCGCTGAAAAGATATTTGAAACTGTGGAATATTGAGTCTTTTGGAAATGCTAGGGAAAATAAGAAGCTAAAGTGGTTGGAAATCTAAGAGATTGATAGATTGCAAAAGGGAAGGCCACTCACTGAGGATGAACAAGTGCAAAAAACATTATCGGCTGAAGATCTTGAGAGGATAATACTTCTTGAAGAAATGCCATGGAGCTAAAAGTCTAGAGCACTATGGTTGAGGGAAGGAGACCGAAATATAAAGTTCTTCCATCAAGTGGTTAACTCTCATAGAAGGAACAACAACATTGAGGTGCTGAAAATTGATGGGGCAGAGTGCAGGGATGAAAGGCTGATTTATAGTGGATTTTTTTGAAAATCTTCCATCACAGTTTCCTCGGCGCCATCTATGGCGAAACAAGGCACCACCCAAAGTTTCGTTCTTTGTGTGGACAGCTACCTTAGGCAAGATTCTCACTACGGATAACTTGAGGAAAAGGAGAGTAGTCATTGTTGATTAGTGTTGTATGCGTAGACGAGAGGGTGAGTCGATGAATCATTTGCTGCTATATTGTAACACAGCCAGGATTCTATGGATTGAGGTTTTCAGAAGACCAAACATAGCTTGAGTTATACCAGAATCCGTGGTGGATACTTTGGCATGTTGGATTACTATCCATGGTTTGCAACCGACCAAGGCAATATGGAAAATGATTCCTACCAGTATCATGTGATGTTTATGGCATGAGTGCAATGAATGGACATCTGAAGACAAAAAAAGATTGTTGGAGAAGCTTAAAATTTTCTTTTTTAGAACTCTATGTACTTGAGTCATTGCCATGGACTTAAATGGCATGGACCTACATGATTTTCTTGCTTCTAGTGTCCCTATTTAGAAAGGACATATGTACTTTGTAAATGGCTTTTGTCCTATTTTTGATTAATAACACTTGTTTACTTATCAAAAAAAAATGTTGATGGAAGATGTTCCTATGTGTTGCACAAGCTGTTTAATTTGATCAGATTTATATGTAATCTGCTTTCATGATTTAATGAAATTTTCATTGTCACAAAAAAAAAAAAAAAAACCGAGATAACTAACACACGCCATATTTTTATAAAACTGCCATTTTTTCCAAAAATTGTAGTACTGACGATGCAAGGACACACAACACACCAGAGGCTTTGCACCACGGTTCTCCAAAAGGTTTATCACGTCCTGGTTCTTGTAATATATAGCATCTGCAAGAGGCTGCGTTTTTTTTTTTTTTGTGGGGGGGGGGGGGGGGGGGGGGGAAGCGAGGAAAGCGGCATTAGATTTGAAAGAAAAATAAATAAATAAAAGGAAGGAAACAGGAACAGTGTTGCTACCGTGCTCCCCCAGCGATCTTTGGGGTCTACCGCTGCCCCACGGTCGAGCAAGAGCGCGACGAGCTCAGTGAAGCCCTGGCAGGCCGAGACGTGGAGAGCTGTCCGATCGTCGATATCCTTGAAATTGACGTCGACGCCGGAGTCAAGAAGCTCCCGGATCCCTTCCAGGTCGCCGCCATTAGCCAGGTACATCAGCCTCACCCCAGGATCGATCCCCTCCGCACCGTCGTCGTTCTCGGAGACGGACTCCTCCTCCTTCGGGTGCCTGTCCGGCGCCAGTGACGACTGCCTCCCCAGTGTGAACCTCCCCGGCGGCTTGGACTGTTCCATTAACGAATTCACCGCAATATCGAATTGACAAAAGGCCTTCGGTGCGAAGCTACAGCAGGGAAGAGAGATTTCAGAGGTTTCCAATCCGAAGCTTTTCCGAAAGTGGGAACGTGACGTTCGTAGTACTGAGGCGGAAGTGGAGACAGTTTGTGGCTTCACGCTATTGCGAGCGCGTCCTTGAGGTTTTTGGCATAAAGCTGCGACGGCGCATGATAAGAAGTTTGCTAACGTGCAACAGTAAGTAATTTACAGCCGCCCCGACGTCCGACAGGTGGGGTCGTATGCTATGTTATTTAGATACGGTTTATTTTTAAAGACCGATGAAATAAAAGTGAAAATATATATATATTATTATAAGATATTATTTTAATATTAATTATATATAAAAATTTAAAAAAATGGTAAAAATATTTGAAAAAAAGTTTAATTTATGTTTCAAATGTTAATGATTCTGACCAATCAAAGTCGAGAGGAGAATGCTAATCAATCTGGATCTAATAAATTATCACTTTAAACTAATTTTTATATTTTAATTTATTTGATTAAATATTAATTTGTGTTAATTTCAAATTTAATTGTTATAGCGACACTTGGACGGCATCTATGGCTAACTTTGCTGCATTATAATTGTGTGTCTTAGACCAACAATCACTATAGTTTGCCAAATTTATCCCTTAATTATTGTTTACATTTATCTTAATATTATCACAGGGTTGTCATATTTCTAGTATCTAATTATTTTGTTCATGGATTTTGAAATTTCTTAATTTTTATATTATTATTGTATATGTCAAATCTTTTTATACTTATCTTCCAACTATGTGACTTAATCTCATCTTGATTAATACTTTTAATATTTGTATAATTTTTTTTCATGTTTTATAAATTATAACTTTATATGTATAATTTCGATTCATTTTATTTTTACCTTAATACTATCGCAGGTTTTATGATCTTGATTCATTGAATTTGATTCTCATAGCAATAAAAAACTAGTAACAACTTAGTGAACTCGGTGCTCACTACCACTTAAAATTGATCGAATCATCAAACTACCCAAAGACTTGTTTATGTTATGATTTTGTTAATTTAGAAATAGCTGTAAATTATAATATTAATAGTTAATAATACAATTTGTAGGACTTATTATTTTCAACTGTATTGTATTTACAATATTAATAGTTAATAATACAATTTGTAGGATTTATTATTTTTAGCTGTATTGGTAATTTTGTAATAGTTTATTAGTTGTCTTAATTTATATTATTGTAAATTTAAAAATTTTAATAGCTTAATTATAGTGCATTAGACTTTAGTGATGATTATTATTTAGTACTTAATAGTTAATAAGCTAATATTATTAGTTGCTACTTGGAAGTTGGAACTTAGTAATTACTTATTGGTATATATTTAATAGTTTCTATTCCATATTGATATAAAGATTCTTTTTCAAGAATTTGATTCATTGAATATGTATTTAAATTTTGGGTTCAAAATGGCCAAAACAGATTTGATGGTCTTTATGAGCTACTTTGGGGGTCAAAATAACGAAATGGGCCAAGGCCCAAAAGGATCAAGGGCGGGGGGTAGATGTTGTATGTCCACACTCGCCTCTCGCTGTCGGATAGAGTACCCCGCCTCTCCATGGACGGGGCCGGAGCACGCGGTGAAAATGGGACCCACACCCATGCAGGTGCGAGGGGAGGGTGGCCCCACCCCTGGTAGGGCGGGTATCACCCCGAGACTACTATCCCTCTATATCTAAAATTAATACTATTGGATGTAACAATTTTTATAGGCTATCGGATTGAAATAATTTTTTATTGACTTATCCGGTGTGTACTTGTAGAAAATTTATTATCAAAAGCCATGCACTGTCGAGATTAGTCGGAATTTTGTTCTTGAACACCTAGAGTCAATAAAAAAATATTCTAAGCCCTACAATCGTAAATATTATCTACTTTGGACCTTAGAACAATAATATTATATATAATCTCTTCTCATATGTAATCCTTCAATTTTAAATCCTTCAATTTTAAATATAAAAAAATTTCAAAACTCCCAATATTAGACACAAAATCATGCATACACATTGTCTATAAAAAAGAAAAGACAAAACTTGTAATACCAGAGTCCTCTTACGTGGATTTTTATATTATTTGAGTATTTTCTTTTAAATAAAATATTCTTTTATGGATTTTATAATAAATAGTTTATTATTTTAATTATGTTATGTATGGTTGTATTTTTTTATAGTAAGGTTTTACTAAATAAATCAAAGGGGATTATATATAGTCTTGTTTAAATTATCTCTTTATTCTAAGCCCTCCAACTTTGTTTATTTAAAAGGTGACCCAACAACCTCCTACCATTGGATTAGTAAGTGGGAAAAATATCTTATTTGAGATGATCTCTACTCTTGATTATACTTTATGGAAATGAGGAAAGTCCTATTTACAAAAATGTCATCTATTTTTCCTTTTCATCTATACGGCTAAAACACAAAAAGTGACCCAAAAATCACTTTTAAAATTTTCCATCTCTCTCTCACGTTGGCTACACAAAAAAGCAAGAGAATGCTTGTTTTCTTAAACTCCATAGCCAACTTCTCATCTCCATTGTTCTTTTCCTTTCTCATTTCTTCTTCAAGCAAACAAGAGCTCATTTTTATTTCTCTAGCCATGTGAAAATCTTAAGCAAAGGAACTCCGTTTCAGCCATCAAGCACACGGGTTCACTACACTTGGAACCCATTTCGAAATTTCACTCTAAACCTTGTAAAGCAAGCTTAAATCATGGTTTAAATAGGTCATATTTGAAGGTAATGAAATATAGATTTTATTTCTATCTCCCTTGTTATGGGTTTCGATTTTTAATATTTTCTTACTTGTACCTTTCGGTTCTTGGCTTGATTAAAACAATGGGTTGTTGTGCTCCACTCATTTTCGGTTTCAAGCTTTCATTGTGTCTTTCCATCTCTTTTTGGGAGTTTTGAAGCTTGAGGTAAGAACCCTAAAACTCCTTTTCGGTTTGGGTTGGCTTTTAGAAGTAAAAATAGGTGTTTTGACTTGAGTTTGAATATTTTATAATTACTACGGGCTTTATGTCCGAAATGCTTAGTTTTTACTATTTTAAAATATGTTCAATTGAT
Source organism: Platycarya longipes (assembly GCA_036559045.1). Classification (NCBI taxonomy): domain Eukaryota; kingdom Viridiplantae; phylum Streptophyta; class Magnoliopsida; order Fagales; family Juglandaceae; genus Platycarya; species Platycarya longipes. The sequence continues at coordinate 19,749,853 of CM071798.1, forward strand.
CATTTTATTACACTATAAATGGGATTTCAAATATATATATATATGCCATGGGTTTTATGGGTTAGTCTTGGATGTCTTTATTATAGTGTTTTAAATATTTGTGAATTGAAAGTATATTATTTTATAAAGGATTTAGTGTGTGACCGGTTTTATGAATCAAAAGTGCCTTTTGATGCTTTGTTCTTCACTTCTAGTTTTATAATATATTTTTAATACGTTACGTGAGACCTCGAGTCACTAATAATTAATTTAATGTGGTTGCATATTATACTACGTTCTTTATATCTAGTTAGGTTAGGATATGCTATTTATATTATTTGTTATATTTGTTTGGGTGACTTAAGCAGTCTATAATTGCTAGACTTAGGTTATTAACGCGTACGTTATTTATTGTTATAAGATCGTTATAAGATCGTTATTGTCGAGAGAAGCTCAAGAGTCTAAAGGTAAGTAGTATGATCGTGCACACACGCTATGTCTTTTCTTAAAAAGGAACATATCTCTTAATGTAAGTGTTTTCTTAAAGAAAATAATAAATGAACATTTACATTATGTAAAGTCTTTCTTGAAAGGCCTTGTTAAGTACCCTATAATTATTGTTGGTTGTAAATACGAAGTAATGCATTCAGATTCATGCTCTAGCATCATGACTTCTTCTCATGCATGCTTTCCAAGCAAATTATCAAACTCTCTTATAAGTAATATAGCATGAAAAGCATTTCTTATTATCATTTGCATATGTATATGTGAAGAAAAGTTGATAAAATTGCATGAGAGAAAATAAAGGAGAAGAAAAAAGAAAAGAAATGAGAAGAAAAGAAAGGAAAGCTTTACAAATAAAAATGTCAATGATCTTTATGATTATTGTTTAAGTAAGTAAGCAATAACTATAAGAAATAGCATATTGCAATGCCGGATCAGTTTCACTGGTTGGGTACCTAGTGGCGCCATCCAAAGAAAATGATTCCTAACTTGTTGGCCACGGGCGGACATCTGGGTCTCTAAAAAGGATCGCTAACCCTACATGCAGGGCGTGACAGTGTGCAACTTATAATGAATATTGAAGGATGAAGGTATTATTGTTCCTTAAATAGTTTATACATGAAAATAAATGTTTTATTCCTAAATTGTTATGCATTAAAGCATGTTTAACATTGTTTATGCAAGTAAGCATGTTTAGATACTCAAAATGTTTATGTATGCATGTTTCAACAAATGAATAGATGCTTAATATGTTAACGGCGTGATGTACTACTTACTGAGTATTCAACTCATGTTGTGTTTAATGTTTTAAACGTCCAGGTACTGAGGATGAAGTTGCGGGGCAGGATGGTGCTGAGGAGGGAGAGGCAGCGACTTAGAACCTTCCCTAATTTAGACTTGATAAGATCATGAGTATTGTTGTTGGTTTGTAGTTGTTTTGGGTCCCATTGTTAGGACATTAAGTAGGAAGTGACTTAGAGATATTAGGTTTATGTTTTATGTATGTCATGGTGGGTGGGGTGTCATAACCCCATATACTCTTAATTAATTGGTAGTTTTTGGTGGGGTGTAGATAACTCCATGGACTTGTTTCATCGTTTTATTCATACTGCATGTTTTAGAAATAGAGACTTGTCTTTATGATGAATGAATGCTTATGCTATGTTAATAGGTCTAGTTTCTTAAATTAGAATTTTAGAATAACCTTACATCTTTTTCCGTGTATAGGATAATAAATAAATAAATAAATGCATAGGTCACTTTAAGAATTGTGGCGGCCACCTTTTAGGGCGGGGTCGTTACAAAACTGATGGTCAATTTGTTTGAACAAATTCTTTCAACTTTTTTTTTTCTTAAATTCTATTTTAACTTTTCATCTTTTCATCTAATTATTATTTGAATACGTTATATAGGTTTTTCAACTTTTTAAAACCTGACCCTTTTCATTTTCCTTTGGAGATTTTGAAACCTTGAAAACTATATTCTTCGAGCGCCTCCTAGACAATGTCCACCACGGTGGATGGAAGCCTCGGCTCCCTCCTCCCTCCATTCCTTCTCCCGCTGGGTTGTAGATTTGTTTGTTTTCTTTATTGTTTTTGTTTCCAACACGGGGGGGAGTGGATTTCTGTTGAACCCAAGGTTTCAAGTTTCGTGTAATTATAAATTTACACATGGATTTTGATGATAACAAATGAATTCAAAGAATAAAGGAGTTTCAAGCTCAAGTTGTCCACACAATAGAATCGAGCACATCAAGGAACCAAGCATGAGCAAGCAGGAAACAAGTTCACATTAAAATCATAGAGTAATGTTGTAAATCTCTTAAAAATTCGAAATTAGGATTAAGGCTCAAAATTAATATTTTATCATAAAGCATTAAAATACATTTTCCACATGTGCATGAATATTTTGAAAATTAAATTTGAAAATTTTGAAAGATGATTGATTGTCATCTTTCACATGTGCATGACATGATTAAAAGTTTGAACTTTGAAAATATTAAGATGATTGATTGTCATCTTTTACATGTGCATGTTTTATTTGAATATTTTCAAAAGTGGTGGATGCTTTTCTTGACTTATGTAAAAGGTAGATGTCTTTATTTGAAAATTTTGAAAAGTAAAGTGTGCTCCTTTTGTCATATGCAAAAAGTAAAAGATTAGATTTGAAATTTTTGAAAAGTAAAATGTGCTCCTTTTGTCACATGCAAAAAGTAAAAAGATTAGATTTGAAATTTTTGAAAAGTGAATGATGATGTCTTTGACATGTGAATCTTTTTAAATTTGAATATGAAGTCTCATATGCCTATAAATAGATCATTTGAGAGCTTCACATTCACAACACCAAGAGCATACAACATTCGTTCAAAGCTTTCATTCTCTCTTCTCTAAGCATTGAGCCTTAACCCTTATTCATTTTGAGAGATATAGTTTGTACTGTATTGTTCTTATTTCACTCATTGAGGAGTGTTTTCTGATAGCCTACCCACTATCAATTTTTGTATCAGTAAAAGGGTGTGTATAACCCTTGTGCATGTAAAAAGTGTTCTACATAGGGAATAGTTGAATCACCACGTGTAAGGTGATTGCAAGTGTAGAGGGTGTTCTACACGGATCCTTTGTAGCGGTGTTGTTCAAATGTGTAATAGGTTTCTATCTCCACCTGAAGGAGATTGAATAGTGAATTCAAGGATCCTCAAGGGGTAACTTGAGGCGAGGACGTAGGCAGTGGGGCCGAATCTCGTTAACATACTGAATTTGCTTCTCTCTTACCCTTACTTTTTATATTTATTGCTGTTTCATATTTTGTTTATATTTTATATTGTATATTTGATTAATAAGTGTTAATTTTTATAAACTAACCCAATGCACCCCCTTCTTGTGTTAGTCATCTGGGCAACAATTGGTATCAGAGCTAGAGTTCTGTTATAAGATTAACTATATTTTGAGTTCAGATCTTATGACTAACATTGCAGCTTCATTTGGTGAAGGTCAATCTAGCAGTCGACCTCCACTCTTTTGAGGAGACAATTACTCATTCTGGAAAGTTAGAATGAGAATATTTCTTCAGGCTCAAGGTCGAGAAATCTGGAAAGGCATTGTAAATGGACCTTATATTCCAACAAAAGTGGTTGATGGAGTAAAGGTCAAAAAGGAAGAAGAAGAGTTTGATCGTGAAGACGATAGACTTTATACTTTGAATTTAACTGCTATGAATTTATTATATAATGCTCTCAATGGTAATGAATTTAATAGAGTAATGACTTACGCTACAGCAAAGGAAATTTGGGATAACTTGGAAGTTACTTATGAAGGAACTTCTCAAGTCAAGGAATCAAAAATTTATATTCTTACTCATGAATATGAAATGTTTAAGATGAATGATGATGAATCTATTTCTAGTATGTACACTCGTTTTACTAACATTATAACCAGCTTGACAGCTCTTGGCAAAGTTTATTCCAAAGTGGAGATAGTAAGAAAAATTCTCAACTCTCTACCAAAACGTTGGGAATCAAAAGTGACAGCGATTCTTGAAGTTAGAGACCTCAAGAAGGTCGAAGTGAATGAACTCATTGGGTCACTTATCACCCATGAGTACACATTGAAAAGAGGAGAAGAAGAAGGAAAGCCAAAGAAGAGCTTGGCACTTAAAACTGTTCCACATGAAAGTGAAAGTGATGAAGATGAGGAAAATGACGACAAAGATGAAGAAGTTGCGATGATAACAAGAAGAATTCAAAGGTTCTTAAAGAAAAATAAAACTCCTCCAAGGAAATCTTTCAAAAAGTTTTCCAAGAAAGATTCAGGTAAAAATGACACTTTAATTTATTATAAATGCAATAAGTCTGGTCATATCAAGTCAGATTGTCCTCTGCTAAAGAAAGATCGAAAAAAAGGCAAAAAAGCAATGAAAGCTACATGGGATGATGATTCAAGTAGCTCAGATAGTGAAGTAAGCAATGGAGAATCAGCAAATCTTTGTCTTATGGCTAAAGATAACATTGAGGTAACAAATCTTGATAATATTGAAGATCCTTCATATGAAAAATTGTAAAATGTTTTAGAAGAGGTATATGAGGAATTTGAAAAATTGAGTATCAAATATACTGCTTTGAAAAAGAAAAATTCTTCTTTAACAAATGAAATTGATATTTTAAGAAAAGAAAGTATTGTTTTGAAAGATGAAAATTTTGAGTTGAAGAAAAAGAAAACTGATTTAGAAAATATTATTGAAAACTTTACGAATGGAAAAAGAAATTTTGAAAAACTTCTTGGCAGTCAAAGATGTGTTTTTGACAAGGCATGCTTGGGATAATGCCAAAACAAAAATACAAACCTTATAAAAACTTCTTTGATAATCCTTCTACATCAAAATCCAATATTCAAAATTCTTTTCATAAAAATAATTTTGTTAATAATTATCATGCTTGTCCTATTAGAAGAAAACATACAATGACTATTAGGGCCATATGGGTACCTAAAAATCTTGTTTCTTCTAATACTAATAAATAAAGGACCTAAAGAACTTGGGTACCAAGAAAAATCATTTTAATTGTTTTTATAGGTGCGCATGAAGTCCTCCACAAATAAAAATAAATGGTTTTTAGATAGTGGATGTTCAAGACACATGACGGGAGACAAGACTAAGTTCTTTGATCTTAGATCTAAAGAAGAAGGACACGTGACATTTGGAGACAACTCGAAAGGGAAGATCGTGCGAATAGGTAAAATTGGTAATAAGTCTTCTCTCATAATTGAAAATGTTCTACTTGTTGAAGGTCTAAAATATAATCTTTTGAGCATAAGTCAATTATGTAATAAAGGATTTACAGTTACTTTCAACATGGATAAGTGCATTATTTTGAATGATCATGATTGTAATATTTATTTTATTGCTTTTAGAAGCAACAATGTTTATACAATCGATTTTGAAGAAATTACCTCACAAGATGCTATTTGTTTTTCAGCTTAAAATGAAACTAATTGGTTATGATATATAAGGCTAGGTTATGCCAACATGGAACTTATTTCCAAACTTTTAAAAAATGATCTTGTGAGAGGTTTACCAAAGGCAAATTTTCTTAAAGATAAAATTTGTGATGCGTGCCAATTTGTTAAACAAACAAAAACTTCTTTTAAAACCAAGAAACATATTTCCACTACTAGACCACTGCAACTGATACACATGGATCTTTTTGGACCAAATAGAGTTGCAAGTTTAGGAGGAAAATATTATGCATTTGTTATTGTTGATGATTTCTCTAGATATACTTGGGTCATCTTTCTTGCTCATAAAGATGAGGCACATAATGCCTTTACCAAGTTATACAAAAGAATTCAAAATGAAAAGGGTTATACTATTTCAAGTATCCGAAGTGATAGGGGAAAAGAGTTTGTTAATAAAAATATTGAAACATTTTGTGATGAAAATGGTTTTGTGCATAATTTTTCTGCTCCTCGAACTCCTCAACAAAATGTGATAGTAGAGAGGAAAAATAGATCTCTTCAAGAGATGGCAAGAACAATACTCAATGAGAACAACTTGCCTAGTTATTTTTGGGCCGAAGCGGTAAGTACTGCATGTTATGTTATAAATAGAGTTATATTAAGGTCCAAATTAGATAAAACCCCCTATGAGCTTTGGAATGAGAAAAAGTCCAACATTGGTTACTTTCATGTATTTGGATGCAAATGTTTTATTTTAAATGATAGGGATAATTTAGGCAAGTTTGATGCAAAATCTGATGAAGGTATCTTTCTTGGATATTCTACTAATAGTAAAGCTTATAGAGTATTTAATAAAAAGACTTTGACTGTACAAGAATCTATGCATGTAGTATTTGATGAATCTAATTCTCTACTCTCCAAGAAATCTATTGATGAAGAAACAAGAGGTATAAATAATACGGAAAGTCTCAATCTCAACAAAGAGAACACAATAGAGGAAGTCCAACATGGAGACATCAGGAAAGATCATCAAAATTTAATACAAGATGCAACCAAACAGTGAAAATTTGTGAAAGATCATCCAGTGGAACAAATTCTAGGAGAACCTTCACGAGGTGTAAGCACTCGATCATCTCTTAGAAATATTTGCAATCATACTGCTTTTCTATCTCAGATTGAACCTAAAAATATTAATGAAGCACTTCTTGATGAATCTTGGATTCTAGCTATGCAAGAAAAGCTTAATCAATTTGAAAGAAATGATGTTTGGACACTTGTTCCTAGACCCAAAAATCATACTATTATTAGAACAAAATGGGTTTTTAGAAACAAGAAAGATGAGTCCGAAGTCATTATTAGAAATAAGGCTCGACTTGTAGCCCAAGGTTTCAATCAAGAAGAAGGAATCGATTATGATGAGACATATACACCAGTCGCAAGATTAGAAGCTATTCGAATGCTACTTGCATATGCTTGTTATAAAGATTTCAAATTTTTTCAAATGGATGTTAAAAGTGCTTTCTTAAACGGTTTTATAAATGAAGAGGTATATGTTGAGCAACCTCCAGGTTTTGAAAATCATATTTCTCCAAATCATGTTTTCAAACTCACAAAAGCACTATATGGACTCAAACAAGCTCCTAGAGCGTGGTACGAGAGACTCAATGGTTTCTTGATTGAAAAAGGCTTTTCAAGAGGAAAAATTGATACAACTCTTTTCATTAAATACGAAAATGATGATATTCTTTTGATTCAGATTTATGTTGATGATATAATATTCGGTGTTACTAATGAAAATATGTGTCAAGTTTTTGCTAAGACTATGTAGGAAGAATTTGAAATGAGCATGATGGGAGAGCTTACATTCTTTCTCGGATTGCAAATTAAGCAAGTAAAAAATGGGAATTCATCAATCAATCAAAATATATTAAGGAATTGCTGAAAAAGTTTGGGATGAAAGGTGCTAAGGAAACTGGAACACCAATGAGCCCATCCACTAAACTTGATAAAGATGAATCCGGTAAACCAGTTGACTTGAAGGTATATCGAGATATGATTGGTAGCTTATTATATTTGACAGCCAGTAGACCAGATATTATGTTTAGTGTGTGCTTATGTGCACGCTTTAAATCATCTTCAAAAGAATAACATTTAATTGCAGTTAAACGCATTCTTAGATATCTTAGTGGTACAATTAACTTAGGGTTATGGTATTCTAAGCACACATCTTTCGATCTAATCGGCTACACAGATGCAGATTATGCTGGTTGTAAAATAGATCGAAAAAGTACTAGTGGAGTATGTCACTTCTTAGGTTATGCATTAGTTTCCTGGTTTAGTAAAAAATAAAATTTGTTGCACTATCTACTGCTGAAGCAGAATATGTTGCTGCAGGTAGTTGTTGTGCTCAAGTTTTTTATATGAAGCAACAACTTGAGGATTTTAAACTTATGTACAATCACATTCCAATCAAATGTGATAATATAAGTGCTATAAATCTTTCAAAGAATCCAATACAATATTCTCGAACCAAACATATTGAAATTAGATATCATTTTCTTAGAGATCATGTGCAGAAGGACGATATTGTATTAGAATTCACTAGTACACATGATCAATTGGCAGACATTTTTACAAAACCCCTACCGGAAGATAGACTATGCATGATTAGAAGAAAAATAAGAATGATGCATGCCATGAATATCTGCTAGATACTTTTATTTCATTATCTTAAATGACCTACAGAAACTTGAGACGTTTAGCCTCATCATTCAAATGCATTTGCTCCTCATAAATCATCATGCCATCCTTGTCTAAAGGATTAGGCAATCGAAATGAAGAGGCAAGCAAGGATTTCAAATCCTTATTATGTTGCTTTAACTCTATTATTTTTTTGTTTGACTCATAAACAAGTCGTTGAAGTACAGAAACAGTCTCGCTAAGCTTTTCAATTTCACGAGTTTTGGACTGCAACCGAGCAGAAAACACGACGATAGATGATGAGTATCGAGTTCCGAGACCCACAAGCTCGTAAATGGCGTCATGATCTGATTTATTAGCTAAATCAGTCTCTTATTGCTTCATGGCACCCACGACAGATGTAGAAATAGATTGAGACTGAGGTGAAGGATACCTCAAATCTTGATCAAGAGAAGCACTGAAGGGAAATCTACGAGCCATTGAAAATTTGTAGAATGAGAATGCAAGCAAATTGCAAAGATGAGAAGAAAGCTTGATGCGAAATAGATAAAACTAAGGATTGTTCTTATAGAAACGGAAATAAGAACAAGACAAGCTTACAAATCTTGATAATATCTCATTTTTCAGCAACATCAAGCGGATCAAATCTCTGCACCGAATTTCCAGAGCTAGCCTTTGCAGGTTTTGTCAGGCACGGATGGTTTCAATTATTCAGCTCTTTACAAAATCTCCTTCCGCACCGAATTGCCAGAACTAGGCCTCCAGCCTTTGCAGGTTTTGTCGAACACGTGTGGCTACGAACCGAATTCTCTACAGTCTCTACTAACGCAGCGTTTTATTTGTTTATTGGTTATTGCAGGAATATATCTTATTGATCTAATTATGATTCATTTTTAATGATGCCAAAAGGGAGAGAAGTTTTAGACTAGAACATTAATATTGTTTAAATTGCTAAACTTGTTATATATGCTTGGAATTATATTTATATTTTTGCTTGAAAAACTAACGCACATTCTCAGGGGGAGCTTAAGTATTAAATGCAGGCTTCAGGTTCTATCAAGTATTTGTCATCATCAAAAATGGGGAGATTGTTGAATCCAAGATTTCAAGTTTCGTGTAATTATAAATTTACATATGGATTTTGATGATAACAAATGAATTCAAAGAATAAAGGAGTCTCAAGCTCAAGTTGTCCACACAATAGAATCGAGCACATCAAGGAACCAAGCATGAGCAAGAAGGGAACAAGTTCACATTAAAATCATAGAGTAATGTTGTAAATATCTTAAAAATTCAAAATTAGGATTAAGGTTCAAAATTAATATTTTATCATAAAGCATTAAAATACATTTTCCACATGTGCATAAATATTTTAAAAATTAAATTTGAAAATTTTAAAAGATGATTGATTGTCATCTTTCACATGTGCATTATATGATTAAAAGTTTAAACTTTGAAAATATTAAGATGATTGATTGTCATCTTTCACATGTGCATGTTTTATTTGAATATTTTCAAAAGTGGTGGATGCTTTTCTTGACTTATGCAAAAGGTAGATGTCTTTATTTGAAAATTTTGAAAATTAAAGTGTGCTCCTTTTGTCATATGCAAAAAGTAAAAGATTAGATTTAAAATTTTTGAAAAGTAAAGTGTGCTCCTTTTGTCACATGTAAAAAGTAAAAAGTAAAAAGATTAGATTTGAAATTTTTGAAAAGTGAATGATGATGTCTTTGACATGTGAATCTTTTTAAATTTGAATATGAAGTCTCATATGCCTATAAATAGATCATTTGAGAGCTTCACATTCACAACACCAAGAGCATACAACATTCATTCAAAACTTTCATTCTCTCTTCTCTAAGCATTGAGCCTTAACCCTTATTCATTTTGAGAGATATAGTTTGTGTTGTATTGTTCTTATTTTACTCATTGAGGAGTGTTTTCTGATAGCCTACCTACTATCAATTCTTGTATCAGTAAAAGAGTGTATATAACCCTTGTGCGTGTAGAAAGTGTTCTACATAGGGAATAGTTGAATCACCACGTGTAAGGTGATTGCAAATGTAGAGGGTGTTCTACACGGATCCTTTGTAGCGGTGTTGTTCAAAGGTGTAATAGGTTTCTATCTCCATCTGAAGGAGATTGAATAGTGAATTCAGGGATCCTCAAGGGGTAGCTTGAGGCGAGGACGTAGGCAGTGGGGCCGAACCTCGTTAACATACTGAGTTTGCTTCTCTCTTACCCTTACTTTTTATATTTATTGCTGTTTCATATTTTGTTTATATTTTATATTGTATATTTGATTAATAAGTGTTAATTTTTATAAACTAACCCAATGCACCCCCCTCTTGTGTTAGTCATCTGGGCAACAATTTCGATGATGTCCGATGGCCACCGACACCCATGTGCCCCACCAGGGATTTCGTCTGGCGCCGATATACCAGTTGGCCGAAGGATTGCTACATATGCATGGGTAATCTAGCAAGTGTGGATTCCACACTCCTCCACATAGCGGCATCTTCTACCGCCACACACGACGTTTTTGGGCTCAACATCTTTGGTGGTTTTAGAATCGCATGTCTGAACACCTCCAACACGGCGCGTGTTCTACATATGCCACTGCATGTATGTTTAGTGTTTGTTTTTAGTGTTTTATGTGTGATTTTCTGTGTTCTTTTGTACTGTCGTTTATGTTATGTAATAATAAAAGAAAATGTCTATTTTCTTTAATTGTTCCACTCTTCTTTTCGAGGATGGTGGTGTTTATTCTCTCTTCTTCTTTGAAAGGTGGGAGTTGGTTATTCTCTGTTTACAGAATGTCATACTCTTACACAAACTGAAATGAAAATCCATAAAACTTTGTTACTTGAATAGGTATAGAGGGTAGACAATATCCGTTACAAAGAAGTTTATATGCGGGAGTGTTTCAAACAGTTGAGTAGTTTGACTTATAATCTGAATTTTTCCAGAATTTATTAATTCACATCTGTAACTTTGATTTGTTGTAATGAAATGAAGTCTTTTTTATAAAAATAAATAAAAACTATTTGAATACAAAAACTAAACCACTTTTACCTATTCTAAATTAAAGATATTCGTAAAAAGATATATTCAAATAACTTTCCATTATATTTATTGACTTTTATAAACTCCAATGTAAAATTTATTTTCATATTATAATTCACTTGTTTACAAATTAGATAATGCCACACTATCAGACGTTGAGAATATGATAAAAAGAATGATAACTATAATTTTTTGAAAACAATTTTTTCAAATCTCTCTCTTTTTACCTAAAATCCGATCTTAAAAATATTTTCTAAATTTTTAACATAATTAATCATACACATTTAACTTCCATTTAACTGTGAAGATCCTAAATATATTTTAAATAGCGGGGATTTTGCAAGGAAATTATGGCGAAGAATGTACGCTAAGATAGGCATCTATTTTGATCCATAGCAAAGTTGGAAGCAACGGATGCAAGCTTTGTTTAATAAAGCTTCAAAGTCCTCTCAAATGGGAATCATTTTTTGTCTTATTCCATCAGTTGTTGTGTGGAGTTGTGGTGGCGACGATGCTTGGCAAGAATGGAAGGAAAGTTTGAATCTTTGAATGTTGTTTATGGTTCGGTGATTTATTGGATCCACTCTCTTGCTTCTGCTATTAGTAAAGTGAAGAGATTAAATGATGGTGATAATAGGCTGCTGTTGAAGTTGGGGGTCCGAATAGTGGATCCACCGAGAAGGTCTTTCCAGGCTGTTAATTGGCTTAAACCTGTGAGGGGTAGATACAAACTTAATTTGGATGGTTACAGTCTCAGGAATCCGGGAAGGGGTGGAGGTGGAGGTATATTAAGAGATTGTGATGGGAAGTTGATCTTTGCTTTCTCTAAATATTTTGGAAATTGTTCGAATAATGAAGCTGAGTTAAGGGCGATTTTAGAAGGACTCAAGATTTGTAAAGAGTTGGGATACTTAAGTATTGATATTGAAAGTGATTCTAAGGTGGTGTTACATTGGATTTTCCACTAGGAGGTGCACAGTATGAGATCTATGGGATTTCAGGGAAAGTCTTTTGTTGCTGTTGGCAAACTTTGATTTCTCCTTGAATCATTGTTTTTGGGAGGGAAATAGTGTAGCTGATGGTCTTGCACGTAGAGGAGCTGTAGAGGAAATTTCTGTTTATAGGGAGGTGTGTCTTTTGCCTCGGGTTATTAGAGGCTTGTTTAGAATGGATTGGGTGGGATTGGCAAATGTAAGATTTTCATAATTATTTTTCTGTTTTCGGTTTGGTGTTGTTGGGATAGTGGGTTTGTTTTTGTGGGGGTTTGGCTTGTAAGTTTTAAGGTTGTTTTGTTAACAAGGTATCCATCTATCATAAGTGGGGGTTTCATTAATAAATTTGGGACGGGGCTACCATGAGGGTGGCTACTGGCTCTTGACGGAAAAAAAAAAAAAAAAAAAACCTGGAAATAGTTGGATTTAGAAAATGGTGGGAAGTAGTCTGGAAAGATGTAAACTTGTCCTCCATTCAGTTTCAAAAGAACTATTGTGTGCTTATAAAATCAGTAGTTTTATTTCAAGATTCTAATCCTAAGTTTAAGAAATAAATATATACTAATTTCAAAGTTCCAAATCTTGGCCCAAAGTAAAAGCTAAAGTCAATAGATCATACTTTTCAAAATATAAAAAACAGCTTATATCATGCTTAGACTTTCCTCCATCCATTTTTAAGTTTTTTTTTTTTTTTTAGATTTTTCCTTAAATATATTCTGTATTTTCTCTATTTTCTATGAGCACATATTTGAAAGGAATAAAATTCTCAATTGAGGATGAAAATTATTATTTCAACTTGATCATATATCACCCTTACACCCCCGCTCTTCCATCCTTAGGTCTAACTTTAATAATTGTTATTTTAGATATTAATGAATTGTGTTTATAATTTGTTTTTCACTTTTTGTATCAATATAAATATCAAAATAAACTTTATATGCAAGGAAAAAATAAATTTAGTTGCAAACTCCACCACTGTTAACCAAGAAATTCAACTGAATTAACAGTTTTTTCTCTTTTTTCTTTTTCTTTTATTTTCGGACTCTCAAAAGGGTGAACATAGCAGCACCCTTTGTTATTTTTAGAGCAACCTCATTGGCTAAAATCAAACTCAATTTTTGGCTAATGTCACTTGAGTTTGTTATTGGCTGTTTCATTCACATTTAATTCTCACATTAGATTATTTATTTAGTCTCATAATAAAAAAATGTTTTGAATTAATTTTTGTCATATTTTATATTTCTATCGATCATATGTTACTTAATAATCACATTTTATTAAATTATTGTTTAAAAAATTATATTTTCAATGATCATTTATTCTAATAATCACAAATATTTAAATCATATAAAATTTCTAAGTTACAAAAAGAGAGCCTAAAGAAAGGATGTTGCTAGGCATCTTGTTGGGGCTTCCTGCTAATGCATTTACTATATAATTTTTAAAATATTTTTTTAAAAAGAAAAAAATTCACAACATCATTAAAAAAATACTTACTTAATTATAAAATTAAAAAAAAATCCCAATAGGAGCCTCCAATGAGATGGCTAGCATTTTTCAAAAAGAAACAAATATAACTATCAACAATAATCAATATGACAGAGCAATGAAGCAAAGAAGTGAGAGAATGGTCCCAGTCAACTTCATGAGGGTAGAGCAAAAAAGCAGAATTTTCTGTCAAAAAATTCGAGGGAAAGCAATAGTTTTGTAAGAAAAAATTGAGCAAAGAGAGAGTGTCAAATCTGGAATCTTGTGATTTATTTTTGTTGAACTTATGTTTTACATTGAGGAAATTGTTACATATATAGCCATTGAAGCTTGCTGTGTATTGAAAGAATATAGACTAATTACATAATCAAATCTCTAGTATCTAATTACATAAATTGTGGAAGTAATTACAAGAATTATAAAGGGATATTTTGGAAAGAATCTGTCAATACTTCCTCTCAAATTGGTGCAGGGAGATCCGTAATATCCAACTTGCATGAAAAATACTGAAAAAGTTCGCGCTCTAAAATTTTGGTAAAGATATCGGGAACTTTGGCATGTGAGGGAGTAAGGACTGTGTTGAAAAGCCCAGAGTGAAATTTATCCTAAATAATGTGATAGTCGATCTCGATATGATTAGTGCACTCATAGAAGACGAGATTGTGGGCAATGTAAAGGGTGGACTGGTTGTCACAGTGTAAGGTAAATGATACGAGATGTGGACTGCCAAGATCAGTAAATAGTTGCTTCAACCATATGAGTTTGCAAGTGGTAATGGCCATGGCGCAATATTCTGCTTTAATGGAGAAGTGTGCCATTGTCGTTTATTTTTTTGTAGGCCAAGAGATGGGACTAGAGCCATGTTGGATGAAATAGTCAGTGGTGGAACGTAGAGTAGTGGGCAACTTGCCTAGTCATAGTCAATGTAAGCAGTGACCTGAGTGTTGTTAGAGGAGGAGAAGAAGATCCCTTGTCCCAGAGTGCCTTTGATGTAGTGGAGAACACGTGTGGCAGCTGTCATGTAAGGGACACAAGGGGCATGCATTAACTGGCTGAGGATGTTGACTACAAAGTCAATATCAGGGTGTGTACTAATGAGATAGATGAGACACCCAACAAGTCGGCGATAGACAAGGGGATCAAATAAGATAGTGTCATCATCATTGGTGTGCTTCAAGTTTTGTTCCATGGAAAAACAGTGATCTGAGCACCAAGTTGACCACTATAAAAAAGGATGTCAAAATCACTTTTTTTTATTCAAGAAGATGTCTTTTGGTGAGCAGACAACTTTGAGACCAAAAAGATATTTGAGAGGACCAAGGTCTTTGATCTTAAAGTGATTGAAGAGGACATCCTTGAAGAGTTCAATCCAAGATGAGTCATTATCGGCTATGAGGATGTCACTGATGTAGACGAGATCAATAGTAATACTGGTAAAAGTGGTCAAGGTGAATAGAGAATGATTCGCCTGAGATTGAGTGAAACCTACATTACAAAGCACAATGATTAGTTTAAAAAATCAGTTGCGGGAAGTTTGCTTGAGGCCATAAAAGGTTTTTGCAGAGATAACAGACATAGGTCTCTGGGAGGTGGTGTCATGTAAACTTCTTCATCAAGATCACCGTCTAAGAATGCACTGTGATCGAACGGTATATTCTTTTCTTCATCAATTGATGAGATCCATTATTTGGTAGCTGCAATGGCCAACAAACATTGAACGGTAGTCATTTCGGCAATGGGTGCAAAGGTTTCATGGTAGTCAAGGCCTTCGACTTGGGTATATTCTTTGACAACTAACCGAGCTTTGTATATTTCAATAGAGCTATCTACTTTGAGTTTAGTTTTGAAGACCTATTTGCAACCGATGGGTTTTTTACCAAGCATAATGGCTCGAAGGTCTAGGTAGAATTTTCTTTGAGAGTACGAATCTCAGTCGACATGGCTTCATGCTAGTGAGAATGATGAAGAGCAGTAGAGTAACAAGATGGTTCAACAGAAGCAGTAAGAGCATCTAAGAAAGTAATATGTGAAGGTAAGAAACGAGAATAAGATAGAAAAACAGATAAATGATGAGCAGTACCTGAGGTATATGTAATGGATGAAGATGGTGTGGGCTTTGTGTAAGGTCAGGCACACATAATCTTGAAAATTAGTGGGATGAGTGGTGGTGTTATGGCGAGGACGAGGAATAGTGGGAGGTGGAGGGGGATCGATAATATGAGGAGAGGGAGGAAGAGATGGAGGAGAGAGATAAGATATCTATTCTAGTACGGGAATAGGTATAATGGGAGAGTTGGGAGGTGTAGAATAGTCGATATTCTGGAAAGGAAATGTTTGTTTATGAAAGGTGATGTCATGAGAGTAGGAAATGGCATGAGTGTCGAGATTATACACTTTGTATGCTTTGTGGGTGCTAGGATATCCAAGAAAAACACATTTAGATGCATGAGAAGCAGATAGAGTTTGAGTATAGCAAAGACAACCAAACACGCGAAGATGATCCTTGGTGGTTTTGTAAAAAGAAGTTTAAAAGGAGATTTATTTTAGAGAATATGATTAGGTGTACGGTTGATGAGATATGCAACGGTTAGAACACATTCACCCCAGATTTTAAAGGTAAGTGAGCCTGAAAATGGAGACTACGAGCAACATTCAAGAAGTGCCTATATTTTCATTCCGCAACACCATTTTATTGCAGAGTTTCAACACACGTACGTTCATGAATAATGTCGTGATCATGACGATAATTTTAAAATTTGTGGGAAAGAATTTCTTGGCCATTATCAGTTCGAATAATTTTAACCGTGGTTTGAAACTGATTTGAACAAGATTAAAAAAAATGAATGAGATGATTGTAAGTTTCAAATTTATGACGTATTAAATAAATCCAAGTAGTGTGTGAGAAATCGTCAACAATAGTAAGAAAATAATGAGCGCCACATATAGGTGAAGTATGATATCTACCCCAAATGTCACAAAATATACGATTAAAAGCAACTAAACTTTTATTAGCATGGGCAGGAAAATGCAATCTAGTGTGCTTAAAATGAGTACAAACAATGCAATCAGAAATAATATAAGACTTATTGAAAAGATTAGGAATGATGAAACTAGAAGGGTGACCTAATCGTTGGTGCCACAAGATTTTATTATTAGTAACGGTTTGAGCAGAAAGAGCAATGATGGAACTCGACCGATACACATAAAGTCCATTGCAAAGATCACATTCTCCAATCAGCCTCATCGAGTGTGGGTCTTGAAAAGGACAATTCATAAAAGAGAAAAATACAAGATGAGAGGTATTAGTGGTGACTTGTGGTACTGAAAGTAAATTAAAAGTAAAGAGATGGACAAAATAGACATTTTGAAGGGTTAGGGTTTGGGATAATATGCAAGTGTCGATGCCTTCAATATGAAGGGTTTGGCCATTCGGTAATGTGACTAAAATTGCTAAGAGAGGAAGGGATAAATGGGAGAAGAGGCTACGATCATGGCACATGTGGTCGCTGGCATTGTTGTCCACGACCCAGTCCCGGTGGTTGTCGAAAGAGTGAGAAGCGGTGAGAGTGTAACCAACAAAATTGACTGAGGGATTTGGGTTGAGAAGGTAGAGTAACTTTTGGTAGAGGTCCGGCGTTAGTCCAGGTACTGGCGACACCACAGAGGACGACGAAGCTTGGTGCGCTACCGCCAAGGCCTAGATGGTGGTTTTCCAAGGAGAGAAGGGCGAGAGGATTGGTTTCGTGCTTCTCGGCCATGTGGGTACCCGATTATCTTCCATTTTTCCCACATGTGCAACATAGGAGTGTTTGTTGAACGCCCGGCTAGGACCATCGAATCGGATGGTGGTGTCCGAATATGGAGTAGCCATTGCTGTTCTTCCTGAAAAAGGATGGAGAAGACTTTTGTGATGGGGGAAGGAGTTCCATGGAAAGACTTGGGTGCAAAGTTAGGAGAACTAGTCATTCAGTCCGAGGAGGAACTAAAACACTCGTTCATCTCCTATTTGTTGCTAAAGTTCCTTTACGTCAGTACTGATTTAGAGATGACTTAGTTGTTTGATTTGGTTCTAGTAGTCATGAACAAGATTGGTGGTTTGTTGTAGGGAGGAGAGTTCAAGCTTTAGATGAAACATGCATGTGTTGTTGCCATGACAGAACTGAGATTGTAGGTCAAGTCAGACTTCTCTTGTATCGGTGTGGTATTCAAGAGAGTTGGCAATGGAGGGGCTAATAGGCTAATAGAGTTAAGAATCCAGGTAAAGACCATGTCATTTGTCTGGTTCCATTGAGGGTATTCAGGAGATATTTTCTTTCTACTGAAGAGAGGGTACCATCTACAAAATTTAATTTGTTTTTGACATTGAGTGCACGAGACATAGCTTTCTGCCATTTGGAAAAGTTATCGCCTGTAAGAAGTATAGAGACAAGGGTGAGTCTGGGAGAATCTAATGGATGAAGGAGATAAAGGCTAGAAAGTTGGGTTTTGGGGGGAGGGGGGTAGGCCATTTGTGGCTGAGATGTGAGGATCGAGGTTAGGCTAATACCATGCCAAATTTGAAATCTTGTGAATTTTATTTTAACTGAACTTGTCTTTTTTATATTGAGAAAACTGTTATATATATAGCCATTGAGCTTGCTGTGTATGAAAAGAATATGGACTAATTACATAATCAAATCTCTAGTATCTAATTATATAAATTATGGAAGTAATTTCAAGAATCATGGAGGGATATTTTGGAAAGAATCTATCAATAGAGAGTGTGTTCCAAGAAATAGTAAACAATTGATTTCGTACTGCTATAGTGCACATCCAAATATTATCAAAAGTTTGGATTTACTATAGCTAAAGTTTTTTTTAAATAAATTTGTCTAATCCAATGTAGCATATGTTTAAATGTCCTATTAGCCATTTGAGTGATTTTATTTGGATTTGGCTATTCTAGTGAGAGTGCACTTAATATGTTATTGGTTTGAACATTGATTAAAAAGTATTTTATCATGAGTCTAGTTGTAATTGACAATTGTGAATGACTTGTATAGTTATCCTTGCATTAAACATGAATTCTATTATATGAAATAAGTTTAAACGGGTTGAGATATAAATGAGCTATGTTACCAGTTATTTATATGAGTCATGTTAAAATTTTAGAGTCTGACTCATTTAACTAAACGGATTATATTCAGGCTGAACTATATAATTTAATACTCATTACTTGATACGACACTAACATGCATGATCTGCAAGCACGAATTGACACCCTTATCTATAAGTGCATTTTCTCCTCTACAACAATGAACAATGGTAAAAAGAAATCAAGCTTTTACTTATAAAATATAATCTCAAAGATCATCAAAAAAATCTTTTGGAAGACTAAGATCAAGAATAGTAATTGTTGAGATCGTGTTCCGCAATTTGGATAGCTTTCTTCGTTGGGCTCGGTTTTCAATCTGTGATCACAAAGGATGAGTGGAGGCCGGCTCAAAAGAGCGGTGATACGTCTAATGCTTAAATTAGTACAGGAGAATATAAGAACTTAAGTTGTAGAGAGTAAGGGAATAAATTTACCATTCCCAAAGAATCTAGTTCTTAAACACGTACGTAGTTGATACTATAAGATTAAGTCAACTTTTAGAGTTGATAACTCAACGAGAATGTTGGTTCCAATATCCAAATTGGAGAAGAAAACAAATGACGAAAGCACCGTATGGAGAGTAAAAAAAGAAAAACACCTATATGGGGACCTCAAATGAAGTGGCTGACACATGGTTAGTGAAAATCTATCCACCAAGATTTGACTATTTCTATTTCAAACAAAAAAAAATATATATCCCAAAACTCAATTTTCGCTTTGATTAATGTCTCCTACCAAATAAGAAATTTTGACCTTTAATATTTGGAAAGTGGTTGCTACTTGCTAATTTTTGAATAGTGCCAAAATCAACATTCTTGTTCAATAAGATAACTCCAATATGCCACTTTCAAGATGAGGGCATGTGCCTATATAATAAATACTAACATAAATAGGAGTTTTTGGATGGAATTCTTGACTCGGACATGCATGTATATGATGATCCCTAATTACGTTAGATCGAAGAGAGGCTGCCTGCATTTCTTGACCATTAACACAGATTATGTCATTTTACACCTCGTGATGGTTGATAAAGTCATAAATGCATCAACATGGATAAGCTTTTAGCTGACATCTTGGCCAGGCCACAAGATACGACTTCTAAGAGAAGAGGACAAGATCAAAATAAAAGGTTTGAAAAAAGAAAACGTGATCTTATCTATAATTGATGCCTTTTTGTTTTTAATTATATTCCAGATCATATAAAGACACACAATTTCTTGTGTATTATTTGATATACGAAACTCAAAATGAAAACAAATTGTAGTGCCGGCCTTGTCTGTTTTGATGACACATGCAAAATTTTGCAAATAACTCAATGAGTAAAATGCTTAAATAATTAAACAATGCTCTTGCAAATTATTTGCAAGAGGAATGATTATTTGTGAGGAGAATTATATACAAATTTTTTAATAGGAAATGATAATTTTGGTTGTAAATAATTGACTATAAATAAACTTTTTATTTGTAGCATCTATAGCATATAAGGCCAAATAAGGGTCACATAACAATTATGCCTGATATTTGGTGCCTTTTCATAGATCCATGACATAATCCCAAGATTGTATTTCGTAAAACTCTAAGCCAGATTCGTCCCGGGTACAGGGCCATACACAAACCATTGGGCCAGCTCTGATTTCTCCTTTTTATGGTTAAAATTGGGCTAGCTTAAAAGTTTTTGGCCCCATCAAATTTTGGGCTTGGATCTTCACATAAATCACAATATCATTTTTATTATTATTTTTAATACATAATTAAAAAATAAATTTTCATCCATTATTTATCAACCAATTATTTGATCTAAATTAAATCATAATAAATAATTTGTATATATAGTTGTAAGAGGGACGAATGTGCGAGTATTTGCCCACTGAATCTATAATATTACGTACTCTTAAAATTATCTTTGAGGTACTACCTCAAAATCTGCTAACACTTGATAAAACTCAATTAACACTTCAAAGCCACTATTACCGCTCTAAAACACATCCGATCCACATTTACAACAGTACTACAAGCACTCTAAATGCACCATATAAGTAACTACGCCCGAGAAGGTCGATCTGATCTTACCACACATGAACATATTTAACATATGGTAAAATATATTACGATCGATCGACATGATTCATGTTCGAACATTCTATACGCGCCCGTGCATTTCTCTATATATTATCTCTTTTAGTATGTGTCACGTTCAGGGAAATGGCGCCCTCAGTATCATATCGCAGGGCTTTATATCAATGGCAAAACCCTTCCCATGCTGTTTCCAGTAATCAGCCTGCGGATTGATCCACTCCGGCTCTGAGAACTCCACCCTCGATGCCCTCAGAGATTCTGTCGATATGTTGTACTTCCTATCCCTCGCATGGAGCAGCTCCGGCGAGACCTGGCCCAGGTTCACCGGTTGTGGAGACATCATCAAGGCAGGCGCACCCAGTGGCAACTTGTCACCTTATTCAGAACCCCTCCTTAAATCAGTCGAACCGATCCAAATATAAGATCGATTTAAAAAAAATATATTTGATTGGCTAAAGTTGATGCAGTTTCTTACCTCTATCAACCTGCCATGTGCACCAGAATTTGCCGTATGTTTTGACCAGATTTTCGAGTTCGGGCTTCTCTATTATTCTTGGAACTCGGGGATTGACCCAGAGGCCAAACTTTGTTGGGAAATAGGCAAGGAAACAAACAACAAAGATATGAAATAAACCGCAGCCGATGCAATAATGAGAAATAAAACAGTAAACACAGAAAGAACACACAGATTTAAGTGGTTCAGCTCAAAATGAGCTTACATCCACTGTGGGGTTGGTTTCAAAACTTCACTAGATCAAATGGAGGTTACAGAGAGAGAATCAGAAGATTCTTACAACAGAGAACACTCACCTCACGTGTATACACTCAATCCTCACAAGTTTCACTCAGAATAGTGGAGAAATGGAGAAGAAAATGATCTAGGAGGAAGCACTGTTCACTGGCGCCGAAAACAGAGGCCTTCGTCTTCTGCGTCGTCCGCTGCGCGAAATGCCTTCGCGATATTTATATTATGCAATCTCGCTCGACCGAGATTTAAACTCGCTCGAGCGAGGACTTATAGGTCAGATTCGCTCAACTAGAAATCGGACACCTGGCGCCACGTGGCATCTCGCTCGAGCGGGAGGTCGAGCGAGGATCGAGCGAAGTCACTGCCTGAACCTCGCTCGAGCTGGAGGTCGAGCGAGGGTTGAGCGAAGTCTCGGGTTGGAGCAATTCTGGAAGTCTCGAAGTCTCGCTCGAGCGACGGTCGAGTGAGACAGGTCTGGGCATGTATTCCTAAGCCATACTCAACAAATTTCCACCTTGGCTTGAATACCTACCAGCCCCATAAAATCCAAATCAACCCAAGAATGTAAAATGCAGCAACTAAGAAAGAAAAAAAAACCAACCCCATCTGAGTTCCCTAAGGAATCTGGAAACCCCGAACTCCTATCAAGTCCAAACAAAGTTTGAACTTGAATACTGCAACTGGCTTGGTCATTACATCTGCTGGATTCTCTGAAGTAGCAATCTTCTGAATACTGACTGTACCATCTGACACTACTCCTCTGATAAAGTGATACCTGACGTCAATGTGCTTTGTCCTCTCATGATACATTTGATTTTTGGTCAAATGTATAGCACTCTGGCTGTCACAAAACACTGTCATCTCTGTCTGCTGAAGACCCAGGTCACTGATTAGCCCCTTCACCCAAATGGCCTCCTTAACAGCCTCAGCTGCTGCCATGTATTCTGCCTCTGTAGTTGATAAAGCAACAGTTGATTGAAGTGTTGCTTTCCAACTAATAGCAGAACCACACAAAGTGAAAATGTAGCCTGTCAATGATCTTCTCTTATCTAAATCCCCAGCATAGTCAGAATCAACAAAACTAATCACAACAGAACTGAGATCTACATCTCTATCAAATATCAAGCCCACATGTGAGGTTCCCTTCAAGTACCTCAAAATCCATTTCACGGCCTGCTAGTGAGTTCTACCAGGCTTAGCCATATATCTGCTAACCACACTCACTGCCTGTGAAATATCTGGATGGGTACACACCATAGCATACATAATGCTACCTACAGCATTAGAGTAAGGAACATTTGCCATGGACTGTTCCTCCTCATCTGTCTGGGGGGATAGGGAAGCTGAAAGTTTAAAATGCGACGCCTACGGCGTGCTGACAGGCTTGGAGTCAGACATTCCAAACCTGTCTAGAACCTTCTCTATATACTTTCTCTGGGACAAGTATAACTTCCCAGCTTTTCTATCCCTGTAAATATCCATCCCCAGTATTTTCTTAGCATCACCTAAATCTTTCATCTCAAACTCATCCTTAAGTTGAGTTTTCAACAAATCAACATCAACCATGCTTTTAGCAGTTATAAGCATGTCATCAACATAAAGCAATAAGTGAATGAAAGACTTATCAGGCAATTGTTTATGATATACACAACAGTCATAATTACTTCTCAAATAATTATGATCACTCATAAACAAATCAAAACGTTTATACCATTGCCTAGGTGACTGCTTCAACCCATACAAAGACCTCTTCAGTTTGCATACACGATCTTCTTTACCTTCAACTGTGAACCCCTCTGGCTGACGCATATAGATAGTTTCTTCAAGCTCACCGTGTAAGAACGCTGTCTTCACATCAAGCTGCTGAAGCTCTAGATCATACAAAGCCGTAATGGCTAGTAAAACTCGGATTGAACTGTGCTTTACTACTGGAGAGAACACTTCAGTGAAGTCGATCCCCTCTCTCTGACTGTAGCCTTTAGCAACTAGGCGAGCTTTGTATCTTGCATCAGACTGGATTCCCTCTTTTCTCTTAAAAACCCATTTGCAGCCCACAACTCTGGTCTTCGCTGGTAACTTAACCAAATCCCAGGTTTGGTTCTTGTGAAGAGACTCAATCTCTTCAGTCATCGCTGTACACCACTGTGCAGACTCAGTACTCTTCACAGCCTCTGAGTAACTAGAAGGCTCCTGCCCCACAATTTCTTCCGCTGTAGCGAGTGCATAACTGATCATATCTGCATGAGCATATATCTGAGGTGGTCTAATCTGCCTCCTCTGTCTACCAGCAGCTATACTGTATTGCTCCTCAGCTGGTGTCTCAGTCTCTGATTCAGAATCATGCTCATCAGTCACAGCATGATCCTGAGTTACTGGTGGTGTCTCAAGTGAAGCCTGCAACTCCACCTTCTTCCCTGTAGACACGGGAATTTGTTTTGTCGGACTAAGCATGGATTTCTCATCAAACACAACATCCCTGCTTATCACAAACTTGGGTGACTTGGGATCAGTACACCACAATCTATATCTCTTCACCCCAGAAGCATATCCCATAAAAATACACTTCTTTGCCCTAGGTTCTAGCTTACCATCATTTACATGAAAATAAGCAGGACAACCAAATATCTTCAGGTTCAAATAATCAGTAGGTTCATCAGACCATACCTGATTAGGTGTCTTCAACTCAATAGCTGTGGTTGGAGAGCGGTTCACCAGAAAACAGGCTGTATTGATTGCTTCCGCCCAAAAGTCCTTAGACAGGTCGGCATTGGAGAGCATACTGCGTGCACGTTCTAGGAGGGTCCGGTTCATGCGTTCAGCCACTCCATTTTGCTGTGGAGTGTGCCTAACTGTACGGTGTCTGGCAATTCCTTCGTTCTTACAGAACTCATCGAAGTCATTGCCGCAAAATTCCATCCCGTTGTCAGTCCGAAGCCGTTTCACCTTCTTGCCGGTCTGATTCTCTATCAGAACTTTCCACTGCTTGAAGTTCTTGAAGACTTCACTTTTCTGTTTCAAAAAGTAAACCCACACTTTCCGTGAGTAATCATCAATGAATGTAAGCAAGTAATTAGCTCCACCTTTTGATGGAATTGAAGACGGACCCCAAAGGTCGGAATGAATGTAGTCCACTGTACCTTTTGTTCTGTGGACCCCAGTTGCAAACTGAACCCTGCTCTGCTTCCCGAATACATAGTGCTGGCACAGGTCTAGCTTGCCCAAATTCTGATTTCCTAGCAACCCTTGCTTACTGAAGATAGACATCCCCTTCTCACTCATATGGCCCAATCTCATGTGCCATAGACAAGTAACATCTGACTCTGACTGATCAGATACTGAAACTGCAGCTTCACCGCTGACAGTACTGCCCTGGAGGAAATAGAGACCGTCTTTCAGGTCTCCTTTCATAATGATCATGGAGCCTTTGCTGACTTTCAAAACTCCACCTTGTCCCGTGTACTTCAAGCCCAAAGAATCAAGGGCCCCCATGGAGATAAGATTCTTTTTCAAGTCTGGAATGTGCCGGACGTTGGTCAATGTCCTAACCATCCCATCAAACATCTTGATCTTCACAGAACCCATTCCCGCAATCTTGCAAGCTGTGTCGTTCCCCAACAGAACAGAATCACTGTTGACTGATTCATAAGACATGAACCAGTCCCTTCTGGGACACATATGGAACGTGCAAGCTGAGTCCATCACCCACTTATCACTAAACCGACTGTTTGAATCACTGATTGCAAGAACTACATCAGAGCCGTCAGATTCATCAGCAGCACTGACGGCATTAGAGGAACTCGTAGATTCCTCCTTCTTCTTCAGCTTCGTACACTCACTCTTATAGTGTCCAAACTTCTGACAGTAATAACATTTTACATTCTTCTTGTTGGACTTGGACTTTGATTTCTCCCGGGACTTGCCTCTGCCCTTCTCTGAACCCTTTTGACTAGATCTTCCTCTGTCGGAGGTATCTTTGACAAACAAACCACTGGGCTGTGCTTCACCACCCTTATCATACTTGCTCCTTAACTCCTTCGAGTTCAAAGCTGACTTCACATCTGCTAAGGAGATAGTATCTCTACCATACAGTATAGAATTTACAAAATTCTCAAAAGAAGCAGGTAATGAACACAGCACAATTAGAGCTTGATCTTCCTCATCAAGCTTAATGTCAACATTTTTAAGATCCATAACAATTTTATTAAACTCATCTAGGTGTTCAGTAACTGACGAACCCTCAGTCATTTTTAGTGTATACAACCGTTGTTTTAAATACAACCGGTTTGTGAGAGACTTCTTAATGTACAAGCTCTCAAGCTTGTTCGAGAGACCCTCAGCGGTCTCCTCCTCTGCCACCTCTCTCAACACTCCATCAGACAATGATAATAGAATTGTACTATGTACCTTTTCTTCATCGTCCTTAGACGGTACAGGAGAATCTGCCGTCCTTTCCTCTAGGACTTTGAATAACCCCTGCTGGCGCAACAATGCCCTCATCTTCAGGCGCCACAAGCTGAAACTGTTCTGACCGTCAAATTTCTCAACTTCAAATCTTGCTGTAGCCATCCCTTCAAATATTCACAGAGCCTGAAAACGCTCTGATACCAGTTTGTTGGGAAATCGGCAAGGAAACAAACAACAAAGATATGAAATAAACCGCAGCGGATGCAACAATGAGAAATTAAACAGTAAACACAGAAAGAACACACAGATTTAAGTGGTTCAGCTCAAAATGTGCTTACATCCACTGTGGGGTTGGTTTCAAAGCTTCACTATATCAAATGGAGGTTACAGAGAGAGAATCAGAAGATTCTTACAACAGAGAACACTCACCTCACGTGTATACACTCAATCCTCACAAGTTTCACTCAGAATAGTGGAGAAATGGAGAAGAAAATGATCTAGGAGGAAGCACTGTTCACTGGCGCCGAAAACAGAGGCCTTCGTCTTCTGCGTCGTCCGCTGCGCGAAATGCCTTCGCGATATTTATATTATGCAATCTCGCTCGAGCGAGATTTAAACTCGCTCGAGCGAGGACTTCTCGGTCAGATTCGCTCAACTAGATATCGGACACCTGGCGCCACGTGGCATCTCGCTCGAGCGGGAGGTCGAGCGAAGATCGAGCGAAGTCACTGCCTGAACCTCGCTCGAGCTGGAGGTCGAGCGAGGGTTGAGCGAAGTCTCGGGTTGGAGCAATTCTGGAAGTCTCAAAGTCTCGGTCGAGCGAGACAGGTCTGGGCATGTATTCCTAAGCCATACTCAACAGACTTGATCTGGATCGTCCAAAGTCGATGCATAATCACGATCAAGAATTGAAAAAAGAAAGCGAATTATCAAGACTAGAGTACAACCTCATAAGCATGGGAATGCCACAGCTTTTGCTCATCCGGAGGCAAATCTTCAAATATCCTATCCGATATTATATATTCAATACCTGTATCATGTAGACCAGATCAACAATTAAGTTGGAAGTTGAAAAGACAACGTGGTTTTGCTTTCTTTGATCAAAGCAAAAGTGTTACCGATGAGACGGGCATGAGCGTGATCCGCATCGTAAACGGCGCACTGGAGGAAGTCCTCGTTGTGGCGGGTGATGTAGTGGTGGGTCTCGATCTGGCGGGTCATGTCGTGGCTGTAGGAGGCAAAGGTGCAGGCGAGCTGGCTCATCTTCTTCACCGGCTTCAGGGACTGAAGTATTTGAGCTCCCTTGTCTAGTATCACATGCTGCTCCACCGTCATAGGCTGCCCCGGCGGCCTGGGCTCGCCGTCAGTAGTTGCCAAAGCACTTGGTGATGACTTGTCGCTCGAGGCCATTAATTATGAGACAACGACGTATATACGTACGCGATCGGAAAAGGCGCCGACTCTCTTAAGTACCTTTCCCCTAGCTTAGCTTGCTGCTGTTTGTTTTCCGATCTGCTTTCGGTAGAAAGGCCTGAGTTTTATACGGATCAGCAATATTATTAGATCAGGAAGATCAGAGTGGATGGAGAAGGTAACGTGGTGAACGTTTGAACGTCCCACGTTGACATTTATGCATGCAAAGTTTGAGGTGGCTACTGGCTAGAATCTATCCTCTTCGCTTAAGCTTTTGTTTTGATCTTTTGCCTTTTTACCCGGGCCTTCTGTGTGTATTTTCTAGTTTATAATTATTATTTTACGAAAGTTTGAGCTGTTAAGGTCTATCAATTGGCAGCTTGAGAATTGATGTAGTCACACTGCTCATGCACCATTAATTAGCCCAAATAATATAATAGAATATATAAAAATTTATGAGTCTAACTAATATCATAAAATCAATTCAATAAGAAAGATTTGTACATTACTTATAAGCATGTCCAAAATCTTATTCATAGGCAATGTAAAATTTATTTCTCAACACCATTTATCACAGGATAAATAGTATGAGTCCCCGTTCATCCTGTGACAAATTTTGATATTATGTAAAAATTTATGAGCCTAACTCATCTCATAAAACTAATTCAACAAAAGAGATTTACACATTATTTATAAGCATGCCTAAGATTTTGTCCACAAATAATATATAATTTATTTTTCAACAGAATATATATAATAACATACAAATTACAATTTTCAGCTGTATCCTACTCGGTTTTTATTTTGGAATTTCTTTTTGTCGAAATGTACTCGTTTGTTATAAACAATATTATTATATTATATATAGTAGATGCCAATTAGTCTTTACTGGTAAATGCCAAACTTACACATCAAACTGGTAAGCTTTTAATTTCTACATAAAAATAATAGTAATCATATCATGTAATAAAAAGGATAACTTAATTTAGATGCAATTTCTTCCCAGCTGGGACAGTTTGTAGATATCTACATTGGCCGCACGGCAACACAGTACGACTTGAAACGAAAAAGCTTTTTCATTAATAAACAGTTATCTCAAACCCTCTACATTATTATTATACTAGAAAATAAAAAGAAGAAGAAAAAAAGATACAAGCATGCAAAGCAAAAAGAAAGTAAGAAAATCAATATATAGATCAAAGCTCTTAAGATCTTGATCATAATTTGCAATATTTATTGTCACACGATCATGATCCTCACGGCCACTTGAGGCTAATTTTTCTTTTTGTTGTCATTTCTTGTTTTCATTTGAGAGCGCATGCATGGGACTTTCAGGCCTGTACTTGTACCTCCTAGCTACCACTATGTAGATAGAGAAGTTGATCAAGCTCACTATAGAAAGCAACCAGTAGAAGAGATTCAAATGGTTTCTGTTGATATTGTTCCCTCGCAACCAACCTCCACTTCTGGTAATATCCTTTGTTGCACTGTTCACTATATTCACCACTATGGAGCTGAGAAAGTACCCTAAAGCCATGGAACTCCACAGAAAGCAAGTTGAAATGGATTTCAGGCCTTTTGGTGCCTCTGAATAGAAAAACTCAAGGAGACCCACGTACGTAAACAGGTCAGCAATCCCAAATATGAAGAACTGAAACGATAGCCAAAACGTACTAATGGGCAATGGCTCTTTTACTGGGATTGCATCCAGCATATTATTGTCTCTCGCTACGTCTTTTCGCTTTACTTCCATTATTCCGGCCACGGCCATGGAGATGGATGAAAGAATTAGGCCAACTCCGATACGTTGCAGGTGGGTGATTCCGGTGGGGATGCCGGTAATTTTGCGGGCAAAGGGAACGAAAATCCTGTCGTAGGCAGGGATTATGGGGATCATGAATACGTCGGGGATGATGGGGAGTGAGGCTGGTGGGATGTTGAAAGATTTGGTTAGACTAGTGTCCATGGTTAGACGTTGGTGGATCGAGAAGGTTTGGAGCTGAGCCAGACAAAGGGTCATGATAATCGTGCAACAAAAAATTGGGATCATGCCTAGTATTACTTTGGCATTTTCCACTTGAGTCACTCTGCAGAGTTTCCATGGGTTTGGCGCTTCAGGTCTACCATTCTGCTCTGTGGATGTTGGATGGACGGCTGCTTTGTCTAAGAACCTGCATTGGATTTTAGCATGAAATGTTAAAGCAAAGAGGAACAAATATATAACTGATATTTGTAAAGGTGAAGTATGTAAGAATTATATAATTATTTTGAAAAGGTAAGTAAATATAGAATTTATATAAAAAATAATAATAATAAACTTCACTTTATTTCAAAGCGATTATACGATTGTATATAATATTACTCTTTTAATCTTTTGCCATGGATTTAAAAGAAAGTTGTACAAATTATGAAGATCCAGAGCCAAAAGGAGAAACATGTTTTGTCAATTTATGTGCAAATTAATTAATTCAAGTTGGGAGAGAACCTGAAAATGTCTCTGTGAGGTAAGGATTCGGGTTCCAGGGCAGCTTCCTTGTCCTTTGCAATCTCATAGAGATCTGTGGGGTCCTCAGGAAGGTGAAGATTTCTGTTGCGAATAGCTGCAACATAGACCTGAGAATTAAAAGAAGAAACATGAGCAGGATTGTCAGGAAACATTGATAAAAAATTAACAGATTATAAGAGAAAGCAGTAAATTAAGCTTGGTCTTAGTTGAAAGGCAGAGAATATTATGCACAAAACCAAGATATTGACACAAGAGGTTTAACCAATTATGCTAACCTGTATGATTTCAATGATGGGGCTATTTCCTTGAATCACTTCGATCCTGTAAATTGGCAGTCCCGAAGCAAAGACAATCACAGACAAGAACATGGCGATGGAAGAGATCCCAAAGCCCCAGTCCCAACCTCTTTTATCTTGGATCCATACAACTAACGTTAAGCTAATAGCACCACCAATACATATGGCCAGTAAAAGGCCATTGAAGAAGCTGGACATCTGCCTTGCTTCTTTTGGGTCTTTTTCATCAAATTGATCAGCTCCATGTGATGGCAATGCAGCTTTAACTGATGCAGATCCAGCAGCAAGCATATATAGACCAATAAAGAGGAGAGCAGCATTGGCACCATCAATTTTCTCACAGCTAGAAGCTGAATCATAGATGTTGCAAACTGGGAGCATTAGTTTGGGATAGTGAGCTTGTACTGCTAACAATGCTAGTCCCTGACAAACAAGCACGTGAAAAAGAGAGTTATATATTTTGGGAAGTTAGAACAGAGCAAAATATGAAGAGTAGAAATAATCAGTCACTCTTATTACTCAATTACCATAATCTGTACTGCTGTAAGTTTTATAGTTTGCTATAAGAAAATGGCTTATATATGACTAATTATTTTATGCAAAAATGACTATTTCATATTAAAATAGTCTATTTTCATAATAAACAATTATTTTCGTCATAAATAATGTATCATTCTCATTTTTCTTGTTGTGATTACAGTTCTATTGTTGTTTTTCTGAAATCCACATGTCCCAAAAGTTTAAACGGATAGAAAGAGAAATATTTTATTATTTATTTTATATTTTAACACTTATCTTCATGGGTGGGTCAGACTCTCCCTCAATAGGTATATGGCTCAACACGCCAAATATTTAAATAAATGGGATAGAGTATATAGTTATGTTTTGAACTTAAGACTTCTAACTCTTATAAATATGAAATCACCACTTATTCAAAAAATTTATGTTAATAATAAAAAAATAAATTTTATTATTTATTTTATATAACATTAGTTCTGAAATAGACTTATAAATTATAAAACATGGGACAGTCTTAACAAATTCTTTCCCTCCCCCAAACCTCTCCCTCTAAAAAGCTCTCTAATTGCATTCCGTTACTCGAAGAGAAGTGAGGAGTTCTGACTGAAGTATACGCTGGCTTAGATATTTGACACCAATGAAGATGGAGATTTGTAATTAAGCATATATACCAAAAACTCGAGGCTGGAAGCAAAGACAACAATTTTGAATCTGCCAAAGTAAGTATCTGCAAGGAGAGCTGCCAGATTGGAGAGAATGTAAGCAGTGCCCATGTAATTGGTTAGCTGATTAGCAGCCTCGGAAAGTTCCATATGCATCACCCCATTAAAATATGTCACCAAGTTCACGGCCAGTGCAAGGTTGCTACGTGCTCAAAAGCAACCGTGGCTACAAAATCATAAACATTAATATTCGTTAAACACGAAATTTAGGTCATGGCCTACAAAACAAGTAATATGGATGCAGATGCATTATCTTCTTATAATTGGTAATATTATAAGACACAAAGAGAAATTATATAAAAATAAATACACAAAACTAATGTGGCTTTATTTACGTGATGCATTAGATTATCTATGTTACATTAAAGTAACTTTACAATATGATATACGCATGTATCAAATTACATTATTTTGTAAATTTATTTTTGTGCAATCACTTTATAGCTAAAGTATTTCTCATATTATATATATACACACACAACACTACCAAGCTATATATATTTCTATATATACAAAATCAAGTTGAGTTTTTACGTACAGATCAGTATGAGCAACGAATTAGTTTTGCTTCCTCCATGTTTGTACTTCAAAGCTGCTCTTCCCTTCCAGTCGACCCTCCCTTCAACGATTAGCTCTGCTTTCTCCTACATTTACATCAAATTATGACATTACGTACGAAAGAAAGTTATGAACCTAAAGCAAGAACATATATACATACATATATATATATATATATATATATATACGTGTGTAGGCCATGCATAAATGTGAGCACATTGTAGGGATCAAAAGCAAAATACCATTGATATTGCCTGGTGCAAAAGAGCAATTATAATGCTGAGACTGATACGTAGAAGCTAATACGAAAATAATGAGCTTCATTGGTATATGTATATATACTAAGGTGCAAAACGCTGTAAAAACGGCCAGATTGACCGAGTAGTGTTGCTTGTTACCACTTGTTATGACTACACACTACAACAAATTTTATTTTTAGGGACGAAATTTATTAGGGACCGAATAAGTTTCGTCCCTAAAAGTGATTTTTAGAGACATTTTTTAAAACTAGTCTCAAAAATTGGACGAGTTGCAAAATACGTTTTTTGTGTAAAAATACGTTCGAACGGAGAAATATTTATCCGAACGGAATATATTTGGAGGAAAATGTGGTGGTGGAATTGCAAGCCCGTCCGAACCCAAATTATACGGTTCGGACGGACAACAGATTGGAAATGGTTAATTTTTTTTATCACTATTCATTTATGTATATATATATATATATTGTTTTCTATTAATTTTATTTTATCATTTTCAAAATATAAAAAATGTGTTTATGTTACATTTTATGATTTATGAAACATTTAAAATATTTATAAATGCAAAAATTAATTTTATGTAATTACTTTTAAAATGTTCTTTATTTTATTATCACAAGCAATAAGTAAAATGATGAAAATAAAAAAAGAACATTATTATGAATACAAAAAAAAAAAAAAAATACTAATTACATTTCAAAATATATATAATATTATTCGATACAACACATAAAATAAAAATACTCATACTACTTCGGTATCAAATCTATGTCCTTCTGCATAGATTTAATCCGTGTCTCTACATCATCTATCCTCCTCATGATGCGGTCCTCAGCCTTTGCTACCACGCAGGTCGCCACTCTCTCCAGCACACGCTCAACCATCGCCTCCAACTGCTCCAGTGTAAATTCTGCAGGCTGGCTTTGAGCAGGCTGGGTAGCAGCATTGGTAGTAGCATCAGTCGACCCTGGAATACGTACATAGGGGTGCCCCTTGCTCTTACTGATAGATATCTTGTTGAAAGCCCCCATCTGAAGTTCTCTTTTCTCATTAATCCGCTCTATAACTCCAGCTTGAAGTAGGAGGCCAGATATCAACAATCCAAATGGTAAACTACCTCCACTCCCATATCGTGACTCCTGTCTGATGCGGAAGAAAATATACAGTGCTAGATCAATCGGGTCCCCCCTCGCTACCCGCACCAGAAGTCATGCCCGATCTATCCCGAAATCTATCTTGTGCTTTTTCGGGTCTATGTTGTACCTGACTATCAGATTTAGCAATCTGAAGAATGGAATGCAGTCAACCTATTTGATGGCTTTCCCACCATCATATGCAAGAGCCTCGGGATGCCTTAGTAGCTCACGTACCTGATCGTCTGTGAGACCATCAGCAGGTACGTACTCCTGGTTGCTATCATCAGCGTCTGAGCTAGTACCCAACTCATCGGCAGTCCATGTAGCGAAGGGTGATGAGGATTCATCCTCCATGTTTGCCCTAACAGATCTAGACGCTGCTGCTGCGGATGGATGAGGACATGCATCCATCACGCGCGGGATGTCCAAATATTCTGCAATCACCCGAGGAGAGATGGTGATGCTAACTCCCCGCACCATAAGTACGTAGTGGTGAATATCTCCAGGCTTATCTCCTAATGCCCGATAGAATTCGCATACCATATCAGGATATGCGATCCCTTCCTGTGTGCAGATCGAAGTCCATCCTCACTTCATGAAGATCTGGTGGATGGTGTGTCCCTCCCACTCCAACTCTCTGAAGTCATCCAAAGTGATAGGCCGCTCTACTAGAACAGACCTACGAACAGGAGTACTGGGAGCAGTAGGAGAGACGGGAGTGGAGGCAACTGGATCTGCAATCATTGGCCTAGTAGTGCTCAACTGATCTCTCCCATGTTTTTGACTTCTACCCGCCATTCATATACTATATACAAATAAGTGATGGAAGAAGTTAGACAGACTTAATGGAACCCAAAATACCTAAATGAAACCAATACGTATATTAAACTGTTCTATTTGGAACTTATTCGTTCGAACGGACAAATAACACGTTTGAACGCGTTATATGCCCGTTCGGCCATTACTTTTTTCCTACAAAACTCAAATCTATTCGGACCAAATCAACTTAATATCACTTCTAAAGGTCCGAAACAATGAACACTAGGAAATAAATTACAAAAACTATGAAAAATGGGCCAGATTCAATTTGAAATCCAACCCACACAAAAATGAGTGTTCATAACCCATTTTCAACCAATAGGAGGGGTTAGAGAGACCATACCTTATATATCTCACTGTAGATGATGGTTTCGGGAAGGTGGAGTGTGATTCTCATTCGAATGGGACTAAGTTTTGGAATCCACCGTTTGAAGCAAAAAATGAGGCGTTCGGCGAGGGCTGGGCATATATACCTCGACACTCGTTCGGACGAGATATCTCTCGTTCAAACGAGTTGGAGCGTTCGAACAATAAGGGTATATGTTCGGATGGAGGGGTATCTGTTCAAACGAAAAGAAGAGAGTTTGGGGTTTAAGCAATCCGCTATTAATTCGGCTAGTTATAATGATATTATTATGTACCATACACCACTAATAATATTATAAAGTTCTTAGTAAAAAATAAAATACTAAAAGTAGTCTTTATAATATACATGCACTATACATAACACTAAAATGATAATGTTACATATAATAAATATATATCAAGTACTTCAACTTCATATATATCAATTACTTTGTATATACTAGTATATATTAGTTAGAATATAAGTATTATACTATTTACATGTAGTGCTTAGTTTATAATAATTAGGTACACGTTACTTAGATTACTTAATATACATGCATTATACATAACACTAAAATGATAATGTTATATATAATAAATGTATATATCAAGTACTTCAATTTCATATATATCAATTATTTTGTATATACTAGTATAAATTAGTTAGAACATAAGTATTATACTATTTACATGTAGTGCTTAATTTATAATAATTAGGTACATGTTACTTAGATTACTTAATATATAATTTGTAGTGTCATCACTTATTGAGGTTATACAATTTATAATATGGATTATTTAGAATCGTATTAGTAATATCAGTATATACATATATCAAAATAATTAACTATTATCTAGTATATTAGTATTATAATACTAGTGTAACTCTATAAGATATAACACTTATTATACGTCATAATGGTCTCTCATGCGTTCCAACGGAAAATACTCAAAATATGCTTACAATAATGCGTCCGAACACCGAAATAATCCGTTCGAACGCAAAAAGTTGAAAATTCCTCGTGGAAAAGCTAGCGGCAATTTGACATTTTGGCGTTTGGACGGATAAATTTTACGCTTGAACGCAACTTCACAGATTTAAACACCAACTCTTCAGTTCATTTCTTATTCGGGATTAAACTGTTTTTTAGAGAGGGAGACTAAAAGGGAGGCAGAAAATGATTGCATATTGTAGGAGGATTTTTGAGTGTGGAAGACTTGATATTCTTGAGAGGTAAATCTCATTTCTCAATATTTTTTTTGTATATTTTTCAACATTAAAAGTGGTTGATAGTTTTCTCATATTATGATTTTTAATTGTGGGCAGTGTTGTTGAATTGGATTTGAAGTTGGATGTGCAAAAGTTGAGGTTAATTTTCTAATTATTAGGGTTTAAAGATTAGAGATTTATTTTGATATTTTGGGGTGATTTTATATAGATTTTGCATACTTATTTTGATATTTGAAATTTTATTATATAACTAATTTCGAGCATGATTTGTTTATTTGAGTATTTGTTGCTTACTTAGTTGATGGTGAGGATTGGTTCTGGTATGCTGTCTGTATAATTTCTGTTCGAACGGAACTATTCACATTCGAACGAATGTTGATGTCCGTTCAGACGTAAATATATATGTTCGAATGGAATTCTTGCAGACAGAATAAATAAATAGTATTATGAGGATATCAATTATAGTGTTACTGATGATGTTTATGAAATGATTTAATTTTTTTTTAAAAGGCAGTAGCGGGTAACGAAAATATAATGGACAAAAGTTGGACGCTATTGGGAGATAGACTTGGGCGAGACTATAAAGAGTATGCACGGGGGGTGAAAGTATTCTTAGAGTTTGCGAAAGACAGTGCTGATAGTCAGGATTTTATAAGATGTCCGTAGAAGAAGTGCAAGAACCTGAGTTATTTAAATATGGTAGTAGTGGAGTCCCATTTGTTCGTTAATGGGATATATCATAAATACTCTCATTGGGTTCTACTTGACGAACCATTTCCTACAGGAGTTAGATTTGAGAGTCATTCCAATCGAATGGAGGAAACTGATGCCGAGATCGATATCGACGATACAAATGTGGTCGTTTCGGATGATAGTGATGATAATAGAGAGGATATCACTGAGATGTTAGATGATATTGGCACATGCACGTTTGGTGTTCGAGATGGAGAAGGAACATCTTCACAATCTTTTGAGGAAAACGAGAACTTCGCAAGACTATGGGAGGATGCACAACGACAACTGTATGAGGGGTGTATCCGCCATAGTAAGTTGTCATTCACAGTGAGGTTGCTACATATCAAGTCAGTATGCCGGATTTCTACAAAGGCCATTGACATGCTACTTGAGTTATTTAAAGAGGTTCTACCGCAAGATAATGTGGTACCTCATAACTTTTATGATGCGAAAAAATTGCAGCGAGGATTGAGATTTTATTATAATATTATCCATACTTGTAAGAACGATTGTGTACTCTTTTGGCAGCAGTATGCAAAATTTGATTCATGTTCAGTGTGCCACGAGTCAAGATGGACTTCAGATAAGCGTAACATACCGAATAAAGTGTTGAGACATTATCCCTTGATCCCTAGACTTTAACGGTTGTTTACTTCTCGAGTGACTGCAAAGGATATGACTTGGCATAATGCAGAAAAAGTTCAAAATGATCAATTTCTCTCGCATCCGGCAGATTCCTTACAGTGGAAGAAGTTTGATCGAGAGTATCCATGCTTTGCCGAAGAGCCTCGGAAAGTACACCTCGGGTTAGCAACTGATGGTTTTAATCCATTTGGCAATATGAGCATTTCGCATAGTACGTGGCATGTGATATTAATGCCGTATAATTTGCCTCCTTGGAAGTGTATGAAGGACCCTTATTTAATGATGGCTTTATTGATCCCAGGACCGAGGTCACCAGGAAACGACATAGATGTATATCTACAACCACTAATAGCAGAGTTGAAAGAGTTATGGGAACTGGGTGTCAGTACGTATGATGCGGCCTTGTCGCGGGAATTCAAGATGCATGCCGCAGTCTTATGGACAATAAATGATTTTCCAGCATACAAAAACTTGTCTGGATGGAGCACAAAAGGTAAATTGGCTTGCCCTATTTGTAACAAAGATACACAGTCGCATTGGCTAACAAATGGAAGAAAATTATGTTTCATGGGCCATCATCAATATTTACCTAATAATCATAGATGGCGTTCGAACAGGACAATGTTTGATGGGAAGACTGAGCGGAGGTCATCACCGCCAAC
Organism: Platycarya longipes; assembly: GCA_036559045.1. Lineage (NCBI taxonomy): Eukaryota > Viridiplantae > Streptophyta > Magnoliopsida > Fagales > Juglandaceae > Platycarya > Platycarya longipes. The sequence continues at coordinate 19,787,740 of CM071798.1, forward strand.
ACTGTCTGGCGATGATATTTTGGCACAACTACTTAAGATTCCAGAAAATAGATTTGGGAAGGACACACTGGCGCGAAAAAGGAAACGAGATGCAGTAGAATTCAATTGGACAAAAAAAAGTATTTTCTTCGAGCTATAATATTGGTCTACATTGACACTTCGTCATAATTTAGATGTCATGCACATTGAGAAAAATATATGTGAAAATATTTTGGGTACTCTCATGTCAATAGAAGGGAAAAAAAACGATACAGTTAACTCCCGTAAAGATTTGAAGGAGTTGGGAATAAGACCAGAGTTGCATTTACAAGATAATGGGTCTCGAGCCATCATGCCTCTTGGATGGTATACATTATCAAGCGATGAGAGAAATAAATTTTGTGACTGGTTATTGTCAATCAAATTACCTGTTGGGTATGTTGGGAACATGTCAAGATGCGTGTGAACACATGACTGGAAAATAACTGGTCTTAAAAGTCACGACTGTCATATATTTTTACAACGTTTGTTGGCAGTTGGTGTGCGTGGAAAGCTTACTCGGGATATTCGTTTAGCTCTTATAGAGTTAGGGACATTTTTCAGAGGCATTTGTAATAAGACGTTACAAGTTGACGCATTGTTAAAAATTGAGGTTGAGATCCCAGTGATATTGTGCAAACTAGAGAGTTTGTACCCGCCTTCCTTCTTTGATGTAATGGTTCATTTGACTGTTCACCTAGCTCGTGAGGCTTTAGTTGCTGGCCCGGTTCAATATAGATGGATGTATCCAATTGAACGATTTTTATGAAAGTTTAAGCGAAGTGTGGGAAATAAGGCTCATCCAGAAGGTTTGATTGCATAGTCCTATATTGATAATGAATGGCACACTTTTTATTCTATGTATTTTTGTGGGGTTGATACCAGATTTACGAAACTAGATCGAAATTATGAAGGTGAATAGATGGGTGTCTCATCATCATTTTCTGTATTTTCACAAACTGTACGTCCAATGGGCGCACAATGGGACTACGACTTGTGTGGATGAGATGCCGAGAGAGCTCGATGGTATGTCCTGAATAACTGTGCAGAAATTGAGCACTACTTGAGGTTTGTAATGAATTTACGTAAAACTAAAATAATTGAGGTTAGTATTTTCGTATAAATTAATATTTCATATGAAAACGTGCAATGAACATTTAGAATTGCTTAACTCTGGTGGTGGAGTTGACGTACAAAAGAAGCATGAAGAGGAATTCGCCTCGTGGTTCGAACATACGGTAATATTAAATAATTAATATGGATTCTATTGATATTTAATCTTATACTAAATATATTTATTGATGTAGGTTAAATTAAAATATGTTACAAATCCCGATGAAATCTCACCAGAACTTTATGCACTAGCATGTGGTCCAAGTAAGAGGGCTATCAAGTATTCGGGTTGCTTGGTGCATAGATATAGATTTCACACACGTGATAGAGAACGATATAGAAAAACTCAGAATTGTGGGGTCGCAGTCAAAGGGAGCCATGGAGATGATAATATTGACTTCTACGGAGTTGTAGAAGATATTATAGGGTTAAAGTATGTGAGATGTTATATTGCTTGGTTGTTTAGATGTTCTTGGTGGGATGTTTCACATCTTATATTGGGAGTGTGTAAAGATGTGGGTTTTATTAGTGTGAATACATCCCGAACCTGGTACGAGGATGATCCTTTCATTCTCGCCTGTCAAGCGAATCAAGTTTTTTATTTAAATGATCCGGAATACGGGAACCTATGGCGAGTGGTGGAGAAGTTTGCACCAAGAAATATATATGATTATATTCCAGAGGCAGATGAATCACATGAAGACTTCGATGGTTTAGCAAATGAAGAAGCATATCAAAAAAATGAACCAGTGATCAATATATTTGTTGACCAAAGTTAGTATGACATGGTCCCACTCCATCGAGAAGATGTTGCACCAGAAGTGATTGAGAGTGGAATGTCGGAAGAAGATGAATCTACTGACGTGTCTAGTGAAGATTAAGAAGACTGGTCCAGCAAAACTGATAGTGAATGAGTTAAAATATATGTGTAAGTATAAATTTGATAAATATCAACAATATTTATCTAGTTATATATTTAATTAATTACAATTTCAAATAGATATGCCTCCCAAACGCAAAGCAGTTCGTACGCCATCCCCACCCCCATCCATTATTGACTCTCATGAACGTGATTCACTGGCCAGCAATAGTGTACCAGCATCATCAAACCCAGCACTAGGTATTTTGTCAAATTATGGTATTTACCACATGAGTTAATATATATTTATCAAATGATATATATGTGTTCTAATTACTGTACTTGTAGTTGTAAGCCAACACCGAGGGCGAGGCATCACCAAGGGTGTCTGCATAGAGAAAGTCAGAAAAATAGGTAAAATTAAAATTAATATATTAGAGGGTCACACTGGTGGCCTCACTCGCACGTATGCTCCGATGTCAGCAGCCTACTGAATTAACGTTCCCGAAGATGTAAAAGATCACATAAAAGATCGATATTTGGTAATGAGTTACATCCCAAGAAAATTCAAATTTAATGCTAATTGTATTTATACTAATTATTTATAATTTTTTCAAGGATGGGTTTGATCTAGATTTTAGTCATCGAAAAACAATTAAGGAGCTAATATCGAGTGCATTCCGGAGGTACAAAGGTCGGTGCCATGCACATTTTGAGAAATTTAGCACTGCTGCAGAGGTACGTCAAAATCCATTCCAAGCAATACCATCAGTCGAGTGGCAGAAGGTTTGTGATTTGTTTGAAAATTCTGCTTATAAGGTAATATCACATTTATATTTTTCTAATAGAAAATTATATATGTATTAGAATTTGAAATTTATAATATTTTTCTTTTTTTTTTGTAAAGCAACGAAGTGCTGTGAACAAAGTAAATAGATTAAATTTAAAAATTCACCATCATGCGAGTTCTCGGTCTTTTCATCGTTTGCATCAAAAAATGGTCAGTGCTACTAATTCCGGTCTTATGTTAAAATATGCATTTTATTTCAAGTTCTAATTTAAATTTTCTTTTGCAGCAAGCTAAAAGTATTGGTGACTTTGATTTAACCCATTTATATGCTAAAGCACATAAAAATCGTGATGGTGTTTGGACTAGTCCTGAAACTGAGGTAAATTATGTAAGTTTAAGTATATTAAGTCAAGTCTAATAAAATATTTATATTATTTATACTAACTTTAATTTTTTTTTTTTTGTAGAAAAAGATGAAATCTCTCAAGGACGTTACTGCAGATCCATCTGATGAATCATCTATCAACGATGCTCAGATCCTATCTGAAGTTCTCGGATCACGTTCTGGATATTTGAGGGGCTTAGGGCGTTGTGTGAAGCCATCATCCAGTTCATAATCCTTTTTCTAAGGTTAGATCCAATGAAGACAAAATTAAGGAGTTAGAAGTAGCACAACTTGAGATAGAATGTTTGAGGTCCAAAGAATAAGAGTTGTTGATCAGATTAGATAAAACAACAGAATTAGATTCAAGAATAGAAGAGAGACTAGAGTCGAGGACTCGAGCAATGTTTGAAAACTGGCAGAAGATGTTTCAAAACATTATGCCACCATCACGATCTTAAAATCTATGTTTTCTTATTAATTGTACATTTTTTATTCTGCCTAACAATAATATTTGAACACATTTTATGTGCAAATTAAATTTTTATTATAATAGTAATGCATCTTTTAATTAAATGTAATCTGTATAGCAGTATCGTTCAAACAACTATTGTATTCGTTCGAACAGATAATATCCATTCGAACAACTCTTGTATTCGTTCGAACGATAAATTAGGATTTAAAATTCGTCCGAACTAAAAAGAGTCCGTTCGAACAAGATTTATATTCCAATAAATTTATTCGTTCGAACAGATAATATCCGTCCGAATGCTAGCCTCGTTCGAATAAGACAATCTGTTCGAACAAAATATTTATCAGTTCGAACGGAAACTGTTAGTTCGAACGGATGAAATTTTTGTCCGAACGGATATCTGGGATGAAATTTTTTTGTCTCAAATAAAAAAAACCGTCTGAACGGATTTGGACGGGCAAGTGAGATTTCGTCTCTAAAAATCATTTTTAGGAACGAAATTCACTTTTCGTCTTTAGAAACTTTTTGAGACGGGCTTTTTGAGATAAATTTGAGACAAAATTTTTTTATTTCTAAAGATTTTTTAGAACAAAAAATTTGTTTTTTAAGACATAATAATTTATTTCGAAAAACCTATTATCTTATATAGTGAAAACGCCCTTATTCTTGTTTGATTGTAAACGTATTCATGCCGAGAATTGCCGTCTCCTTGAGGGAAAGATCCGAAGGATGCTCTGAGCCTACCTTTTATAATACATATTCAGATCGCACTTCATATTATATAATTGTAATATTTATGTACTTATTTATTGAAAGTAACGCTCCCCGTTCCCCAAACGTTTTAGTCATATTAAGAAAAGATTAATGATCTGTGTATGCATGATGCATGCATGATGTGTTATAGTTATTTTGTATTTTTCTTAAAATAAGAATAATTAAGATAAGCGGCATTAAATATATTTAATAATTTTTAATATTTTCTTTAACCTTTGCTAAGACGTTTTATTTTTGTTTCCTCAAATTTACCCTTTTACCCTGACATATTATATAAAAAATCTTGGCCACGCCTTTCATTATAAATTAATATACGCGCTACTTAACATGGACTATGACGTTATATCATCGAGACGACAATTAAACCAAACTGTACTCCCCCACAGGTTGCCTTACACACATAATCAACACATATAAAACTACTCTATGTGTAAATACTCATTTAGGATTAAAATATCATGTCTTTACTCGAAACTATCTAATAATTATTAAATAAACAAGTAACAATAAGGCCTCGTTTGGATTCGGAAGTGGGTTAAGCTCATCTCAACTCACTTTCATTTCATCATTATATTTTTATAATTTTTTATATAAAACACAAATTCCTATACATATTTTTCAAATCTCAATATATATTTTTTAAATTCCAATACACTTTTTTCAAATCTTAAAATAATAATAATATTAAAAAATAAACTAAACTCATCTCAACTCATCTTATTTTCGAATTCAAGCAAGACTTTAAGTTGGATATTCTAGCCGCCGAACCGGCAATTTTAAGCAAAGGGATCTATCTAGTTGATTGTGGACGAAATTGATCCAATTGCCCAACATATGTAGACCAATTCATCGACAACGCAATGCATTCTTCACTAGTACGCTCATCTGCGGGGGCGGATCAAGGTGATGGGTGGGGGTATTTTTCAAAAAAATTATTTAATATATATATAATTATGTATATATAATTTAAAAGTTTCCCTCGAATTATTAAAAATAAATTAAAAATTTCCCCCAAAAATTTTTTACTCAAATTTTGCTTATTGGCTTATTTAGTTGATGTTGGATTTTTTGTAAACTATGAGATATTTTTTAATTACTAACTTGGTGCTCTTGTTATTTCAAATCGATTATAAATTTATATGATTGTAAAAATTGATTGATTATATACATTTAGTCTTATTTTGTTGATTATAAATTTATATATAATTACGTATAAAAAATATATATTATTCATACACATTATATCGTACACTTTGTTGATCGTCTTTACAAATATCAAATTTCGGTTCGCCCTTGCTCATCTGTCCATCCTTGACAAGTCTCAGCCCAAAGCCTGTCCTTAATTTGTTTCAACATCCATCGACCATAATAAAAAGGAAAAAGAAATTCGTTTGCTTGATAATAATTATAGGTAGCTTATCCAACATTGATGTTTACGAAAAAGAAATGGCTATATATATCTATCTTTATTATTGTCCGTTTCATTGTACGTTTCGGCCTTTCCTTATTTAATTATGGCTTCACCAAATATATATATACATATATATATATATATATATATATAGTAGATAGAAATAACATGTAAAACATGTTTTATCAAATTTATTTAAGATAATTTTGATTGAAATTTTAATAAGAGATTCGTTCAAGATATTATATTTTTATAATTCCAAGACGATAATATAATATTTGCATCATTTTGCACAGTTTCAAATATCAAACATATATAATATATTAATTATATTTATTGTCTATTATTACTAATTTAATATAATTATAATTAATTGTATATACCATATATTTATCATCTCAAAAAATAAATAAATAATACATTCATTTTAAAATTATAAAATAATTTTTAAAGAATAAAATTATTAATCATATAATAGGAATAAATTTTTATAAATTAACATCTCTAAATGAAGATTGCATTGTTATATTGTTATGAATGATTTATTTATATATATATATATATATATATATATTGTTATATATTTTATACTATTATTATGCCATTCAATATTATTATTATTATGCTATATTTATTTTACATAAAAAAAATTTAAATAAAAAATTTATTGTTATAGAAAATTGAAGTTGTGTAATTGAATTTAATGTCAATAGCATTATTTTGATGATTAATGACTTTAATGGATTGTATTTAAAATAATATTTTTCATTAAATACATTATTAATTTTAACAGAAATGGATGGAAAGTGTTAAGTTTAATAAAAAAAAAATAATTTTCGTTAAAATAATATTTTCTGTTAGATAGTCACTTTATATATATAAAAATATATATATATATATATATATGCTTTCTCCCATTAATATATAGAGTGATTGATGTCAGACTGGGACGCGTTCGGTCGATTCAGTATGATAATACTTAATTTCTGCCTGTATTTTTCGATAATTTGTTAATTACGTGTCTAAAACGTAGTGAAATGTTCAAACTACACCTAAATTTCCTAAAAATTTCCATTAAAAGTCTCAAACTTTAATTTCTCATTATAGGAAATTGGAGATTAAAAAATTAAAGGTGGCAATGAATTATATGTCCCACGATCTCATGTACGTGCAGAACCCATGCAACACGAGCACGATATTAGATTAGCAAGTTCGGGTTTGATAAAAATAGATTTGGGTCAAAATAGATTAACTCATTAAGACATGATTAATATACTTGAGTCAATAATGGGTTAACCTACTTAACCTCAAATGTGACAACCCGAAAATTTTCTCTCTAAATTATTTTAGTTATATAAGGGGTAATTTTGGGGTTTTAATTTTTATTTTACGAAGAATTGGATTGGACTTGGGCTTAAACCTTGAATGTGTGGCATGTGAATGGGTTTAAAGAAGAGTGGAAATACCTAAAAGCCCAATAAGAGTTGGCTTGGCTGACCACCCTAGGACCATGCAATATTTAGGACTTGGTCAAATGGTAGGGACACTTGGAAGAGTTTTCTTTAGTCTTCAAAGACTGGTAGGTTTATGAGAGAAAGAACTTGTGAATGAAATATTTGACTAATAGATTTCTTGGAAAAGATTGTGATTGAGACAAGAGAAGATTTGCCATCATTGGGAAGCAAGAATTCGGGTGATGCAAGGGGGAGGTATAGCTGACTCATCCATTTGAATTTTCCCATGTGTTTTTCCGAATCTAAGTGAATGACAAGTGAAAGTTTTTATAAGAGTGAGTAAGTAGTGATGTGAAGAGTGACTTGTGAATGAAAGTGTGATTGAGTGACAAGTGAGGAAATGGTTGGCTATGGGAGTGTTCGGCTGGACAGATTTGGAGGGCTTGGATTTGTGTGCTTCAACCAGCCCCTTTTTGCTTGGTATTTTCATATCAAAGGATAGAGATCTTTTAGTAGAATAAGAATGATTGGAGTCTAGTGAATAGGGACATCATTTGGGGGCGGCTTGGAGCTACACACTTTTGGTCTCCCTCCCATGTATCTCGGCAACCCCATTCCTAGTGCTAGCCAGCTATATTTAACACTTTTGGAGTGCTCTAGGACTCTAGAGAGAGCACCTCATGGCCAAATATGGCTTGACCATTCCATCATATGTTTGCCTTCCTCCCATTCTCAAACTCTTGGCCACATCTCTCTCTCAGCTCTCTTCACTTTTTCTTGTATTTTATCACCATTCAAGCACTTCTTTCCTAAGCTAAACTTGAGTTTTAACCAAGATTTTCTTAAATGGAAGTATCCCTTGAAGAGGTAAGCAAGTTTTGAGCCCATTTCATCTTTTCCATGTTTAGATTTATAAGTTTTCTTTCTACACTTTAAATCCTATGTTTTCTATTTTCCCATGCCTACATGCTTTTGGTTTTAGATTTATTCTTGCTATTTTCATATTCATTTTTCAGATTTATCATTTCACTATATTTAGATTTTTGTAAGTACATCTTTAACCTAGTCCTAGCATTCTATGTATACGTTTAAAGTGAATGTATTGCCATGATGATTGTTGGATGTTTGGTGATGCTAGATTAGTTTCTTTGAAGAGTTTCTTTGTAATGTGTTGGTCGTTGTAGTTATTCTAGTTGGAAAGGAAAAATAAAGAATATGTTGTGTTTAATGACTAATGCATGTGGGATCATGATAAGGTTCTTAGTTGTTGAAAACTTACCTAGAGATCATGTATATGTTTCGGCCATGAAGGGTGTGGTTAGAGTTTTTCAATACTTAACTACTTATGCATGTAATGGCCTTATCTTGGATGCTTGGAAAGTTTAAAAACATGGAGTTATGAAAAAGCTATTAGTATAAATTCGGGTTCTTACATGAAATAAAGTGTAGTCTTTGAGTGGTAAAAAGTGATCCAAAAATATTAGGTTATGGACTTTAGGGTTTCGGATAAGCCCTATTTTGGTGATGAAATAATTTAATTATTTTCCTAAGGCATGCTAGATTAATAAGAGAAAAATTAATGAAGGAATCACTAGGCTTTTAGCCTTAGGGTATCTCGGCCTACTCTATTGGGTGAGGGTTGAGTGCTTGCTTCTCTTGTTAGATTAATAATAAGTTTTATTAAATTATTATTGATGATTCCATGAAGTAGTTTGATTAAGAATGAACATGGAGATGCATGTGGAAGTACATGTCTCATGAACCCTACGTCTAGCATGAAAAGTCATGTGTTGCATGCATAAACATCGAAGTCACAGTTTTTTAGTCAACATGCGTTTTAAAGAAAAGAAAAAGGATTAAGTTTTTATAAGAACCCTAAAAGCTGGGATATGGTAGTGTCCCAGTAAAACTCTATGTTCACTCAGGAGTGATTAAAGTCGAGTGAAAGCCTCTAGGTCGACAAAAAACAGTCAGCGGACCATGTATGGCTCCAAAAGAAGTCCGGAGCGTGGTCGCACCTAAAACTAGTGGGTACTCAAGGAAGGTAAAGGCATTGCGCCTTGCCATTATAAGAACTAAGGATGTAGTCATCTCGGTTTGAGTGGTCACGGGTGATAAAGAGCGAATAACGTAGTCACCTCGACTTGAGTAGTCGCCGGGTGATGCAGTAACACGTAACGTAGTCACTTTGGACTTGAGTGGTCGCCGTGTGATGCGGTAACTAACTGAGAACACATGGTACGTAGGGGATCGTGAGGTGTCTACAATAAGTCATGACAAAAATGACTTTTAAGCCCCAAGAACGATATGAACATTTTTAATGGCGCCTAAGATAAGAAATGATGGAAGATACGAAAGATTTACGAAAAAGAATTTTTATCACGAGTCAAAAGGAATAAGTTATATGAAAACTTTTTTATGAAAAGCATGTGTACGAACCAAAGTCTGAAAGAAAGTCAAGTTTTATAAAAGTTATCATGTGAAAGTGCATATGCATGAGTCAAGTTACAAGTCTCATATTCATGACACACACATTATTTTGGTATTCACTTATATGTATGTCTGTAATGCTTTCGTTATGATAATTATATACTTACTGAGATTTCTCGAAATCTCATCCCTTTAATTTTCAACTATCGTTCCTTTTTGGGGCGATAAAAGTGGTTGCAGGTGGTGATGACTGCGTCAAGTCTGATTTCTTGAAAGACTCCCCGGACCCCTAAGGGTCTGGCGATTTCCTCTCCTTTTGACACTGTGACTCCCATTTTGTATGACCGCCTTATATTGGATATGCGGGAGAGCATGCTCATTCAGGCTGCTGACCGCCACTGCGTTGGATGTTACCTCACCTTGGGGACTGACGAGTCCTTGTACTTGGACCACGTCTACACCTTGGTGGCGGGAACGGGTATCCAGCGTGGAGATAGTTTGGGTCTGGGGCACTTCCTGTTTGGACCAGGGATCAAGAAGGTCAAGAATGAACCCCCATTTTAGGGGTGGGTTGCAAGGACTAGCCGGTGTTGATGTTGCTTATATATATGTGTTTGATTTATTTTGGAGGTTCCCGTTGTTTTGGGAAAATTTGATATGTGTAGAATCGGATACATTTGGTGATATATATATATATATAAAGCTTATTTTGGGAATTCACTTTTAGTTATACCATGTGACGTGTGGCAAGTTTGATGTTTCTTGCCTAGAATTACTTGGCTTGACCTTTTTTTGTTGCGAAATTTTTCATACACTGCTTTCAAGTTAGATGCATGCTTTTATTTATGTTGTGAATGTGGGGTGAGTATCCTTGTGTTACTTATCCCCAACGTCTCGATTTACATCCATTCTCAAGTGTAAGTGGAGGCGTCGACATAAAATCAACGACCTCCAATAATCTATCTAAATTTTATTTTAAAATTACATTTTTATTATTGTTTGGGATTTAAAACATGCTTCTATTTTTATTGATGGGATTGTAATTTAGGACCTAGACTCATATTTGTTAATGTTGGGTTTGTGGTATTGATTTTATTAGAGGTAAAAATCTAAGAAATGTTAATATTTTTTACTAGTAAGTAGTCTTATTATTTTTTCTTTGGAAATGTAGATTTTAACTTTTATATGAGATTATATTAATCAGGTCAAATGGATTATACGGATCAATTCAACTCATTTTGCATAAAATGGATCGAAATGGCGGGTTAAAATGATTCGCATGTCGGGTTGACGCATTTTTAATTAATTATTGAATTGGTAAAAACAGGTTGTGTCATATCACGCATTATTTAAATGGCTCGTATTAGGGTTTGAAAGTCTTATCCGTTTGGTTTAACAGATCACTACATACAGATTGCCCACTTAATCGGATGTCCATGACTTGAAATGATACTCACACCACTTGTGAATACAAAGTCCTCCCTAACAAAAATTACATATTATTTATGTGAAAACTGATAAATCTTACTACGAGTAAGGACGCTTGTAACTTACGTTAAGACATGGATATAAATGGTAAAATCTATTTATTATCAATATCCAATTAAGTTGGAATAACTTGTGATAATTTCACATGATACTAAAACAATAGTCTTAAATTTGAACTCTGATTTTACATTTCACCCAATTAATAAAATATTTGAATGTTAAAATAGAAATAAAATTAATAAAATTTATCTCTTTTCACCAACTGAATTAACTTTTTATATAAGTGATATATAGTTTCACAAGTTAAGCTGGACCATGAATCTCATGACTCAACTCAAGCATGCTGGTTAAGCCGATATTATTGTTAGAGTACATCAACCTCAGACATTATCTTGATCGAAAGAGTGTCAAGGTTAGCATTTTGATTTCTAAATCCGTGATTCATGAGTGACTTGATCTTTTAGTTATATCTCTTACTCTAATCAATTTTTATGTTAGTGCTCAGAAATCTCGCAAATTTTGAATATAGATGGTTCTTGAGATTCGGTATTAATTGGGAAGAGGGAGAAGTTTTTTCTTCTTACGATGATTCCAACGCGACTATTTCATAAAAAATGTGAGATTTTATTCAGTACCTACACCTACTACTCATGAGATATCTTAAGCCTTAGCAATGGTTTCTCTATATGCATATTCAAAATTACATTTTATAAAAATTGATTTTGTATATCAAGAAAAGTTTCCACAAAATATTATTTTTTTTTTCTTTTCCCATTTTTTTCTTATATTTCACAATTAGCACCTTGTGCTCAAAAATACCAATTTCATATATAAAAATTTTAGCAATTTTATATATGAAAATGACCAATTTTATCAATGAATATTAATATGTGCTAAAAAACACTTTGTATCATCAACTTAATACAAATTTTTGTCTTTTCAATAACTAGTTCCTTCTGACTCGTTTTCTCATTTTCTCTCTACCTAGGATTTGCATATCCTATTGTTGGAATTTCTTCCCCTTCCCTAGGTGGAGGGGAGCTGGAGCTGGTGGAGGGGAGCTGGAACTTTGTCTCTACCCCCTTCCGCCCCTAACCAGTAGCCATTCTTCTCTATTTTCATTCTTTTTTTTTTTCGTTTTGTTTTCTCCACAACTCCGAGACAAGTAGATTTATTGCTCTCCAGTGACCTCCAGTCTACACACGCCTTGTCTCCCGCCTCCCCAGTCGCTGATCTTCCTTTTCACGGTGGTTTTGTTGTCATCGGTTCAGTGAGTGCACCGCACATGCGACTCTTACCGTGCAAGCTTTCCACGTGCTTGCGTGTCCTATGCTGGTTTCTGGAGATACATGCGGCCTCATCGGCATCAGAGGCCTCTGATCTTCATGACCTGACCCTCTGTTCCTCTCCCGTGGCTTCACACGCCGCCAAAGTAGGTGTTCTCCTCTTGTTGGCGATTCACTTATGTTTCAGGCTGGTTTGCTATGTTCCTGCTTTTTCTAATCGAGAATCAAGTAAAAGCGAGCATGGAAGTTCCTATCAGTTAATCTAGACTAACACGATGTAACACACACCCCTTTATTGCTGCTTTTAGCCGCAGGCTAAAAATTCTGTTCGTTAGACTATTACAAAATCGTCTCCAAGCAGTTTTCTCTTTACAAAAATGGGTGGGAGTGACTTTTTCGTCTCCGATTACCCACTTTTTTTTTCCTGCGTGTTGCATTGTGTATTAACTTTTTGGGAAGATTGTAAAAAACTGTCACCCCACTCAAATTTGTATCCTTTTATCCTTTAACTAATATATTAAACTTGCTTAGAAAAAAATAATAATACAAATTTCATATATCAAAATCATCTTAATACAAATTTCACAAAGTTGATTTTAATGACTAGAAGAGAAAAAAATAGTAAAATAATGTTCAGAGAGTGAATAGTATTTCTTCAAATTTGAAAAAAATACTATTCATAACTATGCAAAATTTTAAAGATACATAATCTAATGTAGATAAATTTGGAGAGATATTATGCAATATGAAGATGAATATCAAGATAAGAAAATCTTAAAACCAGCCGGTCTGGTCTTTCCTAAAGACCAGCCGACCAATAATGATATAACACATAAATTCCACAACCAACCTTTAATTTCATTTAACACTCACCTAAGCCCATTTGAACAAACCCCACTTACCTCATGAGCAAAGATGTGACAACTGCATCTATTCTTGAACAAGTCTCCTGCATGAACACTAGATGACGATAAACGAAGCCCTCAACGGCCACTAAGTTCGACGACCCAAAATCACTCAACGTGGGTAATTTCTCAACAACGATTTGAACGAGCTACTGGCGTGAACAATTCGACATAGCCACTGAGTTTGATGAACTGAACGAGCTCCAATGGGTGTACGCAACTGATTTTATCGCCACTGAGTTCAACATAGCCACTAAGTTCGACGAACTATTGTCGACCCAAAAGCAACGTAGCGATTTCACAATGACAGCCAATAACTCGACTGACGGCAACGTAGCGATTTGAATGATGGGTGTTGGTTTTTCTTAATCTTTCTGTGCTTGTAATATGGGTGTCAATCTGTGACTGAGAACGATTTTTTTTGTGAATGAATGATTTTATAGTTTTATGCTTAGTCTTGTACTGAACTAGATTGAATAATTTTATGTGCTTGTAATCTGGACTTCGAGTTGCAAGGCGTAGTGTTGCAACTGGTCTTCCATTAACGCATACCAACTGTTTGTAGAAATGACTCAATGGTTTCAACGTAAAATTTTGATGCAATGAGAGCATTGTTAAACTGCCATCTAGTGCAAATGGCCTTAAACCAAAGGAAATTATTCCACAAAACCATATTTAAGTGCAAAAAATGTCCTTAAGTAAAATTGAAGTGCACTCAATGGAAATTGAGCATTGTTAAATTTCCATATGCACTAAGAAGCTTAAAAATTTGCCATTCCAATGCAAATGGCCTTAAGTGCATTCTAAGTAAATTTTACTTAGACCAAGTAAATTCTAAGTAAGGAAATGGCCTGAATAAAAGTAAAACAAATGGCCTTAAACCAAAGCAAGGTTGGGGTGAGATTTTGGCATTTTTAGATGCTTCCAATTGTTTTATTTTATTTTATAAGTAAGATGCTTCCAATTACTCAGCAAATTCCATGAACTTTTTTTTTTTGAATAACCTCATTTCATATCAAAGATTAATTGTTACACAAAGTAGAGTGGATACATGAAGGAGGATCCTCCATATCCACAATACAACCTGAGATCATCAAAGCACTTTTTCAAGTGTATGAGCTAATAAATTTGAATCTCTACGTATGTGCTTCACATAACAAATCTCAAAACAGTTAAAACAAGTTTTTATCTCATGTATGATCAAGCCAAAGTAGCTTTCATCTTCAAGATGGTCTTGGATGGCCTCCACCACTCATTTTGAGTCACCTTCAATCACAAGTTTCCTCATGCCAAGATCTAATGTAAACTTTATCGCTATGAGAGCTGCCATTGCTTCTGCTTGGTGTACCACTGGAGTGTGCTGCAGGTTCTAAAAAATTCTATCATCTCTTCTTGATTAAGCTGTCCACTTTTTTCATTGGTAAATAAGATCTCATACCTGTCTATTAGACAAATAAAATTTCAATTCCAGATAGTAAGTCAATTTTTACAATCAATCTCACATTTTTAAGATAATTTCCTTTCAATCTGCTATTAGATAACTTCAAAGGAACAAAGAGCATTACCTTAATGTCAGAGATAACGATTGGAACAATTATATTTTGTGGGAATGAAATATTTACAAAGTGAAGACTGTCAACACATATAAAGGGGAATTAGCAACCTGAGGTAAGCTTACATAAACAATTGGATTTAAAATAGACAATAACAACAACCTGGATGTCTGTTTTTTTTTTCAAACAAAATTTTCAATGAACATATTATCATAAGACAAAAATATCAACCCTCTAAAGACAACTTCTTTAAGCTCAAAGTTCGGGAAAAAAAAAAATTGTACACTAAGTTAATGCTGGACAAAAGCTACATCAAAGAAAAAAGCAACTTTTGAGCATATAAGATCAAACAAAAAATCAACTTTTGAGCTTCAACATTCCACAAAACTCTCAAAAACATTGAGCTTCAATACACAAAAATCTAATCTTCGATCAATACGTATTTTCTTCATAACTTTCAAATGCTTCCCAACCAACCCTCTTGTTACATTAATCACAAAACCATTAAATGACTTATTTCCAAAACATGAAAAATCAAATTCACATCCATAAGAAAATTTGATTAAACATCCATGTTAGTGCGCTCAACCTTAGCTGCATGTCTAACATTCCTACAAAAAAAAAAATAACAAACACAATATAAAAAAATTAAAACATAGATTAAAAAACCAATAAATAAAAAACTTGAGGTCTATTGTCAATACCTAGCTAAAGGACAGTTATTCCTTACATGTCCCTCATTTTTACATATGCCACAATGTCTTTTCTTGGTTGGTTGATTCTCTTTTGGGTTCTTTGATCTCAAAGACTTTGGGCGCCCTTTCGTAGGTACCCGTGGAGGATCCTGTACCGTCTGTGAAAATTATGAGATAATTTGATTTCTCTTGTTGAACCCATCATTAGCTAACTCTCCGCCACCTAGACATTTTTTTTTTTTAGATATTAAGAAATTTTAGTCAATGTAAATAGGCATATCAAACTACACGTAAAGTAGACAAGTAAGTATATCTGGGCAATTTATATATTCAATATCGTCATGATCTTCCATCAAAAGTAGCTCTTTATGGGCCTTCTCTAAGGTAAGGGAGAGGTAATCCAATTTTTGTATAGTCATCCCAAGTTCCGAAATGGCATACAATTGCATCATTAATTTGCATTTTTTTCATTGTTAGCTCATTTTGTGGCGTGACAGGTCCTTCGGGAATGGGTATATCAGTGATAAGTCGACTTTTAACATTAATAGTCCATCTTTCTGGAACATATTGTTGTGATAAACTATATAATTTATCTTTCTTCATGAGTAAACACATAATATGCCTACAGAGAATTCCCATAAACTCAAACATATGACATGTACAAGTCGCTTTGTCTCCCCCAATCTCCAAGGTCACGATATATCGTGGGGTTTCTTTTTCACGTGGGGTCACTATATAACTCTTGTTTTCACTCTCTTTTCCCAAATTGGTTGACTTGTAGCATGGACTATTGAAGAGCTCTTTTTGGAAGACAATGAAAGACTTTCTTGTGTATATTATGGCAGCCTCTATTTCAATTTTGTGAGTTGTTTTCAATATGACCCGAGTAGATTTTGTTTGCACATCCTTATGTTTCTCTTTCAAATAACGTGCATCTAATGCCTTCTCATATTGATGCACAAAATCACTGATCATAGTGCTAGAGCGAACATAATTTTTGAAAAACTTATTCATGCTTTCATTTCTTTGAGTTGTTGACATACCAGCACAAAATGTTGAACGCAAGTAAGCCGGAACCCACTTTTCCCGTCGGTCATAAAGATTGCACAGCCATACATTAACCTAGCTCACACTTCACTAATATAAAAACTCATTCCAACTCAAACTCATCAAATGTAATTGTGTCATGTATACAATGATATAAATCTTTTTGAAAGTCTGGAAATTTGTTATATACATGAGCAAGATGTTCGGGAAATTTTTGCATAATACGCCACAAGCACAACCTATGAGTTGTATTAGGGAGTACCTCTGTAATGGCCTTCGCCATAGCCTTATCATCATCGATAATTATGGTTTTAGAGGCACATCTAAGCATTCCCTCTAGCCATGTTCTTAATAACCACGTATATGACTTTGCTATTTCGTTAATCAACAAGACACAACTAAACATTATGGTTTGGTGATGATGGTTAATTCCAGCAAATGGAACAAAGGGCATCTTATAAATATTTGTCAAATATGTAGCATCGAATGCTACCACATCTCTAAAGTATTGGTATGCAGTCCTTGATCAAGCATCGGCCCAAAAACAACTTCCCATAATTCTATTCTCATCAACTTGCATAGAGTACACAAATTTAGGCTCTTTGCATTATCGATCACAAAAATATGTATATAACCTCTCTGCATCTCCCTCTTCAAATAATTTTCTCCTTTAGTTACCCAAGTAATTTTCCACGTCTTTGCCAATACACCCAATGTTATAGTCACCACCTGCGTATTTACTCAATACCGACATTATCTTTCTTGTCGGTACATCGGACTCATTCAAAGTTATAATAAGTTTCTTTTGGACTTTAGTAACTCCCCTATGACCACGAAAAAAAGTCGTATTTCTCAGTGAAAGTAGCTCGTGCTTATGTTGAGTACAAACTTACATACTACCCATTTTTCACCCTCTTTTTTTATTCCCATCAATGCTTTACAGCCAATCTTTGTCTCCACATGTTCTAGAATTACTCGTTCTTTTTGTTTACTCCTTTTTCGTTGAAACCCTTTCCTTGAGCAAACATAGTCTACAGCACATAATATCCTATCCTCTTTCGACAATCAAGTATGCTGGGTTTGAATGGAAAAACCTTTTCGTCTTGAATACAGCCTATAAAATGCTTAAACGTCTTCTGCATCATCAAATTTCATACCGATGAATGGCTCCTCTGGACCACTACTCGAATAAGATCTCAAGTTCACTCCACAATCTTCTACATTCTCTACATTCACATCATCACTTAGATGAACGTCATCTTCCAAATTCACCACATCTTCTACATTCATATCTTTTACATTTTCACCTTATACATATGTGTCACTCGTCGTTATCTCAACTTCATCACTATCAAAACTCCAAGCTTGATCCTTTGGTATAACACGTGAAACAAAAATTCACATCACAAACCACTTCAAATGTTAGAAACTAACAAAATACTGCATCACTTACTTCTATTATTTGAGGACGTGGCATGTAATGGTATTATTTGAGGACTAACAAAATACTACAAAATAATGCACCGGAGGGATCCATTAAAAATTATTTGGACGTTAATTCCCATATCCATCATGATGAGGCATTACAATATATATAATCAATATTTAATTTATTTAGTTATCATACTCCACATATATTTATATGTGTGTATAATAATTAAATGGTACTACTCATGAGCATTGATCAATACGACCACTCTTACGTACCTAATAACGAGACGTTCATAACCCACAAATCCCTGGTCACAAGATTAGTATAATTAGCAGCCTGATATTCACTACAGCCTAATTTTCACTACGACCTTACGTACAGAATATTCACTACAACCAAATATTCACATTATTAGTATGAGCAGTCTAAGAATCTTTCACGAGTACTATGGACACAAATAAAGGACATAGCCATTGAATCTTTTCCTCAATGGCATTTTCACAAATACTTGTGGCCCGTGTATGAGAGGAGCACAAAATAAATTTGAAATTGCACAAAATCTCACCATTTAATTGGCTTCTGTGGTGGGGAAGCAGTGCAGTGGGCTATGATCGATGTGGACTTCTGTTTTGACGTGGGGATGTGAAGTGGAAGCTGATTTCACAGTTGGTTTTGGCAACGATTCACGGCAATGGCAAGGAGATTACACGGCGATAGCAATGACGTGGGTTGGAAGTGTCGACGCAATTTTTGCTTTCGAATAGATTTCTTGTGAGTTTTGGCTCTCAGATGACAATATTGAATACCGGACTTTCTTGTGCTTGGGGAGCTATAGGAAGAGTCGAAGATGGGATTTTGGGAGGGAAATAGGGACTTTTCTATGTAATTTAGTATATGTTTTTTATAAATGGTGAAGCTGATGTGTCAATTTTTCACAGGGTGATTGGTCTTCCCTAAAGATCAGTTGGGCTGGTCAGAAGATGCTCCCTATGAAGATACATATACCATTGCCAGCTGATGTGGCTTAACAATGAAAGATTGAGGTCCAATTCGCCAAATAGTCCCAAGCACCACATGTTCAGCATTGAAAAAGATACAAGACATGAATTTGGAAATAGATATCATTATCAAAAAATATAAAACGCAGAGATCAAAATCTCATCAATCAGGAAGACTGGGTCATCACCTCAATGAAGAAAAATCGAATTTTATTAAAAATAATCAAGCCTGTCATAAAAAATACCTGCCTTTTCAATAAACAAAAATGCAAATCAAGTTATAGAAGAAATGGTACTCTGCTACTCAATGATGTGACTATCAACAAAGCGGCTGTAGAGTTAAAAAACACAATGTACACAACAGAACTGGTATTGGCTATTCAAAGAATGCTTGACTATAGTTTCTACTCAGGTGGGTAAAACTGCCAAAAAAAGGAACACATCAGTAATTCAGCAACGAGTATTTTATGCGCAATACAATCTTTCCCTTATCAACCCCAAGTTTTGCCCCTGTGACTAGCCAATGACCAGGGATATCTTGTGGCCCCTTTGACATTTCTGTGAAGTCTACAATTTTTGCCAGTTTTCCACTTTGGCTTGAATTATCTTCCTTTTTGTCACTTGATAATGATGAAGAACTGCCATCAGGCCTCTGTGAATTATGAAGTGTGGAAGGGTTGTGATCCCAAACAGATCGCCTTATTGTACATCCCGGGACATTAGAGAAGAGGAGTTTGAGGTGTAAAACGTTCTTGGCGCCAAATTCCCATACACCAAGCTGAGCCCCTGTGACAATATGAACACCAGAAAGGTCTCCAATGCAAGTCTCAGTATGCTGAATGGGGGCAGTGCTGACATGGGAGAAGTTCTTCCACTTGATTGGCTCAAACCAACGACTGTCTTGTTCCTCAGGACCCTGCCACTTGGGTGCACCAATGGCCACGTGCGCATCCCAATGGGGTTGAAGAATTTTTGGAAGAGACACTAGATGTTGCAAATGGATAGCAAGTCGATTCTGTTTGCTCCCTTCTAGGTTAAGTCTAAGCCCAGTCACTGGCTTCCGACCGACTGTTACCTGTAACAGAAACACGTTTAAACATAGGTAGAGAACCTTGAATTGGTAGTGGTAGTCAATCTGGCGAGAGATAAACCCAAGGTATTCAAAGGTTATACAATTTACAAAGGATAGTGAAGAGTAACATGTTAAGGAGAGATTCTAATTGTGCATTAGCTTTGCTGTTTCCCTCAATGGAACTGTATAGTAAGCCAAAACAAGGCGAAAAACCTGAGGTGAGAAGTTGTACATCAACCCAATTCAAAAATTCCTTCTCTCCCTCTCTCCCCAACCCCACCCAACCCTCTTCTCACGCACACATTTGCACATTTTTTGCTTGGTGAGGGGAGAAAGATCAAGTCAGATGTAAAGCCTAGGCCCGAAAGCCAGCCCGTGAAGAGTCATTTAATCATCCTTAGAGGCGGCATCATTCCCAGGTAAGGTTTTAAGTCCAATTTTTCCCTCAAACCTGAGGTGAGAAGTTGTACATCAACCCAATTAAAAAATTCCTTCTCTCCCTCTCTCCCCAACCCCACCCACCCCTCTTCTCACGCACACATTTGCACATTTTTGCATGGCGAGGGGAGAAAGATCAAGTCAAATGTAAAGCCTAGGCCCGAAAGCCAGCCCGTGAAGAGTCATTTAATCATCCTTAGAAGCGGCATCGTTCCCAGGTAAGGTTTTAAGTCTGATTTTTCCCTCTTGCCTCCGACAGTTTCCTCATAACTTCCCTTTGTTCAGTTTCTCCATTTTCACTCTCTCCCTTTATTTTCTCCAAACGGTTTCTTAACTCTCAAACTTAATTGTTCTCGGCAGTTTCTCCCTGTGTCATTTTTTCTGGTGTTTTTCCGTGCTACGAATCTCGGAGTTTTGATCTATTTTTGGCTCCCATTTTCTCTCACCAGTAAGATTTTTTCCTTTAATCTCGAACTTTTTTATCCTTTCTTTTTCTTATCTAATTTCTTCCACGCTGCTTTAGGTCTCAGAAATTTTTTCCCACTACTTGCAAGTAGTGGGAACAGGTGGCCTTTGAATCCATCACCGGAGACATTAGCATACGAAGGTAGAGGTTCCTTCTCATTTTGATTTCCACCGTTGTTATATCTCTGACTTCTTTTAATATTCAAGTTTATAACTCCCTTCAACAGATTTTAATTTCTCTATATCTTGCATTGTTGTGTTTTCTTGTGGAGATTAGGGTGGTTTCACCTTCAAATTCACATCAGAAATTATTTTCCATCTCTGGCAGCGTGTAGTCCTCTGGTTTTAAGGGTCACAGCGCAAATTTAGGTATTGTTAATTCTAGTACTCTTCTATACTGAAATATGTGTATATTATTGTAGAGTTTTATGAGTTGTGTTGAAGGAGTTTGGGGGTTCATAATTCTGGTGATTGTTTGGTGTTGCTGGGTTGGTATTTTTGGAAGTTGTGTGATTGTTGGTGTGTGTGGTTGACCATTTGGGAGTTGTTAACCAGGCTGTTGTATATGAAAAGTTGGTTGTGGTGAATGAAAATGCTTTGGATTAATTGTTCAGGAAGCTCTTGCAAGTCGTTTATGGAGTTATTTTATTTTTTTATCTCTTGGTTGTATTGAGTTCAAGTGTTGTTTGTTGAGAGGGTTATTGGTGGCTGGTTGTATGGAATAAGGAGATTATTTTTGGTATATCTTTGAGTCATTTTAAGATGACTAAAGTAATGGTTTTACGTGTATCTTGGGGACTTTTCTGATTACAAGGTGGCTAGTTGAGTGGTGTTACTTTGCTAAATTATAGTTTAGAATCTTGGTTTTTAATCTTCTAGATTGAAGATGTTTTGCTGGTCATTAATACTTAGTATATATTATTTTCATGAATAGGTGGCGAGATTAATATAGGTCGGATTCAAGAATTTGACAATACTCAACGAGAGTCAGGTAAGCGGAGTTCTTATGTTTGGTTTTATACCAAATGTAGACTGAGCTTGAGTTTCTGAAAATTGTGCATGTTTTGTTATGAAATGAGAACTTGAAAAAAAAATCTCGGTCAATTATTTGCATCACTCATGAGATTTATATAAAAGAAAAAATATTTTCTGACATGCATTGTGTAGACATAAGTTTTGTTTTGTCATGCTATCTCTGAAATGTGAAAAGAGAGCAGTATTGAGAATTTGAAAATTTGTGCATTGTTTTATAAAGATGCTCTGAGTCTGTTTTATTTTTGTGACAGATTTGAAAATGTTTTGGAACTCTGTATTATTTTGGTATGGCTCTAAAAACTTTTAGCTTGATATACTGGTTTTGTATCTAATTCTGTCTCTGCTCTACTTTGTCTTTGCTCTGCTCTGTTTGGGTTAGTACCAACTTCTGTCTCTGAGTGCACCCACTTTAGAAACAAAGTGTTTTTATCTGGACTTTCCTGTATGCACACTTGGAGCTCCGAGAATGATTAAGGAAAATGTTCACTTCTATCTTTGTCTAGTTTGGCCATCGAGATTAGTACAACCCCACTACATGAGTTAAACATTGTTTCTACTTTGTAAGATACTCTATTTTGATATGATGATGATACTCAATTTTGTTATGCCAAAGTACTCTGTTTTTTATATGATTTAAAACCCATCGATCTGTTACGATTGAAATATCTTTGTTCTAAATGTTATTTCTGAAGAATATTTTTGCCTTGCATATTGTACTTTGTAAATGCTCATGTTTGCACTCTAGTATAAGTCCTCCGCTTACTGAGTTGTGGATAAACTCACCCCCTTACTTTTAAATATTTTTCAGATGATGTGGATATCCCAACAGCAGACCAAGATTAGTAGTTGTGAGGAAGACTAAGCTATTAGAGTACTATCGTGGATGGAAATACTGCTAATATTTATTAGATGTTATGTTTTCAATTCATTAGACTTAAATATTATAAGTTCATTATGTTGAGATTATTGGAAAATTATGGACCCATTGTTTATGGTGATATTTTAGTTATGACTTTGTAGATATATTTATGTATGGATTTGGATATGGAAATTATTTATTTACGTTAGAAAATCATTGGAGATGTTATTTGTGTTTGGAGACAGGTTTATATTGGACATGTAGTATTCTCCAACCCTCCAGGAACAGGATGTACATCATTTTTTTTGATAAGTGGCTGGTATGAAACAATTGGAATGGATGCTTACAACTCCTAGTGTCTTATCTTTCAAGCCCGGATCAACATATCCAAGAATGATCATAAAGATGTCAAACTGGGAATCACATATGTAGGGGATAAAAGCAATAACCAAAAAAAGAAAAAAAAAAGGAAGAAAGAGATAAAAGCATGGGTTTGTTCAGATGTTCCAGCATTAAATTTACTCCCTCGAACTCCTTTTTTCCTGCTTCACTTTTTTCAGTCTCTTATTATTTAGCAAGACAGAAAATCAAATAAAAAATGCAGGACATGTCTGAACCACTTGGAAGACAGTTTCAAATTCAGAATGAGAATACCTGATCTGGGCTCACATATAGCTTTGGGCCCATCAAGCTGAACTGAAGGGAGGGACACACAGGCTCCTTTCTTTGTATCGGTTCTGGGGCCCAAGCTCTAGCAATTTGAAAATCCAAGAAATACTGCAAGTCTTCAATGGGTGGCTTGTCTGGTAAAAGCAATAAAAGATAGCAAGACAATAATTAAAACATTTTTGTTAAATAACTATTCCATTGTAGGAAGAATATGAATAAGACTGCTCCTAAAATAAATGAAATTGCAGACAGTGTATTGCTTAGGGTAGTTAGAGCTTTATTTAGCTCAAAAGAATCATAAAAACCAATACAACAGGATGACAATCAAAATGATGAATTTTTACGATGGGCAGGAAGATTGACAAGAATGTTTATACGCTACAGCAGCGGGTACAGTAAGAATCAATCATGTAAAGAGAAAAGGAGAGGACATGATCTGGTGGTGCAACCATATTTAGGTGAAAGGGCTTATCAAGCGAGAGTGCATAAAACTCTCAGACATTGGTCCGAAAAGTATATTCCCCTTATCTTGATCACTGGTCATTATAATTAAAGAGCACTTAACTATGTATAAACATTGAATAGATTTTTAAAATGGCTTCAAACCCTTAACAGTTAAAATAATTGGGTAACTGGATTGTTATGAGTCCTCTTCTTTTTCTTTTAATATGTTGTGATAATAATTTTAGTAACTACTTTCTAGAATTGCCCCCTGGATTAGTTGGAGTTTGTTCTACACCCGGTGACAATCGAAAAAAGAATTGCAAAGAAACTCACTTTTCAAGCAAACAAAGTGGATGAGATCTTACACTCAAGATATAACTCAATTGCACGGGCCAGATGCTTTATTCCAGGCACACCTTCCAACAGAGAAACAATGGGTGTAAATGTCATGTTAATCACATCGGGTGCCAATTGCACAGTCTCTGCCCACTTGGCATGACTCTGCTCAAGATCATCGCCTCCTCTCCTCCTAAAAATTACAGTGACATCCTACAGCAAAAGACTCAGAATTTTTATTTTTATTTTCTTTGTGTGCGCGCAAAGTTGTGCATATATGCAAAGAGGAGAATTTATGGAATTAAACAGAAAATGGACAGAAATATATTTCACCAGAGACACACAATCAAGAACAAAAAGGCATGATGCAATGAGCTAAAAGTTCCCTCAGGCTTCTGGGAGTAAATACCACATTGTAGGAGAACTAGTTTTGAAGCAATTTGGTCCTTGCCTATTTACGTGGATTAATAACATCTTTTCTTACTTATAAAAAAAAAAAAGATTTGAAGCAGTAGCACCATATACTGACCTTGTCCTTGTATTTTAAGGGACCAGCACTTGATTGGCCTTTTGAGTCCAGAAACCTCTGATCCCCAATGTCTTTCAAATAGCTCTCAACATCCAATGTGGATAAAGGAGAGGACTGGTGTTGCCTGATATAAACTACATCTCTTCCACCAATTGTTGCTGAGGTAACAATATGGGTACCAAAATTTTCAATAAAACTGAAAAGTGGGAGAAAAAATGGAAATTCCAGTCAGAAACATGCTGCCAGACCATTAATTCATCTAAGTATTAACAGACAAATATCATGCTCATAATATGGCACTGTATCTTTCCAGTTTGAATGTTGACTGGAACATCAAGTTGATCTATTTGTCATCCAGACGCAATCACTCCATATTGTGAAATCATTACATTTTGGAACTATTAAATTCCTTCTATATGTATTAACGGGACGATTATAATCAGAATATCGCATTGTAATAATAGAGGCCCCTCCAGGTCAAAGAGTCCTTTCCGATGATGTTTTTATAATTGATCTTAATAGATATTATTGTATCAAGCTAGAATGTCTACTTAAAGAAAAACTTTCAAATCTAAAGCAATGAGAAATAGGTAGAATATTTCCAGAACTAAAGTTCAGGGAATTACAACAATACAAATCAGTGATAAATTGCTGACCTTGCCAAAGATGCAAAATCCCAAGAGTATGGAACAACACGTTTGATTTCTTCACGCAAACATAAATTTGATTTTGCTAATTTTACTTCAAATAGGGGAATGATGTATCCGACCATAGCAAGAGATTTTGTAGCTGCAGCGTCAATTTGCCAAGAACCAGTGAAATTGAACATTGCATTAAAACTCCCCAGTGGGATGCATCCCGATACACCTGATTTCTTATTAAAATATTCTGCCATCTGAAATTTCAGTAACAAAGGCATCAATTAAACACTGATAGGCTAAGAAAAAAAAGAGGCAAATTGATTGATTGTATCAGCAGAAAAAAAATCCATAACATCTCTGCACGAATGATTTACAACATAAAAAACAAAGTCATGATACCAAATACAGAAACAATGAACAGTGGTTTATGAATGTATGTAAACCAAGGATCGATCTTCATGACGAACAATTAAGTGAGAATATAATGAATTGAATTAATCTAGAAATAAGATTATGACTGCAAGAGATAATCAATTTGGCACCAACTTCCTGGTTCAACCTCACGTTGATGCCAAGAAGAGAAAAAATAAAATATGCAAGCACAGAATCTCTATTTGTAAAGTTGAAATCTCTACAAGAAAATAAATTAACAAGTTTCTAGCATCTCACTAGACTAGTCCCATCTCAAGATCAAACATGCAATTTCATTAATCATTTAGAAGTGCCTTTAATTGTACATCATTAATCCTTAAATAGCCAACAAAATAAAATACTACTCTAACTAGGAAATAACAATTGCTAATAGTATAAAAGTAGGAAATACTAATCTAACTAGGAAATAATAATTGCAGATAGAATAAAATTAGGAATACTAATCTAACTAGGAAAGCAATAAATTCGGAAAAGATAACAATCAATTAAAATAGCTCTACTAATCACACAGCATTCTCTTGATTTGCATCAATTCCCGGCTCCCCTAGAGAACTTGACTCTGGCAAGTTTTGACGAGTGTAAGCAACAAATAGACGTGGATGTAAACGCTGACTTCCGATGCTTGCAACCAAACTGATTCCGAATATGGACGATTTGTCCACTGCACTAAAAACTTGTAATACCCTCCTCGATGGGTTGTAATAAATTGATGATCAGGTATGGAGGCAATCTCATCTTGAGCAGCTGTATTTTCTGGGACATGAAGAGTTGGTGTCTGTGATGCCTCTAGAGTTGGTAATGTGAAAACTCATTTTTATCACCCTTAAACTCAGTGAAATCCTCTATGTTAAAAATTGGGGTAATACCAAAATCAAATGGCAAATCAATGACATACGCATTGGTGCCCAATTTCTTGGCGACTTTAAAAGGACCCACCCCTCGTGCATTCCCAATGAAAATTTAACCAAGCATCGATGCTTTACTAGGACTGAGTTGTCTTCATTAAACCAGCTAATCTGATAAGGAGCAGGATGTTTCTCAATCTTTAGCCCCAAATGTTCTACGACAATTTCGAAAATCACATATATGCCACTGCCATTATCAATAATGACATTCAAAGCTCAACCATCATGTTCCATGCGTGTGGAAAATGTTGGTACGCAACCACTCGGGATTAGCCTAGAGCTTTTTCTTAGTTCCGGTCAACACTCGGTGTACCACACAGCTAGGTAAATCCAATGCGCCCAAGTGTTCTTCACCGTGACTACCCCCGTCAGTCTCCTCCTCTTCCGCTTCTTCAACAATGTCCATTGCCAATAATTCTTCTTCACATATGAAGGCTAACTTTTTATCTCTTGTAAGACACAATAATATAGTGTCCAAAGCCTTTACATTTGTAACATTGTGGCCCTTCGCTGGAAGCTTTTGCTTTTCCTTCTTGATCTCCAATCACTGCATCCCTGGGTTGATCTTTCAGCAATGGTGACCTTTGGAATGAAGGCGTTGGTACACGTTCCGGTCTTGGATCCATTGACATCATTTTTCTTCCAGCCGATATTACCATTTGCTTCTCAATACAGTGTCAATTGATACACCTCCTCTACAGTAATTAAATGTGCAGTCATCATCTCCTTCTATAGATCACTGCATAATCATGTGCGGTATCAAGCTAAGGTTTGTTGTTCAATCTCCACAATCTTCCTACAAACAATCAACTCGTGGAAACGGTCCGTAGATTAATCAACACTCAATGACCCTTGTCTAAGTTGTAACATCTCTTCGAACATCATTTTGCTCATAATCAATAGGCAAATATTTTTCCTTCAGTTGTTTCTTCATCTCCTCCTAGTTAGAAACTAATGGATGTCGGGTACGGCGTAATTGTTCTTCCACGCTTCCCCACCATGCTCGTGCATGACCCTTCAATTTCATCCGAACTTAATGGACCTTTCGATCCTCCAATACAGCAAACCAATCGAAGTAGTCCTCAATAGCCGTTAACCAGCCTTCAAAAGCAATGGGTTCTAATTTCTCATGAAAATCCAGTTCATCAACCTTCATTCTCTTAGTCAGTTCATAAAGAGGTTGATAATTCGCACCACGCCCACCACGACCTCGGTGAAAATTTTGTCAATGACGTCCAATTCAAGGCCCACAATCCTCAAACTCCACACTTCTTCATCCTCTCTATCACTTTCGTCCAACACCTCCTAATGAACTGGGCTACACCCTCTCTGAGTGAAAGGCCTAAACTCACCTCGAGCTTGATGCTCATCCATGACATCTAGTCGATGAGTGAGTTGCTCCAAACTTGTGGCAAATTGATTGATTTGGTGCTGCAAATTGGGTTGTTCTACGTCTTGGTGGTTCAGATTTTGGTTGTTCAAATTTTGGTTGGTCGGGTTTTTGTTGTTTGAATTTGGATTGTTCGGATTTCGGTTGTTGGCCATGGTGTACGAAGTACCACGACAGGTTATAGGCATGAGGGTGCTAAGCTCCTTAAGGAAGGAACCTTGCTCCAATTCCAAAATTGGTGCCAACTTCCTGATTCAACCTCATGTCGATGCCAAGAAGAGAAATATATATATATATATATATATATATACAAGCATAGAATCTCTCTCTGTAAAGTTGGAATCTCTTCAAGAAAATAAATTAATAAGTTTCTAGCGTCTCACCAGACTAGTCCCATCTCAGGATCAAACATGCAATTTCATTAATCATTCAGAAGTGCCTTTAATCATACATTATTGATCCTTAAAT
Source organism: Platycarya longipes (assembly GCA_036559045.1). Taxonomy (NCBI): domain Eukaryota; kingdom Viridiplantae; phylum Streptophyta; class Magnoliopsida; order Fagales; family Juglandaceae; genus Platycarya; species Platycarya longipes. The sequence continues at coordinate 19,816,530 of CM071798.1, forward strand.
AGCCAACAAAATAGAATACTACTCTAACTAGGAAAGCAATAAATTCGGAAAAGATAACAATCAATTAAAACAAATCTACCAATTACAGAGCATCCTCCTTATTTGCATCACAATTCTTGTGCAAATATAGATCAAAAACAGAACTACGGTGCTCCAAATAAGTTTAAATTATACGTTATACATCCACAGCTTTGGGAGCTCACATCCAACCAGGATATCATTGGACTGTCCTGGTTGAATGTAAAATATATATAATGATATTGGCTATGAATATGTTTAAAGAATGCTTGAAGGACCATCGTGGTTTTGGCTCCCATAACTTGTCATTTTCTTATATAAGAATAAATATTTATAAGGGGAGAATGCACAAAGTACACAGGTGTTGCACTAGAGCAGCTCCTAAAAGTTATAATCTGAAGTTCATAAGATCACAAAATCTAAAGATGAAATGAAATAGGTGGTGCCTAAATCAGTAATTCAATCAGATAATGAACTAAAGAAAAGAAAAATAAGGCTTCCTCATTGCCAAAGACAGCTCAATCCCTGCAAACATCCAACTTACTCTCTCTATCTAGATTGTCCAAAAAATGTTAATCACCTTTGTGGTGCTCAAACAGAGGGGAAGCTGTTTACCAAATTCAGTTTGCAGACTTTGGATCAGAATTCAAAATAATGGCAAACCAGAAACATAACACAACTGTAATCCAACTACCAGTCGTAAAGGGGTTGAGTGATGTCTGGTTAGGTCTTACGTTCCTTTTTTTTTCCAAGAAGAAAAAAATCAGTACATTTTAATGGGGTTTCAAATGCTTAAAGAAATGTCTATTGATCTTCAAAGATACTTTGATCAGTTGCTAGGTTGCTTGCTGTCAGCCTGGTCTATATAAAGACTAATTGGTTGCTATACTAGAACTGCAGCAGAAGAAAATCAGCATCTGCCATTGAAACAAAAAGGCATTTTCCCTGACCAACAGGCCTCTATTTTCCATATCGTATATGATAAAACTAGGCAATCCAGGATTTCCTCATATAATTATTTTCAAGGACATTCATTACTATCCCAATTCAAAAAAGATTTGTACTGTCCATTATCAGATGATTCTTTTTATTCAGATCTTGAACAACAGCACGCCTTTATCTGAGTTCTCATGTCAGCCAACCCTAAGCCATCACTAAAAGGAAAAATCAAAATTTTGCCACAAGAGCAACAGCACACATTTATCTGAGTTCTCATGTGAGCCAAACCTAATCCAGAAATCCAACTTAAAAAGGAAAATTGTGCCACAACTTTTTAGATATAACTGCTACCCACCAGCTCAAATACTACCCACATCATGAATCTCTCCCAACAACAGAATCTATCCTTGAAAGATATCTGAGTGTTCTCCCATCCAGCTAGACATTGGAACTCTTGGACAACAAGTGTAAAGGTCAAAAGCTAAAGCTTTCATAGAAACGAACAAAGCTGAAGTTTCTCTACCCATCCAAATTGATTGCCAATTTACATTTCATTCAAATTGACAACAAAGGTCATCGAACCTTCTAAATATCTCAATTATGAAGCAAGGTTTATGATGCTAGTGCATTTAATAATGTTGGTAAGATAGGGTGATCAGTAAACCCTAAATGAGACATCCTAATTATTTTCCTTAAAATTTGAAATATATGAATAAAATCAATGGTTTCCCTATAGATATTGTTGCATGCAGGATATTGTAGATGGGGTCAAAGATAAAAATAAACAAAGAGGGGGGGAGGACCTACTTACATTTCCTCTAGAATCTTTGAACAATAACGTTCACCAATATTGAATGGAATATCTAAAAGCCAATAACCATCATTTTCAAGAAATGCTCCTCAATGTCCTCACAATGACATAATCCAATGTTTTGGTCCATAAATCCATGCATTTTCTAAATTAACTTCAGACACCACTGGTCCCCACATGAACTTGCCACGATTTTCCTTGGCTACATTAGCCAGCAATACATAACAAAAAAATTTCACATCGGATTTTTTTACACCAGCAATACCAGAAGTTCTTGAAGCTTGATGGGTTAGCATTTAGCACCACAGAACTACAGGGACCAGAGGGGCTTGAGAGGCCTTTTGAAGAGACAAAGATCACAAAAGTGGTGAAAGGTGTGGCTAGTGCCAAAGCTTTAGGCCTTTACGGCTTCACCATGGTCTTCCTTAAGATTTGTTGGGACGTAGGTAAAGATGATATAATGGGCGCTTTTCAAGAGTTCCAATCAACTGGGAGATTTGAAAAGGCCTCAATGCAACCTTTGTAGCACTCATTCCTAAAACAACGGGTGCAGTGGACGTAAGTGATTACCATTCAATCAATCTTGTGAACGACATGTTATAAAACCACATCCAAAGCCTTTGGGAACAGAATGGGCACAATAATGGAGATGATTATCTCAAAGTCCCAAATTGGATTTTGTAAGGGGTAGGCAAATCCTAGATTTAGTACATATAGCTAATGAGTGCTTGGATAGTAAGCTCAAGTCATGAGAAATGTGCGTAATATGCAAATTGGACATGGAGAAGGCCTATGATCATGTCAATGGGAAAGTCCTATTACCTATGAGATGTGGCTTTAGGATGAAATGGTGATCCTTGATCAAGCATTTTGTCTCTTTAGTGCACTTATCTATTTTGGTAATGGTACACTGAGAGTTCAATAACTCCCCCATATGGAACATCTTCTTTTCCAAAGCAGTACAAGATTGGAAAGTAGACATTTCACAGAGTTCTATAATTTGTTTTTTTTATAAATAATAAGAAATTTTATTAACAAATAAATAGGTATAGCCCAAGTACATAGGAATTATACAAGAGAAAACAACTAAATACAAGCTAGGAACTAGAATAGGCTAAAAGCAAATCATAAAGATTGTCTCCATTCAAAACAAGAGCCTTCCCCAAAAACACAAAGTACAAAAGAAAAACTCTCTTAAGTTCTCCCATTGAACATTCTCTATCTTCAAAGCACTGCCCATTTCTTTCCAACCACAAACGCCACATAAAAAATAAAGGGCTCATCATCCAAATAGCAACAATACGATGAATCCCCTTAAAACCTTGCCTACAAGCTAAGAGATCCACCACAGGCTTGTTGTACTCTGCTACACTAACAGCGGGAGAAGCAGGCAAGCTTTTTAGGACCATGTCAAGAAAAAGGGAAGTTCACTGTCTGTTCATCCTATCAGGCTCTTGCTACTCAAGATAAAAGTTATTTTCCTTGGAGGAGTATCTGGAAAATTAACACCTCTAAATGCAGCTTTTCTTGTGAGGTCAGTTTCCTTGGGAAAGATTCTCGTCATTGACAACCTGAGAAAGTGTCTTTGTGTTATTGTAATGGACGGGTGTTATATGTGCAAAAGGAACAGTGACACCATTGATCACTTACTTTTACACTACGAGATAGCGAGGACACTATGGAATATTTTTTTGATAGGGCGGGATGGGCATTGATGGATGCCTAGAAGAGTGGTTGAGTTCTTAGCAAGTTAGAGAGCCTTACAAGGCAATCCAAAAATTGCAACAATTTGGATAATGGCTCCCATTTGTTTATCATGATGCCTTTGGAGGGAAAGAAGTGATGGGAGGTTTGAAGATCATGAGTGGACAATGGATGAGTTAGAGCTTTCTTTTTCAACACTCAATTTCAATGGTCACAAATGATAGATTTTTATGGATTAAGAGTCCATGAGTTTTAAAAACATTGTTCATCAAGCATAGACATATCTCTTGTATACATCCTATGTACTTGGACTATGCCTATTATTCTTCATCAATAAAATGCTTCATTACTTATCATTTTTTATTTTTTATTTTTTATTTTTGCCTTAAAACCTTCAGCTTGTTGCAAAGAACTTTAAAAGTGCAGAGAGTTGTTACGCGAATAGCATAAAACTTAGTTACTTTCAGTTACCGGACTGTTATCTCCATACATTATTTTTCAAGGAGACCAAATCTATCTAATGTTCAAATACATGTATTTCTTTTAAAGGAAGTGATGCAACTTAAATACTTAGAACTACAAACCACAATGCAGGTTTAGATTATATCTCTAATACTATTGACAACACAAGCACAATTTGGACCTGATTGCTTTCCAAAGATCCATAAGATTATTATTATTTTTTTTGATAAGTAAGAAGCAAGTATTATTCATGTGAATGAAAAAGTCATAGCCCAAGTACACAGGAAGTATACAAAAGAGCCCCTAAGTACATTCTAGGAACTGGAAATATGAGATCCATAAGATTATAAAAGTATGATATAGTCCATTCTCCAGGCAAGTCAGTTTCTAATCACATCTCCCAATGATTTGATGACCTTACAATAAAACAGATATAAGAGTTCCCCAACAACACCAAAAGATTAGAGCTGTATTTTCATTATTCAATTAGTGCCAAATTTATAGGGGGCTAAAATGTAATCCAATTTAACCACCCAAATTTCAAATAAGATTACAGTTAGAGGATCAAAATGGTGGTCAGAGATTATAATTCTACAAAGGAATCATGGCAAATTATTATTGCATTTCTACAGAACTTTTCATGAGTGACTATATAGTGTCTTTTGGTCTATTCATTTTTGGATTATGATTGTCAATGCGCTTCCTCTCTAATTTGCAGTCCCAATATACTAGACCATTCTGTTATTGACAACCGGAATCCACATATGATCTTAGAAGGCAAAATAAAAAGAAAGAAAGACAAAATTATTGAATGCTAAAAATCAATGTTAATAGTTCTGAAGCACATTCATATGAACAAATACAAAAAACCCAACAAGCCCAGCTCACAATGAGAGTAAACGAGTTGAAAGTTAACCAAGCATAATTCGTGACCTAACCAAATCTAGGAGAAGAAAACCAAAATCCTGGATATTTATGTCAGTACCAACTCCAAAATAAAGGAAAACAAGTTTCCAGAGAAATCTCAACCAGATTGAACGATATAAATAAAACTAAATATCAAACCCACCAACGACTGAAAAAGCAGAAAAAGAAAAAGATTATCAATATTCCAAGAATTTTAGAATTCAGATATACCCTGAAAATATTCAAGAACTACATCTCACCAAGACTGAAATAAAAACAACTGAACAATATAGATCGAGAAACCACCTCATGGAAGCTGCATACAGATCTTCTCTCTATGCCACTATTCCCCGTGGAGCACTTAATGTCAACAGGCACATTTGGCACCACAACGCCATCGTTAAGAACAAGATCCCTGGTGTGGTCCTCATCAAGATGAACCAGCCTCGACCCAGGAGCTCCCTTGCAGTATAGGAGCCTAATATCTGAGGTGACATCGAAGCCTCGACCTAGAGCTTGGATTGAGTTGCAGAGAGTGGTGGACAAAGCATCAGAGCTAAAGCTTCTCGTTGTTGTCGTTGCTGATCTTCTTGTTGTTTCCGAGTTGTCCATAGTGGATGGATAATTCATCGGTGGAAAACAAGAGGAAGCAGGAAAGAAGATGGAGTCTTACGGTGGCTGTTGTTGATTGTGAAATTCATGTTCCTAGGAAGCAGATGGAAGTGTATTCGTTTTGGGTCTCTTTTGTTTTGTTGCGGAAATGGCGAGGTACGGGTAAAAGCTTTGAACTTTGCTTGTTGGTGAGCTTTGTCTTCGTTCTAAGGCAGGCTTTTGACTGTAATAATGGCTCACAACGCGCTTTTCGGTTTAGGGCCCTGGGGAAGAAGGCTTCCTCGTTGACTGTCCTTCCTTTTCACCTCCATATAATAATTATATATATAAATAATTGATAATAATATTCACACTCATTATATTTATATAAATAATAATTTTTATATATTATTATTCAAGTAAAATTAGTATGATAAATATAAATACTCTCATTGCTCTTTTATATATAATCAAAAAAGTACGAAAAAAATATTAATTATCTTATAAAAGAATAAAATTATCATTAAAATATTAATTTTTTTTTATAAATTCCATTTTGTATTTACTTTCTTTAAAATAATTACATAATAATTACTCAATTTACAATTAATTAAATATTTTCTCTATCCAAAATAAGAAGTCTAGATAATAATACCTTTTAAAAAAATAAAGATAGTAATAGGTTTACAATCTTTTTATTATCTTTTTCTTTTTCTTTTTCTTTTTTAAATTTTAAATTTTAAATTTTTCTTTATTTAATAATTAAATAATTAACTATTAATAAAAAAATAAAAAAAATTAAAAACTTTAAATACAATATAGTAAAAAATATGATAGAAAGATACTAAGCTTATCATTTTCTAAAAAGTAATAATAATAATTTCATAATAATTCTCTAATTATATTGACTAGATTAAAATAAGATGAAATAAGATAAAAGTTAGAAATTAAATAAAATATTATTAAAATATAATTTTTAATATATATTTATTTTAAAATTTTAAAAAAATAAATTATTTATTTTGTTTTATGTAAAAATTTAATAATAATAATTAGATAAAATAAAATTAGATTAGATGAAAATAATTGAAAAAACAAACGAGACAATGATTCTATTTTGCTGTAATATCTCGAGATACGACTTGTTTTTTTAATCGGTGTACATATTGCTATAATTTTGATCAAGCTTGATTATTTTGTATCCCTTTTTTTTTTTTTGGTTTATTGTTGATCAACTGTGTTTGGTCAGCTTTGATCCGCGCATCCAATCATGTCTCACCAAATCATTAGTCAGTGGTTTTACCTATTGGTCAGCGAACGCATACATCATGTTCATGTGTGCTCTGTTTCCATTTTTCTTTTATGGTCAACATAAGATAAATTCATTATTAAAGACGAAAAAATATAAGAAGGGAGTGATATATATATATATATATATATAATGTTCATGCATCTTTCAATTAAGCCCAAATGTCAACAATACGGTAATGATCCACGATAATATAATCTGGACGAAGATACAATACTAGCTAGTGGGTGCTTGACGTTATATGTTTAAATAGCAAATAAAACGCAAAGACTGTAAACAGAGAAAAAAACGAAATTTACGTTAGTTTGGCATTAAAACCTACGTCTACAGATTTTTCAAGGGTGAAACTTATATATATATATAGTTGGTGATTTTAAACCGACCTGACCAGCTAGTTAGGATTTATTATATATTGTATTAAACCCTTGTATGACTGCCACACTGTATCTTTGATTATTATCAGAATAAAATCATCTGCAGACTGCAGTTACATAGATGTGGAAACATTGTCAAATTAGGTAAATTTTGTATCGTGTGTGATTAATTCTATTTTTTGATATATTTTTTTTCTTATTGTCCCTATGAATGAGTTCTAATTGGGTTGATCTAACGAGTAGATGAGGGCATAAATAAGTGAGTTTTAAAGAGTTTTACTTGAGTCGAGTCAACCTTAGTCGAATAGTCGAGTACATTCGAGTCGGTATCTTTTTTTTAATTTTTTGGCGTAAGCCAAACTCAATTTGGGTTTAATTGAATGAATATCAAGTAAACTAGTTTATTTACAACCTTACTAACCGGAGGGGGAGAAATCGACTAGCTCCTTTCCCTGCCTTGTGGTGGAAACTTTGGAGGAGCAGTAGAGATAACTTCAGTTTCAGAGCTTCCAAGTTCGAGGGTGTTATGTTATGTGCTTTTAATTCTTTGCTTGAAGGAAAGGTTGCGCTTGAGTTGTGGATGCGCTCATAATGTCCATTTCTTCACTGAACTCTCCTTTTTTTCCTTTTTAATCTCTATTGCTGTTATAAAGGGTTTTGTGGACTTTTGTGAAACGATTCTAACCAGGTTAGGAAACAAGGAAAGAAAAATTAAAGCAAGCAGCATCTCAAAGATTCTCTACTCTCCAAAGAGATGATGCTTTCCAGCCCACATATGTCAACTTAATTACATCGTCAAGCATGATTTTGATGCCATTTTTGCAACTTGCCAAAGATCCTACAAATATTATATTGCATGCTCACAGGTTTTAACTGGATCACTTCCATCTGTCATATCAATTAAATAGATCCACCAATAGATCAGTTCCTTCCATTTACGGCAGAGATCATTAATTTCTTGTTGGTAGTGGGTAAATACCATGACCTATATTATGTCCACATATGTAGGAAATTTATTTACTAACTCTCTACTACTACGACAACTTTAAAACTCTTTGAATAAAAGTGTAGTACATTAAATTGAGTATATGGAAAAGTCCGTACAAAAGATAAAATTCTCATCACTTTCTCTCCAATTTCTAGAAAAACTATCTAGATCTCTCGATCTTAAAGCCTATAACTTTCTAGGAGACTCTAGTAGCCTCTGAAGCGATGCAATAATGCAAATAACAAAGTAATGCGAACTATAAAACAAACAAAGATCCAGCCTTGTAAAAATTATGCTACTTGAGATAATTTAAATTAACCTTATTTAACATTGGTATCAGAGATTATGCTGCCCTATTTCTCTCATATAAATATGATTACATGTTGCTTGATGCTTTTGAATGAGTTTAAAAGCATGTAATTGATTATATGATATAATTGTTTGTGTTTTATAATTTTTATTAGAGGCTACAGTATGATATGTTTTAAGATTGAATTATCTACATGAAAATATTCTTTATAATGTTAGAAACATGTCTCTTAAATTTGGTGAACTTTCTATTAGGAACGACAAAATCAAAGTAAAACTTGTAAATGAGAATGGTGGCAATTTGAGGAGCCACAACCTTCAAAATATGTAGCCAGATAATTTTTTGGTGATTTAATTGTAGAATATAAAACAATTTAAAAATAAGCTAGACCGTTAGCCCACGACACTACAGTCAACCCACAACACACCATTGGCCCAATATGGCGCATGACCACAATTGCTCCTAAAGACACAGTCCATCACCCCCCCCCCCCAAATTACGTAATTAAATAAACAACTACAAATACAAATTAAAGAAAGTCATAAATACCCTTACTAATTAAATGAGGTACCTAACCTATGTAACCCTTACTCTCCTTCATATAAAAGGCCTCTCTTCCAAGATCCCATTTTCTTACAACCCTAATCTTTATCGCCTCTTTTGTAACTCTGGTCTACGTTCATAACAACACTCCCCTTCTCAGAATATCTTGACCATAAGATCTGGAAATCTCCTTTCCAAGCATTGAAGGTCATCCCATGTCGCGTCCTCCATGGATGTTTCCTTCTAGTGAGTGAGAACCTCTATTGTAATACCCGCTTCTTTTTTCCTCTAATGCTTAGTGAATCTTGAGGAGATGACGTAACAGTTCGTTCCTCTCTCATTCGATTAGGATGAGCCTCAATACACATGCTAAGTCTTGATGCACGTGTCAGACCCTGATAAAAATATTATATGAGGTATTTTCAGTATTATTGGACCCAAGCTTAATTTTTAAGAAAATACAATTATAAAATTTTGGAGCTCATTGTCTGTCCGTTTGAAAATTCCAAGACATAAGACCTATAAATACCTCAAAGAGGGAAACCCTAGGCCCAATCACTTTCTCCCCCACTTTTTCTCCCTCATTTCCCTCCTCTCTCTCGCGCACCCCCTTTTACCCTTTTGGCATTTTCGATTCCAATTCTCACCGTTGGCCAGCAACGCTCCCCCTTAGGCCGGCGAGCATCTCCCTATTGGCGGTGTCACCTCACGATAGCCCCACCATGTGCGTGAGCCACCTAGCTCGAAATGGGTTTCCACCCCTTTAAGTGTCGCCGTCATCGTACCTCATTTATCCATGGCATCGCAACCTCACTGGCAACATCCTCCTTCACCAGCGAGCAAAACCTACCATCGGCAGCCTCCCAAGACTAGGGCTCCACCTCTTCTGAAATGGGTTTTGCAACCCACAGGCCCAGCTTGTAGCGTTGTCTTCTGCCATTGTGTAGCCTCACCACCACCACCACCACCAAAAGTTCCCCTAGCTCCAGCGACCTCCTCCCTAACTCCCCTTGTCCAGCCATGGTCACACCTTCCTTGTGCAAGCTTAGATTCGAAAATGGGTTTTCCCATCCTTTTGCATAGATCCACCACCTTTTAGTAGTTGCACCGTCTCACCTCCACCATCATGAGATTTGCCTTTCTCCAATGAGTCTCCTCCTAATTCCTATGTCAAAGCGAGCATCCTAACCTAAACCTCCATTTTACATGGTTGATATCACCGTACACAGTGTTAGTTACAATGTATGACCTTTCTACCGCCACCAACAAACTCCCCACCATGTTAGCCATCCCCCTCACACGACCTAGATCTAGTAACTAAACTCCTAGATTCGAACCCCGAGGTGTTCTAGTTATAAGGTCAGGGCACTAACCTCGACAGAGTGGTTAACGCTTAGGTTAATGGCTTCTGAAGCCACTAGTAGTGCTAGGAAGCAAGCAATGCACGGGTTTACCCCGCGATGGTATAACCCTCTCTCTCTTGTATTTATGTTAATTAGTAGATTGGTTTTGGACTGTGTTATTAGTAATTATGGAGTTCGTTGGGTAGTTGTGTGAAGTTGGTCGACTATATTACAGTAGTTGTGGCTGTGTACCGAAGTGTTGAGAATTATTCTATGAAGTAATGTTGTGGACTGTGCTATGAAGTATGGGGTGCTATGTATGCAATTATGATATTGTGGTAAGTATTGTAAAGGAAGTACGCGTGGAGTATACTCTGTATGGCGGAGCCATGCATCATGTGGTGTGCACTACATGGTAATGTGGAGCAGTGTGTCCAAAGGGAGTACACACAGAGTGTACTCCACGAGGTAATGCGATGCACCGTATAATGTGTATCATATGGATTGTGACGTAGTGTATTGTAGAGAAAATACACATCGAGTGTGCTTTATGTAATATTGTATGGATGGAAAGGAATACACGTGGGGTGTACTCCATGTGATGTAGTCATGACACACCATAAAACGTGTCATAAAGATGGATGGTTACACAGTTAAATAGCGCAAGGCGTGATGTAGTGTGGGGAACTATGCAACAGTATCCCAGAACAATGGTGATATAATCGGTAATCCCAATGATGGGTATCACTATGTAACAATGTTATGTCTCGAAGTACGTGCGAAGTGACAGAATCGCGTATTAGTGAAGTAATGGGAACATGATAGGGTGTCATTACATGATCAGAGTACGTGAGGAACCATACTCATATAGAGTAGAAGTTGGTGTAGAAGTCAAGTGGCATAATGCCATGTGAAGTGGTGGATAATGGTGTAGCTCGATAGTAGTCTTGAATTACATGACGCTATAGATGTATATTTGAGATAGACTTTGTTGTGTTAAGTATCGAGATGAACTCGTAAAGGGCCGGTGATTAATATATTTTATGTTGATCTTAGGTGATAAGGAGGTAGGCTATATGTGTGTCTAGTGAGACACGTGTACTGGACCGAATTACCATATGTAATGGATATTCTGTTCTGAGCAAGGGTATATGATGTTAAGCCCCAAAAATTGCCTAAAGTCGCATGGTATGCATAGGTGAGGATGAGGATTATGATGACTTGTAGGCGTGGATGCAGTATTGTTGAGTGTATATTGTATAGTATTAGACTACGTGACTTGGTCAGCTTAAGTCATGCATCGGGATGGGGTTAATTGGAAGATGTATTTTTCTATAAGCTAATCCCCAAAGGTGAAGCATGGTAAGAGTCACGTGATGGTCGCTTAGCAATAGTGGCTATTATTGTACTTGCTTGGTTGTTAATAGCCTTCATGTTTGATGCTTTATTGTTTGTTAACGACTTAAAGAAATTGTTAAGAATAAGGCCCTTCGGATTCTTTAAAAAATGAAGGTAAGGGTGGCAGTGAGTACCCGACCCCGCTGACCCACCCGTTTTTTGCTCTGCCCCGCTATGGTAGAGCGGAGCGGAGCGGAGCACCCCATCCTCTATGGCGAGGGAGGAGTAACTCCGCTTGTTTTTGAGGAGGAAAACAGGGCAAGAACCCCATCCTGCAAATACCCTGTACTAGCTCCGCTTTTATTAATATAATATATATATATATATGTTATTGTAATACCTTTAGAGTCATAGAAGTGAGAAGACCATGGACTCTAGAGAAAGGTGAAAAATGGAGAGTCGGCAGATGAAAAGCAAATTAAGTAGAAGAAAGGTGAGGAGTTAGGGTTTACTAACTTTAATTTGATTAAAACGCAGGGTTTTGCATTTAGATAGGGATATGTCACATAAGCTGGGCTATCGAGTTTGGGCACACAATTATTGGGTTCATTTTGATCAAATGAGGAGAGGAAGGCAGGCCATAGACTAGTCTTAAGTTGGGCCTAGTTTTATTTAAAACGGCACCGGTTTACATTTGACACTAACCCTAAAATTTTGCCCTATTTTTTTCTCTCACTTTCTTTTCTCTTGCGCTGCACAACACTTATGAGTTTAGAGATTTTCTTCTTCCCTTCTCTCCTTCAAATTTATGCTCCTTCCTTCTCCTTCTCATGCCGCACAACACCTCAATGGGTGACGATGGTTGACGAGTGGTCGTGGTGATAGTGGTTCATGGCTTACGCAACAATGAGGGTTCACAATCCCATTGATGACAATGGCGAGTCGTGATAGTAGCTTTCATGGGAATTCCGAATGTAAGTCTCTATTTTTTTTTTTTATTATTTGTTGAATTTGAATATGGATTGAGATTGGACTTTGGAGGAGTAGATGAAGATGTGAATGAGATTATAAATTTATTGGGATGGATATTGGAGAGGGTTAGGGGACAGATAGTCGGAGGTCCACCCCTGCACCCCCGTCAATAGATGGGGTACCTCACCCCCGCATGGCCGGGGGCAAAGCATGAAAAAGAAAAGGGACCTCCACCTATGCAGGGGCGGGTAGCACCCCTATATATTGGCATAATAGGCTTATAGTTATAAAAAATGAATGCACACATTTTCTTGCATGTATGTACGTATGTATGAGTGATGATTGCATGACTGAAAAACTTATCTTATTATATTTTAAATGGTATGAAGTAATACTTATTGAGTATTCGACTCATTTTAATTTTTATGTGTGCCCATCGCTCTCACAAGAGTACGCATCAGGAATGAGACAGTCTAAAGGGAAGAACACGACAATCTATATATGAAGAGAAAAAGTATAAAAGCCCATTTTTTATTTTAAAAATTAAATGTTTTTCGTTTTAAACATCTTTTATCGTAAAAATATATTTTATTTTATAACGTAGAGTCTTGCACTTTGGGTATAAACTAAAATGTTTTAAAACGAACGAAATCAATTCCATTTTTTTAAAATATTATTGGAAAAAAAAAAAGACATGAAGTACGATTCTTCGAGGGTGGGGTTGCTACATCTACTCCTTCTTGGCGTTCCTTCCTTTTCAAACATCTTTCTAGAATTGCGTTAGGTATAAGCATCAAGTCTACCTCTGATGTCACTTGAGGTAATTGGGAATTAGCTTATACATGGGCTCCCAACTTCTATTTGAGGTATGACACATGAGAGGTGGGGTAGGATTTGGGATTTTGGAACAGACCAGGTGAGAGGCAACCTTCCCCCCTTGATGAAGGATGTGAAATGGGGCGTAGTACCTTAGGGATAACTTAAGGTTTCTTCTCATAGCCACACACATCTGTAAAAAAAAAAAAAGGCATCAAGCAAGTAAAAACAATATCCTTCTTGGAACTCCCATTCCATTCGATTTCTATTTGCATGCCTTTTCATCCTAATTTGGGCTTCTTGAAGATTTTTCCTAAACGTTTGCTAATAAAATTCTAACTCTTCAACTCCTCCATTGCTTAAACTCGGGTTGTTCTGGTTCGTAGGGTAAAAATCTAGGGGAAGAAATGCATACATTGTCTCGAAGGGTGATAGTTGTGTTGAATTGTACGTTGATGTATTGTACACAAACTCTGCTCGGGTTAGCCCTATTTGTTTTAATTTAGTAAAAGTCCCAACTACATCCTTATATGTGGAGGGCCCAAACTGCACCTTCAATGAATAACAAAATCCTGCTAAGTATAGATAGGCCCCGAATCCATTGATCAACAATACAAAGACAATTTCTTACCTTGCATGTGGGAAAAGAAAAAGAAGCCATTTGTAGCTTTTGATCTTTCGGCATGCCAAAATAGGAAAAGAATTGTTGGGCTTTTAAAACCCATTCCATTGGTTCAATTCCATCAAAATTTGGGAATTCCAACATAAGGAATCTAGTATGACTACCCTCTCTCTTCAAATAAAGGAATGTTACTGACCTGTTTGTTTGAAGATCCATCTCTTAAATTCTAGTTTCCAACTAGAACTACCAATTGATCATAACTACCAACAAGGTTATTGAGTTGTTGTAATACTGCGCATTGTTTCTTCCTTCAACTTGGACACAAATTCCACGAGCTGGGGATGAAGGGTACCTTCAACTATGGCGCAGCAACGCGGCTTTGAGACCACTATTAAGAAATAACAAAATTAAAGTAAAACTTGTATATGAGATTGATGGCTGTTCGAGGAGCCACAATGTAACATCTCATTCCCTATAGATGTTACTAACCATTCATAACATAGTATTCATAACATAATGCCCAGTAAAAAGATTCAATTTCTGAAATATCTCTTTTATTAAAAATATTAAACTAAATTGAGCATAACTATTTTTGAAGCATGAAGTTTGAAAATGTAAAATAAAAATCATATACTAAATCTACAAGTGAAAAACACTTAATCCTTCCTAAGCTTTTGTATATATCTACATCTTGGCCATCCAACTCTACATTATCAAAATCTCCATCTGTGATAGATAAATATAGAAAAAAATAGAGAAATAAATATAAATGAGTAGAATATTCAATAATAGCACATTATATCGTAAAACATAACTTAACTTAGCATGTACTTCATTTTGAAAGACTCTTCATACATACATATATCATCAAAGATTCTCATAATATATCTATTCATTATCAATATGAGCGGAAGCATACATAATCATGGCAAAAATGTAATGTGAATGCATAAATGACTTGTTTATCATGCCTTTCACTTATTATATGATGAACCACGTTTAAGTCTGTGGTATCCTATAACTTCTTATAACATAGAGTGAAACACATTTAAGTTCGTGTTCCACTTAACATATAATGAACTACGCTTAAGTCCGTGATATTGTTTATCATAACTTGTGATGAACACGTTTAGGTTCATGACACCTTTAACACATCATAAAGTGAAACACACTTAGGTCCATGTTTCACTTAACTTATGATGAACACACTTAGGCTTGTATCACATTTAACATAACTTATGATGAACATGCTTAGATCTGTGTCACTCTCAACATAACTTGTGATGAACATGCTTAACTCCATGTCATCGTTATCACAATCTTTGATGAACATGCTTAGGTCTGTGTCAGCCTTAACATAACTTGTAATGAGTACGCTTAGGTCCATGTCATCTTTAACATAATTTGTGATTAACACACTTAGGTCTGTGTCATCTAGTGAAACACGCTTAGATTCGTATTTCACTTAACATATGGTGAACTATGCTTAGGTTCGTGGCACCGTCTTAACATAACTTGTGGTGAATACACTTAGGTCTTTGTCACCTTTAAATATCATATCTTTTTTAATGCATGAAACTTATTGACTATCGTGAACTTATCTAACATGGCATATAATTGTAGATGACATTGCGTAACATAGCATATTCTTGTACATTATATAGCATAATATGACATTTTTTTATACATGGCATAGCATAATATAATATATTCTTGTACATGGCATACCCTAACATGACATTCTTTTTATACATGGTATAATATGGTCTAAATATAAACATTCCAAGACATATATGTCATTTTCATGACATATCATTCATCAATCAACAATTCAAAATAGCATAACATATATAAACTTACTTACATGCATCTCATAATAATTCATTGAAGATCGTGAAAAGGATCACATTTTCATATACAATTAGAATATTTATAGTACTCACGCACTTATCTGATCATACTAATTACTTTTTAATGTTGCTTTCTAGTTACCAACTTGTGGCTCGTGACCTATTGTAATGTCCCGATTTCGAAGGTCCGAAGAGTTAACTTATATTTCTTAAAAACATTGCCAATAACCAATAATAATTAAACACAAACTCCATAAATACTTAACTTATTTGTACAATACAAATATCTTGCCTCTCCAAAGCAAACTAAACAAAAATCTCAATAAAATAACATCTCCTAATGCTTGAAAGTATGCAGAACTTGACATACTAAATTAACAAACAATGATAAATTTAATAACTATGACTCAATTAAAATTTGTACCATCTGGCACTTATTCTTCTACTATAATCAATCATCTCTAACACTGACTATTTTTGCTAATCTTCAACTGAAACACCACAATTATTTGAAAAATGTTTGGAGATAAGGTGTGAGCTATCAATAATTTAGTAATTAGAAGATATAAACTAGTAAGTAAACGTGAGCCATTTTCATTTCATATACAAGAACAAGAAAATCTTCATTTCCATATGCAAATATCAAAACATATTTTAGAAAATCTTCATTTCCATATGCAAATATCAAAACATATTTTCAAGAAAAACGGACGACTTTTTAATCTTTTCATATTAAAAAAAAAAAAAACTTTTTATATTCAAAAATCCTTTTACTTTGGCATAACATAACTGAACATTTTTATCTTTCATATCATCAACTTTTCATATTCAAAAATCCAATTGAGACTTCGAGTATTTTTTTTAATCTAAATTAAAGGCCCCAATTTTATTTGGCAGATATCAATTTTTTTTTTTATTAAACTTGTGGATTTAGTTGAATTCATTAAATATTTTTGAATTGGATGAAATTTTTTTATGGATCGAGAAATTTATTGGACAAGTTGAATTATTGTAGAGTTTGGATCAAGGCCCAAGATTCAAAGAAGAAGCCCATTTACTTATTTCATACACTATCTAAGACATGGGCCCAAATACTTGGAATGGGCCAAAAAACCCAAAACTTGATCGCCCAAAACCCAGCCCGTGAGAGCAAACATGCAGTTATTTTTTTAGACCCCCCACCTCGCATGACTCCACTCTCATGCACGTACGTCTCTCCTTCCCTCATCTCTGGAGTTTTTGTTTTTAATCATGGGATTCTCTTTGGATATGATGTCTCATTTATGCTATCCCAAATAATTTTGAATATGATTTTTTTTAAAACTTTTGTTATATTTTTGATAAAATGTTTTGATTCTTCATTTTGAAATACAAACATTTGTTCTATATTCTGAACTCTGTATATATTCATGTTTACATATTAAAATACGTTATTTGTTTACCGAATTATTTATAATTTACCCCTTATCTCTATAATATTTTTTTTTTTATAAAATAATTTGGATGGTTTAGTTGGAGAATATGAATATGTAATGTTAGCAAGGTTTGATGATCATAACAAAATAAGTTCCAAAGGATACAAGTATTTATTGGAGAGTCATATTAGTAGATTTATTATTTTTGATTATTTTAGTATGTTAGGTTATGGATATTTACGAGTTTTTGTTGAGATTTTAATTTATTTTATTGAAGTATTTCCTTAGTATTCCTGCGGAGGAATATGATATTTGTGTTGAACAAATACGCTAATATTTTTATAGAGTCAATCATTTATAATTGTGTTATTAGAGATGATTTTAGATAATATAAACTAACTCTCTGAATCTCTGAAATCGAAACGTTACATAAACAGTACTCATGTTAAGCTTTGTGCCCTTCAACCTGAAAATTTCTTTACAAAAATGCCTACAATTGTTAGAAAAGCTTTAGCTATTGGCTTGGCTGAATTCTATCACCCACAACTTAAAAGTGAATTCTTGCCCTCGGACGATGGTAGCTCATCTATAGTTACTTTTCCTCAATACTTGTGCTGAGACTGGCAATGGTTGTAATAGTCCAACGGGTGATTGGGCCTTAGTTTTCTTTCGTCGACAAATATCACATTCTACTAATCATTTTTGAACAGTGGTCTTGATATTTCATTCCTGCACAATAAAATGACTCAACTATTTTCTTTTATGTTTTGAGCACCATTGAATGGCCCCCAAATATGGACCTGTGAAATTCTTGCAAAAATTGATCTTTAAGGAAGAAGACAACAATATTACGACTCTGCCATTATAAAAAAGAGAAAGAAAAGGCAAACCTCTTTTTAATAATTATGATATTTTCTTGGTTGTGCTTGAATTTTTTTCAGGAGCTCCGAATAGAAAGGGTCTTCTTGGTGGGCCGGCCCATATATGAAATTGAGGTTGTTAGATAAGTTGTAGTGTTGCTCTTCTCCATTATTAGCAGATGTCCACATTGGAATGGTTACTCGATTGCTAAGTTAGCTTTCCTGGCGTATACATTATTTCATACCCATAGCCCAACAATTTTAAAACTCATTTAAAGGAAAACTCATTTTGGGCCAACATTATTCCCAACGCCCTTGTCTGATGCATCATTTTTCAGCACAAATTGTCGCGAAAAGCAGGCCTGATACAGAAGTCGTTGTCATGGTTTTTTATTAAGATAACTGTTTTAGTCAATCTCATCAAAATAATTTAATAAACTAATACGATTTGTACATTAAATTATACAGTTAAAAATCTCACCAATCCACTTACCATACATGCAGTTAGTTATCTCACTTCTCTTTTAATTTCTAAACCTGCCCACGTACTAGACCTGTGCATAAAGGGCTTGGGCCGATCTATTCGAATAATCCAACTTGCCCAACCGGTCAAAGACAAGTTAATCGGGTCAACAATTAGATATCGGGTTTAGGTAGATGCAGCCCGTCGAACCTGTGTTCGATAATTTCCTGTGCTCGTGACATCGGGAAATAGCATTTTTATTGAATTATTTAAAATTAAAAATTTTAAAAATATAAATTTATACGTATATTAAACATATTTAGTCAGTTAAAAATAAAAATATTTTTTATTTTTAAAAATAAATAATAAAACTAAAATTTTTTCAATGTTATGAATTATTGGGGGCGGCCACTACCCCCCTTAATTATTTTATGAATGACCCCACCACCATTATTTTAAGTATTACACAGTAACTTGTATAGTAATTTTAACGCCTGTAAATATGAATTTCATTCGTTCTGAAATTCATAAGAAAAATATATAGAACGAAGAAAGTTTCAGTTTTTAAGAGTTTCAAAGAGTTTCTTTTATATTTCTCTTCCAATAGTAGTAGCTTTATTTTTAGTTTTATAACACGTTATTAGCACGAAGTTCTACCGATACTGAAGTTAGTGGTCTTCTACTTTAAGTAAGTTTTTCAATATATTATTTGCAGTTATCGAGATAAATATTAAAGATAATATTACTGAATATTACTTGATAAAATTCTACTTTTATTCTCATGATTATATGAAAATATTTCTTAAATCCACAGATTTATTTTTGTGATTTATATATATAATGTCAATATTGAGACTTATTACTATTGACATTTTTGAAAAAAGTTATTTATCCAGAATCCTTGATGAGATCTATTTGGATATGATGATGAACTTGAGAGATACAATCATAGAAGAAAATCATGTGTCCCTGAATGACAGTGCTATATATCTCATAGTGAAAAATCATCTTATTGTGTGAAATGAATTAAGAGAGAGATATGAGCATCAGAAGATATAATTCTTTCAAAAGATCATTATGACTTATTGCACCTGATGTTACAAGATTTTAAGAATGATATTGAATATTCTGCACTCTTTAAAGTTATGCAGTGAGAAAGTCACTGATGATGATATTTAAAAGAAGACATATATTATTTTTCATACATCGAATGTGCTTTTGCAGTAACAATATCGAGAGCGAAAGTTCAACTAATATTCTGAACTTTTATTTTGTCTTCTAGTGATTGAGCTAAATAATGAGTTTTTGTTAATAAATTACCAGTTACGTTTTATTAATGATAATGAATTTACACCATACCCAGAAGTGAACGGTGCATCCTTTCAAAGGAATCAAGGGCATAGACGTGGTAGAAAAACTATAGAAATGTTGGTTCCAAAAGCGACAACACTAAAGATGATAAAAATATACCGTATCACCAGAAGTGATCCAACTGAGAGAATGGTAAAGGCTTTCAGAATAATTCTTTATAAAAAGATGAAAATATTTGCCATAGATGTGGTATGACTGAACAGTGGTCATGTACCTGTTGTACGGCCAAACACTTGATTTACTTATACTAAACTTTTATACATTATAGTAAAGTTTTATCATATTTTGAAATAACAAAAAGTCGGTGCTTGAAGCATGATAAGAAATTACTTAGGATAATAAAACCTTGTCTAAATTTGATCCTCTTATAAATGAATGTGAACCAGAAGTTCAGAAGATTACCTATTTGCAAAGTGTTACAAATCAGTTACAGGATGTATTTACTGACACTAAAGGTATTGTAAAATCATATATTACTGCTGTTAATGCTTAAGCAAGAATTGAAGTTCCTGAAGGATGAGTTATTAAAACAGCAATAGATGATGCTAAGATATGCCTGAAGCGTTGAAGACCTATTGGTGCAAAAGAGAAAAAAAAATCGGTGCTCTTGAAGAGACCGTACTTTCTGTATAAAATATAATTCTCCTGAAGAGGAAACTTCCTGAAGAGGTAACTCCTGAAGAGTATAACTCCTGAAGAGAAAACTCCTGAAGAGTATAACTCCTGAAGAGTACAAACCTCCTGAAGAAGAACCTCCTGTAGAAGTGTTTCATGAAAGGTTTTCTCCTGGAGAGGAACAATGAGATCTCAATACATTTCATGAGTACTGGAAAATTTATGGATAGAAATAAAACTGTTGTCGACAACATATATGATACTACTTGACATTACCAAAAGTAATGAAGAAATTGAGTCAAGAATTATCGAAAAATGTCGACGTAGAAATGATTGGCCAAAATGAAAAACAGCTATTGAACCTGAATTAAAATCGCTAGCAAAGCGACAGGTATTTGGACCTGTTGTCCAAATAGCAAATGGTGTAATGCCTATAAGATATAAGTGAATATTAATACGAAAACGAATGAGAAATGAAATTGTGCGGTACAATTTTTCGCACAAGATTTCCTGTAGAAACCTGAGAGTAGTTATGAGGAAATATATTTCCTTGTTATGAATGCAATCACATTCATATTTTTAATCGATTTGGTTATTACAAAATGATTAGACATGCAGTTGATGAATGTGGTCACTGCATATTTATAAGGATCATTAGATCATTACATATATAAAGATATACGATACTTGAAGTATTTAATCCAAGTACATTTAGGAGTATGTACTTTATAAAGTTTCAAAGATCTTTATATGGGTTAAAGCAATCCGGACGCATGTGGTATAATTAAATCAACGAGTATCTATTGAAAAAAGAATTTGAGAATAATCCTATACGTTCATGTGTTTTATTAGAATCCGAATTTGTTATTATTACAGTTTACGTTGATGATTTACCTTGTTAGAACTCCTGAAAAGATCACAAGGGTTGCTATAAATTCAAAGAATGCATTTGAAAAGGAAATATCTTATTATTCAATTGATAGATGAGTTATAATAATTTGAGACTTCTAGCCTCATCTCTCAAATGCATTTGCTCTTCATAAAGCAACATGTCATACTTATCTAAAGGATTAAGCAGTCGAAATGAAAAGGTAAGTAAAGATTTTAAATTATTATTCTCTTACTTTAAGTCTGTAATTTTTCTGTCAGACTCTTGAATGAGTCGTTGAAGTACGAAAACTTTCTCGTTAAGCTCCTCAATCTCACAATTTTTGGATTGTAATCGGTTGGAAAACCCGACAATAGACGAGGAGTATTGGGTGCCGAGAGTCACCAGCTCATAAACGGCTTCACGATCTAATTTATTAGTCAGATCATTTGCTTGCTGCAACATGGCACCTGCGGAAGATGCAGGAACAACTTGTAATTGAGGTGAATGATACCTCATATGTCGATCGTGAGAAATATTGAAAGAAAATTGATGAGCCATTGAGAATTTGTAGAATAAGAATGTAAATATAGATGAATTATAAATATGAGAAGAAGATTAGATGCGAACTATATAAAACTAAAGACGGTTCTTATAGAAATGGAAATAAGAACAAGGCAAACCATCATCTCTTCAAATCTCACTTTATAAGATATGCTGGATTCATAATTTCAAAAGCCAGTGAGATTAATTACAACTATCCCTATTTTCTTGTAAACGTTGAACTTCTGTCGTTAGCTGCTGTTGTTGACTTTGTATTTGAACTCTCTCTCATTCCAGCTCTTCTACTCGTGTTTTCAGGTCACGAGAATACCAGTTTACAAATTTTTTCAGCTCCTTGTTTTCTTATCTTAAATTTTTATTTCTTTTATCTTTAGTTTTTAGCGTTTGATGCAACTCAAATATTTGATTTTTAAGATAATTAACCTCACTCGTTCTTACCAGTAGCCTCTGAGACATGGTTGTAAGAGAGGTAGCATATTGAGCACTGAGAGTTTTTGATGCTGCAACAATTTCAGGATCAGATTTACTTGAGAGATATATATCTGCTCCTATCATGATGTTTACAGTTTTAAGAGTAAATATGAGTGGTTGAGGTATAAAAAGTTCATGGTTCAAATCTGGGATATTAGACTTTCTATTAGACATAATATCGTTTTGGATGAACAACAACTGAATCTATGAAGAATGTGAGATCTTTTTACTGGAGTAAACTAATGGTAAAGCTGGTTATATTTAAATAACAACCCGAAACCTTCAAATCTCTTCAAGATCTCGTTTGTCAACAATGTTAAGTGGATTTGATTTTTCGCCAAACCGATACTATTAGACCCCAAACTTTTATAGCTTTTATCATACATGGATGGTTTCCAACGCTATTTCCGCCGTATATAAACAAGTTCTCCCTAATAACGCTGAATGAGAGAGAGAAAATTTTAGATGAAAATATTATCATGTTCTCTCTAATGCATTATTTAGATGGAAATCATGTTTGATATCTTAACTTGTTATATATGCTGAAATCATGTTTGTTTATTAATTGAAAAACTGATGCATATTCTTAGGGGGAGTTTAAGTATTACTGTAGGTCTCAGATTTCTACTAAGTCTGTCAAGCGCCTTATATGTGGGGTTCCCTCTACCTTGTCCGACGTATTTTAAACCCATAAAGCTTGAAGTGCCAAAGCGAACAATATCAGATAGGGATATGGAGCTACCTATATATGTCACATCTTCAAATCATTTAGAGATTATTGTAATTCATAAAGCAAGTCGAGAGTGTATTTAGCTGAGATCAGTGATTCAACATATCCAAGAAAAATGTGATTTTTCATGATCAATGATAGCCTAACAATTTTATATAAAGATAATACTATTTATATCAGAGGAGGATATATCAAAGATACGATCAAGTGATAATCTGGCAGATTTATTCACGAAAGCATTACCAACTTTAACATTCAAGAAGATTGTGCAAAACATTGGAATGCGAAGACTCAAAGATCTATCGACGTGCACTTTTCAGGGGGAGTAAATGTCTTGAAGACTTATGTTGATTGTACTCTTTTTTCTTCGCTAAGGTTTTGTCCCACTGGGTTTTCCTTTGTAAGGTTTTAATGAGACAATCTTAAAGCACTTGGCGGTACATAAGAATATTGTACTTTTTTTCCTTCACCATTAGTTTTTCTTCCCACTAGGTTTTTTCTTGGCAAGATTTTAACGAGACAAATTCTTTATGGGAGGTCATTCAAGGGGGAGTGTTATGAATTATTGGGGGTGGCCCCCGCCCCCTTTAATTATTTTGTGAATGACCCCACCACCATTATTTTAAGTCTTGTACAGTAACTTGCATAGTAATTTTAACGACTGTAAATCTGAGTTTTATTCGTTCTGAAATTTATAAGAAAAATATATAGAACGAAGAAAGTTTTAGTTCTTAAGAGTTTCAAAGAGTTTCTTTTATATTTCTCTTGTAATAGTAATAGTTTCATTTTTAGTTTTATAACATTAAAAAATTATCAAATTTATACCAATTTTTAATTTTACTAAAAGATAAAAATAATTTTATTTATTTTATTTTTTATTTTTAATTAAATATGATAAAATTTTTTATCCAAGAAGAATGTTTTAAGCTGGTTGATCATCTTCTCCCACTGTGAAACCCTAGCCAGTGTTGCCGTTTTCCGTCGGCGTTCGCCATCACGGTTCGCTTCCGTTGATTCTCCCTTTGCCCAGGTTACTCTCTCTTACTTTGTGTCTCTTTTGCTTCTCTCCGGTGTCGCCGTTCATCTTCTCACTTTTATTTGTCTTTCTTGCGTTGATGGGGGAGTATGTTGCTGGCTTGGCTTCTAGGTTCCCCCATTAACGCCTTCCCTACAATCTCCTTGAACTGTTTGAGTTCTTCAATGCATGCAAATATTTCGGGATAATCCACTAAGCCTCTCCAATTCTCTGCATTACATGTTTTGGAATTACTCAAACCCTCTCTGATATTTTATGTAGAGTTCATACCTTATTTGCAAAAAAATAAAGACTCAGTCGCTCATCTCCAGAAACCCCTTCTTGATGGAAAGCCCGGTCCTCAAAAGCTAATCTTTGGGTTTCAGGATGCCTTTTGAGCCTTATTATGTTTCGTTTTTGTTGTTTAGGGTCATGTATCTTCCTGCAAGAAATGAATCTATGCTGTAAGTTTACATTAGTAATCCTTAATTGTGAGTTCCAAATCTTGCATACAATGCTATTGCTTATGTTCTCTAATCGAGCCATTATTTGTTTAATTCCAATTTTAGATTAAATGACTTGTGTTTGCCTACTTCTAGAATGAGCCAGATTGTATTAACATTGTGTTTTTTTATTAGAAAAAATTTAGTCTTATGCTCTTCTGTGCACATTGAATAAAGCTTTTCCAAGTATAGGAGTGTGTCCCAACTTGCATGATTAAGGTGTCTCTAGATTGAAAGAAAGGTTCTCAAATGTAAACTTTGGTTTTCAAGTACGCAAAGTCAAGAGAATATATATATATATATATATATATATGTTGCAAAAAACTTGCTGGACAAAGTATCTTTCTGAACCTCTAAAAGGCTTTTTTATTTTTTCTTTTCTTTTCGGAGTAGCTCATTCAAGAATTTGCAGGGAAAAAGAACACAATCGAACATAGAGAAGAAACTTCCTAGTACCTTTATTGTTCCTTCAGCTACATCTGCACAAAAGACCAAACCCTTTTCAACATAGAGAACGAGACATTCCTTTGAATTCTAAACAAAAGCTGTCAGCAATACAATAAGTTCTAATCTACCAAACTAGTCAGGAATTTAGAAGCAACTTAATCATGAATAGTGTAGGTCAGATTTTAAATTAAATCGCATTTGTCATTGGCCCCTTGGTACCCCCACACAGATCAAAAGTTAAAATCCATATCAGAGGTAACTGAACAACAGAACCAAAGATTAAAATTTAATATCAAAGTAGCTGAACAACAGGACTCACTGGAATTGAGGAAAACACTTAAAGTTTGGGTATTGCTTACAGGTTATGCCATGTTAAGCTCAACATCTGAAAACTCAACTTTTTGACAGATTGTGCTAATTAATGTTGGATTAGCCGCTTAATTAAAATGTTCATAACTGTTTCTTTCAGCTTGATTCTAATTGGAAATGGGGACTTAGAATACTGAAATTTTTAATTGATCACAGAGATCATATTATATAGTGCAGGCTGGTGATGAAAAAGAGAGCTGATGGTACTCATCAACCTATTAAAAAGTCTATTGTATTAAATCTCTTCCTAATATTGATAATGATTGGCATAAGGTCTTGGCCAATTAATTACTTGTGCATCTTCTTTAGTGTGCCTCAAGTACGAAATTGTTTTGCATTTATTTTGTATTATTTATCTCGTCACTCATCACAAAAATAAATAGCTAATCGACATTGATGGTGCACCTTGAATGGATCCAAACAAAGAAAAGATTGCTCTGCCCAACAAAATCAGATTTGGGTTTATTGATGAACAATCCATAAGCTGACAATCCTCTCGCATTTGGACATGTATAGTGGCTGTGTATATTCGCATTATGTCCGATTATCACCTGCTTTTACACTGTTAGAAATTTATTACACATTTATTATTTTCTGTGTTCTGTTTAACTTGATACGGCTTGTATTGCATGCAAATCTTGGCTGAATTTTTGCATTCAGAGAACTTTGAAGTGAGCTTTGACATGGTAACTTATAAGGATGTTCTTTAGGAATCGGTGAAAGTCTCTTTAAAATTTTGTCCCAATTTAACAGTTTTAAATGTGAGAGAAATGGACATAAAAAATAAGTTTTACAATATTTATTTCTATTATAAATATTTTGGTTGCTAACGTTAAATGTGCAATAAATGTAGTGGCTGTATTAGAGCACTCTCAATGCTTACTCTATTCTATCCTTTAAAATACATTATCAAAATTCCCTTTTTCTATTTTATATACTGATTTTTACAATATGCCATACATCAGCTTATCTATTTTTTCTTCATATTATTTATTATTTAAATATTATACTTTTTAATCTTCTTTATTCATTTCAAATATTTTCTCTAACTACTAATAATATTATCACATCTTTAGACATTTGCAACTCCATATACAATGTCATATAATTAAGTTTTATCTTAAATTAATCCAAATTTATAAACTAAATTAAAATATAAATTAAGTCAAAAGATAAAAAGAGATTATATAAATAAATAATTCTAAACGAAACAACTAAACGAAATAGAAATCAATTCGCACAATGTCATATAATTATGTTTTATTTCTTGTAATTGAAAACTTGAATGATTACCTGTTTTGGTGTTTGCGCTTGTGATAAGGAGTAAGAGTATAAATGAGATGCTTTATTGAGAGCCTTGTTTCCTTTACAAACTCATTGTTTGTTTGAATATTTAAGTTTCCACTAAACATAGAACTCAGATTGGTTATCCTGTGTTTAGAGAGCTAGGCTGAATGGTAGAATTAGTTTTATGTAGCACTACAAGAAATACACCTTTTTGCAGCGTTTTTAATTTTGTTGCAAAAAATTTCGTTGTAAATAAGGATTATTTGCAACGTTTTTCACTGCTAAATTAAAAAGGTGAAGTTGGCAAATGCTCGGTTGAATTGATGGTAAAATCTGTTGCGGCGATTTTTATTGCTATTGTGATAGCTTTTGTCGTCGCAATAAATACTTTTGTTATAACGGTGACTTTTCTTCCGTTGCAAGGATATTTTGTGACAACAATTATCTTTTTGTGACAATTTTTTTCCACCGCAATAAAATTAACTTTACTAATAGTAACAACCAGTAGAAAATTAAAAACATGCCCCCCATTTCTCCCAAGCCCTAAGCGACTCTCTCTCTTGCGCTTTGGCTTGCTCCCTCACGCCGTGCCCCTTCCCACGCCGTGCTGTCCCTTCTCGTGCCGTGCCACTACAGCGCCGTCATCGAAGTGAGTCTTTCCTTTTCTCTCTCTTTGTCCCCGTTCATCTCTCTTCAGTCTCTCTCTCTCTCCGTTCGTCTCGCTTTCCCTCTTTGTTCATCTCTTTCTTTAGTTTTGGTCATTTTTAATTTGTTTACATGTGAATTCTTGTATTGTTCAACCTGATTTTATACAATCAAAATGCTTATACATTGACTATCGATTTTAGCATGAACTCTATTTCTGATTTTGTGAGTGTGTGACTTGAACCCTAGAACTTTCTCGTTCATTTTCATTGATTGAATCCATGTAGTGTCATCTCCGGTAGTTATCTTCATGCTAGTAAGCTTTTTCTCAACCTCCCCAGTCTCTGATCTCACCCTTCCTGTTCTTTGCACGGCAGGATGAGAATAGAATCTCACTTTTATTTTAATTGATGTCTTAATTTCTTTCTTATTTGTTTTTATTGTTTGTTATGTTATTTATATTATTCAATGTCCTATAAAATGCAGTGCACTATGGAAAACTAATTAATGAGTACTCTGTTTTCTAGTGGAATCAATAGATCTATTTTCTATCTACCAATCAAAAAATGAAAAAAGAAAAATATCTTGTTTTTGGCTAATTTTTCTTGAAACAGAAGGTCAGAAGCGCGTTTGAGAGGCTTAGTCCTGCTGTTTATATGATTTTAGAACTTTAGACCAATGTTTTTGGTATCATACTGTACCGGCCGATACGGCCGGTACATGTCGTACCCATCACTTGGGCGGTATAGGTACACTGCCTCTACCGTACCGGCCCAAATACCGGCTGTACCGGTCGTACCGGCCATATCGGATTTTAATTTAAAAAATTTTTTTTTTCCATTTTTTATTTTTTTTGGTCTCAATTTAGACTAGATTATTTATGTATATATATGTATTTATATATATAATTTATTCATATATTGACTATTTTTTTAAAATATAATTTATATATGTATTTATATATATAATTTTTTTATAAATAGACTATTCCGAAACGGTACACGAAACGGTACCCGTACCGAAATATTTCCTTCCAATGTCTTGATCAGTACCGACATCGGTACAGTATTCAAAACTTTGTTTTAGACCCAAGGAGCAATGAAAATTATGAATGCAGAAGAATTAAGTGACCTTGAAGCTTTTAGGATTTCCAACTTGTTTATATGGTTTTTTTTTTGGGGGGGTGGGGTGGGGTGGGTATGAATTTCAATCCAAGAAATATGGGGTGACTACTACAAGATTGGACGTTTTTTTATAGGGATGTACGTTGATGCACTTTACAAGGATCTTTACTTGAAAAAAAAAATCATAGGTGTGTATTTTCAGATTTTAGATTTTACCTATTTTAATGTCATTGTGGAATTTAGTTAGTTTATGCCTTGTAGGTCATGTATTTTCTAGATTTTTATATAGCCATGTATGTTGCTATCTTGGCTGCAGTATTCATGAATGAAGTTTGCCAACACTAAAACATAAGCTTAAGAAAATGACACTTTATCAAATGCAAAAGTAAATATATTGAAACTGGTTTTACCATGTCTTTAGTCATAAAAACTTTTTTTTGGGGGGAGGGGGGGGGGGGGGGGGAATGACTTGGGTTATAGTTATTTCAATCATTTTGGTGTTACTGCCTGTTTGACTTGGGTTTTGGATGCATCCTAGAGCAATGAGTGGTTCTATTCCTTTGAGGAGGCCTTGGCTGCCAGACTTGCTTGACTTGGGTTATAGTTATTTCAATCATTTTGGTGTTAGTGCCTGTTTGACTTGGGTTTTGGATGCATCCTAGAGCAATGAGTGGTTCTATTCCTTTGAGGAGGCCTTGGCTGCCAGACTTGCTTTGTTCAATCCTTCCTTTGCCCAAGTCCAGGACTTTCTTGAAAAAGAGGCCCCCAAGGTATGAGGGATTTTTTTTTTTTTTTTAAAATTTTTTATTTATCTTGAGCTAGTAGTGACTTCTTTTCTTAATCAGGTGGGGGCATAGTTTAGTGGAAAATTAAAACTTGATTGTCCAATTTCTTTCATATAGCATTTGACAACATGATGGGAGTGTGAAAGCCTCACCATATTTCTGCGGCCAATCTCCCTTTGAGAAGGTCATGTTTCTTGCATTATTCCTCTAATATAAATGTATACAGCAATATAGATGAGCAATAGCATTATTATCTTATATTCTAAACCTGCGATTATTCTCTCTTTCCAGATCATGTTATATAATATAGTACCATAGCAGCCAAAGCCAATTGTTAGGTAATTTACCATTCTAATATTATTCTTGTTAACATGTTGTGTCAATATAATTAGTACTTTTTGAGTTTGAGTTACTATTATACTTAATATTAATATTGATATAGTTACTAGTTTTATCTTACTATGAAAGAAAGAAATTAGAGTGATATATGTTTTTAATTCAATTTATGAAACTTAGAAAGGGAGGAGTTTTATTCTCTCAAATCTGCTAACCCTGAGATACCAATAAGAGAAGCCCATCCATGAATAGATGTGCAGCTAAGTAAATAGTTCTTGAGCTGCTGATAGCTTGCTAGTTTAGTTGGTACTCTATTATTTTTTTCTTGATATATTTTGCTACATATCTTTCAATGTGATTTTGATTATCCCCTCCTTATAATGGTTTGGCTGATATTGGATGTTATTGCTGCTTTTCTTTTTCTTTTAATAAGTCCTATGATATAGGTTCTTGATGAAATGTACAGAGCACAAGATGATTTGATTAAAATAGAAATGAAGTTTTGTATTTGTTCTTTTATGACCTTTGTTTTGCTGCTTAGTTAAAAAATATCTTTCTTTTTTTAACTCATCCAAATTTCTTGGTGGAAAAACAGGAAAATACAGAATCATGACAAAAAAAATAATAATCATAGATAGATGAAGAACTTAAGAAACTGTATTTGGCACCCATGAGAAGTTACTGGTTTGAATTTCCATCCTTCCTTTGCCCAAGTCCAAGACTTTCTTGCTGCTCTTGTTTTTTTTACCTTTATAATGTTCTCTTAAGTTATTATTAATTAGTTATTTTAATGCATACTCAACTTGCATTATTTGACATTTAAGTGCAGCCATATAATCGATTACAAATCTTCATTACCTAATGAGCTGAGCAAATTAGAATAATTTGAATTGAGTAAGCATGTTGTAGCTGCAAACATCAAACATATATAATAGTAAACTTTATGACATTTTATTGAATGTAAACTCTATTCCATTGCAGGTACTGTAATCAATATGTTGACAATGATGCATTCACAACATAGACACCTGCAATCAAAGGTGTTTTCTATCCTTTTATGGCTAGGACATCTTTTATGGTGTAATGAACTATTATTTGATGAATTTATGTATAATGCACTATATTGTTGCAGAATTTATAAGATATAATAGGGAACCATCTAGGCTTTGTTTAGGAAATGTCAAATAATTGAGATTTGAATAATAGAAAATTCCATCACTTGGTTTTTTTTTTAGTCCAAGAAATTCCAAACCGTTAGCTTATTTGTGATATGCCTTGATATCCAAAAAGATTGTCTTCTCTTGTTGCAGTTAGCGTTGGGGCAAGAAGAATTGGTGCAATCTTCTTGCCCTCTTTTGTCATCCCATTGTTTCAAGCTTCTAGCCCTTTTTTTTTCCTACAAACAATTGGTGTTAGAGCTATATTGGCAAAGTATGGGTTTTTTAGGTTTTGTGGTAGCTAAGTAACACTATTTTTCCTTTACTTTCTGCGAGTATTGTGTCTGTTTTGTTATTATTTTATTTTCGTGCAATTGCATTTGAGGAACAATGCAGGTTAGTATTGCTGGCTATTAGCACTCAAATGTATTTTCTTTTTAAATTTCATAAAGGGCCGTTGTCGGCGATTTTGTACAGTTGAAAATATTTGTTTTTGAACTATTAACACTATTTTGCGGCGATATTTACTCGCCGCAAAAAGTTTTAACCAGGGTTAAATTTTTAAGTTTGGCGGATGCTTGTTGCTTTTGCTGTAAAATGGATTCGCCACAAAAGCCATTTGTTTGCAACCATTTTTTTTTCACTGGAATTGCATATTCTAATCAATACTTTTTCAACCGTTTTAAATCGCTGGAAATGTCCATTTGTGACCTTTTTTTACCACTTTTTGCAACAAAAAATGATAACGCCAAAATGGATTTTTCTTGTAGTGTAGGGGGAATGGTATAACACCCATTTTTCATAGGATAGAGATATTAATAAATTTGCATAACACAAAATCAGGTAAAGAGATTCAATTCTTGAAATATCTCATTTATTGAAAATTTCAAACTAGAACGTAATTGATTGTGAGACACAAAACTGAAAATATAAGTGAAATTGATAAATTAATCCTACATGTGAAAATATTTAATGCTTTCTAAGCCTTTTGTACTAAATTTACATCTTGACCATCTAGCTCAACGTCATTATAATCTCCATCTATGACAAATAAATATAGGAAAAAAATAAAAAAATAAAAATGAGTCGAATACTCAATAATAGCACATCATACTATAAAAACACAACTTAGTACTGACTCAACATAACATACAAACATCAATATGGATTCACATGGTATATTTATTCATCATCAACATGAGCAGAAGCATGCATAATTATGGCAAGCATATAACTTAAACGCATGTATAATCTGTTTATCTTATCTTTAACTTATTATATGGTGAACTACGTTTGAGTTCATGGCACCTCATAATTTGTCTGAATATGAAGTGAAACACATTTGAGTCTGTGTTTCACCTAACTTATCTGAATCATGGAGTGAAACACGCTTGAATCTGTGTTTCACCTAACTTAGATAACTTGTTTGAACATAATGTGAAATATGCTTGAGTCTGTATTTTACCTAACTTGTCTGAACATAAAGTAAAATACGCTTGAGTTTGTGTTTCACTTAACTTGCATAATTTGTCTGAACATGATATGAAACACGCTTGGGTCTGTGTTTCACCTAACTTGTATAACTTGTCTAAACATGATGTAAAACACGCTTGAGTTTGCGTTTTACTTGACTTGTGGTAGCCACGTTTGAGTCCATGGCATCGTAATTTGTGGTGAACACGATTGAGTGCATGTTACCTTAAGAGTGCTTGTCTTTCTTAATGCATGAGAATATTATTAAACTTCATGAACTTTTCTACCTCGCATATCCTTATGCATGAACATAACATATCATATCATACACGGCATATTTGGTGTACGTGGCATAGCATGATATGGCATATTTGGTGAACATGGCATATTCGTGTATATGACATAGCATATCATGATATTTTCTTGTATATGACATAGTATTACATGACATAACATAGCATGATCTAAACATTTTATAACATTTCATGGCATACTTGATTTATGTACTACATGAGCATGGCATACATAATTTAAGTATTATATGAAAATAGCATACATCATTTAAGTTCTACATGAATATGACATACATGATCAGGCTATTTTATTACATGGCTTACTTGACTGAAATACTATATGAACATTACATGGCATCATTCAATCCACCAATTAAGAAATACAAGCATATTGTCATAATTCATCAAATATCATAAAGAAATCTAACATTGACTTGTAACGTAGCGTCCACAACATCACATTTCATATATAATTTTAAGATTTATAGTACACATGTAATTGTATGATCATATTAATTATTTCTTAGTACTGTTTCTTGATTTTCACGTTATAACTCTTGACTATAGGAGATACTAACATTACTAACTTTCTAAAAAAGCGTGTCTCAAAGTTCTAAGTACTTAAAATTATAACATAGAGATAATTTAATAAATATTAAATAATTCAAAGATTACTATACAGTAATATTAAATCAAAACTCATGACATAATCCTTTACTTCTACTTGAAGATATAACTGAATGATGTTATAAAAATCTAAAAAAAATTCAATTGGAATATTAACTAAAATAATAATAGACTAAAAAGTATATTTTAGAAATATGCTTTAAAATCCTTTAAAGATGTTCTGTAAATACGGTAATTCAAGTTCAGTTAGAGACCAAGCCCGGCAATCGACGTTAAAATAAGCCTAACAAATCCATTAAAATAAGCCCAGTCAAAACTAACACATAAAAACAGATTCTGAAATGATATTGAATTGGGCCCAATAAGTTTATTTAAACAACTAAGCCCAGTTAGAAGCTAAGGCCACACAGTATAAAACTTAAGGGAATAAAAGGGTTGGAAGGGCTTAAGGCCCACAGCCCGCCGTAAGTAAAACAGTTCATTTAAAATAAGCAGAACCGAAAGCAACTCTCTTTAATACAAAACAGTTTCTGAACAAGTCCAAGTTCATTTAAAATCTAGTTCAACAACCAAGCCCTTAACAAGACAAAGTCCAAGTGAAAGATTAGGAAAGACTATAAGGCTGCTGGCCGAAAGGCTTGAGGCCCATTAAAATATTCAAAGGCTTTGAGAATAAAACAGAGGACTCGAGTTGTAACATCCTGTTCCTAAATAAAGTAATTTTAAAATATTTGAGAGAGCCGGTGTACTCCTAATTTTTTTTTTTTTTTACAAAAACACACTAGATGCGAACATTTATAATAAATGAAACAATCTTTATAAAAATTTAACGTCCGCTTAAAGTATTGAAATTACGTCTTTACAAAATATTTTATTCATTACAACTAACATATTGTCTAGGCTTCTACATCGCCTTCTTGAGTCAAATCCTGCCCGCTGTTCATCCTCATCACCTGTGATGGTTTTTATAAGAAAACATGGAAACATAGAAATAAAACTAAAATGAGTCGAATACTCAATAAGCAACATATCATATAGTAAAAATAGTAACTATCGATTTTCATGCATACTCATAGATACATATATAATAACATGAACACGATTTTTTCAAAATGCTGAACATGACTTTTTTCATATATGCTAAAAACATGAGTTTTTCATAATACTGACACCTGAGCTTTCATAAATCATAAACTTCTCATAAAAACATGAACTTGCTTATTATATTATATTGTTTCATATCATAAGTTGTTACTCATTGTTGACCCCTGCGAGTTAGGGTTAGCGAATCTAAAAAGATTTTGATTCCGCCCGTGGTCGCGAGTTATGAAATTCATGCACATACTGGGTGCACTACTAACATGTACAACCTGACAATACAATATGCCCATACATAGTTACCGACTCCATATCATACATAGGCCGCTTACATATTTTATCATACTTTCATACTTATCATAACATATATTTCAAAAGAAATCGCATACTTTTGTAACATGTCGTGATGCATGCTTCCTCACATGAATTCATAATCTTTCATAAATAATTTTATGCATTCTCACATAAAAATATGATTTTTTATAAATAACTTTAATGCATAAAATCATGATGTTTCATAAATATCTTAATGCATAAACTTTTCGTAAATCATGCATGATTTTTCATGACTTGGGTATATAAAAAGGGGTTTCCAAATAATGGCCATACATATATAATAATTTTATAAAAACATATTTAGCGTACATGCGTGAAGGGTATGATCATACTACTTACCTTTTAGTATTGTTTCTTGATTTTACTTTGTAGCTCGCAACCTATATGAAACACTAATCATTACTAATTTACTAGATAAACATCATGGCAAATTCTAATCGTTTAAAATCATAATTGAAATAATTTAAAATAGACTAAAACTATAATTTTAAAAATATGCTTTAAAATATGTTTTTAAACTCCTAAAAAATTTAGCGGCCCAAAACTATTTTCTTGAAATATTTAAGAGTTGGCCCATTATCGTTTCAAAGGAATGAAAAGCCTGTGTGAAGAAGCACATGGCTGCAAACTGGGAAACAGAGGGCTCGACAAGGTTCAAAGAGCACTACACATATTTATAAAAAATAAGTGTGGGCTTATAGGAAGGATTGAGATTAACCATAAAAGGATAAAGACAAACATCCGAAACACATTCAATAGACTGGCAAGGTGAGGCATCGGGAACAAAGCATGCCAAGGGAAGAAGTCGAGCAACTCACCGAGAGGTAGAAGGGACCCACTGAGATGGTTGAAACTGTCGGTGACACAGGGGCTAGCTGGACTGTTCGGCATTTTCTAGGTGGTTTTTGGCGAGCTAAGGTGCTCAGTGGTGGTTGGCAATGGGTGAGCACTTGTTGCTCTGTTTCGGGAGCTAAAATAGGGGCCAAGCATTGACTTGCTACGGGTGCAACACGATGGTTTGTGGCCAAGCAATTATCGAATTTCCCACACACTTGACAAGAGGAGCGTGAGTTTGATGAAGATGGACCTCCTCTCCCACGATGTCCTAGACCACGGTCACAAGAATTTTTGTACTGGGAGCCCTGGGAATTTTTTCTTCCTCCACGACCACGAGATGCATAATTTTTTGTGGCTATATTGACAGAAGCCACAGTAGCTTCTAGAGCTGAGTTATTTTGTTCAAGTCTTAACTCAAAGTTGAGAAGGTGACCAAAGAGTTCCTCTGCAAGCATGGGTTCCACACGAGTGGATATTGACATTACGATGGCATTGTAGGTTGCGTCCAGTCCTCCAAGTAGGTAAGATTGAAACTCATTCTCAATGGAAAGGTAGTCCAATGGCTACCAGTGTGTCATCGTGATACTTGATTGCTTGGAAGTATTCTGGAATGGATAAACTTTCTTTCTTCATATTGAATACATAACGCCTTGTTTGCATAATTCATGGATTTGAGTGAGATGAGAACATTGTCTCTAATGCTGTCCAGACTTCAAAGGATGATGAGAGGCCTACCATTTGGGTCAAAATGCCTTCAGACAGTGAAGACATAAGAACATTGAGAACAATTTGGTCTTGATCGTACCACCTATAGATTAGGGGTCGGGAATTTCTGTAGGAGTGGCGGGGGAGGACTGAGTTTTAGGATTTGGGATGTGTGTGGGAGGACGAGGAGTGATGCCATCTACAAAGTAAAACAATTTTTGTCCTCTTAGATAGGGGACCACCTAAGCTTTCCAAAGCAATTAATTATTTTTGGTTAGCTTAATGGTGACCAAGGTGTGAATGTTGACAGGGGAGACAATACCTATTGCAGAAGACATTTCTTAGAGATGGAGAAAAAAAAAAGATAGAGGTCAAGAATGGCTCTTGATACCATAAAACAGAGTACATGATTTTTGGAAATGCTCTCGATACAATTGCTGAGAGAGTTGCCTGCTATATATATATATATATATATGTATATATAAAAGTATAAGTTACATACTGTAATACCTAGATCATCGAGGAGCCAAATCTTTTTTACGACCAAGTTTTAATGTGTGATTTTTTTAAACAACTTTTTTACGACATAGTTTTAATGTATGATTTTTTTAATCTTTGTTTATTTCTAGCGGTTTCTCTGTTTTGTCTTCCCTTGTTTAATTTTTTTTCTTCTCTGTTGATTTTCTTATCACCATTCCTACTATGCTCAGACGTTGTCTTTTCTGTTAGTTTCCTTTCTAACTCATTGTTATCGTATCTCATATAATCAGGCATCGCGAGGAGCAATCCTAGATTTTCGACTACATTTATTTTTCCTCTAATTTCACGACAACTGTATATTTATTGGTTAATTGTTTCTGTATCAATTTTCCTTTCCAAACTAAGTTGCCTCCTTTGAGCCCTTCTCTTCCGCTTACACGTTTCCTTTAGGGTCCCCCCCCCCCCCCCCCCCACACACACACACACACACACACACACACACACACATACACGTTTATGGACTTATGCATGCACGAGGAGAACCCCTAGCCACAGCCTTTCTACATATAGCTTGCCAAAAACTTTGGCCCTTCGCAACACTTCCAGCTTTGCACGACTGAGAAACCCACTCATCGTAGCCACTGCATAGCCACGTGAATTGTTAGCCACCTCATGCCACCACCACAAGCCGCTGCCGTAAGTTGTGCTCCATTGAAAGTAGCTTGTTTGCCCCCTGTTTTAGTACACCAAAATAGAGGAACATGGCATTTGCGTTGGCGTGATTTTGGCCCAAGTCTCAGACCCTTATCGGAGCACTCACGAACCACCAGGAACAACCAGAGCCGTTGCACCCAACCTCCTCTCGATAAGTTCACATCGGACCCCACGACGACTCCTTCTGATTACACTATACTCTGTTCTCCTCACAACAGTTTACTCCTCTCTCCTACTGTGTCTCACTCTCTTTCCCTCAGTTTCTCAGCCGCAAACTCGCCGACGTGACCGCCGCCCTCCCAGTTCTGTGCAACTCCTTTAGGTGAGTGCAAACACCATTGCTGTCGTTGTTTTTGTATTATCAAAGCATTGGCCCGTGCTTTCTTTTCTCGTAAGACTTTTAACGAGGATGATGGAGAGTCTTAGTTCTGTCAATTACTTTTTTTTTTACCCTCTTGGTTTTGAAAGCAAAACATAAGGTGCTTAGGTTTTATTTTCGATAGATGTTTTTTTTCAACATGTGCAAGTTGGGGCAGGTTTTTCCAAAGAACACCACCATTTGGCACTACTTGTTTTTCCCTTTTATTTGTTAAACTCTTGTTAAATGAATCTCTTCTTTTAAACACAAGTTTTAATAAAGAAACAACCAGTTTTTAAATTGATTTTGGTGGGCATTAAAAATTCTATTGTTTGATTTCCTTTTGATACGATAGGTTAAATGAAATTTAGTAGAGTTGAGAATTTGCGATATTTTAGAGTTCGAGAGGTTTTTACTTTAAAGTGTTAAGGAGTATGAGTTATTTTAAGTTTCTAGGCTTAAATATTGAAATACATGGTTGATTTGAGAATTTACAGAAGTATGTGTCAATTTTATAGGTGAAGATTGATTTTGTTCAGCTTTGTGAGGATAATTCTGAAAATCTAAGAAGTCCAGGTAAATGGAGTTCTTATGCTAGAATTTGCATTAAAAGTATGAACTGAGGTCATTTTTGAAAAATATGCTTGTTTCGGTTATGTAAAAAAATTAATTGAAACCACCTCAGTTATTTATTTTGTATGTGCATAAAATTCTGTATAAGAATAAGGTGTTTTCTTGCATGATTGGTATAGATATGAGCTAATTTCTATGCATTCTGTTTTTGAACTGAAAAAGAGCGAATATAAAAATTTTTGTATAAAATATATTTATGAGATTTGGTTCTGACTCTGTTATGATATGATGTGATTATGAAAATCTCTAGCATGACATTCTATTTATGATTTTGTTTTTATTCTGATATATTTTGAGTTGGTACCAACTTTTCTATTTTTGATGCACCCACTTTGGTTGCAAAATAGTTTTCTGCGTGGTCTTTCCTGTATACACACTTGGGGTTCCGAGAATAATAAGGGGAAGATTCACATTCTGTTATGCTCGGTTGGTCGTCGGAGTTTGTACAACCCTACTACGGGGGTTAAACATGGTATTTCTGTTATGATAAGATGTTTCAGTTATGCTATGCTAAAGGGATTTTTGATTCTGTTTATACTGAACGTTCGTGTTCGCGTAAAATAATCTGCAAGCACACAAAATCGTAACAAGTAATAAAGTGTTTTATAGAAAATAGATATCGAACCCACATGGATTAATTACGTTACTTAATACCAAAATTCATTAAATTAATTACTACTTGGAAAACTGAAAATAAATGGAACGTTTCTCCTATTTAAATTAAATTAAACTACTTAACAAAATAAATCTACAAATCAAAAATAACAAAACTTAAAATCTAAAAATGTAAAAAATATGATGAGAATGGATTTAGAGCAGTTGATTTCATCTAGCATATTCCACACAATTCATTTTTCCTAATTATTAAATTCCAATAATTTCATGTTAATGATTCAAAATTCCTTAACTATTCAATATCTTCTCTCGAATAATATCAAAAATATTTCCAACTAACAATTTTATATCTCTATGCGAATTTAATCAATTGAAGAATCATTACGTACTTTGAATTTTTTGAAAAATCACACTAGTCGCGGTAAAGTATTTTTACTTTCGCTCAATTAATGGTGTTTAAATCTAGAATTAAAACCACAAATTATCTCTCGGTCTCATTGTAATTCAATTGATCAAACAATAATCCGTAAAAAATTGTAAGTATTAAGAATAAAAATTAAACACTCAATTATGGAAATATTAAAAATAAAATAACTAAGAATATAAACTGTGTGTTTATTGCTAGACTATATCAACGCTCTAGAAAATAAAATTTAGTTCATAATAAAATTGAAAAGAAAACAAATAAAACTTATGTTTTTTATCGAAATTATTTGATAAACATGCAGCTTTTGTCTTTGTCCTCCAAATACTCCTCAAAAAAATTGCAAAAAAATCTCCTCAAAATATTTTGGCACCTTTCGGTTTGGTTTCTCACTCAAACGGCGCTCAATGGTTTGGCCTTCCCATCTTCGCTTATTCTCATCCCTTATATATTGTGCGTTTTAGTCTCTTGTCCTCAATGGAATTCAACCATGCGGTGCGTTTTGGACTTTTTTTGTTTTTTTTTTTAAAAACTCGGGTGCACTTTGCGGCTTCCTTTTTATCTTCGAATGCAAGTCTTGCCGTGCCCAACTCCTATAATTTGAAATAGAGTAATGCTGGGGAGTAGCCACACTCAGGGCACTCTCCCTCATATGAACAGTGTCATGCACTGTTCATGACACTGTTCATGTGAGAGAGAGTGCACTGAGTATGGCTTCTCTCCCTCATTTTTTTTTTGAAATAATGTGTAGCTTCATAAAATCTAATAAGCCGAAAAGCCCTCTCTTCAAACGTGAAGTTGATTAGCAGCCCATGGTGAATTGTTCAAATGATCTCGTGAGGCCCATCTCTCATTCTCAATATCCAAATTCAATTTATTGTGCTTTTTTCCTTCTTTTCTTTGAGCTTTAATCCAATAAAACAAATCAAAAGAAATAAATAAGGAGATAAACAAACCTTCTCATTCCTTAAACACAAAAAGATAAATAAAATAAAATAAAACAAAGAAAAACTAACAATTCTGATAAGAAAAAAAAAAAATAAAATTTATGTAAAAATTATACTTATCAGTTTGCTCTGATTTTTGACAACATGATCTATTTCTGCATTATGAAAATAAGATATATTTTTATTCTGTATTCTAAATTTGGTAAATGCTCATATTTGCACACTAATATATGTTCTTTGTATACTGAGTTGTTGATAACTCACCCCTTATCTCCATAACATTTTCAAATGACTGTGATGGTTTAACTGGAGAGCAAGAGTAGTCAATTTCAGAGAGATTTGGTGATCGTAAAGAAATAAGTGCATGAGGGTACAAATTGTCATTTGAGTCTTATTTAGTAGAGTTATTGTAGTCGGTTATTCTTTTAAATTTGTCAAGTTTGGATATTTCGCCTCTTTGTGAAAATTTATAGTTTGTTATTGAGGATTTCTTGTTGGTACTTTTATGGAAGTCCATGAATATTTATGTTGATCGATTAAATTTGATATCATTATGGAGTTTCAGGAGATGTGGTTTTGTTTTTGTATTATTGGAGATGTTTTTATAGAGAAAATGAGTTAAATCTCCGAAACCTCGGGGCTGGGGCTTTACACATACAAGGTATGATTGCTGCACAAATATGGACAGAATGCTAAAAACAAGGCTATTACATATTCCTACAATCAAGCGAGATTTATAGGATCCAATCCCCATGAATGAGGAGAATAATCAAGCAGTAATGCTATCCCTTTGAATTAGTTGTATTGGGCATGATTGCAGGCTGGTCTTTTGGGGATTCCTGAATACAGAGGAAGGCGTGTCTTGTAATTCTCAACAAGCGGGCTAGATTAAGAAAGGGATTTATTATTAGTAATTTAAATACATGCATTTTTCTTTCCTTTTTCCATCGATGGTATCTTTGCTGACTATGTTGGTTTCCTTTCCCAATTTCTATCTGGCTGTTCTCTGTTGCACTGGGCACCTGAGGAAGACAGATATTAGAAACGTTATTGATTTCTCTCAAGTTTTACTTCTTTGGAAGGGGTCTATAATCTACAGAATGATTTGATATGCCTAGATAGGCCTTTCACCATTAAACAAACACATCCACATCGACCAAGTGGCTTACATCCACAACTCTTTCATGTCAATGAACAATACATGCCATGAGCCATGTCTTATTCTTGTGTTGGCTTTCAGTTGCTCTTTATCTCTCTATCTACAACTTCGGCCTCTGAATGTAGTGACTGACATTTTTTTTCTTTCGAGTGTTCTTGTCAATAAACATCTCAAAAAAGATGGATGCATGAGCACAACTCAGAAACTTCTATGGTCGCAGGTAGTGTATATATAATAGCTTATAACTTCTATTTACCTGTGGGGTGTCAACTTCAACGAATATGGAGCTCAAGCTGAACTCCCAGTCGAGGGAAAAAAAAATATGAGGTAGAGAAAAAATTGCAATCGTCAATTATGCAACCGCCGCATAATCGCTTTGAATAAAGTGAATAAAATATTAACTCTACATGAAAAAATGATTTTTTTAATAGTAGATTTTATTTTATAATTTTAAAGCGAATACGCACTTTATGATTATACGTAGAATTACAAGTATTAATTTTATATATAAGAAAGCAAGAATCAGTGGTACGTAGGGAAGAACCCTGACTATGTTGAACTAATTTGTGGCCATTCTCTAGATATAACTTGTGTTTGAGTTGGATATTACATAGCTATCCAATTTGAATGCTACCATCACGTACCATTTGTTTCAACTATCATGAACCTACAGCTCATGTTTGAAGATCCCTATCATACTAACATGCCTCAATCTTGAATAATTGGGACCATCCTATCGATCGGTAGCTAGGATATAAGAAAACGAAATGACCCAATATTGTCTACGATGTTAAGTTGTTCGTTTCCACGAAGTGATCCTCTGGGAAATTGTACTACTAAGCTATTGTTTTCATAGATGTTTGAATTCTCTTGTCCCTCACGCCCCCTCCCCCTCTTTCAGTGATTGGATCGTGCGAGGAGAAGAATTTTACATGCAATGTGGCTATTTGTAATTGGATGGTGTTGATGTTTTATTTAAGTTAATCAGTTTCGTATAAAAGAGTATATGATTCATAATGAGTTGTTTTCATTTCATATTTAAGATTAAATAAGTATAGCACATTCTAATTATTAATGTCTGCACGTCGTGTAGGTATGCGACTAGTTAATACCAAATTACCAATAATAACTGAAATAACAAATCCTATTTTTTAGCATGGATCATCTTTCATACAGTTGGGTAATTGCTCTAGAGTAAAATGTACCAAAGGAAAGTTAAATAAGCATATTTATGTCCAAACTGTAATGAAAAATAAAATATAAAAAGAGAACAATAATAATAAAAAAAAGCATTCCTTTATCATAGAAGTTCAATGACTTTTTTAGATTACCCAGAAGTTCAATAGCTAAAGAAGCTTAATAACAAGTTGTCCATTTCTGTTAGTCTTGGATTTGGACTGGGGATTGCCAGATGTTGGGCTCTAGTGGATTTATTTAAGTCTGTTGTAAACCCTTCGTAAAGAAATTATGTAACACCCGGCTCCAGCGACACATTTTTTAAAAAAAAAAAAAATATTTTATTTAATTAATTATTTATTTAAGTAAAAACTCATTTTTGATATTCAAAGATTTATTTTAAAATTGACCACGAGTGTAAAATTGTTATATTAGTAAATTTTGTCTTTTCTCGTTCGATTTGATGATTATTAAAAATCTTTTTATGGGTCGAGAAATTATTTTTAGACAAATTGATTTTTATTATTATTATTATTATTTTACTTATTCGTGTGTGTATTTATATATATATATATATATGAATTTAAAGATTTTGTTGC
This sequence comes from Platycarya longipes, assembly GCA_036559045.1. Taxonomy (NCBI): domain Eukaryota; kingdom Viridiplantae; phylum Streptophyta; class Magnoliopsida; order Fagales; family Juglandaceae; genus Platycarya; species Platycarya longipes. Next base: position 19,859,925 of record CM071798.1, read on the forward strand.
TATAAATAAGCATGTTTCCACGTCCTGCATGCATCCCACGGATATCACGGCAACAACGTATAGCCTCTATTTCACGTAGCATTTCTTCTCTTCCTTTATTGTCACTAGGGTTTCTTATCATCTTATATATATACACATTGCGTGCATTTAGAAACATCACCGCCGCCACCCCTTGCGAGGTTTCTGCACCACCACGAGTAGCACCATCTCTTAGCCACCATAAACGACCGAAACCACCAAGAACCTCCCTGTGACCACCACCGAAACACCGAAACAAGCCACCGGCGTAAACCTCTGTTTCTCACACTAAAAAAAAAAAAAAAAAAACAGAGCAACAAAGCCCAAGCATGCTACATCCCTCTTCGCGTACCATCATGCATCACCGAGTAGAAACCGCCGTGTTACTCACACTTGCACCACCCCTGGATCACCATACTCAAACACTGCCCAGCCCTTCACCCCTCGATGCTAGCCCCCACGTCGACGTCGCCACCGGCACAGAGGATGCCGCCGCACATCCCACGCCATCCCGAAACCTCCTGTCACTGTTACTCAGTTGCCAACTCGTCGACGCTTCCACGGCAGCCACCGTGAACCCACTACGTTTAGACACCACCACAAGCCTTACCTCATCATTTAAAACCAGAGAACCACTCTGTTTTTACTCCTCAAAATAGAGGACATACTCTCCACCGTGAGCAACGGCTAACCACCATGATCGAGAGTCCAACACGCTGGTACCACCACTGGAAACCGAATAAAAAAGGGCCCCTGTTTTTGTCCTCCGAAACAGAGCACTCTCCACCCCTGTCATCAGCCACTGCAAACACTACAAACCGAGAACAAATCGCCGGAAACCATCCTGAAAACCCATAGCAACCGCTGTCCGTTTCCCCGGGTCTGTCGGTCTTCTTGCATTTCTCAGTCGCTAAATCGCCTTCGTGACCACCGCCCTTCCAGTCCGTGCACAACTCTTCCTCTCGGTAAGCTTCGGCCACGCTTATACTGTTTCTTCTGTAAGCTTAGCATAGGGTGTGTTCATCTTATCGGATTTACGTTTGTCTCCCTTGGTTTTAGCACAAACCGTGAGTTTTAAAGTTTTTTTTTTCTACTGGATTACTTGTTATTTTGAGTATGTTATTAAGTTTGTTTTTGAAAGTTAAAGGTTTTGGTGTTGGGCTTGAGCCGTGCATATCGTTTTGGCTAGTATTTCTGTTTTGCTTTTGAGCCGGTTAGCTACGTGATTTTCTGATTGCTTTTGGTAAAATGTATTGGGTTCGGTTGGGTTCATTACTATTTTGGATTCGTGTTTTTAAATTATTTTGGATGCGAGTCTTGAATTTTTACGACCATGTTCGGTTATTTTGAAGTTAAAATATTTTGAGTCGGGTTCGATTTTTTTTTTAAAAAAAATTATTTCGGGACTCGCGTTTTAAATAATTTTTGAATGGATAAGTGGCGTTGCTTTTTATTAAATGGATTGAGTTTTGATTTTCGTAAGATACTTGATTGAGCAGAAATTTGGGTTAAGTATTTTTCTAGCGAAAATTGAGGTATTGGAGAATTTTAGAGTTTTGGAGGAGTTCGGTAAATTCAATTATTAAGAGTTATACTCAAGATTCGGGGATCTGTTAATATTAAGATAAGATATTGGATTCTATATCTTAGGTTACATTTTCGAGGTTTGTGATCAATTGGAAAACTTACGAAAGTACGTGATTATCTTATAGGTGGCGATTGAGTTTGTGCACTTTTGTTGAGGATATTTTTGATAAGCTAAAAGATTCAGGTAAGCGGGGTTCATATGCTTGGTTTTATACCAAATGTAGTCTGAGGTTGATTTTCTGAAAAATTGTGCATGTTTTGTTATGAAATGAGAACTTGAGAAAAACCAACCTCAGTCAGTTATTTGCATTACTCATGAAACTTATATGAAAGAAAGAAAAATATTTCTATCATGCATTGTGTAGACATGAGCTTAGTTTTTGTCATGTGTTTCTGACAATGCGAAAAAGAGCGATATTGATTATCTGAAAATTTGTGCATTGATTTTATAGAGATACTTTGACTCTATTTTATTTACATAACAAGGATTCTGAAAATATTCTGGAACTATATGTTATTTTAGTGTGACTCTGAAAACCTTTGGCGTGGTATACTGGTTTGTATCTGACTCTATTTCTGCTTTGCTCTGCTCTGCTCTGTCTCTGCTCTGTTTGGGTTGGTACCAACTTCTCTGTCTCTGAGTGCACCCATTTTGGAAACAAAGTGGTTTATTGTGAACTTTCCTGTGTGCACACTCGGGGCTCCGAGAATGATTAAGGAAATGTTTCACCTCTGTCTCTGCCTGGTTTGGCCACTAGGATTAGCACAACCCTACCACGGGGGGTTAAACATGGTCTTTGCTCTGTAAGATGCTCTGTTTGGATATGACGATGATGCTCAGTTTTGTTATGCCAAAGTACTCTGTGTTTTATATAATTTAAAAATGATCGCTCTGTTACATTTGAAAATATGTTTTATTCTGCATATTAACTCTGATGAAATATTTTTGTTTTGCATACAGTATTTTGTAAATGCTCATGTTTGCACTCTGGTATATGTCCTTCGCTTACTGAGTTGTGGTTAAACTCACCCCTTATCTCTGAATATTTTTCAGATGAGTTTGGATATTCCAGCCAAGGATTTGATTACGAAGCATTGGGTGAGATGACTCAAGAATGGTTGATTAAGTATAGAGAATTTATATGAACATTGATAAGGTTTAGTAAGAAAATATTATTGTAGTCTAGTGACTTAGCATTTCTAGAATTGGTGATATTGAGGAAATTGATTTTCAAACCAAGTTTATATGATATTTGGAAATTTGGAGTCTATAATTATAGTGTTGAATGTGAGTATATGTGATAAGTAGTAACTCTCGGACCCCTCCGGGATCGGGGCGTTACAAATTAGAACATCTTCAAAGTTGCCATTTAGAGCATTCATTAATTAGCTTCGTCAAAGTCAGCTTCAAAATTTGATAAAAAATACATATTTTTAAAAAATTCAAAACATATCTAGCCATAACTTTACATTGAATTAGAGCATCCAAATTAACTTCATCAAAATTATATTTAAATTTAAATAAAAAGTACAAATTTTTTATTAATTCAAAATCTTCACATCCTTACTCTAATATTGAATTCATTAAAATAATAAATCTCATAATATTATATTAAAAAAATAATAGAAAAAGGATGAAAAACATTTGGGAGATTAAAAAGTATTAAACAAATGGTTTGGCATGTGAACCGTAGACCTTCAAATATAAAAGAAAATAAGATAATACTATAGCTCAAAGCTTCAAAAGGTTTGATTTGATGAATTCAATGTAGATGAATTTTGAGCAAAAATTTGAAAATTTAATATAATATTATTCTTTTAATAATAATATTTTTATTTTTTTCATATTTTACAATTACACTAATTATATATTAAGTAATAATAATATTTGTAATTCGCAAGTTTTATGCCACAACTAGAACGAATTGCATTAATTCCCACTATATTAAATGAAAAAAAAAAAAGAGTAAACATGTACATAAATGTTTCAAAATAACAATTACAACAACCAGGGGCGAACATTTTTAGTGCGAAGTGGGATCATCACAGCCACAAGGCTGGTCGCATAGCCAGATGCATACACAGGGCATTTTACAAGAAATGTGGTTTCAAGCAGGTGGATTCATTTTTATAATAAAAAATTACATTTGATGACAAACAGTACATCTTCAAATCTCAAACTTTTACATTTTGATAAAGTCAATGTAGATAATTTTATCTACATTTCTTCAAATTTTGAAGATGACTTAGCTTTTGATAAATCCAACATCAATACTCTAATTAAGATATCGGAGCTCTAAAGTTTTCATTCTTGAAAAAGGGTGAAAGACTTTCAATCCGAATTGAAAAAACCAATTAGACTGAACCGAAAATCACGTTGATCACCCTCTATTTATGGTTTATCAGAAATTCAATTTACGGTTTGGTCCTGATGTGTGCTTTTTTGGATCAAACAGAACAGGACAAAATTCTTACATATAGATTTGTTTAAATAACTTTTACATATAATGTATTATATTAAATAATAGTTGTATAAGTTAAGTACGTAATTTTAATCTAATCTATCACCATTGACTATAAAAAATATAAAATAATATATGCTGTCAATTAACTAATATATCATATGATAATGGGAGACGTTAGGGGTCGGTTCGATCGACCTTCTTCAAAAATAGCCGGGGGCGTAAGTGGGTTCCGTGGGCAACACCGCTGGTGTCATTAGGACCGGTGGCTTCCGATGACCTCACCCCTGCGATGGCGACCCCCAGTGTGCCCGCTTCAGGCTTAAACCCGAAATGGGTCCACGGGTCCTGATGGCATGGGCGGTGTCGCCCACGGTGGCTAATGGCGGTGGTCTATTTTGACCCGATTCGGGTTTAAACCTGCCGCCGACATACTAGAGGTCGCCGGGGGTCGCCGTCGCAAGAGTGAGGTCATCGGAGGCTGCGGGTCTCGATGGCATAGGCGGGGTCACCCATGGTGGCCAGCAGCGGCTCCGTCTGGACTGAGACCGAATATCTCTTATTTATCATATAAAATCATCTCTATTTTATTTTTATATTGTGTTTTTATTATATTTTCATTATTTTATTTTCTTATTATATTTTTTACAATTTTTTTAATTTTTTTTAATTGTGGGCTGTTATGTAAAGGGATCGGATGGACTGATACGCAGGTTTTCCCTATGATAATATATGTCATCATATACGTGCTCCACACACACCATCCAAAGTTGACACGTAAAGCTCATTGTGCCACTGCAAGGGGCACTTCTCTGCCACCACGTGTAGCCTTTTGGGTCTAGCACCACCAATAATTACCTCAAATGTGATCGAATGTGATACTCCTATGGTGGCTCATAGATCTTACGCACCATTACAATCTCGTATTTTCTAATTTTTGTTTCCTCAAAAATTGAAAATGCAGATCTATATTTTTCCAAATACAATTTTTTTTTTCATCATGTATTTTTAATTTCTATATTATGTCTTTAATTTTAGAATAAATAGAAAACAAAAACACAGTTTCTTGGACCATTGTCCATAGAGTGTGTTTTATACTCTATTTTAGATGGAGTGGGGGGGTTTGTTTTTAATTCTATCTTGGATAGAGTTATGTTGTCTCTCAAACGGTGGTCTATAGAGTTTTGTAGCATGGATTAGACCATGTCAATTACCGTTGTGTATTGGGATGTTATTAATGTTGGAGTTGACTTGCAATATATGTTTTAAGCGCAGTTGTAATATCCGTTATTAATCAATGCAAATGCAGCATGCTTTTATTAAAAAAACAAAATAGTTAGGCAGTTTTTTTTAATATATCTAAATTGCAAATAAGCATGAACGATTTATGGATAATGAAATTATTTAATATTCATTAATCATTTATAAAATGTTAAAATATTAATATAGGTCATTATGTGTAACACTTCGCTCCAGCGCCATACTTTCTTCTAAAAAATTTAAGAATATTTTGCTCTGCATATTGTCTTTTAGAAAATGCTCATGTTTGCACTCTTGTATATGTCCTCTGCTTACTGAGTTGTGGTTAAACTCACCCCTTATCTCTGAATATTTTTTAGATGAGTTTGGATATTTCAGCCAAGGATTGGATTACGAAGCATTGTGTGAGATGACTCAAGAATGGTTGATTAAGTATAGAGAATTTATATGAACATTGATAAGGTTTAGTAAGAAAATATTATTGTAGTCTGGTGACTTAGCATTTCTGGAATTGGTGATATTGAGGAAAGTAATTTTCAAACAAAGTTTTATATGATATTTGGAAATTTGGAGTCTATAATTATAGTGTTGAATGTGAGTATATATGATAGGTAGTAACTCTCGGACCCCTCCGGGACCGGGGCGTTACAGATGGTATCAGAGCAAAAGGTTTTAGGGTTCTGCAGACTTTATGCGGTGAGATTTTAGGAATTTGAGATTTTAAATTCAATTGGTGGATTGTGTTGGCATGCGTTGGATATGATTCAAGGTTTAGATTTTAAAGTTTTCATAGGTTTGAAAGAAAGCCAAATTTGAGATTCTGCATAGTATATGAGAAGTTTGATGAGACTTGAGGTTTTAAAATTCTATAGGCCCAAGATATAATTTTTAATAAGATGTAAGGTTGTCATTTTTACATATTCGTGGAAGGTGGAATACGAAATTTGAGGTTTGAGATTCTACAGAGTTTATGAATTGGAGTATAGAAATTTGAGGTTTAGATTTTGAAATTATCATGGGACTGACCAAAAGCTAGATTAGAGGTTCTGTAGACTATAATATATGAGATGTTGGAATATAGGATGATCTTAGGAAATCATTTTCAGATTTGATGTTATAGCGAAAGGGACTATAAGAAATAATATAGTTGGATATATGTGAGTTTTAGGTGATAACATTCTGATTAGAAGGTTAAGAATTTGCAGACTGGAAGGATGAGTCTTGTGGATATCTAAGGTTGAAAATCTGTAGAATATAATATTGAGGTGTCCGATATTGATGCGTTTAGGAAGTAAATTTAAATTTGAGGTATTGAAATTTGAAGACTAAGAGATGATTATGTGGGTATTTAAAGTTTGAGGTTCTCTTGACCGTAAAATGTGAGGTTTAAATATCTGTGAGTGTTAGTAATAAATTTTGGATTCAATGTTTAGAAACTTGCAGATATCAAGAAATGATTATGTTATTATTTAAAGTTATAGAAATCAGAAACGCTGATACGTGATTTTGAACAAGTTCAAGATTTTTGATTTTATGGATTTTTAATTCATACATTTGATTGAATCTTGATTTATGGTTTATGCAGGTCTTAAGTACAAGTTATCTTTAGACTTCAATTTTTTTTATATATTTATATAGTTTTGCCTGTTTTCATTATTCTATTTGAGATTCAAACCATTCCATAGTCACTTGGCGAAGCACAGTATGCTGCCTAGTTGCAACTTCAATTTATTATATCAGTTCTCTCACCGAGCAGATGCTTGCAACAAAAAAAAAAAAAAATGGCAGTATGAATGTCGTGATTAGCTGTGTGTGGTCCTCGGACTGAAACATAAATGTATTTTTAGTGGTTATTAATTACACTTGAGAATGGATGAGGGTATCTCAAAGTAGAAGTGAGGGTGCCTGGTTTTGATAGATAAGAAATGATTTATATGATCAAAGCGTGGTAAAAGTTATCCTGGTAGGAGCTAAAATGGGTTAGAATAGGCGTTGTGGTATTTATAGATTATAGTTTTGTGAAGTCATTAGTGTGTAATGGAAGCGTGACATTTTTAAGACTATGGTTTGAGAATGCAGTTGAGGAGGATTGGAAAATGAGTTGCTATGTGAGATCATGTAGGTTTTAAATATCATAGCTGTAGATTTTAAGTTTGGGGACTTATAAGAATAAGAAAATATTTAGGAGTCTCGAGCTACGTTGGTTTTTCTTCTTAAATCGAGTGTGAGATTATGGATTCCAAACTAGAAAAGTTTATCTTACTATCCATATGAGATTAATAGTTCTATGTATCATTTCAGATAAAGTCAGGATAAGAAGATGAGTAAAAAAAAAAAAAAAAATTAGTAGGCACTTGATCGAACCATTGTGAAAGTTTATCTATTGAATGTGGATTGCACACCTAGGTGCATGATGATCGAGACGATGTGCGTGGATCTTACAACTGGACGTGTATGTCTAAAGGGAATTATTTTTAGGCTTGTAAGTCCATTCATGATGAGGTTGATATTTTATACTCAAACTGAATTCCAAAGTGGATGAGATTGACTTTAGGTGTGTGAATGTATATGCCAAGAGGATTAAGAAATGATTATATGGAGATTTAAGGTTTAGATTTTAGGTGACTTACTGGAATGAATTTTGGTTAGGACCTCGATATTTAGACTTGTAATGTTGATGTATTAAAGAACTTATTAGGCTTGTAAATCAAATGTGGAGGTTGGTTCTTTTCAAATGTACTTGATTGAGATACAGTGTGGTTAGCATTATAAAGTATCAGAGTGGCGCAGCGGAAGCGTGGTTTTGGTGATATGATAGTTTGAGAGTTTATTCTTCTACTTGTATGAGTTCTTGGATTATACCGAGAATTTGAAGTTATTTTTTTAGTTTGACACTAAGATCAAAGTTTGGAGTTGGTATAAAATGGTTGTGACAAATAAATTTTAGGTTTTACTTGTAGTGCTAACAAATTTCGAGGACGAAATTTTTTAAGGGGAAGAGAATGTAACACTCCGCTCCAGCGCCATACTTTCTTCTAAAAAATTTGGTTTTATATGCATCTATAGTCCATTTGAGATTTTCAAATATTTAGATTTTGGGGCTGAGTTTATTTAGTTATTTTCTTCTATATATATATTTTTTAAAACGGATTCTAGAGTTCCTTTTCCTTTAAAATTCTTTAATATCCAATTTGTTTTTGTTTTCTTTTTATATTTAAAGATATCGATATCATGTGTTTAAAATTCTATTCCGATTCGCATCTCACGTAGGATTTCTCTCGATTTTCTTTCTTAGTGTATTTTTCACATCCATGACTTGCACGTTCCTATCTTCCGTTCTTCACGGCAATAGTTTTGTGCTTAATAGATATTTATTTACATTTCTTTTAGTTTATTTTTCCTGATTATTGTTCTGATTTTCTATTAATAGATATAACTCCTAAACCCACGCCATACACACCTGCCATCTAGTAACTTCTTCATCTATTTTCGGTGCAGTTAGAAGTTTCCTTTCAAACTGCAATTTCTTTCACCGTCCGTATCCTCCGGCATGCACGTTTTCCACTAGGGCTCACCACGACACCTATATAGGTTTACACATTAATTTCGCAGGACACACATTCAGACCTTTGCACGGGTGCTTTGTTCGTCACTTTCGCAGGTTTTAGCACAGCCCTCAAACCCATGCATACGTCTCTCCATCCCTCATCTCTCTATGGTTTCCTTTTGGCCTTTCAATCACTTTTTTTTTTTATGCATATGTACACGGTTACATATTTTTCATCAAGAATCCTCAAGCCGCAAACCTCCATTGATGTCGCCCTCCACTGCGCGGCGTTAACTTGTTTTTAAACTAAGATTGCGTTTTTATTTTAGCCACCCCTGTCGTTGCCTCCACCAGTAGGTTGTCCTCATCACCACATAAGGCCAATCCAAGAACCTCAACAGCCACTTTAATACACCACACTCGGCTAACAGGCCACCTGCCGCTACCTAGAAATCCCCTGTTTTTGATTCCCGAAACAGAGCATTCATCAATGTGCTGCCCCACATTACGCCCATATCAACCGAGAGCCATACACCCACCGGAAACCACCCATGGCAACCCAGAAAATGCCGACCGTGCTCCAGGTCCGTCAGTTTCCTCACGGTAAGCCACCTTTCCATTTCTCTTTCCCTCGAATTCTCTCATCACTCTGTCTCTCTCTCTCAGTGTTTTCGTACTGTTGAACGTCTCCGACCACCGCTCGCCTCTCTGCTTTGAACGTTATCTCCTTCTTTCGGTGAGTCTCCATTACTCAGTCTAGTTCTCTCTCATTGAGTGTAAGCTTTACATCTTTGTTTCGTATTTTACTGACAGTTTCAAAGGTTTGTTTTATAATCTAGCCGTTTTGCCCATGTTTTTAAAATAAGCATGGAGTTTTAAAGTTTTATTTAGCGAGTCTATTTCTTATTGGTTTACTGTTTATTTTTAAATATGTTACGATGAGCTATTTTGAGGTTAAATACTTTAGGTTGGTTTCACGTTTTATTTTATTTTAGCTACCAGTGTTAAATTATTTCAAATTGGCCTTTAAACTATTTCAAATTTGAGTTATAAATTATTTTGAATCGGATACTGGGCGTTACATTATCTTTAGTAGGTTAAATTTTGATTTCTGTTTTAAAAAGAGACTTAGATTTGAGTTGGAAATTGAGTTAAGTATTTATTAAGTAAAAGTCGAGGTTTTAAAGATTTTCTAATATTTTTAGATTTTGAAAGAATTTACTAGTTTCTAAGCATTTTGGAGAGAGTCGATACTCAAGTTTTGGAGGATTTTTAGATGTTAAGAGAAATATTAGATTTTATGTCTCAGGTTCTATTTTCGAGATTTGTGATTATTTAGAAATTTATGAGTTACTTGATTATTTTATAGGTGTCGATTATTTTTGTTCAGTGTTATTTGGAGAAATTTTGGAAAAGCTAAGAAGTCCAGGTAAGCGGGGTTCCTATGCTTGACTTTACACCAACTCTGAGACCGAGGTTGACTTTCTGAAAATTTTGCATGTTTTTGTTATAAATGAGAACTTGAGAAAAACCAACTTCAGTCATTTATTTGCATTACTCATGAAACTTATATGAAAGAAAGAAAAATATTTCTATCATGCATTGTGTAGACATGAGTTTAGCTTTTGTCATGTGTTTCTGAAAATGCGAAAAAGAGCGATATTGATTATCTGAAAAATTGTGCATTGATTTTATAGAGATACTTTGACTCTGTTTTATTTACATAACAAGGATTCTAAAAATATTCCGGAACTATATGTTATTTTAATGTGACTCTGAAAACCTTTGGCATGGTATACTGGTTTGTATCTGACTCTATTTCTGCTTTGCTCTGCTCTGCTCTGTCTCTGCTCTGTTTGGGTTGGTACCAACTTCTCTGTCTCTGAGTGCACCCATTTTGGAAATAAAGTGGTTTATTGTGGACTTTCCTGTGTGCACACTCGGGGCTCCGAGAATGATTAAGGGAATGTTTCACCTCTGTCTCTGCCTGGTTTGGCCACCGGGATTAGCACAACTCTACTAAGGGGGTTAAACATGGTCTCTGCTCTGTAAGATGCTCTGTTTTGATATGATGATGATGCTTAGTTTTGTTATGCCAAAGTACTCTGTAATTTATATAATTTAAAAATTGTCGCTATGTTACGTTTAGAAAAAAAATGTGTTTTGTTTCTGCATATTAAAAAATTTAAGAATATTTTGCTCTGCATATTGTATTTTAGAAAATGCTCATGTTTGCACTCTTGTATATGTCCTCTGCTTACTGAGTTGTGGTTAAACTCACCCCTTATCTCTGAATATTTTTCAGATGAGTTTGGATATTTCAGCCAAGGATTGGATTACGAAGCATTGTGTGAGATGACTCAAGAATGGTTGATTAAGTATAGAGAATTTATATGAACATTGATAAGGTTTAGTAAGAAAATATTATTGTAGTCTGGTGACTTAGCATTTTTGGAATTGGTGATATTGAGGAAAGTGATTTTCAAACCAAGTTTTATATGATATTTGGAAATTTGGAGTCTATAATTATAGTGTTGAATGTGAGTATATGTGATAGGTAGTAACTCTCGGACCCCTCCGGGACCGGGGCGTTACATGATGAATACTAATGTACTAAGTTAGTAACTATTAATATCATAAATATAAATATAATTAATTATTTTCTTAATAAGTTAGTTATATAATCTATATTAAAGAGGTCACTTAATTTAATTTTTTTTTAATTTAATTAATTTTTGGTATTAATTTATCTGTTGAAACAAGGAAAGAAGAAAAAGATATTTACCGATCGGACCAGCTAAGGGTCTGGTCTAGTCTATAGCTGTTGATTTGTTGATTAATTTATCGGATGACTATATTAATTTTTTTTAAACGTCGTTGTTTGGGAGATCAGTGACTTGTAGTTTTTGTTGGTGATGTAATTTTAAATTCTGGTATTATAGCATTTCTTCTTGTCCTTTTTCTTTTTACCGTTGTGAGTTAACTGCATATTATTATACTTGCACACACTTGCTTCCACGTTACGTTAGGGGTGTGTGACCGGAGTGGCAAAGATTCCAGCATCTCGATTGCTACTAAAACTCAAGTGGAGTCAAAGGCGCCAGGTAAATAATGGGGAATTGCTCCACTATTGTCGGGATCGTTCTAATTGGCAAAGTTGTTTGTAAAGAAACTCCCATTTTGAAATAAAGTTACCGCGAGTAGAGATTTGTTGCTCAAATATTTCTGATAATTTGAATATATATATATACATATATATAAATAATTTGAATATTTCTGATAATTTGAATATATATATATACATATATATATATATATATATATATAGTACGTGGACCAACAAGGTATGTAGTGCTGAAATTCATATTGCTCTTGAGTACTAATATTCAGAATATATACCGTGAGCTACATATTGTCTATTGTTTAGAAATCTTTTAAAATATTCCAGACATAAAATTATTAAAAAATCATGTTGTAGCCGTAAGAGCTTGAGTGTAGTCCTTAATAATTAGATAATAATAAGGTTGTTGATTATATGCCATTGGTGACAGCCTGCAGGAGTAATATACAAGGCATTAACTTTGTCACGTCTATTTTGTCAAACCTATCAGGATTACTACTTCAACATCCTTGATTTTTAGACCCTTCGTCAATGCATAGGACATGCCCCATTAATTACAAGTCATGGTTGATTTTCATTAGAATATCTACATTTTTTACCCCATTAAATGGTGCACGGCAATCTTAAAGTTGAGATAGCTCAGTCTTGATAGTTGAAAAACTGCATGTTCCCACGTGTTAGCGAGTCTATTGTCCGGAAGTTACGCAGTGATGGATGGATTGAAACTTTGATTTTTACTCTCATCAGCTTACAAATTACTCATTGAAAAATGATACATACACAATATCATATACAATATTTATACATCTTATAAAAATTAAAATATATTTATAAATTACCTTATAAAATTAATCACTGTACATAAATATTCTTATTTTTTTTAAGTACTGTACTGTAAAATGTTGTGTATAGTGTTTTATGTATATCATGTCTCTAGTAGACGCTGGAACCTGTTCATAGACTACTCTCTCATCCCATTCATTTCATTAAAACTTCGTTTGGGAGTGTGAGGAGCGATAAACATAATAAATATCGAAATGAATCCCACTTGTAACTTGCATTGTTTTTTTATATATAAAGTAACTTATATTCTTTGGTTGCAATAGTATTGCATGCATGCTGATATATTATCAAAAGAAAATTATGTATATTTGAAATTCCATCTTAATAGTGATTTTCTTTTCAACATATCTTAATAGGGATTATTAATTGCATAGGATATTTGAAGTTTGATCTCAGTATAGTATAATTTATTAATTTTAGAAAAGAAATCTTAGGAAAGGCACATTAATGATGATTTTATTTTTATTTTTTGCTCAGTATATTAATAATAATGTTACAAAATATTCATCTCCATTCATTTGTTTTAGCTATCTATATTAATAGTAAGAAAAAAAGCCAAATACATTGTCTGGTCACATATTTCGGACAATGTAATATATAACATCCTTATTTCATGTTTTTATTTGAATTTAGATAATTGTCTCAAGTACAAGAAAGAATGACATAGTATTAAATAGTATATTCAGAGAAAAAAATCCAAAAAAGGAAAAAAGATGTGTCTTTTGCATATGAGACAATCTTAATTGGTCCCAATCTATTGCATAGGAGAGAAATATTTTAAATTAATTACTTACTAATTTGTGTCCAACATGTGCGAAGAAAAAGAAAAAAATTTGATAAACAAATAAACTTATTTGTACAAAGTGGTAAGAATATGACAACTAAGAATATGAGAGACCGTTTCCACAGTATTTTGCTACCTACAATTTCTTTAAATATCAGTGATCTCGTTCTCTTCCTTTGAGTGCAACACAAATTCCAGTACTACCTCATTCCCCGTAGACTACTGATCATGATGGCCGACCAAACTACTTGTTTCCTCATCCTTCCTTATCTGGCACTGCTTCTCATGTCTAGTTTAAGTTTTGATGCAAAAACTCTCAATATTACCACTGACCAGTCTGCTCTTCTTGCCTTGAAAGCTCATATTTCTTATGACCCTGACCATATTTTGACAACAAATTGGTCCTCCACTACTTCAGTCTGCAATTGGGTTGGTGTCACTTGTGGTTCCAGACATCATCGTGTTATAGCCTTGAACCTTTCTAACAATGGTCTTGTAGGAACCATTTCTCCGCATGTAGGAAACCTTTCATTCCTTGTCAACGTAAGCATCTGTAACAATAGTTTTTATGGCTCAATACCAAACGAATTGTCTCATCTTTTTCGCTTGGAATTGTTGCACTTTGGATACAATGAATTCAGTGGAGAAATCCCTTCATGGATAGGATTGCTAGCCAAACTTCAATTTTTAATTCTTGTATCCAACAATTTCGAAGGTACTATCCCATCATCTCTATTTAACAGTACATCTTCATTGCAACTAATTGTACTAGAAGATAATCAGCTTTGGGGCTCCATCCCATCCTCTATCATCAAGATTATGTCTACCTTGAAAGGAATTTATCTTGCAGAAAACAAGTTTTCAGGTCCAATGCCGTCCATTTTATTCAACATGTCTTCACTGCAATATATTGATATTAGCAAAAATACGCTATCTGGTACACTACCACCTGAAGTAAGAAACTTAACCATGCTTACAGTTTTAGCCCTTGCCCATAACAACTTCGAAGGTAAATACATATTTAGTCTTGATTCGTAGGTTATGCTATTAATTATCAGTAAGTAAATTTCAATATTTGTTTCTAAAGTGTAATTACATGTTTTACAGGTAGTCTTCCATCCTCTATGTTCAAGTGCAAACGGCTGCAAGTTTTATTCTTGTGGTCTAATAATTTTACCGGAAAACTATCACCTGAAGTAGGAAACTTAACCAAACTCACACAGTTAACGCTTGGCGAAAACAACTTGGAAGGTACGTACATGATGTCTTGTATTAGTTGATTATAATAAAGATGCCACTGTGTCACCATTGATTTAGTATAAATATTCATGTTCTCTATATATGATCTTCCCTAATTAGGTACTTCCAAATGAAAGCAATAAAATTATTAGGTAATGATCCCATGGTGGAACGTGTAATTTTTCCTAAAATTTGTCAAGTTTGCCGCTGAAAATAGAGAAGTTAACAATGCTAGCTTATAGTATTATACGCACCTTGCATGGGCTACAACTAATTAAGTACTTTTAGTGTAATGTAACGTTAGTCTTGTTTTGGTCAACTTTGTTAATATACATCACCATTGATTAGTATATACATATGGAAGTTGCGATCTGTTTTTTTTTTCTTTTTTAGATATTGGAATTTATAATTTTAAATAAATAAACTTGATGCTTTTTTTTTTTTTTTTTGTGAAAAGATGACTAAAGCAACGCGTAGAATATTACGAAGGATTCTCATGACGTTAAAACTTAAAGCAACGCGTAGAAAAACAATGTGATTATGTACAAATGGCACCCAGTAGAGTCAAGAGTGCATGTGGCTCGACCAATTATAAATGTTGCATGCCTTATCAACCTCCATGGAATATATTCCAAGTCTTGATTGTTCTCTGACAACTAATTATTGGTTGTATGTTTCATTTGTTATAAACACTTTTATTACTTGATTTATTGTGACAGGTGCAATACCAAGTGAAATTGGTAATTTGCAGAACTTAAAGTATTTCGATTTGGGAAGTAACAATTTTGTTGGCACAATGCCATCTGAGATCTTCAATGTGTCAACATTACAAGTAATCAATTTACAAGGAAATCACCTCTCAGGCACTCTTCCACCAGATATGGGTCTATTCCTCCCAAATCTCAGTTGGATTTCTCTTGCGGGGAATGAACTTAGTGGAACGATTCCAGCCTGTATTTGTAATGCTTCACGACTAAATATAGTCGACTTGTCAGGTAACTCATTATCGGGCTTGATTCCAAAAACACTTGGTAATTTAAGGCTCCTTCAGCGGCTTCAGCTTGTACTCAATAATTTGACTATTCATGAATCTTCAGAATTGAGTATTTTTTCATATTTTTCAAACAACCCATATCTCAAAATGTTGCATCTGGCTATGAATCCACTGAATGGAGTCCTTCCTAATTCCATTGGAAATTTCTCAACCTTTCTTGAAAGACTTGATCTCACTGGCTGCAATATTAAGGGCAACATTCCCTTAGATATTGGCAATTTAAGTAGATTGACATATATGTCCCTGGCCGCCAATGATTTAACTGGACCTATTCCAAGTTCACTAGGAAGATTAAGAATGCTCGAACAATTATTCATTCCTGGTAATAGACTGAAAGGTCTAATCCCATCCGAAATTTGTCACTCAGGGAGATTGGGAAATTTATGCTTGGCTGGCAACAAGCTTTCTGGGCAGATTCCCGAAAGCATAAATAATATGACTTCATTAAGATTTCTCAACCTAGCCTTCAACCAATTAACTTCAAAGATTCCTTTGAGCTTGTGGAGGCTAACAGATCTCTTGGCGGTTGACTTGTCATCTAATTCCCTAAGTGGCTCTCTTTCATTAAATATTGGAAATATGATGGTCCTGACAATATTGAATTTATCAAGAAATCAACTATCAGGTCATATCCCTGAAACAATTGGTGAGCTCAAATTTCTTATCAATCTCTCCTTGGCAATTAATCAACTAGAGGGCTCCATTCCTGTATCTTTTGGTGGACTAGTAAACTTGGAGTTGTTAGATCTTGCTGGTAACAACTTATCCGGAGAGATACCCAAGTCCTTAGAACTGCTACGGTACCTCAAATATCTAAATGTCTCCTACAATAAATTACAAGGAGAAATTCCAACACGAGGACCATTTGTTAACTTCTCAACTGAATCATTCATGTCAAATGATGCGCTTTGTGGTGTGATTAGATTGAATGTTCCTCCATGCAAAAAAGCTTCTCTTGGACTAAGAAAGGCAATGGTGTGTATACTAAAATATGTACTACCTATATTGGGGTTAATGATACTTGTAGTATTTGTTGTACTAGTCTCAAGAAAACTCCATAGGAAGAAGAATTCAAAACTTTCCAACAACAAAGACTCAATGCCTTTATCAACATGGAGAAGAGTTTCCCATCAGCAACTTTTAGAAGCAACAGAAGGGTTTAGTGTAAACAATTTACTTGGACAAGGGTGTTTCGGCACAGTTTATAAAGGTACACTTTTAGATGGTACATACGTTGCAGTAAAAGTTCTAAACTTGGAATTAGAAGGTGCATTCAAAAGTTTTGACATAGAATGTGAGATATTACGACAGGTTTGTCATCGAAATGTTGTCAAAATCATTACCGTTTGTAGTAACATTGACTTCAAAGCACTTGTTTTGGAATACATGCCAAAAGGTAACCTAGAGATGTGGTTGTATTCTAACACCCATTGCTTGAGTATGCCACAAAGGCTAAATATGATGATTGATGTGGCATCGGCACTTGAATACCTTCATCATGGTTATTCAACAACTATCGTTCATTGCGATTTGAAGCCGAGCAATGTCTTATTAGATGAAAATATGGTTGGACATGTTGCTGATTTTGGCATCACCAAGCTCCTAAGTGATGGAACTTCTCTCACGCAAACAATGACCATGGCTACAATTGGATATATGGCACCAGGTGATGTAAAGTACCATTTTTATCATTCCAGTCTTGCATAAATACATAAATGTTCTGCTTTGGTAACATAAAGACCTTTGTACTTAATTTATTTGGATTATCATATGTGAAATGATTTGTTTTGACGTGTGTAGAGTATGGATCTGAAGGAATTGTTTCTACAAGAGGTGATGTGTATAGTTATGGAATATTACTGATGGAAACTTTTACAAGAAAGAAGCCTATTGATGATATGTTTACTGGCGAAATGAGCTTAAAGCGTTTAGTTGAAGAGTCATTCTCGCTTTCGGTGCTTGAAGTTATTGATGCCAATTTGTTGAGCCATGGAAATGACTCTGCTGCTATGGAGACCTGCTTATCAGAAATTATGGGCTTGGCTTTGCATTGTTGTGCAAATTTGCCTGAACAGAGGGTCGATATAAAAGATGTTTTAGCTAGACTTATCAAGATCAAAATAAAGTATCTACATGATCATGGAGTAGGATAATTTGAGTATCAAGTTTCTTTATAGCTGTGGCCGCAGTCAGGCCTAGTCAAGTAGAGCTTATTACCAAGCTGCAGTTTAGTCTACAGTTGGTATGCAATTTATCTACAACACTTTCGAACTTATTCATGAACTGTTTGATTTGTTATCATTTTCTTAAATGTATAAGATTCATTAAAAAAATCTTATGCATTTTCAGGAATTCATATAAGTAATACTTAATTCTGTCAAGGTTATATGAATTAATTTGGCAAATACGTAAACTATATATAAATGTTAATATTGACTCAAACGATTACTTAATGAGTATAATGATTCATAACATTCATATCGACTCAAATGACACTCATCGTATCATTGTGCTAAGAACATGATTCTCTCTTATGTTTTTAAATACTTTCGAATGCATCGCATTAAGTTTAATAAGATATACAAAATAATAAATTTGAAGTAGTACGAGTTCATACAAGTCATAACGAGTTTAGATACGAGTTTGACTTGTATAATATGTCTAGCCTAGATTTTTGTTAGAACTTATGGTTTTCTTAAAACAACAAAACTCGAGACAAGTTCATGAGCTGAGCTTGCAAAACTCGGTTCATTTACAAGATTATTTACAAATCTTGGGATTCCTCTCAAGAGACTTGTTTGATCCATTACCTTGTTACAATACAAACAAATAGAAGTCTGAAAATATTAGAGCAAAAAAATAGATTTTTCTACGCTCCCACCATTGTAGGAGAGAAGCAAGATGTTGAAGTCGGGAATCTCGGTAATTCTGGTTTTCGCAACTTGGGCAAGTCTCCATACTAGATTTTGCACTCGATCTCTTCGTGAATGTAGCATCCCACTCCGGCGCCACTCCCATTTGAATGCATTTATAATCCATTTGAACATTTTGAATTTTTAGATTTCGGATTGAGTTTATTCAGTTTTTATTTTTTACAGATTACTCCAACTCCCACTCCCATGCACGTTTCCAAATCCCACGCCACTACTTTCACGGCAACAGTTTGCACATTCAGTTATTTCCTCTTTCATCTCTACCATTTTATTTTTTTGGTTTGACATTCATCTATTTATACCTCCTGTTAGCCGCACTCTCACGCATTTATCTACAATCCTCAACCTAGACTAGGCTACCGCCGCACCACCTTCAAGTAGCCACCGGGTGAGTCTGCCCATCTCCGTGCATTTCAGCCCCATCGTTGCACCTCCGTTACCAGCCACTGGATCTCTCCCCGCCACATGAAGTCTCAGTCACCCCAAGCGGTGTCCACTCATCAGGCGATACCCCACCGAGGTGACTCTGTTTTTGGCTCCCCGAAACAGAGCATCAACAGCCTAGTACCATGTCATTCGGAGCCACCTGCCAGTGGCAGCCCCTCCATGTCGCCGTCCTAACACCTTCACAGAACCACTACTATCCATCACCGAAATTCGGAGCCTCTGTTTTTGGCAACCGGAAACAGAGTAGTCCCATGCTCCTGCCTCCGTTCACACTTCACCTCAGCCATATACCTCACGCCGGAACAAGCAGAAAACACTCAGATGCAACCGAATGTGCCACCCTTTTCCGCCGTATCCCTTACGTACTCCATGATCGAGATAGCCTCTTGCCACCAAGCACGGTCGCGACTCCTTCATCTCACGCTGGGCACGATTCATTTGCCACATGGTCTTGAACTAGAAGCTAAGCTTTCGAATCCCAGTTTTCCTTTTTCATGTTTCTGCCATGCACCTTATATCGGTTTTTACTAAAACACCCAATTTTAAGTTGGTGTTTACATTAAGTATGATTCGGTTTGGCTCAAAAGTCTAATCCTTTTTACGTATAACCTATAAAGAAAATAGAGTTTTGAACTATATTATTATAGCTTTAATATATTGTTTTAAAAACATAAATTTCTTAATCAACAATAAGGATAAAACCTTATTTTTGAACCTCTCTAAAAAGAAAGCGACTGAGTCTTTTCTTTCCAACCTTAATAAATTTTGTGGTGGTTATGTTAAATTATAATTTATGGAGCTGAATATATATGTTTTTTAGGTTGTCCTCGGGCTTTAAGTATTTTAGAGTTTTGGAGGATTTTGATAAATTCAATTATTAAGGGTTATATTCAAGTTTCGGGGACTCTTAATGTAAGATAAGATATTGACTTCTATACCTCAGGTTACATTTGCGAGGTTGGTGATCAATTGGAAAATTTCTGAAAGTACGCGATTATCTTATAGGTGGTGATTGAGGTTGTGCAACTTTGTTGAGGATATTTTTGAAAAGCTAAAAGATTCAGGTAAGCGGGGTTCCTATGCTTGACTTTGTACCAAATATAGACTGAGGTTGACTTTTTGAAAATTTATGCATGTTTTGTTATGAAATGAGAACTTGAGAAAAACCAACCTCAGTCATTTCTTTGCATTACTCATAAAGCTTATATGAAATAAAGAAAAATATTTCTATCATGCATTGTGCATACATGAGCTTAGTTTTGTCATGTTGTTTCTGAAATGTGATAGAGCGATATTAAGGATCTGAAAATTTGTGCATTAATTTTATAAAGATGATCTAACTCTTTTTTTTGTTTATATAAGAATGTTTCTGAAAATAATTTGGAACTATGTGTTATTTTGTTGACTCTAAAAATCTTTGGCATGGTATACTGGTTTCTATCTGACTCTGTCTTTGCTCTGCTCTGCTCTGCTCTGTCTCTGCTCTGTTTGGGTTGGTACCAACTTCTCTGTTTCTGAGTGCACCCATTTTGGAAACAAAGTGGTTTATTGTGGACTTTTCTGTGTGCACACTCGGGGCTCCGAGAACGAATAAGGGAAAGTTTCACCTCTGTCTCTGCCTGGTTTGGCCACCGGGATTAGCACAACCCTACCACGGGGGTTAAACATGGTCTTTGCTCTGTAAGATGCTCTGTTTGGATGTGACGATGATGCTCAGTTTTGTTATGCCAAAGTACTCTGTGTTTTATATGATTTAAAAATGATCGCTCTATTACATTTGAAAATATGTTTTTTTCTGCATATTAACTCTGATGAAATATTTCTGTTTTGCATACAGTATTTTGTAAATGCTCATGTTTGCACTCTGGTATATGTCCTTCGCTTACTGAGTTGTGGTTAAACTCACCCCTTATCTCTGAACATTTTTTTCAGATGAATTTGGATATTTCAGTGGAGGATCGGATTATGAAGCATTGGGTGAGATGATTTTAGGAATGATAGATTAATCATAAAGAGTTTAAATGAGTATCGACAAGATTTAGTAAGGAAGTATCATTGTATTTTTGAGACGTAGTATTTCCAGAATTTGATAATATTGAGGAAAGTGATTTTCCAACCAAGTTTTATATGATACTTGGGAATTTGGAGTCCATAATTATGGTGTTGCATGTGAGTAATTGTGATAAGTAGTAACTCTCAGACCCCTACGGGACCGGGGCGTTACAGTGAATCTAGGGTGCCTTGAGGGTTGTGGCATTTCCCATTTTAGAGTTGTATATATAGTGGTGACAAGTCTAACAGATCCTGAAATGCTCTCTTTGGGGTCGAAACCACTATTTCAATAGTAAGTATTTGAACATGATGGATATTGGTTTGTATAACAATACAAAAAAGGAAGCTTCAAGCATTCAAGTTGTTTCAAGTTTTGACCCATATCATGGTTAATAACAGATCGTGAACAATAAAGTATGATTGTTTTTCTTCAATAGAGAAATTAATATTTCACCCAAAATTATTTTAGAAAAAAAAACTGTTGAAAACACTAAGATATAATACAGCTTTTGACCTCTAGAAACTTGTTGAGGTCAAACTTTTGTGCTTAAGTAATCTAAATAACTCAAATAAAAAGCTGTTAAACTGATTGACAGAATTATAACTTTTTTCAAATCTTTCGAAAAATCTTTCCAGGTTTCAGCTACAATATTCATATATAACAGAAATACCACGTCATTACATGATGATTCAAGCATGTAGCAGAGGATAACTATAACACCCCGTACCCGTAAGGGGGTTGAATATCAACCTATTTGACTTAGACCTGTTTTCATACTGTGACACCCCGTACTCGTAAGGGGGTCCTGAATATCAACCTGTTTGACTTGGACCTGTTTTCATCTACAAATTTTATCTAAAAATATATCTGATCAAATCCACAAATAATTCTTCTAACTCCAAATTTTAGGAACAATTAAATCCTAAATATCCATAAGTTCATACATTAAATAAAATAATGTCATCACATAGGGTCCACAAACTTCCCATAAAAAATCCTACTAACACTTTAATCTAAACATGCTAAATAACGTAATAACAAAATAATAAATATCATCTTCACTTCAATCCCAAAGATGACCGCCTATCCTGGTCCCAACATATTAACCTTGGTCCTCAGGCGAGACCTCCACTTCATCTGAAATGTATATAGATAAGGGGGTGAGTTCATCCACAACTCAGTAAGCAAAACACCTATACTAGTATGTAAATCATGACCATTTTAATAAAATCCTTAAGTATGTAACGGAAAAACTTTTATTCCAAGTAAACAATTCCAAAACTTATAAACCCATTCCAAAAGCTGAGCGAACCTTTATTTTTCATAAAGTATACACAAAACTAACTTTTTTATACTCAAATCACTTTGGCAAAAATAACTGTAACATCTCATCCATTTTCAAACATATACCATGTTTAACCCCCGTGGTAGGGTTGTGCTATCCCCGGTGGCCAAACCAGACAGTATCATATTGTGAGACTTTCCCTCATTCGTTCTCAGAGCCCCGAGTGTGCACATAGGAAAGAAACACATAAAAAGGATCACTTTGTTTCCAAAGTGATTGCACTCCTATCATATTGTATCATGGAGGTACCAACCATATCACGTGAATCCATATAATCATGTCCGAAATATATTCAGAAATAAAGACAAACAGATAAATATGCCAAAGGTTTTTCCGTAAACATATCATATTAAGCCACTTGTTTTTCACTTTCTTATCCATTTCCATACAAGCCAAAAACACAACAAAACATATTATTTTACATGCACAAGATAACATCAAAATTAATGTTCGCTCTTATGCATAGTTCAGAAACATGTCAAATATTGCTCATGTCTACACATTTCATGTCAAAAGAAAAATTTCTCTATCATATAAATTTTCATGAGCGAATGCATAAAACGTATACTGAGGTTGTTTTTCACATTTTTCTTTAAAAAAACAGAACATGCACATTTTATAAAAAACCAACCTCGAACAAATTTTATTTTTATGTAAATCTAGGATAGGAGCCCCGCTTACCTGACTCCTGAAGCGCATAGTCAAAGTTTTGAGTCCGATCTCTAAAATTCTCGTCACCTATTCATAACATAAATTCCTAAATGTTAATGACTAGTTATGCAACCTTCATCTAAAATACTTATAAACTAATATTCTGATTTGAGTTTTAGCAAGTTTCATTCCATCACCCTGTCTTACTTGTAAAGCATACAGTTCACAACTTCAATCTAAACAACACACAACTCTTTATTGACTAGTAATTCACTTTCTTTCTAGCAGAGTCAGAACCAAGCTTTTCATCTATAATTTAGTGAGAACACCCAAACAGCTCGCATAGATCTCTTCCAAGAGGATCCTAAATTATCCAGCCCACCTTAACAACTTAAAAATATCCAAGCAACAATCCCGAAATACAAAACCCCCAACGTAAAAATTTCTGGACAACCATTCAAACCCCTATCACAAAGATCTAGCAAAATTAAAACATGGCCAAGGAAAAATATATCAAATTTTCATGAGTCTTTTACCTGAAGAATTGCGACTACACGAAGACAAGGGCCAACCGATTAAATTCCTGGTTCCTCAATACTTAACTTCATCCATGGAAAACACATGATATATATATATAACTCGGTGATTAAATGTTCCAAAAACCGTATCCCATAGGTATAAGAAAACGAAATAGAGAAAAATGCCTAGAAGGCTTACCAGTGAAGAATGCAAGTGAAAGGAATTAGGGGAAGTCAACGGAAGAGGACCCAAACCGGAAAATTCACCGGTATTCGAATCCGCAATACATAACTAAAAACCCAGAAATTATCGAAGCCTAAAACGGTGCAGATGAAGTTAGAGAGAACGAAAAAAATTTGTAAACATTAGAAGATGATTAGAGAGGAAAAATCTTACCGGCGTGCGTTGATGATGGCTGTTAGCAGGGGAGAAACGGCGAATAGGAGACCCAAACTGTGAGCAGGGGCTGCAAGGAGAGGGAGAGAGAGCCCGGCGATAGAAAAATCCACGACACCAAAAATACGCGAGGCGAGAGAGAGAGAAAATTCCCATTTGAAAATAATAACCGCCGAAGGCGTGGGGGGGGGGTCGGCGTGAGAAAGGGAGCAACGAAACTGGTAACCGTCGGCAGAGCA
The DNA here is from genome assembly GCA_036559045.1 of Platycarya longipes. NCBI lineage: Eukaryota > Viridiplantae > Streptophyta > Magnoliopsida > Fagales > Juglandaceae > Platycarya > Platycarya longipes. The sequence goes on from CM071798.1 coordinate 19,884,423, forward strand.
GAGGAAGGGAAAAATGAGAAAAGAAAAGAAAGAAAAGAAGAAAGAAAAGAAAGGAAAACGGGAAGAGGGCAACTGATAAGAAACGGTGTCGTCCGAGGCTAGGGTTGAAATGGTTCGGGTCGGGTCCTGGGCCTGGGCAACGGGCTTGGGCCCGGTTATTACATCCTCCCCCCCTAAAACAAATTTCCGTCCTCGGAAATTGCTACAAGTACTCATAATTCTCATTGAAGAGGTGTGGGTATTTCTCTCGCATTTCCTCCTCGAGTTCCTAGGAAGCTTCACTGCTTGTATAATTACTCCACAAAACCTTAACCATGGGGATGCTACGGTTCCGCAACCTGTGTGCTTTCTTTTCTAAGATCCGCACTGGTTCTTCAATATATGTCATGTCTTCCTGAATCTGCAGTGGCTCATAATGAATGATGTGAGTTGGATCGGGAATATACTTTCTCAGCATGGATACATGAAATACGTTATGCACTCCCGTCAAATTCGGGGGAAGTGCTAACTTATATGCCAATGGTCCAACCCGCTCAAGAATCTCAAAAGGCCCAATATATCTAGGGCTCAACTTGCCCTTACTTCCAAATCTCATAACCCCTTTCATTGGTGCTATCTTCAAGAATACTTCATTTCCCACCTCAAACTCTAGTGGACGGCGGCGGTTATCGGCATAGCTCTTTTGTCGACCCTGAGCTGCTTTAATTCTGGCTCGAATAATGTCAATCTTTTCTGTGGTCTTCTGAATGATCTCTGGCCCCAAGATTTTTCTTTCACCAACTTCATCCCAATATAATGGAGACCTACATCTTCTGCCATACAATGCTTCATACGGTGCCATCCCAATACTAGTCTGGAAACTGTTATTATAAGCAAATTCCACCAATGGTAAATGTCGTATCCAATTCCCTTTAAAGTCCATTACGCATGCCCTCAACATGTCTTCTAAAATCTGGATAGTCCTTTCTGATTGTCCATCTGTCTGAGGATGATACGCCGTACTAAAATTCAACTTAGTACCCATTGCCTCTTGCAAACTTCTCCAAAATCTAGAAGTGAAACGAGGATCTCTATCTGACACAATGGATACTGGTATCCCGTGTAACCTCACGATCTCTTGTATGTATAGCTCCGCTAGTTTCTCCAACTTATGAGAAACTTTAATGGGCACAAAACGTGCAGTCTTCGTTAAGCGATCGACGATTACCCATATTGTATCTTGTCCGTTTAAAGCCCTTGGTAAACCTGTCACAAAATCCATGGATATATGCTCCCACTTCCATTCTGGAATTTGTAATGGCTGTAACAACCCTGCTGGTCTCTGATGTTCTGCCTTCACCTGTTGACAAGTCAGGCACTGTTCTACGAACTTAGCAATTTCTCTCTTCATACCGTTCCACCAAAAAGACTCTCTCAAATCCCGATACATCTTGGTACTCCCTGGATGAACTGTGTATAAAGAGCGGTGTGTCTCCTCAAGGATTATCTTCTTTAATGTATCATCTGCAGGTACACACAATCTGTCTCTAAACCTCAGAACTCCATCTTCAGAAATGCTAAAATCAACTTTGTCCCCGTTCTTAACTTCCTCCACTAGCTTTATCAATGCTGAATCTACTTTCTGAGCTGCTTTGATTCTCTCTAACAAATCTGGTTGCACTATTAAACTAGCCACGAAAGCACTTGTATCATTGGTGATGATCTCAATACCAGCCCTTTCTAAGTCCATTAGTAACTGCTGTTGAGTAGTAAGGGATGCTACTGCTGAACTCATTGATTTCCTACTCAAGGCGTCAGCTACAACGTTCGCTTTGCCTGGGTGATAATTGATATTACAATCATAATCCTTTATTAACTCGAACCATCTTCTCTGCCTCATATTTAATTCTTTTTGGGTGAAGAAATACTTTAAGCTTTTGTGATATGTGTAGATTTCACACTTTTCCCCATATAAATAATGCCTCCAAATTTTAAGTGCAAACACAACTGCTGCTAACTCCAAATCATGTGTGGGGTAATTTTGTTCATGTGTCTTTAGTTGCTGTGAAGCATAGGCTATAACTTTCCCATGTTGCATTAATACACACCCTAAACCCAGTCTTGAAGCATCACTATATACCACAAACCCACCTCTCGTAGTGGGAACTGTTAAAACTAGGGCGGTCACTAGTCTCTGTTTCAAATTCTGAAAGCTTTCTTCACATTTTTCCGTCCACTCAAACTTCTTATTCTTCCTTGTGAGTGCGGTGAGGGGAACTGCTATCTTGGAAAAACCCTCAATGAATTGGCGATAGTATCCCGCCAATCCCAAGAAGTTTCTAACCTCATGTACATTTTTCGGTGCTGACCAGTTCACTACTGCTTCCACTTTTCCGGGGTCCATTGAAATGCCCTCCTTTGAGACAACATGCCCCAGAAATGTAACTGCATTCAGCCAAAACTCACACTTCTTTAGTTTAGCAAACAACTTTTATTCTTTAAGTGTTCCGAGTACTCGCCTCAAGTGTTCCTCATGCTCCTTCTTGCTCTTAGAATAGATTAGGATGTCGTCAATAAAGACAACCACAAATTTATCCAAGAATCCATGAAATACTCTGTTCATTAAATTCATGAATACCGCTGGGGCGTTAGTCAAACCAAAAGGCATGACCAAAAACTCACAGTGGCCATATCTGGTCCTGAAAGCAGTCTTGGACACATCTTCAGCCTTGATCTTCAATTGATGATACCCTGATCGAAGGTCAATCTTCGAGAAAACTTGCGCACCCTGTAGTTGATCAAACAAGTCTTCTATGCGAGGTAAGGGATATTTATTCTTGATGGTTACTCGGTTGAGTTCTCTATAGTCAATGCACATTCTCATTGTTCCATCTTTCTTCTTCACAAATAACACTGGAGCACCCCATGGGGACACACTGGGTCGGATAAAACCCTTGTCTAATAAATCTTGTAACTGTTCTTTAAGTTCGGTGAGCTCCGATGGCGCCATTCTATAAGGAGCCTTGGACAAAGGTGCTGTGCCTGGAACAAGATCGATAGCGAATTCTACTTCTCGGTCAGGTGGTAATCCAGACAAATCTTCAGGAAACACTTCCGGATACTCTCTCACCACAGGAACCTCTTCTAGGCTCAACTCTTCTTTTGGTGCATCTATCACACAAGCTAAAAATCCTTGACAGCCATCTCGCAATAATTTTCCAACCTGAACTGCTGATATGATTGATGGGAATAATCGCACTTTCGTTCCCACAAATCGAATTTCATCCCCTTCAGGAAGCTTGAAAACTATCTCCTTTTTAAAACAGTCAATACTGGCATGGTATGAAGCCAACCAGTCCATACCCAAGATTACATCAAATCCAATCATGTCAAAAATAATAAGTTCAGCAGGCATCAATCTCTCTTCAATAGATATAGGACAGCCGCGGAGAATTTTGTGACCAGACACTGTAGTCCCCGTCGGAGTTGAGACCACTAAGTCAAAATCCAACCTTTCACCTTCCCATGAGCAGAATTTGGCAAAATTCTTAGAAATAAAGGAATGTGTTGCCCCAGAGTCAAACAGTGTAGTGACATGATTAGAAAACAAAGAAAGAATGCCTGTGATCACATACAAAGTACCCTTTGATTTAACATCCACAATAATTACTAAGTTATTCCTAAAAGAAAAATAAGGAATAATACCTGTGATCACATCCTTCCTGCCTTCAGCCTCTCCTGGTGTCAATGCGAAAACCCGAGCAGGTGCAGTAGGGCGTTGAGTATTACTTCGTGGCGCCCCTCCAGTCCTGGGTGGGGGTGGTAGTGGGGCAGGTCTATTGCTGCCCAAAGTAAGCGGGCAATCCCTGAGGTAGTGGCCCGACTTGCCGCACCGATAACATAAGCCTAACTCTTTCCGGCACTTTCCCGTGTGAACACGGTCACAAGTTCTACAATGATAAGGCTGCTGATCACTCTGAATTGGCCTCTTGCTTGAATTACCCCCTTCATTTCTCTTCTTCCACTGTCCCTGGTTGTTGCTTGTATGATATCCAGATGGGGTAGACCTCTTCCTTTGATCAAGTAAGGTGGCGCTCCTCTGAAGGCATCCCTCAAACAAAGTGGCCTTATTCACCAACTCTGTGAACTTTTTTAGCTGGAAACCCATCACTTGTTCATACAGCTTCTCGTTCAGTCCTTGCTCAAATTTGCGACACTTCTTCTCTTCATCAGGAATCAGATATGCTGCAAAGCGTGCCAGCTCAGTAAACTTGGCTGCATATTGGTGTACTGACATCGTCCCCTGGACTAATGTGGCAAACTCCATAGCCTTATCCTCTTTCATTGAGATGGGGAATAAACGCTCCAGAAAAACTTCCTTGAACAGCGACCAACTTTTTATTTCATTCTTTTCAGCTTCCCTGATGGTCCTTTCTGAGATCCACCACCTTTTCGCCTCCCTAGTCAACTTGAATGTAGCAAACGCCACTTTTTGTTCATCCGTGCAAGGCAAGACTCGAAATATCTCTTCAATGTCATGCACCCAATCTTCAGCTAATATCGGGTCGCCTCTCCCATCAAAAGATGTGGGGCACAGCTTGTTGAAATCTTCCACGGTGCAACCCCTTTCACTTGTGGTGCGGTGACGGCCGGATGAATTTTGTGCAAGATCGTCTATCAATTGATGCGCTGCTGCCCGGAGTACTTCAGAAGCTCTTGGATTTGCTTCCCTTTCATTCCTGGCTGCGTTCAAATCCGATACACTTCGTTCACGGCGAGGCGGCATCCTGAGAAGACTTGAACTATTAAACAAATCGTTTATTACAAGCACACATACAAGAAACTATATAAATATCGACGGGTAGTCATAGCAATCCAACAATGGTATACAATTTCCCCAAAAAGTAAGGTATCCACCACAAGTATAATTATAAGAAATTCATAAACCTATTCCTTCAATCTCCAACCATACGAAATCAGCTCACTAGTCTATAAAATTCTACACCTCAAATAATTCCTAAAGTTGGCGAATTCTAAACCTCAAATTCCTAAACTTTATTGCATAAGTCTGCAGAATCTTAAACCTTTTGCTCTGATACCAACTGTGATACCCCGTACCCGTAAGGGGGTCCTGAATATCAACCTGTTTGACTTGGACCTGTTTTCATACTGTGACACCCCGTACCCGTAAGGGGGTCCTGAATATCAACCTGTTTGACTTGGACCTGTTTTCATCTACAAATTTTATCTAAAAATATATCTGATCAAATCCACAAATAATTCTTCTAACTCCAAATTTTAAGAACAATTAAATCCTAAATATCCATAAGTTCATACATTAAATAAAATAATGTCATCACATAGGGTCCACAAACTTCCCATCAAAAATCCTACTAACACTTTAATCTAAACATGCTAAATAACGTAATAACAAAATAATAAATATCATCTTCACTTCAATCCCAAAGATGACCGCCTATCCTGGTCCCAACATATTAACCTTGGTCCTCAGGCGAGACCTCCACTTCATCTGAAATGTATATAGATAAGGGGGTGAGTTCATCCACAACTCAGTAAGCAAAACACCTATAATAGTATGTAAATCATAACCATTTTAATAAAATCCTTAAGCATGTAGCGGAAAAACTTTTATTCCAAGTAAACAATTCCAAAACTTATAAACACATTCCAAAAGCTGAGCGAACCTTTATTTTTCATAAAGTATACACAAAACTAACTTTTTTATACTCAAATCACTTTGGCAAAAATAACTGTAACATCTCATCCATTTTCAAACATATACCATGTTTAACCCCCGTGGTAGGGTTGTGCTATCCCCGGTGGCAAAACCAGGCAGTATCATATTGTGAGACTTTCCCTCATTCGTTCTCGGAGCCCCGAGTGTGCACATAGGAAAGAAACACATAAAAAGGATCAATTTGTTTCCAAAGTGATTGCACTCCTATCATATTGTATCATGGAGGTACCAACCATATCACGTGAATCCATATAATCATGTCTGAAACATATTCAGAAATAAAGACAAACAGATAAGTATGCCAAAAGTTTTTCCGTAAACATATCATATTAAGCCACTTGTTTTTCACTTTCTTATCCATGTCCATACAAGCCAAAAACACAACAAAACATATTATTTTACATGCACAAGATAGCATCAAAATTAATGTTCGCTCTTATGCATAGTTCAGAAACATGTCAAATATTGCTCATGTCTACACATTTCATGTCAAAAGAAAAATTTCTCTATCATATAAATTTTCATGAGCGAATGCATAAAACGTATACTGAGGTTGTTTTTCACATTTTTCTTTAAAAAAACAGAACATGCACAGTTTATAAAAAACCAACCTCGAACAAATTTTCTTTTTATGTAAATCTAGGATAGGAGCCCCGCTTACCTGACTCCTGAAGCGTATAGTCAAAGTTTTGAGTCCGATCTCTAAAATTCTCGTCACCTATTCATAACATAAATTCCTAAATGTTAATGACTAGTTATGCAACCTTCATCTAAAATACTTATAAACTAATATTCCGATTTGAGTTTTAGCAAGTTTCATTCCATCACCCTGTCTTACTTGTAAAGCATACAGTTCACAACTTCAATCTAAACAACACACAACTCTTTATTGACTAGTAATTCACTTTCTTTCTAGCAGAGTCAGAACCAAGCTTTTCATCTATAATTTAGTGAGAACACCCAAACAGCTCGCATAGATCTCTTCCAAGAGGATCCTAAATTATCCAGCCCACCTTAACAACTTAAAAATATCCAAGCAACAATCCCGAAATACAAAACCCCCAACGTAAAAATTTCTGGACAACCATTCAAACCCCTATCACAAAGATCCAGCAAAATTAAAACATGGCCAAGGAAAAATATATCAAATTTTCATGAGTCTTTTACCTGAAGAATTGCGACTACACGAAGACAAGGGCCAACCGATTAAATTCCTGGTTCCTCAATACTTAACTTCATCCATGGAAAACACATGATATATATATATAACTCGGTGATTAAATGTTCCAAAAAACCGTATCCCATAGGTATAAGAAAACGAAATAGAGAAAAATGCCTAGAAGGCTTACCAGTGAAGAACGCAAGTGAAAGGAATTAGGGGAAGTCAACGGAAGAGGACCCAAACCGGAAAATTCACCGGTATTCGAATCCGCAATACATAACTAAAAACCCAGAAATTATCGAAGCCTAAAACGGTGTAGATGAAGTTAGAGAGAACGAAAAAAATTTGTAAACATTAGAAGATGATTAGAGAGGAAAAATCTTACCGGCGTGCGTTGATGATGGCTGTTAGCAGGGGAGAAACGGCGAATAGGAGACCCAAACTGTGAGCAGGGGCTGCAGGGAGAGGGAGAGAGAGCCCGGCGATAGAAAAATCCACGACACCAAAAATACGCGAGGCGAGAGAGAGAGAAAATTCCCATTTGAAAATAATAACCGCCGAAGGCGTGGGGGGGGTCGGCGCGAGAAAGGGGGCAACGAAACTGGTAACCGTTGGCAGAGCAGAGGAAGGGAAAAATGAAAAAAGAAAAGAAAGAAAAGAAGAAAGAAAAGAAAGGAAAACAGGAAGAGGGCAACTGATAAGAAACGGTGTCGTCCGAGGCTGGGGTTGAAATGGTTCGGGTCGGGTCCTGGGCCTGGGCAACGGGCTTGGGCCCGGTTATTACAATAATCATCTTATACTGGTTTCCTCAGTGTAAGCAAGCTTATTTTTAGTACAAATTTCTATTGACATTGACTGCCTCCCTGAATGAAATACCAACAAAGCTCCTGAATTATATCCATGAATAATAAAAAAGGTTTGAAGGAGCAATATCACGAAGAGTAAGAACCGGTAAACAAAGAGAAGAGAAGCGATAGAGAATTTTACAAGAAATTTGAGGAACAAAGAGATAAGATAAAGAACAGGGCACAAAGTACAGAGGAACAAAAAGCAGAGAAGAAAAATAGAATTTCATTTCTGTTATCATTTTTTTTTTTCCCTAATAAGAGCAGCGGGGCTTGCCATACGTACATGGCATAATTAGAAAGGGTGACGGTTGCAACAAGAGTTTTTGTTTCCTACACGTGGAAGTTGATTGTCAAATTAAGTGAAGTAATGCGTGCAAATGGCTTATTGCTTAATAATAATAACAAAAGCTTTACACAAGTTTTCAGTTTGAATTGGTATGTTTTCTTTTTGTTATTTAGTTCCGTATAAGGAGTATATGATTTATATTAAGTTGTTACCCCAGAAAGATGCATTCAAGTCATGTCTAATTTACAGATGGAATATATTGATCATTATCTTCTTCCGAGTGAGTTTGATTTTTTATTTATATATTTATTTGGCTTTGTCTCCAAATTAAGCATATGTAATCAGATGATGATAAAATATTGCCTTGTGTACGGTATTGCTCTAAGCCAAGTAAATAAAGAATGACTTTTCATGGTAACATCTTAATATTTGTAGCCCCTAGTGCACGGCAATCTTAAGTGGAGCTCGGTCTTGGTAATTGAAAACATGCATGGTTCCACACGTTGGTGACCCTGCAATTGTTGAAAGAGTATGTTGGCCACTCGCCTTCACTTTATCTACTTCGTGTAGCATACGCACTAATCAAGAGAGAAAAAAATTATTCCGGCCCTTCTCCCAAAACAAATTTTCATCTAATTCCAATCAGTCTTAATCTGCCATTACAAAAATCATTTTGTCACAAGTTTCCCATGCATGCGTTGGAATGATGGATGACCGATCATCCAGGACTTGAAATCTCACTGTCTGGCTTAATTTCAAAGTCGCTTTGCTTCATGAGGTCCCTCCACGTTAGAGAGAGACGACTTGACCTGTAGTCGGTTGATCGAGGGAATGTTGAAGTATCATTTATTTAATCTTTATTTTAATAGACAGTGAGTTCAAGTTAATTTATTATGAGTTACATTAATTTCATATTCTAATTAAATGACACATATTTTTTAACAAACGAATTCAAACAGCTTGTTGCTGAGTTGCTTACAAACTAATTCGTTATTATTTTGAATGAAATATTACATTTTGTTACTGAAAAATCATATCTATTTTTACAAATTAATTTGTATTAATAATGAGTTATTTATAAAAAATTTAATTTATGAAAATTTAAATTTAAGAATTCTGATGGTGTCCAAATATGGCCTTAATTGCATGGTGCTGAGATCTCTTCAAATGCCAATCCCTGCCTCTTCCTCTGGCTACATCGATAACAGTTAGATCCAATACCTCAAACCAACGTAGTACGTAAGCTACTCATGGCAGATCGAACTGTTTTCCTCTTCCTCCATTTTCTGTCGCTGCTTCTGCTACAGACTTACCTATCTAGCTTTGCTGCTACAGCAAGTCCCAACATTTCCACAGATCAATCTGCTCTTCTTGCATTAAAGGCTTATATTTCTCATGACCCTCACCATCTTTTGACACACAACTGGTCCACTAGCGTCTCGGTATGCAATTGAGTAGGTGTGGCATGTGGTTCCAAACATCATCGAGTAACAGCCTTGAATCTCTCTTACGTTGGTTTTGTAGGTACCATTCCTCCGCATATCGGAAATCTTTCGTTTCTGGTCATCCTAAACATAAGAAATAACAGTTTTCAGGGTTCAATACCAGACGAGTTGTCTAATCTTCATCGGTTAGAAATCTTAAACGTCCAATTCAATAACTTTAGTGGAGAAATACCATCATGGATGGCCTTTTTTACCAAGCTTAAAAAATTGTTTCTTTATGGTAACAATTTCGATGGTACTATTCCCCCGAATATAGGAAACCTTTCATCTCTTGTGAGCTTAAGCATCGGAAACAACAGTTTTCACGGCTCGATTCCAAATGAATTATCTCGTCTTCACCGGTTGGAATTCTTAGACTTGGGATATAATAAGTTAAGCGGAGAAATCCCTTCATCGATGGGGTTCCTAACCAAACTCCGATATCTGTATCTTGATAATAACAGTTTCGTGGGTACTATTCCACCATTTTTATCAAACATATCGTCATTGCAACTAATTAGCCTTGCATATAATCAACTTTTGGGCTCCATACCTTCATCTATCTTCAATATATCTTCCTTGCAAGGAATTTTTCTTGGAGCGAACAAGCTTTCAGGTTCGATGCCCTTCATTTTCTTCTACATGCCGTCACTGCAAGCCATCGACCTCGTCGATAATATGATCTCTGGTGCGTTACCAATGTTGATGTTTGATCATCTTCCCAACTTACAATATTTTTCTATCACTGGCAATCAGTTTTCTGGTCAACTCCCACCCAGTTTGCACAATTGCCGAAAGCTACAAATTCTATCCCTATCAAGAAATTATTTCACAGGAAGGCTACTCCCGGAGACAGGGAACTTGATCATGCTTACAGAGTTGTATCTTGGTGACAATAACTTTGAAGGTGTCTTTTAAATTTATTTTAGTCAATTACAATCTTTAATCAGTTAGCAAAACGCTATTGTAGTCCATATTACAGTCTTTAAACTCATTTAAGTATCTCGTTAATGCCTGCCATTTTATAATTGGAAGAGTCATTTGTTGTCAATCTAAATGGTCACTTCTTCGCCTACCCATTTTATATATTATAACTAAATCATATACATGACGCGGTTCAATTAAGAAAACTACACCCAATTGCTTTCAGCACTTGGTCATTTTCTTACTGCTAAATTGTACGTGTGATTCAGTAGATCATAGTACAATCTCTTTTTCTTTTTTTTTGTTAATTGAAATGCACTTATTATTCATATTATGGCAGGTGGAATACCCAGTGAGATTGGTAATCTGCTGAACCTAGAGATTTTTAGTATCTCAATTAACAATTTTTCTGGACCAATTCCATTTGAAATCTTCAATATCTCAACAATACAAGTTATTGCAATGGAGGGAAATCAACTCTCAGGCCATCTCCCAACAAATGCAGGCCTCTTCCTTCCAAATCTTCGGCAGCTTATTCTTGGAGTGAATAAACTTGCAGGAACAATTCCCAATTCTATTTCCAATGCTTCCCAGCTCACTCTCATAGACTTGAGTTGGAACTCATTCACGGGCACAATTCCAAACACGATTGGTAATTTGAAGCTCCTCCAGTGGCTCAACCTAGGATTCAATAATTTGACTAACGAATCTCCAGAATTGAGTTTTTTGTCTTATATGGCAAACTGCATACATCTTAGAAAGTTGGTTTTGGACAACAATCACCTTACTGGCTTTCTGCCCAAATCCATTGGAAACCTCTCTCTCTCACTTGAAAGACTTCAGCTAAGTGATTGCAATATTAAGGGTAACATTCCGCTAAGTCTTGGCAACTTAAGTACGTTGATAGCTTTGTCCTTGGGTGACAATGAAATAGCAGGATCTATTCCAACTACAATTGGAAGATTGCCCAAGCTCCAAGTTTTGAACTTTGGAGGCAATAGACTACAGGGTCCCATGCCATCTAGCCTATGCCAATTAGGAAGTTTGTCTGGTTTAGGTTTAAATGATAATCAGCTTTCTGGACATATTCCAGCATGCTTAAATAATATGACTTCCTTAAGAGATCTCTACTTGGGTTCTAACCAATTGAATTCTACAATTCCTTTGAGCTTATGGAGGCTTTCATATCTTTTGGAGCTTGATCTATCAACAAATTCTCTAAGTGGCCCTATTGCATTAGAAATTGGAAATATGAAAGTCTTAAGAATATTGGATTTGTCAGCAAATCAACTCTCAGGTAACATCCCAGTAACGATTGGTGACCTTAAAGATCTAACCAATCTGTCTCTGGCATTCAATCGACTAGAAGGTTCCATTCCTGTACATTTTGGTGCACTGGTAGGCTTGGAGTTCTTAGATCTCTCTTATAATAATTTATCTGGTCAGATTCCCAAGTCTTCAGAAGGGCTCTTATATCTCAAATATCTAAATGTCTCCTTTAATAAACTACAAGGAGAAATTCCTGCAAGAGGACCATTCTTAAACTTCTCAGCTGCATCATTTATGTCAAACAAGGCACTTTGCGGTGTGAGTCGATTGCAAGTTTCACCATGCAAAGGAGGTGCTTCTTTTCCACAAATACTAAAGTATATATTACCTTCAGTTGGCCTAATAATGCTTGCATCATCCATTTCATTAACCTGGACAAGATTATGCCAAAGGAGGACTGCCAATTTGTCAGATGATGCAAACTTATCACCTTTAGCAGCATGGAGAAGAATTTCACACCAAGAAGTTCTCCGAGCAACAGAAAGCTTTAGTGCAAACAACATACTTGGAGAAGGGAGTTTTGGGTCAGTTTATAAAGGAAAACTCTTAGATGGTACGAATGTTGCAATAAAAGTCTTAAATTTGCAATTAGAAGGAGCATTCAAAAGTTTTGACATAGAATGCGGGATATTATGCAATATTCGACACCGAAATATTGTCAAAATCATCAGTGCTTGTAGCAATGTGGACTTCAAGGCCTTGGTACTAGAATACATGCCTAATGGGAACCTAGAGATGTGGTTGTATTCCGAAAACCTTTTTTTGGATTTGCTACAGAGGCTAAATATAATGATTGATGTAGTGGCAGCACTAGAATACCTTCATCTTGGTTATTCAACACCTATAGTTCATTGTGATTTGAAGCCAAACAACGTCCTGCTGGATGCGGATTTGGTTGGACATATCTCTGATTTTGGCATTTCAAAACTCTTAAGTGATGGAGTTTCTCTCACACAAACCATGACTCTTGCTACAATTGGATATATGGCACCAGGTAAGCTGAAATGCCTTTTTATGATCATTCTTGTTGTATGCACATACATTTATTCTCTTTTCATAACATATTGACCACCACACTTTGATTCTTTGTACTATATTCTTATCATTTGTAGAATATGGATCCGAAGGAGTTGTTTCTACCAAGGGTGATGTGTATAGTTTTGGCATTTTATTGATGGAAACCTTCACAAAAAAGAAGCCCACGGATGATATGTTTAGTGAGGGAATGAGCTTGAAGAAATTGGTGGAGGAGTCCGTGTTATCCCTTTCAGTAGTTAAAGTTACTGACGCAAATTTGTTAAGAAAAAACGAAAGTGATTTTGCTGCTATCGAGGAGTGTTTATCATTAACTATGAGTTTAGCATTGGACTGCTGTACAGATTCACCTGAACAGAGGATTGACACAAAAAACATTTCAACTACACTTAACAAGATCAAATTAAAGTTTCTCAAAAATATTGGGGGGCGCTAATGTAAGAAGACTCAAGTTTGTTTACGAATATTAATTTCATGTTTGTGACACATCAATAGGTATCATGTGTTTGCTTTTCCATGCATACTACATTAACATTAATATTCTTGTTCTTGAATTCTGTTTATGGCTTTTTGTAATACTTGTTCTTGATCTCTATTTATGGCTTTATGTGTTTCTGTCTAATTATAACCTTGGAATCTAATATCAAACTTGTTTTTAAACGATTAGATAAATGAGTATAATTCTCAAGAGATGGAATTGTTTTTAATGCTAAATTTTTAAAACATGTCATAAAATTATAAGAAAAAAAAAAAAATCCTGCTCTAGTCACGACGGTTGGTGTCTCGTCCTTAATTAGACGACGATAAGTTGTTGATCACATGATGTCAATGGAGGTTGTGAGAGTGATATACAAGTATTAACTTTGTCATATTCATTTTTTCAAATTCATGCGGGGACTACTTACTCCCCTTGATTTTTACACCACTGGTCAATGCAAAAGGCATTGCTCATCAACTAAAAGTTATGGTTGATTTTCATTGGAATAATAATATCTTCTAGCCCCTTAAATGGTGCACGACAACCTTAAAGTCCTGTTAAATTAGTCTTATTAGTTGAAAACTGCATGTTTTCACTAGTACGCTGGTGACTCTGCTACCAGGGAAAGAACCTATTAACCATCGGTAATTTATTAACCACTTTTCATGTAGCCATTACAAGAGATATATATATATATATAATCAATTAATTATAATCAAAATGATTATTTATAAAGAAAATAGATTATTTGCGATAATAATAACCATTTAAATTACAGTTAATTAGTTATATATATTTTTCTTGTAGTGAGCTATGCACTCATAAAAGTCTATAATTGCCAAAGGTTTATAGTCTAATGACATAACACTCGAGTCTCCAAAATAGAGGTCTTGGATTCAACCCCCTCCCCAATGTATATAAAAATTAAAAAAAAAAAAAAAACTCTATAATTTAGTTGTGGACTTTTCAGCTTCAGAAGTTGTAGTGTTTTCTAGTGATGGATGGATCCTCAAGGACTCCGATTTTCTGTCATTATTATTAGTGAGTGACAGCATGCAAGGCTGGCCTTATTCCAAACATCATCTCACAAATCAGTGAGCTTCCAATTCTTGGCCCGGTCCTATTATACTGATCTTTATGAGAAATTCCAAGGCCTTCAACTATAATTGCCGTTTAACGATTTGAATTTTACATTAGTGCAGATTGATCAGATGTTATCCTGTTTATTAGTGCAGATGTTATTTGAACTTGTTTATTATTGAGTTTTCATACATGCTTAAATAATTTCTTAAACGAGTTTTGAATTTATTCATGAAGTTTTTGTTGATCTATTCACTTTTAGAAGAGATAAACGTCATTATTAAAATTAAATATATTTTTCCAATTTGTACTATTAACGAACTACACCATTTAAATAATTGGTTAGATGAATCATATATAAAAGAAAAATTCTAATATCAAGTCGGTGCCTAGAACATACATATGGTAATATGCTTACATATTTGATATAATTTTATTTAAATAAATTTTAAAACTTCAATATTACAAATCAAATATTACCATTAGATCATAGGAAAATGCGTAAGCCACCGATAAATCTTCCTAATAAATTTTACCAAATTAACTTTTTTATATTTAATGGTTAAGGAAATGTTATTAAAGAGTTTGAGATTTCTTTTAAAAAAATGATTAAAAATGATTTAAAAAGTGCTTGAGAAAAATACACAAAATAAAAAAGTGCAAAATGCACTTATCATCATGCTAGCTAACTTGATTAAGTACCTTTCGGAGGCCCTAACAGTTTCTTAATTAAGTGAGATATAGATGGTATATTGCACTACTAACTTGATCATGAGAATAAAACTACTCTATATAAAAATATGGTATTTATAATAATTAAACCATTTAAAACCTTTTGTTTATGTTTTTAAATATGAATTAAGATGTTATCATTCTTTTAAAGATTGAAAAATTCAGTAAAAGATTGATGAATACCAGGTTTTATAAGTTTAAAACTACACTTATTTTCAACAGAAAACTACGTTTATTAAATGAACAAGTTTAAAATTATCCGAACAGAGTTCGAACTATTCTTAAATAGGCCGTAAGGTAATGAAATTATTAAAGTCTCTATTATTCAACAAACACGTACAAGACGTCGAAGAAGTAAATTAAACGTCATGGCCACGGGCTCGAATTGAATTTTTTCTTTTTGTACTGGACCAACAACACTTCTATATACTTCGAATACCTCAACCAATATTCATAATATTACCATAAGTTACATATTGTCTATTCTTTTGGTAGTCTTTAAAATCTATAAGTCACAAAATTATAAAATATATATATATATATATATATATCCTGGTCTAATCTGACCACTTGTATGTGGTCCTTAATTGTGGGTTGTGTGACAGCCAGGACCAGGAGTACTACTAGTACTATTTGTCACATCCATCAGGACTAGTGCTACGTACTCCAATGCCCTTGATTGTTTGCCCTCAATCAATGCAGAGGACATGCCCAATTGATTTCTGATTGGAATATCTACTGCATGTCCAAACATTCTATTCACCGTCGGCTTTTGTCCACTTTCAAAAAAACAAAATCTGAAGACTTTCTTTCCAAAAGCATTTTCTAGGCCTCTCCAGTGTCCGCTTCAAGGGTCGAGGGCTCACAAAATTAGTGAGCTTGCAATTCATGGACATGATCATGTTTCCGCATGTTATGCTGCATGAAAGTCCTAATTTAGAAAAAGTACAGCTTGAGCTGTAATCGACTTAAGTTGATGAGTTGGCTTATTATAATTGGGTTTTATTTCATATATTCAAAAATAATTTATTTTAAACGAATTTGAATTTATTATTTAATTGATTATCATTTCTTAGATGAAATAAATTTCATGTATAGTAGATACGAAGCTATAACCTTTTCATTAAAAATTTTGTTTGGGAGTGTACTGAACTAAAGAGCGAGAAAGGTAATGGAAATGAATCCCTTGTAATTTATATTGTTTGGTTGCAATAATATTATTTTATATTTATATAATTATTCGAAGAAAATTATATAGAAAATTCAATCTTAGTGATTATCAAGTGAAGATGTTAATTATGTGAAATATCATCGCAATAAAGTTAAATTTATTTATTTTAGAAAATAAAATTTTAAAAAGACACATTAATGATGATTCTTTTTGCTCATTATATTAATATAATGTTACAAAATAATCATTTCCATTCATTTTTTTATGATCCTTAACAATATTATTTACTTTCCATTCATTTCTCTAAAATATCCAAGCAAGATAGGTTCTACTCATTTCATTTCGTTCATCTCCTTTTCATGTACTATTGCATAGGAGAGAATTATTTTAAATTAATTCTTAAAAAGTTTAGAAACAAATAAACTTTCCGTGCATTGTATTCTTTCAAAATTCTCTCAATGGACGTGTACAAAGTGGAAATTAGAATATGACAACTTGGAATATGACAGTATGTTTCCACCTTATTTTGCTACCTGCAATTTCTTTAAATATCAGTGATCTCGTTCTCTTCCTTATAATTAACACAAATCCCAGTACCTCATTCCACATAGACAACTCAAGATGGCCGACCAAACTACTTGTTTCCTCATCCTTCCTTTTTTGGCTCTGCTTCTCATGTCTACTATAAGTACTGATGCAAAAATTCTCAACATTACCACTGACCAATCTGCTCTTCTTGCCTTGAAAGCTCATATTTCTTATGACCCTCACCATATTCTGACAACAAATTGGTCCTCCACTACTTCAGTTTGCAATTGGATCGGTGTTACTTGTGGTTACAGACATCATCGTGTTACAGCCTTGAACCTTTCTAACAATGGTCTTGTAGGAACCATTCCTCCGCATATAGGCAACCTTTCATTTCTTGTCAGCCTTAGCATAAGGAACAATAGTTTTCATGGCTCAATACCAAACGAATTGTCTCATCTTTATCGTTTGAAATTCTTGCATTCAGGATTCAATGAATTCAGTGGAGAAATCCCTTCATGGATAGGATTGCTATGCAAACTTCAAATTTTAATTCTTGTATCCAACAATTTCGAAGGTACTATCCCATCATCTCTATTTAATAGCACATCTTCATTGGAACTAATTGCACTTCGAGATAATCAGCTTTGGGGATCCATACCATCCTCTATCTCCAAGATGTCTACTTTGCAAGAAATTCGTCTTGCAGAAAACAAGTTTTCAGGTCCAATGCCATCCATTTTATTGAACATGTCTTCACTGCAATATATTGATCTCAGCAATAATACGCTATATGGTACACTACCACCGGAAGTAGGGAACTTAACCATGCTTACAGTTTTAGGCCTAGCCAATAACAACTTCGAACGTATATATATATATATATATATATATATATATTTAGTCTTGATTGGTAGGTTATGCTATTAATTATCGGTAAGTAAATTTCAATATTTGTTTCTATAGTGTAATTGCATGTTTTACAGGTAGTCTTCCATCCTCTCTGTTCAAGTGCAAACGGCTGCAAATTTTAGACCTGTGGTCTAATAATTTTACCGGAAAACTATCACCTGAAGTAGGAAACTTAACCAAGCTCACATGTTTAATTCTTGACGACAACAACTTGGAAGGTACGTACATGACGCGTCTTGTATTAGTTGATTATAATAAAGATGCCACTGTTTCACCATCGATTTAGTATATATATGCATGTTCTATATATGATCTTCTCTAATTAGGTACTTCCAAATGAAAGCAATAAATTAATTAGGTACTGATCGATCCCATGGTGGAACATGTAATTTTTCCTAAAATTTGTCTAGTTTGCCGCTGAAAATAGAGAAGCTAACAATGCTAGCTTATAGTATCATACGTACCTTGCATGGGCTACAACTAATTAAGTACTTTTAATGTAATGTAACGTTAGTCTTGTTTTGGTCAACTTTGTTAACAATGCTAGCTTGTTTTGGTCAACGCGTTGTTTTTTAGATATTGGAATTTATAATTTTAAATAAATAATACTTAATTTTTTTTTTTTTTTGTGGAAAGATGAATAATCTTTTAATGGTTAGAATATTAAGAAGGATTCTCATGTGGTTAAAACTTAAAGCAACACGTAAAAAAACATTGTGATTATGCAAAAATGGCACCCACTAGAGTGCATGTGGCTCGACCAATTATAAATGTTGCATGCCTTATCAAACTCCGTGGTATATATTCCAAGTCTTGATGACAACTAATTATTGGTTGTATGTTTCATTCGTTATAAACACTTTTATTACTTGATTTATTGTGACAGGTGCAATACCAAGTGAAATTGGTAATTTGCAGAACCTAGAGCATTTCAATTTGGGAAATAACAATTTTGTTGGCACAATTTCATCCGAGATTTTCAATATGTCAACATTGCAACACATCCATTTAGGAGAAAATCACCTCTCAGGCACTCTTCCACCAGATATGGGTCTATTCCTCCCAAATCTCAGTTGGATTTCTCTTGGACGAAATCAACTTAGTGGAACGATCCCGGCCAGTATTTGCAATGCCTCACGACTAATTACAGTTGACTTGTCAAGTAACTCATTCTTCGGCTTTATTCCAAAAACACTTGGTAATTTAAGGCTTCTCCAGCGGCTGTACCTCCTACTCAATAATTTGACCATTGAATATTCAAAATTGAGTACTTTTTCCTATTTTTCGAACAATGCATAACTCAAAATATTGTATCTGTCTATGAATCCACTAAATGGAGTCCTTCCTAATTCCATTGGAAACCTCTCGACCTTTCTTGAAAGACTTGATCTCACTGGCTGCAATATTAAGGGTAACATTCCCTTAGATATTGGCAATTTAAGTAGATTGACATATATGTCCCTAGGCGATAATGATTTGATTGGACCTTTTCCAACTACAATAGGAAGATTAAGCATGCTTGAACGTTTGGGCCTTTTTGGTAATAGACTAAAAGGTCCAATTCCATCTTATATCTGTTACTTAGGACGATTGGGAGATTTAGATTTAGCCAGCAACAAGCTTTTTGGGCCGATTCCCGAATGCATAAATAATATGACTTCCTTAAGATTTCTCAACTTAGCCTTCAACCAAATAACTTCAAGGATTCCTTCGAGCTTGTGGAGGTTGACAGATCTCTTGGCAGTCGACTTGTCAACCAATTCCCTAAGTGGTTCTCTTTCATTAAATATTGGAAATATGAAGGTCCTGACAATATTGAATATATCAAGAAATCAACTATCAGGTCATATCCCTGAAACAATTGGTGAGCTCAAATTTCTTGTCAATCTCTCCTTGGCAGTCAATCAATTAGAAGGCTCCATCCCTAGATCTTTAAGTGGATTAGTAAACCTGGAGTTGTTAGATCTTGTTGGAAACAACTTATCTGGAGAGATACCCAAGTCCTTAGAAGTGCTACGGTACCTCAAATATCTAAATGTCTCATACAATAAACTACGAGGAGAAATTCCAACAGGAGGATCATTTGTTAACTTCTCAGCTGAATCATACATGTCCAATGATGCGCTTTGTGGTGTGATTAGATTGAATGTTCCCCCATGCGAAGAAGCTTCTCTTGGACCAAGAAAGGCAATGATGCTAGGTATACTAAAATATCTAGTACCCACATTGGGGTTAACGATACTTGTAGTATCCGTTGTACTAGTCTCAAGAAAGCTCTATGGGAAGAAGAATTCAAAACTTTCCAACAACAAAGACTCAATGCCTTTATCAACATGGAGAAGAATTTCGCACCAACAACTTTTACAAGCAACAGAAGGGTTCAGTGTAAACAACTTACTTGGAGAAGGGTGTTTCGGTACCGTTTATAAAGGGACACTCATAGATGGTACATATGTTGCAGTAAAAATTCTAAACTTGGAACTAGAAGGTGCATTCAAAAGTTTTGACATAGAATGCGAGATATTACGACACATTCGTCATCGAAATGTTGTCAAAATCATTAGCACTTGTAGTAACATTGACTTCAAAGCACTTGTTGTATTCTAACACCCATTGCTTGAGTATGCTACAAAGGCTAAATATGGTGATTGATGTGGCATTGGCACTTGAATACCTTCATCATGGTTATTCAACACCTATCGTTTATTGTGATTTGAAGCCGACCAATGTCTTATTAGATGAAAAGATGGTTGGACATGTTGCTGATTTTGGCATCGCCAAGCTCCTAGGTGATGGAACTTCTCTCACACAAACAATGACCATGGCTACAATTGGATATATGGCACCAGGTGATGTAAAGTACTATTTTTGTCATTCTAGTCTTGCATAAATACGTAAATGTTCTGCTTTGCTAACATAGAGGCATTTGTACTAAATTTATTTTGATTATCATATGTGAAATTATGTGTTTTAATGTGTGTAGAGTATGGATCTGAAGGAATTGTTTCTACAAGAGGTGATGTGTATAGTTATGGAATATTATTGATGGAAACTTTTACAAGAAAGAAGCCCATTGATGATATGTTGACTAGCGAAATGAGCTTAAAGCGTTTAGTTGAAGAATCATTTCCGCTTTCCGTGCTTGATGTTATTGATGCCAATTTGTTGAGCCATGGAAATGACTATGCTGCTATGGAGACCTGCTTATAAAAAATTATGGGCTTGGCTTTGCATTGTTGTGCAAATTTGCCTGAACATAGGGTCGATATAAAAGATGTTTTAGCTAGACTTAACAAGATCAGAATAAAGTATCTACATGATCATGGAGTAGGATAATTTGAGTATCAAGTTTCTTTATAACAGCGGCCGCAGTCAGGCCTAGTCAAGTAGAGTTTATTACCGAGCTGCAGTTTAATCTACAGTGTATGCAATTTATCTGCCACATTTATTCGAACTTATTCCTGAACTGTTTGATTTATTATTATTTTCTTAAATGTATCAGATTCATTAAAAAAAAATCTTATGCATTTTCGCATTTTTAAGAATTCATATAAGTAATTACTTAATTCTGTCAAGGTTATATGAATTACATTGGCAAATATGTAAACTATATATAAATATTAATATTGACTCAAACGATCGATTACTTAATCAGTATAATGATTTATAACATTCATATTGACTCAAATGATCACACACATCGTATCATTGTGCTAAGAACATGATTGTCTCTTATATTTTTAAATACTTTCGAATGCTTCACATTAAGTTTAATATAAGATATAATAAATAATAAATTTGAAGTAGTACGAGTTCATACAAGTCATAACGAGTTTAGATCCGAGTTTGAGTTGTATAATATGTCTAGCCTAGATTTTTGTTAGAACTTATGGTTTTCTTAAAACAACAAAACTCGAGACCAATTCATGAGCTGAGCATGCAAAACTTGGTTCATTTACAACATTATTTACAACTCTTGGGATTCCTCTCAAGAGACTTGTTAGATCCATTACTTTGTTACAATACAAACAAATAGAAGTCTGCAAATATTAGAGCAAAAAATGGATTTTTCTATTCTCGTAGAACAATGACAGGAGTTCTTCTCCTTTTACAGTTGATCGGGTTCTAACATATGTATCATTGTATGTAGACATGCTCCCACCATTGTAGGAGAGAAGCATGATGTTGAAGTTGGGAATCTCGGTAATTCTGGTTTTCGCAACTTGGGAAAGTCTTCATTGGAACTAATTGTTCTTCAAGATAATCACCTTTGGGGATCCATATATACCATCCTCTATCTCCAAGATGTCTACCTTGCGAAGTATCTATCTTGCGGAAAACAAGTTTTCAAGTCCAATGCCGTCCATTTTATTCAACATGTCTTCCCTGCAATCTATTGATCTCAGCAATAATACGCTATCTGGTACACTCACTACAAAAAAAAAAAGGCTTTTGTGGCTATTTAATTGCGACCAAATAATTATTTATAACTAAAATTAGTGATAAATAGTTATTTGGTCGCAATTAAATGGTCACAAAAACTTATTTTTCTTGTAGTGACTACCACCGGAAGTTGAGAACTTAACCACGCTTACAGTTTTAAACCTTGCCAATAGCAACTTTGAAGGTATATATAATTAGTCTTGATTGGTATGCTATCCCCCTATGTTACTAATTATCGATAAGTAAATTCCAATATTAATTGCTTCTTAAGTGTAATAGCATGTTTAACAGGTAGTCTTCCATCCTCTTTGTTCAAGTGCAAACAACTGCAATATTTAAACTTGTGGTCTAATAATTTCAAAGGAAAACTATCACCCGAAATAGGGAACTTAACTAAGCTCACATGGTTAATGCTTGGCCAAAACAACTTCGAAGGTACGTGACGTGTTGTATTAGTTGATAATAAAGATGCCACTGTGTCACCAATGATTTGTAACGCCCCAATAGAAGGCCCAAACCACATGGCCTATACTCCAAAAGGACTAGTCAATGATACAATTGGAGTCCCATTGAAACTTTATAAAGAGCTAGAACTTCTCATTCCCAAGCAATGTAGGATCCCATACACCACCTATCTTATCATTCTCATATGGGGTATCACAATCTATCCCCCTTAAATACCCGACGTCCTCGTCGGGTCTGTCCATTGTAGGTGGCACGGCTCAAGTCCCACATTTCTGGTTGGGATAGGCTCTGATACCATTTGTAACGCCCCAATAGAAGGCCCAAACCACATGGCCTATACTCCAAAAGGACTAGTCAATGATACAATTGGAGCCCCATTGGAACCTTATAAAGAACTATAACTTCTCCTTTCCAAGCAATGTAGGATCACATACACCACCTATCTTATCATTCTCATATGGGATATCACATGATTTATTACATATGCATGTTCTACACACACACACACACACACACATATATATATGATCTTCTCTAATTAGGTACATCCAAATGAAAGCAATAAGATATTAGGTACCTCCCATGGTGGACTATGTATAGTTTTTCCTAGAGTTTGTCATTAAAACGTCGTGCACAAGGATAAGCCTTAAGTAGCAATAATTTTATTCTCCAATATTGTTAATTTCCTCTGTCGCATGTACCTCTGAAAATAGAGAAGATAACAATGCTTGCTTATAGTATTATTCGGCTACAACTAAATTCTGTTAATATAATGTAACCGTAATACTGTTTTGGTCGACTATGTTGATATGTATCACCATTCATGATTAGTATATATGCAATCTCAACTAGAATTCTTGTATTTCGGATCCAATGACTTCAATGGAGAAATCCCGTCATGGATACGATTGCTAGCCATCATCAAATTTTAATTCTTGTATCCAATGTTCGCGTAAAATAATTTGCAAGCGCACAGAATCGTAACAAATAGTAAAGTGTTTTATAGAAAACGGATGTCGAACCCACATGAATTAACTATGTTATTGAATACCGAAATTTACTAAATAAATAACTATTTGAAAAATCGAAATTAAATATAACGTTTCTATTATCTAAATTAAATTAAACTACTTAACAAAAATAAATCTACGAATAAAAAATAACAAAGCTTAAAAATCTAAAGTGTAAAAATATAATAAGAATGAATTTAGAGCGGTTGATTTCACCTAACAAATCCCACACAATTTATTCTTCCTAATTATTAAATTCCAATAATCTCCCGTTGATCATTAAAAATTCCTTAATTATTCAATATATTCTCTCGAATAATATCAAAAATATCTCCAAGTAACAATTCCATATCTTTATGTGAATTTAATTAATTGGAAAGTCATTGCGTACTTTGAATTTTCTAAAAAAATCACACTAGTCGCGGTAAAACATCTATACTTTCGCTCAACTAATGGTATTTAATTCTATAACTAAAACCACAAATCACCTCTCGGTCTCATCGTAATTCAATTGATCAAACAATAATCCGTGTAAAATTGTAAGCATTAAGAACAAAAATTAAACACTCAATCATGTAAATATTAAAAATAAAATAACTCAGAATATAAACTATGTGTTCAATGCTAGATTATATCAACACCCTAAAAAATAAATTTAGTTCATAATAAAATTAAAAAGAAAACAAATAAAATATATGTTTTTCATCGGAATCGGTTGATGAACATGTAGTTTTCGGCTCTGTCCTTCAAATCCTTCTCCTTAAAAAAACTCGAAAAAAATCTCCAATTAAAATTGATCAAATGCCTCTCGACTTGTTCTCTAGGTTTTCGGCCTGCGGCGCTCTCTCTTCTCCTTTTCACGGCGCTCTAAGTTAATCCCAATTTACATGTATATGCCTTGTTGAGGTGCCATGTCTCAATAGAAATCAAACCATGCGGCTCCGTATAAGTCAATTCCAGCTCTAAGCGTGCGGCTATTAAGTGGGTTGAAGGCCCAAGAAATGTTAAAAACAATTTGAATTGCGGTCTGTGATGTTATGAAAGCCCTAATGAATTTCATGATGGCAGCCCAAAGTCAAGTTGCTACCAGCTCTTGAATAAACACCAAATTTTCTTGTGCATGCGTGTGAGAAATTGAAGAAGGTAGGTGGGTCTTCTTCGTCCTCTTGTGTATTGCGGCCCACTGAGGTAAAAAATAAAAAAATAAAAAAATAAACCAAATGGATCCCAAATGTTAAAGTCGGCGCATCATTAGTGACCTTGTACATTTGATATATGCTTTTCAACTCAACTTTTCAAAAATCCTCTTTCTTTCTCAATACTCATTCTCATTCTTTTAAAAACAAATAAAATAAATAAATAAATAAAAATAAAAGAAAACTAATAATTTTAATAAGTAAAAGGAAAAAAAAACTATATAAAAATTATACTTAACAATTTCTCTCAAACTTAAATTTTGCTAGTACTCGAGCAAAAAAAAAGAAAAATTAAAACAATTTATTGCCTTAAAGATTGCATAAAACGTATAATTCTAAGAAATCATTCCAAATCAATCAAGTCCAAAAGTTAATTCAAAATTCAACTCTATTAGATTATCTCTTTTCACATTTATGCATACCTATTATTCTCTCTTCATCATTAGCTGCTCGGATGATTTTATGCAAACAAGTAAATAAAAAATGAATCTCTAAAAACTCTATAGACTTGCTTTTCAAATCAATCTCTTAGAACAAAATATTACAAAGGATCAATAGGTCTTTATTAGGCTTATGATGTATGGCTAAAATGAGGGTATCAAAGGAAATAGGATTTATGCAAATAGGACACTCTCACTTCTAAAACATGCACTTTCCTCAATCCTTTGAATATTTTAAATCACACCTCTTTTTCCCGCTCTTTTAAAATTCCAATTTTTTTTTTCTTGCTCCAAGTTATCACTTATCTTTTAACGTGAATGCAGTCATTTGTGATTGATGCACCCAGTTACTCAACAAGTCACAAATTTGAAGCGCTTTTTTTTTTTTTCTTTTGAAATCCAAGGTGTCACTTGTCTTTTGACGTGAATGTAGACATTTGTGATGGATGCACCCAGTTACTCAACAAGTTAGACACTTAAAATGCTTTTACATACTCATATTTCAAGTCACGGTTTGATGTAAGAGTAAACATTCGTATTGAATACTCTTACTTACTAAGCAACTTAAAACATTGGAGTAAATGGAACATGTACATTTTTTTTTCACTTGTATATCACTCTTTTTTTTTTCTTCAACCCTGTTTAGGAATAAATCAAATGAGTGACCAGGGATAAAAGTATTAAAAAGGTAGGCTTGAAAGGCTCAATCGATTCAAAGAATGTCTAAACCACTTCCCAAGTAATATTCTATATAAGATTTCACCGCAAAAATAATCAAACAAGTTCTAGAGTAAGTAGCTAGAGACTATCGAAATTCACAAAATTGACATAAAACTTCTCTAGGTATGTACAATGATTGATGATCATATCAAATTAAATAAGATCAAGTAAAGAATTAACAGCTGGATTTAAACAATGAGAATAATTCTTAAAAATTATAAGGAATTTCAATCATATTCTTATCATAGGCAAAAAAAATTAGTTTAATTTTTTTTAATTTTTTTTTAATTTTTT
Organism: Platycarya longipes; assembly: GCA_036559045.1. NCBI lineage: Eukaryota > Viridiplantae > Streptophyta > Magnoliopsida > Fagales > Juglandaceae > Platycarya > Platycarya longipes. The sequence goes on from CM071798.1 coordinate 19,910,697, forward strand.
TTATGAATAAATTCCTTTCCCCCAAACTTAAATATCACATTGTCCCCAATGGAAAAAAAAGAAGAAAAATTAATGAAAAGATTGAGTAAGGATAATAGATACTTCCCTAATTTCTAGCTTAATATTTTTTCTTGAGGTGCAGCCGTGTACCCATTGGAAATTTCTTCGGTCCTTTTATTCCTAGAAAAAAAATGAAAGCAAAACAATAAGATAAAGAAAAAATAATACAATAAAACATAAACAGAAATATAAAAAGAAAAACTTGGGTTGCCTCCCAAGAGCGCTTTGTTTATTGTCTGTAGCTAGACGTTATCCTCTTATCCTTTGTTACTGATGAGATCGATGGAGCATTTTTCTGAGTTGAAGTCTCCATCCATATAGGGTTTTAATCTTTGTCCATTTACTTTAAATGTCCCTTTTGTCTCATGATGGACCTCAACCGCTCCATACGGAAAAACTTGGGTTACCACAAACGGTTCAGACCATCAAGAGCGCAACTTTCCTGGAAAGAGTCGAAGTCTTGAGTTAAATAATAGAACTTTTTGCCCAACTTCGAATTGCCTACTCAGAATATGCTTATCATGTCATCTCTTAGTTTTATCTTTGTAAATTCGAGCATTCTCATAAGCTTCATTGCGGAACTCATCCATCTCATTGATTTGCAATATTCTCTTCTCGCCAGCTACTTGTAAATCAAAATCCAATGTCCTTATCGCCCAATAGGCTCTGTGTTCTAGCTCCACCAGTAGATGGCATGCTTTTCCATAAACTAGCCTAGAAGGTGACATTCCGATTGGTGTTTTGAATGCTGTTCTATAAGCCCATAATGCATCATCTAACTTTCTCGCCCAGTCTGTACGAGAGATATTTACGGTCTTCTCCAATATATGCTTAAGCTCCCGATTAAATACCTCAACTTGACCACTCGTTTGAGGATGGTATGGTGCCGCCACGTGATGGGTAACTCCATACTTAGTCAATAATGCTTCAAATTGGTGATTGCAAAAATGCTTCCCACCATCACTGATTATAGCCCTTGGAGTGCCGAATCGGGAGAAAATGTTTTTCCGCAGAAAATTCACTACGACCCTCGCATCATTAGTCGGCAAGGCAATTGCTTCCATCCATTTGGAGACATAATCTACAACCACCAGAATAAATTTGTTAGAATATGAGGAAGGAAAAAGGACCCATGAAATCAATACCCCAAACATCAAATAATTCAATCACCAAAATATTGTTTAAAGGCATCTCATGTTTCCTAAAAAATATTTTCAACCCTTTGACAATGATCACACAAATTAACAAATCTAAATGCATCTTTAAAAATAGATGGCCAATAAAACCCAGATTATAGAATTTTTGCCGCCGTTTTTGCACAACCAAAGTGGCCGCCAACTTCCAATGAATGACAATGTTTGAGTATGTTCTCCATCTCCTCCTCAGGCACACATCTTCTGATTATCTAGTCCACACAATGCCGATATAAAAAAGGTTCTTCCTAAAAATAATATTTCAAGTCAGAGAAGAACTTCTTCTTTTGTTGATATGTCATCCCAGGAGGTAGGATTTTCGACACCAAGTAATTGACTATGTCAGCATACCATGGAACAACTTGTATAGCCATCAAAAGCTCATCTGGGAATGCTTCATTAATTTGCAATTGTCGCTCATCATCCGTACCTTGAAGCTCCAGTCGAGATAACTGATCTGCCACCAAATTTTCAATACCTTTCTTATCCTTAATCTCCAAATCGAATTCTTGTAGAAGCAAAATCCATCGAAGCAATTTTGGTTTAGCATCCTTCTTTGCAAGCAAGTACTTAAGAGCAGAATGATCGGTGTAGACAACCACCTTTGAACCTATCAAGTAAAAACAAAATTTGTCAAAAGCAAAAACAACTGCTAATAATTCTTTTTCAGTAGTAGCATAATTCAGTTAAGCCTACATTAAAGTCCTACTTGCATAATAAATAACATGAAATTTTTTATCGTTTCTCTGCCCTAAAACAGCTCCTATAGCATAGTCACTGGCATCACACATTAATTCAAATGGTAAATTCCAATCCGGTGATACAATTATTGGTGCTGAAATTAATTTCTTTTTCAGTGTTTCAAAAGCATGCAAGCATTCATCAGAAAATTCAAATCAAGTGTCTTTAATCAACAAATTGCAAAGAGGTTTAGTAATTTGGGAAAAATCCTTAATAAACCGTCGATAGAATCCGGCATGTCCCAAGAAACTTCTCACGCCCTTCACATTGGTTGGTGGTGGGAGTTTTTCGATCACTTCTATTTTTGCTCGGTCAACTTCAATTTCCTTAGAGGAAATTCGGTGGACCAGCACTATTCCCTCCTCAGCCATGAAGTGGCATTTTTCCCAGTTCAAGACTAGAATTGTCTCATTGCATCTCTGGAAAACTGAAGATAAGTTAGACAAACAATTATCAAAAGAATGTCCAAAGACAGAGAAGTCATTCATGAAGACTTCTAAAAATTTTTCCACCATGTCCGAGAAGATGGACATCATGTATCTTTGAAATGTGGCTGGCGCATTGCAAAGGCCAAAAGGCGTGCGCTTATATGCAAATGTTCCATACGGACAAGTAAAAGTGGTCTTTTCTTGATCCTTGGGCGCAATGGCTATTTGATTATAGCCAGAATATCCATCTAGAAAACAATAGTAAGCATGTCCTGCAAGTCTTTCTAGCATTTGATTAATAAAAGGTAATGGAAAATGGTCTTTCCGAGTTGCATCATTAAGTCTTCTATAATCTATGCATACTCGCCATCTCGTGACCGTCCTTGTTGGTATAAGTTCATTGCTATCATTCTTGATCACAGTTATTTCACCCTTCTTTGGAACGACTTGTATTGAACTTACCCATGCGCTGTCTGAGATTGGATAAATAATCTCGACATCTAATATATTCAACACTTCTTTATGCACCACTTCTTGCAAGGATGGATTCAATCTCCTCTGGGGCTGGACAATAGGCTTATATTTATCCTCCATCAAAATCTTGTGCATGCAAATTGAAGGACTAATTCCTTTGATGTCAACGATGGTCCAACCTAAAGCCATTTTGTGTTCTCGCAAGATTCTCAGCAATTTTTCCTTCTCTACATCACTTAAAGAACTGTTAATAATAACTGGAAAAGTAGAGTCTTGGCCTACGAACGCATACCTTAAATTTGATGGAAGTGATTTGAGCTCAAGTTTAGGTGGTTCATCACTTGAAGATATCGGTCGAGATGAATTTAATTCTTCCACTTTTGGTTGCATTGAAGGAGGAACAAATGGTGTAGCCTCCAAATATCTCTCACACTCTCTAACCTCTTCATCATCAAATTCAACAGATGTAGAGCGAGTAAGACATACCTCAAGTGGTAGTTTTAGAAAATCAGATGCATAAGTCTCGCCAGCCATGATCACATCTCGATCACTTATTTGAAAACAAGAATGTGTCTCGGATGGAAATTTCATAGGCTTAAATACATCAAAGGTGACCTCCTCCTCTCCAATCCTCAAGACAAGTTTTCCTTGTTGAACATCAATTAAGGTTCTCCCCGTTGCAAGAAAAGGCCGGCCTAGTATCAAAGGGATCTCCTCATCCTCATCCATATCAAGAACAATGAAGTCAGCGGGAAAGATGAACTTATCAACTTTCACTAATACGTCTTTTAATGACTCCTCTCGAGTACTTAATAGATCTGTCCACCAATTGTAGAGAGATGGTAGTCGGCTTTACTTCTGCAAAACCCAAGTTTCTAAAAACAGAGAGAGGCATTAAATTAATACTTGCTCCTAAGTCACATAAAGCTCTATCAAAATAAGAATTTCCTATAGTGCAAGGGATAGTGAAACTCTTCGGATCTTTCAACTTAGGTGGCAGCTTCTTTTGTAAAATTGCACTACTCTCCTCTATCAGCATTACCGTTTTATGCTCCTCCAATTTCCGCTTCTTTGATATAATATCATTCAAAAATTTAGCATAATTAGGCATTTGCTCTAAACCTTCAATGAGAGAAATATTAATATGCAATTGCTTAAATATGCTCAAAAATTTAGAGAACTGTTTATCAACATTATTTTTTCTTAATCTTTAAGGAAAAGGAATTGGTGGATCATAAATTGAAAGGGAATAAATTTCAAAAGTAACTTCCCTGGACTTTTTGGATTTTGAAGTTCTTGGATTCTCTTTAGTCGTCTCAAGTTGCTCCACTTCTTTCATCTCTGGCCCAACTTCCTTAGTCTTGGACTCCTCATTATTCACAACTTCATCTTGCTTGGTATTGTCTACTTTAGACTCCTCATATGTCTGCCCACTTCTCAATAATATTGCCTTGACATTTTCTTTTGGATTGGTCACAGTATTGCTGGGTAAAGTCCCTATGGTCCTCTTTGTAAGCATGTTTGAGAGCTAACTAATCTTCACCTCAAGATTGCAGATTGAAGCCGAGTTGTTTTGGATTGCTATATCTGTCTTCTGCATGTACCGCATGAACATGTCCTCGAGTGCTGGCTTCTTTTCTTGTTGTGGAAGTTGTTGAAGTGGTCTAGCTGGCTTTTGATTATTACTCCATGAAAAGTTTGGGTGATTCCTCCATTTAGGATTGTATGTGTTCGAGTATGAATTATTTTGACGTTGAAAATTTGACACATAATTTGCTTGTCCATAACTCGATTGGGCAAAAGGATTCCCCACTTGGCAATCTACACTTGAATGATTTCCCGCATAATAATCACAAACAACATTAGTTTAAATAGCATTAACATTCATCTTACCTAGTTGTTGAGACAAAATTGTCATTTGTGCCGTCAATGCAGTAATAGAATCAAGTTCGAAAACTCCAACCGCTTTTCTTGGCGTTGCTCTCTCTGTAAGCCATTGATAGTTGTTGGATGCCAATTCTTCTAGAAATTCATAGGCTGCTTCATGAGTTTTACTCATTAAAGCCCCTCCAGCTATTGCATCAACCATAGACCTGTTTGTAGCTCCCAGACCATTGTAGAATGTTTGCACTTGAAGCCATGCTAAAAGGTCATGATGAGTACACTTTTGCAATAAATCTTTGTACCTCTCCCATTCTTCATATAACGATTCACTCTCAAATTGGATGAACGTGGTGATATCATTCCTTAGCTTTGCTGTCTTTAAGGGAGGGAAATATTTTGCTAGGAATTTTTGTGCCAACTCCTCCCAAGTAGTGATGACGCCAGGTGGCAAAGAGTTCAACCAAGTTTTTGCTTTATCCCTAATTGAGAAGGGAAAAAGCCTTAGTCGAATCGCATCATCTATTACTCCGTTATATTTAAAAGTATCACAAATTTTTAAGAAATTTACAATATGGACATTAGGATCCTCTTGTGACAGCCCCCAAACTGGACAGCTTGCTGTATCATTTGAATGATGGCTGTCTTGATCTCAAAATTATTGGCTTGTATGGCCGGCCTTCTTATGCTCGATGTAGCTCCATTGACCGAGGGCATAGCATAGTCTCGTAAAGCCTTGTGCTCCTGATCGGCCATATTAGATATGGGTGTGTTGGCCTCTTTCTTCTTCTTTTTCTTGATCTGATGTAAGGTTCTTTCAATCTTTGGATCAAAGTGTGTATGCTCTAATTGTTTAGATCGGGGCATACATTTCTAATTCCTGAAAACAAAGAAAACAAACTCAGATGCACCTAAAATATACATATATGTATATTTTTTACTAAAATAAAATCCAAAGTAGTAAAAATCTAGCTAGTATCAATATCAATAATAAAAATTAATCTCTAACAACGGCGCCAAAAACTTGTTCGTGTAAAATAATCTGCAAGCGCACAGAATCGTAACAAGTAGTAAAGTGTTTTATAAAAAACGGATATCAAACCCACAGGAATTAACTATGTTATTGAATACCGAAATTCTAAATAAATAACTATTTGGAAAATTGAAATTAAATCTAACGTTTCTACTATCTAAATTAAATTAAACTACTTAACAAAAATAAGTCTATGAATAAAAAATAACGAAGTTTAAAAATCTAAAAGTGTAAAAATATAATAAGAATGGATCTAGAGCGGTTGATTTCACCTAACAAATTCCACACAGTTTATTTTTCCTAATTATTAAATTCCAATAATCTCCCGTTGATGATTAAAAATTCCTTCATTGTTCAAAATCTTCTCTCGAAAAATATCAAAAATATCTCCAAGTAACAACTCCATATCTCTATGTGAATTCAATTAATTGGAAAGTCATTACGTACTTTTAATTTTCTAAAAAAATCACACTAGTCACGGTAAAACATCTCTACTTTTGCTCAACTAATGGTATATAACTCTAAAACTAAAACCACAAATCACCTCTCAGTTTCATTGTAATTCAATTGATCAAACAATAATTCGTGAAAAATTGTAAGTATTAAGAACAAGAATTAAACACTCAATCATGGAAATATTAAAAATAAAATAACTCAGAATATAAACTATATGTTCAATGCTAGAGTATATCAACGCTCTAGAAAAAAAAATTAGATTATAATAAAATTAAAAATAAAATAAATAAAACTTATGTTTTTCATCGAAATCAGTTGATAAACATATAGTTTTCGCTTCTGTCCTCCAGATCATTCTTTTAAAAAAACTCGAAAAAATCCCCAATAAAAATTGGTCAAACGCCTCTAGGCTTGTTCTCCAGGTTTTCGGCCTGCGGCGCTCTCTCTTCTCCTTTTCACGGCGCTCTAAGTTAATCCCAATTTACATGTATATGCCTTGTTGAGGTGCCGTGTCTCAATAGAAATCAAACCATGCGGCTCCGTATAAGTTAATTCCAGCTCCAAGCGTGCGGGTATTAAGTGGGTTGAAGGCCCAAGAAATGTTAAAAACAATTTGAATTGCGGCCTGTGATGTTATGAAAACCCGAGTGAATTTCATGATGGCAGCCCAAAGTCAAGTTGCTACCAGCTCTTGAATAAACACCAAATTTTCTTGTGCATGCGTGTGAGAAATTGAATAAGGCAGGTGGGTCTTCTTCGTCCTCTTGTGTATTGCGGCCCACTGAGGTTAAAAAAAAAAAAACAAATAAATAAACCAAATGGGTCTCAAATGTTAAAGTCGGCGCATCATTAGTGACGTTGTACATTTGATATATGCTTTTCAACTCAACTTTTCAAAAATCTTCTTTCTTTCTCAATACTCCTTCTCATTCTTTTAAAAACAAACAAAATAAATAAATAAATAAAGTGGGCCGAGTTGTAAATATCGTTTCGAACTAGTGTTTACGGCCAAATTTTTTATCCAGTGACGTACTTGATTTCTGAAGAAGACTTAGTTTGAGTTGAAAATTGGGTTAGGTATTCATTAAGTGAAATTTGAGGAATTTGAGGATTTATGATGTTTTAAGGTTTTAAAACATTTTGGTAAATTCAAAACATTTTGGAGAGAAAGTTGATACTAAGGATTTTGAGGGTTTTTATATGTTAAGACAAGATATTGGATTTTATGTCTCGAATTCTATTTTTTTGAGATTTGTAATCATTGAAAATTTATGGAATTACATGATTATTTTATAGGTGTCGATTATTATTTGTTCAGCAATGTTTGAAGAATTTCTGAAAAGCTAGGAAGTTCAGGTAAGTGGGGTTCCTATGCTTGGCTTTGTACCAAATGTAGACTGAGGTTGACTTTGTGAAAATTTATGCATGTTTTGTTATGAAATGAGAACTTGAGAAAAACCAACCTTAGTCATTTCTTTGCATTACTCATAAAGTTATATGAAAGAAAGAAAAATGTTTCTATCATGTATTGTGCAAACATGAGTTTAGTTTTTATCATGTTGTTTCTGAAATGTGAAAAAGAGTGATATTGATTATCTGAAATATTTGTGTATTGATTTATAAAGATGCTCTGAACTTTGTTTTGTTTGGTGAGAATGTTTCTAAAAATGTTTTGGAATTCTGTAATATTTTGATCTGGCTCTGAAAACTTTTGGCATGATATACTGGTTTGTATCTGAATCTGAATCTGTCTCTGCTTTGCTTTGCTCTGCTTTGTCTCTGCTCTGTTTGGGTTGGTACCAACTTCTCTATCTCTGAGTGCACCCATTTTGGAAACAAAATGGTTTATTGTGGACTTTTCTGTGTGCACACTCGAGACTCCAAGAATGATTAAGGGAAAGTTTTCACCTCTGTCTCTGCCTGATTTGGCCATTAGGATTATCACAACCCTATCATGGGAGTTAAACATGATCTTTGTTTTGTAAGATGCTCTGTTTTGATATGATGATGATGCTCAGTTTTGTTATGCCAAAGTACTCCGTATTTTATATGATTTAAAAATTGTCGCTCTGTTACGTTTAAAAATGTGTTTTGTTCTACATATTAAAACTAAAGAATGTTCTGCATATTATATTTTGGAAAATGTTCATGTTTGCACTCTGGTATATGTTCCTTGCTTACTGAGTTGTGGTTAAACTCACCCATTATCTCTGAATATTTTTCAGATGAGTTTGGATATTTCAGCCAATGATCGGATTATGAAGTATTGGGTGAGATAACTTCAGAATGATTGATTAACCATAGAAAATATATATGAATATTGATAAGGTTTAGTAAAAAAATATTATTGTATTCTTATGACGTAGCATTTCTGGAATTAGTAATATTGAGGAAAGTGATTTTTGGAATCAAGTTTTATATGATATTTGAGAAATTGTGGTCTTTAATTGTACTATTGAATGTGAGTGTATGCGATAATAAGTAATTCTACAACCCCTGTGAGAGTGGGGTGTTACATGACTTGTATAATAAGTCCAGCCCAGATTTTTGTTTGAATTTATGTTTTCTTAAAACAACAAAAATCGAGATAAGTTCATGCGTTGAGCATGAACCACTCGGTTCATTAACAACATTATTTACAAATCTTGGGATTCCTCTCAAGAGATTGTTTGATCCATTACCTTGTTACAATACAAAAATTAGAAGTCCACAAATATTAGAGCAATGAAGGTAAACACCTTGATGTTGCTATTCTCAGATAACAATGATAGGAGTTCTTCTCTTACTGTTGATCGGATTGTAATATATCTATCATTGTGTGTAGACATGCTCCCAACATTGCAAGACAGAAGCAAGAGGTTGAAGTTAGGAATCTCGGTAAGAGCATAATTGAGCCATAGTATTGTAACTATTTTGGACTTTAATTCGAATCAATCACATGTTTCTTACTAGTAATTGAGTGAATTGGGTCTTGATAAATCAATTCTAACTCAATTGATAAAAGACCAACTTTTGACCTCTAATCTCTAATTTCTAATGTTTGTTTGCTACTTTATAGAGTTGATATTTTCCTTAGAAATTTTAGTCGACTTTGGTTATAGGCCATAGAATGATGCTTGTTGAAATAAATTTTTGGGTGCACAATTTATTTTTCCTCAGGTTTGGAATTCATCTCCAAAGCCATATTGCACCAATTCATGAAATGCTTCAAAAAGTGGCAAGCCAAGACTCACTTTAGCTTCAAACACCTGGACCGAATTAAATCAAGCCACACAAATTCAAGGCCAAGTCCATCGCACGGCAAGTAGCATGTTGGCAACTCTTGCACCGAACTTTACCTCAACTTGTGGCCCTACAACTCAAGTAACTCACATGTAAGGGTGTTCATCCGGACCGGTTTTTTATCTGGTCCGGTTTGAAAACCGGATATCAGGATTTCAATTCCAGATCCCAGATCTGAATTGATTTAATTTTGGAAACCATATTTAAGTATCTGGGTTTATGGTTTTAAAAAGTCCGGATATGATCAATTAAAATCCGGTACCGGATCTAACATCCGGTATCCAGATTTAAAATCAAATCGTTAGACAAATCTCTCTCTCTCTCTCTCTCTCTCTCTCTCTCTCTCTCTCTCAATTTGAAGTTCTAAACCCTAGCCTCAATCGCATCCCGTTCTCAATCGATCGCATCCCATTATCAATTCAGTCATCGTCGTGAGCTATCATCGTCGCCGATCTCGTTTTGAGCTATCTCCATCGCCGATCTGGGGTACTCTCTTTCTCTCTCGCTCTCTCTTTCTAGTCTCACTTTGTCTCAGCTACCATCTATCTCTCTGGGTTTCTGCCTTTCACAGTCTCTTATCTGTTTCTTTCGTTGATCTACCATGGCAACCATTTCAGGCTCTCCACACCTAGCGTTGCGGCTTCTGCGTCATCCACACTGAGACCCAGATCTTCTCAGCCTAAGTTGCTTCTTCCAAATTGGCCTTTCAGCATAACCCTACTATCAGGGGCCCTTTGGTGTATGTTTTATTCCATTCACTTTTATTGATTTTTTTTGTTTTGTAATTATTTTAGTGACAATGTTGTTGTCTTGGTCTTTATATGTCTCTCCGTGGTGAATGGTTGGTTGCTGTTAATTTATGTTTATGTTTATGGGATTTGATGCATCCATATAACATGAAAACTCAAATGGGTAAGCATCAAAACTCAAAGGTGAAAATAATATTAATATAAGAAATCGTCACAAAATTAAGAACCTTATGCATTTTGCATAAAGTTCACACGATAGGTATTTAGGAAATAGTGATCTAATGCATTACTGAGAATAGTATAAAACAACTACTAGGAAAATCCATACAAAGAATTTTGTTTTAGCTAAATTCATTAGCACAAATGGAATAGAAAGAACCAAAAATGAGGTTAATTTTAAATCATGTGCCTAAGAAGAGACAGCTTAGTTTAAGTAGTACTTTTAGTACAGATTATTGTATCCTTCGAGAACGTATTTCTGTATAATAAATAATATATATGATTGTTGGTTTATGGTTTGGTTAATTTACGTGACAATATTAAACGTATAGAAAACATTTATGGTGGTGCTATCGAACGGGACAAGGACTTAAAAAATATTTTGTTTATGTTGTTTGGTTAATAATTGATGAATCTTTGTCTTTGAGGTACCCAAAGTAGGCCCATTAATATTACTAATGATCTATCATAATTTACTAGATGGTTGGCTAATTTGAAGACTAGTTTATCGAAATAAGGGTAGTGACAAATTAAGATAAGAGTAGATAAAGAGTTTACTGAACTCCATGGTCAAATACATATTACTGCATCGTGCCCATATGATGTTGGCCTTGTCATGTCTGAGTTGTCATGATGAGAAGGAGAGAGAGAGAGAGAGAGAGAGAGAGAGAGGCGTGTATATATAACAAGATGGTTTTTAGTACGAAGAGGGAGCATTAATTTGTCTTCTTTTGAATGGTTCAGATATGTTTATAGTTCAGGGAAGTGATGGCACTTAGTCAATTTGATCTTTTTCTAGCCTTTGAAATGGGAATTATTTTAGAGCCTTTATGGGGACAGACAGATCTGGCAAAGAGATTTGGTTCTATTTTTTATAAGAAAAGCAAAGGGTACATGAAGTTAACTAGATATGATGATGATGATCATGAGTGTTTGCAATTGTATTGCCTAAGCCTATGAAAGTGAAATGCAAAAGTCCAATCCGACGCATATCTAATCTATTTTTCTGGCCAACTTTTATATATGGGGGTTAAAGAAGATGGTTGATGATCAATCGAAATACATTAAAAAATAAAAATAAAATTGAAATGCCAATTTATAGCTTTCTTATGGCGCTTGTGGGAATGATATTATTTGTCATTATATATTATTAGAGATTGCTATGTTTCCCAAGGGTTACCTTTTGTAGAATAAGATCTAGTTTTGCTAATCATCTCTATATATTATATCACATTTAAAAAATATATGCTACTTTTAACATATCCCTTTTTATATATGTGTGTTGATGTGTTTTGGGCTGTGTATGATTTATTTATTATACGTGTGTTTGATTATTATTATTATTTTGTGGTTGTGATTATACAATAACAAATGGAAGAAGATTCTGTGAGTTGTAATGTTGGTACAACTCAATGGTTTGGTAGTAATTCATCTTACCTATACCAAAAAAATTCAAAAAAACACCTAGTAATAGATCAATAGCTTGGGAGAGATTTACTAAAGTTGAACCTATAGATCCCGATGACCCAAAAGTGAAGTGCAATTGGTGTTATAAGGAATACAAGTGCCACTACAAGAATGACACTTCCTCTATGAGGATTCATCTTTTTAATTGTTCAAAATCTCCTATTTTTGCTCCAAAAAATACATCTAGTACTAAAAGAGATGTAGATGGAAAAGTGTGTAGCCCACAAGTTCTATTGAACTTCAATACCGAACAACTTAGGGTGTCAACCGCTAAGTTCTTTATTAGGTGTGAATTGCCTTTTAGGCTTATGAAGAACGAATGGTTTATTAATTACGTGGTTGCTTTAGAGTCTTGGTTTACCTTACCATCCCGAATCACTCTAAATTAAACTCTTTTTAGACCGCTTGATCGAGAAGTATAATACATTTCGTGTGACTAATGGAGGGGGTTCTAATGTGGCTCAAGGGAGGCCACACACTACTAGCAAGGGGAGTTCTAATGTGCCGACACCACCTACAAATAAACTCCAGATGATTTTCAACCAATACCTTGAGGAGCAGGGTGGTATGGAGTTTAAATCAGAGTTAGAGAGGTATTTATCTGAGGCATGTGTAAAAGGCTCACTTGGTTTTGATATTCTGGATTGGTGGAGAGTTAATGCCGTCAATTATCTTGTCCTTGCTGAGGTAGCACGTGATGTGTTAGCTACCTCTATTTTTACTATTATCTCAGAGTCCGCATTCAATATTGGAGGACGCGTATTGGGTCCCTTTAGGAGTTTGTTGTCTCCAAAGACTGTCGAAACCCTCATTTGCACATAAAATTAGTTGAGGACCAAACCTTTAGATTTTGAGGAGTCACAAGAATACGTATAGATGATGGACCTTGAAGGTAAGTTTGAAATATATATATTTTTTAATATCTATTGAACTCAATTTATTATTTATATAACTTAATATTTAATACTTTTTTTGATGATGATATAGATATAACTTCAACCGAGACTGCTGTGAGTCTTCCTTCCCATTCATGATAATTTAGAGTAAGTGTTTTATTCTCTTTTATGTGTGCGTACAGACTTTGTAGTAACTTGATGATGTGTAATGATTAAACTTTAATCTTTGATTTTGTGATTAAATCTGTTAGTGTATTTTGAGAGGAAAAACTGTATGGCCCTTTAATATGATTTACTTGTGGAAATTTAGGGGCAAAACTGTATATTTACAATCTATTTCTGCTCGATTTCAGATTTGGTTTGAACACAGTATTTTGAGCAACGAATGGTTTCGGATGGAGGATTTTGATAACATTAAAGTGAAGACAAAACCACAATGCACTTCTTTTGGATGGAGGATTTTGTTATTCTCATTTGTTATATATTTAGTTTATGTATAGGTTGCACTGATCTCTATATATATTGTATGAGAGAAGACCAGGTTTACTATATATTTTATTACATTTGGTGTATGGTCATTAGCTGTGCTAATTTGCTGTATTAGACTTTTGTAATGAATTCATATAGTGTCACACGTAGGCCTGTTCATCCGGGCCGGGTACAATCCGACCTGGTTTAAAATTTTATTTATTTATTAATACTTTTGAAAATTTTTTTAAAAAAATTTAAGGAAATTTTGAATCCGGGTTCCAGATTTGGGAATCCGGAACCCGGATGAACACCTCTAGTCACACGGTGCATATAAGCATCTGATTTTGATAGAAAAGTAATATTTATGACTTTAAAATTCATGAGATGGACTCTGTTGCCCATATGACTTACACAAGAGGGGGGTGAATTGGGTTATATTATAAAAATTAACACTTATTAATTAAATACACAATATAAAATATAAACAAAATATAAAACTATAAGAAATGTAAAGAGTAGGGTAAGAGAAAGCAAACTCAGTATTTTTACGAGGTTCAGCCCCACTGCCTACGTCCTCGCCTCAAGCTACCCCTTGAGGATCCCGAATTCACTAGTCAATCTCCTTTAGGTGGAGATAGAAACCTATTACACTTTTGAGCAGCACTGTTCCAAAGAATCCATGTAGAACACCTTCTACACTTCCAATCACCTCACACTTGGTGATTTAACTATTCCCTGTGTAGAACATCTTCTACACACACAAGGGTTATATGCACCCTCTTACAAATACAACAGTTGATAGTAGGTAGACTATCAAAGTACATTCCTCAATGAGTGAGATAGAAACAATACAGCTCAACCTATATCTCACTAAAAAAGAATAAGAATTAAGGCTCAAAACTTTAGAAAAGAGAGAATGAGAGCTTTGAAAGAATGATGCAAAATTTAACAATAGATGTGTAAGCTCTCGGTGTTGATTTTTGCAAAACTCAAGTAAGCTATTTATAGGCAAATGAGTCTTCAATTTCAAATTTGAAAAGATTCACATGTCAAATAAGAATACTATTCACTTTTCAAAAAATTCAAATAAAAGCATTTCCTTTTTGCATTTGTCAAAGACAACTCCATTCATTTTTCAAAGAATTTAAACCTAATCTTTTGCTTTTCATATATGACAAAATGAGCATGATTTATTTTTCAAACAAAAACATCTTCTTTTTGCATATGTCAAAAAAACACACAACCACCTTTTAAGATTCTGAAACAAAATCATCTACCTTTTACATTTGTCAAAAAAACACACCACCTCCCTTCAAGACTTTCAAACAAAATATGCACATGTCAAATATGATAAACAATCATCTTATAAATTCAAGTTTTTATAAAAATATATATATAATTTTTGAAATTATTTTGCTTGATGATGTTATGCACATGTGAAAAACATAATTTTCAAAACTAAAACATTTAAAAATATCTTGCATATGTGAAAAAAGTAATTTGATGTTTTATGAGAAAAAAGAGTAATTTGGAGCCTTAATCCAATTTCTAATTTTATCAAGAGATGTACAAAAATAATCTATGAGTTTCATTTGTAGACTTGATCTCTTTCTTGCTCATACTTGATTTCTTGATGTGTTTAGCTCCCTTCATTCGTAGACAGCTTGAGCTTGGATTTTCAATATTATTTTTTATCATCAAAATTTATATGTAAATACGAGACTTGAAACCTTGGGTTCAAAAATCTCCCCCTTTTTGATGATGACAAATACTTAGTAGAAATCTACGACCTGCAGTAATACTTAAACTCCCCCTGAAAATATGCGTTAGTATTTCAAGAAAAATATAAACATGATTCTAGCATATATAACAGGGTAGTATAATACTAGTATAAGACTTCTCCCCCTTTTGACAACATTAAAAAGGAACCGTAATTGGTTTCAGTAAGATTTTTTTTCCGTAATAAGCAATAACCAAATAAAACGGTGTGTTAGAGAGTAGAAGTTGGAACCACCCATACCCGACAAAACCTGCAAAGGTTGAAGCCAAATTTTATCATCTTGGTGCGGAAGAAGATTTAAATCCGCTTGATGTTATTGACGAATTAGATGTTCCAGAGATTTGAGGTTGAATAATTAAAAATATCCGTGTCCGACAAAGACAGCAAAAGCTGTAGGCCTAGCTCTGGCAATGCGGTGCGGAGCCATGCATGTCCGACAAAACCTGCAAATGTTGGAAGTCTAACTCTGGCAATTCGGTGCGGAGCCACGCGTGTCTGACAAAACCTGTAAAGGTTGGAGGCCTAGCTCTAGCAGTCGGTGCGAAAGCAGATTCAAATCCGCGTGGTATTGTTGAAAAATTAAATATTATCGAGATTTGAAAGTTGTTGTTTAAAAGACCGTTTTCACCTGTCGGATACTCAAATAAATTTTCACACTACTCATTGATCCAGTTTCTATTTATTCAAAACAATAGAATGGCGGAGAAAATTCCATCTAATAATCTTCCGGATTTGAATCAGGAACCGTCTCAACCAGTCATTTTATCTCATGAGGTTGTCAACACCATGATAGAAGCAGAGATGCATTTTTCAAATAGAACTGATTCTGAGGTTGTTACACCATCAAGAACTCTCAGTGCTCAATATGCTGCCTCTGTTACGACGATCATGTCTCGAAGATTACTAGCGAGGGCAAATGAGGTTGATCGACTTAACAATCAAATATCTGTTCTGCATCAAAAGCTTGCAAATAAAGGTAGAAAGAATAAAAGGTTAAAGCAAGAAAATAAAAATTTGATGGAATTAGCTCGTGTTTTAAAACTTCAAATAGAGGAATCGGAACGAGTAAGAGTTCAAGCACAGAGTCAACATCAACAGATAATGGCAGCGTTTCACGAGAGAAACAGGGACAATTATAATTAATCTCGCTAGCTTAGTTTGGTAACTTTTGACAATATGCATCCGGCATATCTTGTAAGCTTGACTAAGTAAGATTTGAAGAGATGACAGTTTGTCTTCTACTTATTTCCATCTTTATAAAAGCAATCCTTAGTTTTATCTAATCCGCATCAAATCTTCTTCTCATTGTTGTAGTTCATCTTCATTCTCACTTTACAAAATCTTAATGGCTCATCAATTCTCCTTCAGTGCTTCTCGTAATCAATCTATTTCTGCATCTGTTGTAGGTGCCATGAAGCAGCAAAACACTGATTTGGCTAATAAATCAGATCATGATGCCATTTACGAGCTTGTGGGTCTCGGGACTCGATACTCATCTTCCATTGTTGTTTTTTCCGCTCAGTTGTAATCCAAAACCCGCGAGATAGAGAAGCTTAATGAGAAGATCGATATTCTTTAACGACTTGTTCAAGAGTCTAACAAAAAAATAGTAGACTTAAAACAACAGAATAAGGATTTAAAATCCTTACTTGCCTCTGCATTTCGATTGCCTAATCCTTTAGACAAGGATGGCATGATGATTTATGATGAGCAAATGCATTTGAATGATGAGGCTAAACGTGTCAAGTTTCTGTAGGTCATTTGAGATAATGGAATAAAAGTATCTAGCAGATATTCATGGCATGCATAATTCTTATTTCTCTTCTAATCATACATAGTTTATCTTCTGGTAGGGTTTTGTGTAAATGTCTACCAATTGATCATGTGTACTAGTGAATTCTAATGCAATATCGCCCTTCTACACATGATCTCTAAGAAAATGATATCTAGTTTCAATATGTTTAGTCCGAGAATGTTGTATTGGATTCTTTGAAAGATTTATAGCACTTGTATTATCACATTTGATTGGAATGTGATTGTACATAAGTTTAAAATCCTCAAATTGTTGCTTCATGTAAAGAACTTGAGCACAACAACTACCCGCAGCATCATATTATGCCTCAGTAGTAGATAGTGTAACAGAATTTTGTTTTTTACTAAATCAGGAAACTAGTGCATGACCTAAGAAATGACATGTTCTACTAAAACTTTTTCGATCATTTTTGCAACTAGTATAATCGGTACCTGAAGAACTAATAAGATCGAAAGAAGTATGTTTAGGTACCATAACTCTAAGTCAATGGTACTGGCAAAATATCTAAAAATCCGCTTAACTGCAATCAAATGAGATTGTTTTGGAAATAATTGAAAACGTGCACATAAACATATACTGAACATAATATCAGGTCTACTAGTTATCAAATATAATAAACTACCAATCATACCTCGATATACCTTTGAGTCAACTGGCTTACCGCTTTCATCTTTATCAAGTTTAGTGGTTGGACTCACTGATGTTCCAATTACCTTCGCACATTCCATCTCAAATTTTGAGTAACTCTTTGATATATTTTGACTGATTAATAAGTGTTCCACTTTTTGCTTGTTTGATTTGCAATCCGAGAAAGAAATTAAGTTCTCCCATCATGCTCATTTCAAATTCTTCCTGCATATTCTTAGTAAAATCTTGACACATATTTTCATTAGTAATACCAAATATTATATCATCTACATAAATTTAAACTAGAAGAATATCATTCTATTCATATTTGATGAAAAGAGTTATATCGATCTTTCCTCTTGAAAAACCTTTTTCAATAAAAAAATATTTAAGAAAACACTTTTAACATCTATTTGAAAAAGTTTGAAATCTTTATAACAAGCATATGCAAGTAGCATTCGAATAGCTTCTAATCTTGCTACTGGTGCATATGTCTCATCATAATCGATTCCTTCCTCTTGATTGAAACCTTGGGCTACAAGTCGAGCCTTGTTTCTAGTGATGATTTTAGACTCATCTTTCTTATTTCTAAAAATCCATTTTGTTCCAATAACAGCATAATTTTTAGGTCTAGGAACAAATGTCCATACATTATTTCTTTCAAATTGATTGAGCTCTTCTTGCACAATTAGAATCCATGATTTATCAATAAGTACTTCATCAATATTTTTAGGTTCAATCTGAGATAGAAAAGCAGTATGATTGCAAATATTTCTAAGAGATGATCGAGTGCTTACACCTCGTGAAGGTTCTCCCAGAATTTATTCCACTGGATGATCTTTCACAAATTTTCACTGTTTAATTGCATCTTGTATTAAATTTTGATGATCTTTCCTGATGTCTCCATATTGGACTTCCTCTATTGTGTTCTCTTTGTTGAGATTGAGACTTTTCGTATTATTTATACCTCCTGTTTCTATTCCCACGATCTTCCCTTTCGAGTTGTCTCCAAATGTCAAGTGTCCTTCTTCTTTAGATCTAAGATCAAAGAACTTAGTCTTGTCTCCCGTCATGTGTATTGAACATCCACTATCTTAAAACCATTTATTTTTGTTTGTGGAAGACTTCATGCACACCTATAAAAATAATTAAAATGATTTTTCTTGGTACCCAAATTCTTTGGGTCCTTTATTTATTAGTAGTAGAAGAAACAAAATTTTTAGGTACCCATATGGCCCTAATAGTCATTATATGTTTTCTTCTAATATGACAAGTAAGATAATTATGACCATTTCTATTACAAAAATTGCAAATAGCATGTGACATATATGAAGAACTTGAGTGATTATAATAGTATACTTTTTTAACAAAATTATTTTTATGAAAAGAATTTTGAATATTGGACTTTGATGTAGAAGGATTATTAAAGAAGTTTTTATAAGGTTTGTATTTTTGTTTTGGCATATATCCCAAGGCTGCCTTGTCAAAAACACATCTTTGACTACCAAGAAGTTTTTCAAAATTTCTTTTTCCATTCGTAAAGTTTTCAATAATATTTTCTAAATCAGTTTTCTTTTTCTTCAACTCAAGATTTTCATCTTTCAAAATAATACTTTCTTTTCTTAAAATATCAATTTCGTTTTTTAAAGAAGAATTTTTCTTTTTCAAAACAGTATACTTGATACCCAATTTTTCAAATTTCTCATATACCTCTTCTAAAATATTTTGCAATTCTTCATATGAAAGATCTTCAATATTATCAAGATTTGTTACCTCAATGTCATCTTTAGTCATAAGACAAAGATTTACTGATTTTCCATTGATTGCTTCACTATTTGAGCTACTTGAATCATCATCCCATGTAGCTTTCATTGCTTTTTTGCCTGAATCTTTCTTGGAAAACTTTTTGAAGGATTTCCTTGGAGGAGTTTTATTTTTCTTTAAGAACCTCTGAATTCTTCTTGTTATCATCGCAACTTCTTCATCTTTGTCGTCATTTTCCTCACCTTCATCACTTTCACTTTCATATGGAACAGCTTTAAGTGCCAAGCTCTTCTTTGGCTTTCCTTCTTCTTTTCCACTTTTCAATGTGTACTCATGGGTGATAAGTGACCTGATGAGTTCATTCACTTCGAGCTTCTAAAGATCTCTAGCTTCAAGAATCGCTGTCACTTTTGATTCCCAGCGTTTTGGTAGAGAGTTGAAAATTTTTCTTATTATCTCCACTTTGGAATAAACTTTGCCAAGAGCTGTTTATGATGTTAGTAAAATGAGTGTGCATACTAGAAATAGATTCATCATCATTCATCTTAAACATTTCATATTCATGAGTAAGAATATAAATTTTTGATTCCTTGACTTGAGAAGTTCCTTCATAAGTAACTTCCAAGTTATCCCAAATTTCCTTTGCTGTACATTACTTTATTAAACTCATTACCATTGAGAGCATTATATAATAAATTCATAACAGTTAAATTCAAAGTATAAAGTCTATTGTCTTCA
The DNA here is from genome assembly GCA_036559045.1 of Platycarya longipes. Classification (NCBI taxonomy): domain Eukaryota; kingdom Viridiplantae; phylum Streptophyta; class Magnoliopsida; order Fagales; family Juglandaceae; genus Platycarya; species Platycarya longipes. The sequence goes on from CM071798.1 coordinate 19,930,769, forward strand.
CGATCAAACTCTTCTTCTTCCTTTTTGACCTTTACTCCATCAACCATTTTTGTTGGAATATAAGGTCCATTTACAATGCATTTCCAAATTTCTCGACCTTGAGTCTGAAGGAATATTCTCATTCTAACTTTCCAGAATGAGTAATTGTCTCCGCAAAAGAGTGGAGGCCGACTGCTAGATTGACCTTCACCAAATGAAGCTGCAATGTTAGCCATAAGATCTTAACTCAAAAGATAGTTAATCTTATAATAGAGCTCTAGCTCTAATACCAATTGTTGTCCATATGACTAACACAAGAGGGGGGGTGAATTGGGTTATATTATAAAAATTAACACTTATTAATCAAATACACAATATAACATATAAACAGTGTAATAGCCCTAAAATCTTCATCCTAATTTAATTATTTAATTAAATGTTAATATGAAAGATTAGTGGTAATTTGTAAAAACAAGCTCTAAAGAGATGGGCTTGGGAATGAAGCTTTGGAGATATGGATTAAGTGAATGGGCCAAAAGAATAGTGGTGAGCCCATAAGCTCATAAAGTGAACTCATGACCCATCAAGCCCATAGTAGAGACACATGTCACTTGAAGAGAGACCCTAGAAAGTCATCCAAGGCTTGTAGGAAATTTCTAGTTGGTAAAGACTGACTAGTAGGTAGCCATGTGCCATGTAGGATTGAGTGTAGAATCTTATGGAGAAATTTTCCTATCATGGAATCTTGGAAGTACAAGGCACCATTCTTTGACTTTCCAATAGAAGTCATAGTGAGTAGGAGTGTGACAAGTGGCATGAAGAGAAGGATGGAAGAAAGGAGCAAGGGGTTTCGGTGGGAATGCAATCCGTGAGCCACTTGGATGATTCCATGGAGTATGGCCACCAAAAAGTTGATGAGACAAGGGAGGAGTGTGTAAGTGAATATGGTACAATGTGTAAGAAAGTATGGTGATGTGAAGAAAGGTATGGTGTGGGTGTAGGTGATGGAAATGACAAAAGCAAGGAGATGAAGCAAACGGAGGTTTCGGTGGAAGCAAGGGCTTGGCCGGATCATGCATTGCTCAACTCCCAAAAAGCATGGTCTTGAGATCACTTGGATGGACACATGAGATGATGGAGGGAAGATGATTGAGTGAAAAGCAAGAACATGAGGACTAAGCACTCAAGGGAGGCGCCGGCCATAGCAAGTGAGGGAGAAAGAAAACCAAATCTTCCAAGGCATGGTCAAGATTTGATCTTGGAATGACCTAGTGTTGTCAATCTTTCAATCCATCATTGGCCATACCTAAGAATAGTAAAATGTGTACCAAAGACCCTAGAGGAAGGGCTTGGCCGTGTGACTCCAGACTCATTTCCCTTAGCTTGTTTCATTTGGACACAAGCAAACATATCCCTACCTCACTCTCTCCCTACCTCTCAGCCAAAACCATCCAATTACCTCCACCATTGTTTCTTCTTCTTTTGCCACACAATTTGAAGAATTCTAAATTAGTGGGGCTAAGATCAAGAGTCTTGAAGTGGATAATACCTTGGAGAAGGTTAGTGCCTAGACTTATGCAAGCTTAGGAAGAACACACACACACATATAGCACCATTGTTTTAGCTAAAAGGAAATAAGGTTTCTTTTAAATCTTTATACTTATAATTAGTCTAATAAGAGATTCTATGTGTATATTTTCAGATTTTAATAAAAAATCTAATAGGAATATTGTAAGTATACTTTCACATTTTCTTTAACATTTCTTGTATATAGTTAGGTGATCATGCTTGTTAGATTATTGATTGTATTGCCATGTTTGGATTAAATTGATTTGTGTTAATGCTTGTCTTTGCTATGAATATTCATGTGTAAATCTCTATGTTAAAATAAGATTAGAATATGAGTATAGATGATGGATCAAGTATTAGTAGTAAAAAGAAATGGAAAGCATGAGTATCATATGAAATGATGAAGTTGATGCATGATGAATTTTAGTATTAAGCTTATAAATTTGGTGTTGCTAAGATAAAAGTTATTTAAGGAAATTAGTAGTATGATTGATTTATTTAAGGAGGATATTGTCTTGAGGGAATGAAAAATGGACATGGGAAGAAAATATATGGCTAATATGAATTGTAATTGGTGCATACATGCATGTGAAGAGAAGTAATCACTTATATATGACAATTAGTAGTGTTTAATTGGAATCTTATGATGTTGAGGTTAAGACTAGAGGATTAAATTATATTGCTCGTTTGTGGAATTATTTAGTTTAAGTTTATAAAAGACACTTGTTGAAGAGGAAACTTTGAATGAATTAATAGAAGGAATTTTTCCAAGATAAAAGGTGAATGAAATAAGTGGGAATGAAATAAGTTTGGATGTAAAAATGTTCACTTATTGGGTAATAGGGTTTCGGTTACCCCTTTCTAAAGATGGTATATGTTTTAATTAAACACCTTTAAATTCTTGGAAGATACTTAGAGTGAAATGATGATGAAAAGCCCTAGGAAATACCCTAGGAGGTTTCGGCCTTGATGGTTTGGAGATGGGCCGAGTACCCCACTTCAATCCTAGGCCTAAATTTGGGTGTTAGAGCATGATGGCTAAATAGGAAATTGTAAAGTTTGTCCCGATGAAAAAGAAAATGAACTGTGAATTCACTCGAGCTCGCCTCGGGTTTTGCATGAAAATAAGTAAGTGTTGCATGTCACATGCATAAATCATGAAAAGCATGTTTTTAAAGTCCAATATGTTTTTAAGAAAAAGAAAAGGGAAAATTAAGTTTTTGAAAGAACCCCAAAGGCTGGGACGGGGTAGTGCCCTAGTGGAACTCCCTGTCCACTCAGGAGTGTTTAAAGTTGAGTGGAAGCCCCTAGGTCGACGAAGAACAGTCGGTAGGCCGTGTATGGCTCCAGGGTGTCCGGAGCGCGGTCGCACCTAACACTGGTGGGTGCCAAAGACGGGTAAGGTGTAAGGATCTGCCGTACTATAAGCTACGTGACGCACTCACCTTAAGGTGATGCGGTAACCAGTAGAGAACACGCGGTGCTTAGGGGAACCGTGTTGTGTCTCATATATGCTACGCGATAAGTCATGACAAGATGGGCTTTCGAGCCATAAGAAAATATCTGTATATGATAAGTGGCGCCTAAGAAAGAATAAAAGATGTGAAATGTTTTAAAGAAATGATTCGAAAAGCACTGATATGAAAAGAAGTCTAAAAGAAGCAAGTCTGTATGAAAGTTTACATGAGCATGTGCATGAGTTCAGTCATCCATTTGCATATGCATTAGCTATGATTGTTTGGTTCACTTATCTGTACATTTGAAATGCTTTGGTTAAAGTGCTAGTATACTTGCTGAGATTTCTCCCGAAATCTCATCCCCTTTTTATTATTTCTACTATCGCTCCCTTGGGAACGATAGAAGTTATTGCAGGAAAGGATGGATCCACGGATTACGACTCTCGAGAAGATGGGTCGGACCCTCAAGGGCCTGACTAAGACAGATTCTGCTGGGCCAGTGACCCTAGACCTATTGGGTCAATGGGCAGCAGAGTCGCTTCCTATGGCGACTTATTTTTTTGATGACTTACACCCTACGGGGTGTTGTCTGGTGTTAGGAGTGGACGGGCTCCTCCATATGGGACGCCTGTTTACCTCATCCTCTGGGATGATGTGTGATGTAGGCCCAGGTTTAAGTTTGGACAGTCTTCATTACGGTCCTGACTTTTAGAAGATAAAGGAAGAACCCGCTTATTAGTATGTTTGGCAGAAAAGGAGGGGATCGCTGATGTATTTATTTTGTATTGCCAGTATATTTTGAGGAATTCTTCCCGCTGTTTTGGGAAGTACTTTTGTATAAACTGTTAACACTGGTGACCTTGACTTTTGATGTATATGTATATAATGTTTAATTTGGGTTTATTTTTCGTTAACCATGTGATATGCGACAAGCGTAAACGTCTTGTCAAAGTTTTTGGCTTGACCTTTTTTCCACTGCGAGATAATACCAAAAAAAAAAAGACACTAAATAATGCTTTCACATGTAACGATGAGGGATGAATTCCTTGAGACGTTCGTTCCCGGCGTCGCAATTTGTGTACGAACCCAAGCGCAAACTGGGGCGCCGACAAACAGAATATAAAACTATAAGAAATGTAAAGAGTAGGGTAAGAGAAAGCAAACTCAGTATTTTTACGAGGTTCAGCCCCACTGCCTACGTCCTCGCCTCAAGCTACCCCTTGAGGATCCCGAATTCACTAGTCAATCTCCTTTAGGTGGAGATAGAAACCTATTACACGTTTGAGCAACAACGCTCCAAAGAATCCGTGTAGAACACCCTCTACACTTCCAATCACCTCACACTTGGTGATTTAACTATTCCCCGTGTAGAACACCTTCTACACACACAAGGGTTATATGCACCCTCTTACCAATACAACAGTTGATAGTGGGTAGACTATCAAAATACACTCCTCAATGAGTGAGATAGAAACAATACAGCTCAACCTATATCTCTCTAAAAAAAAACAAGAATTAAGGCTCAAAACTTTAGAAAAGAGAGAATGAGAGCTTTGAAAGAATGCTGCAAAATTTAACAATAGATGTGTAAGCTCTTGGTGTTGATTTTTGCAAAACTCAAGTAAGCTATTTATAGGCAAATGAGTCTTCAATTTCAAATTTGAAAAGATTCACATGTCAAATAAAAACACTATTCACTTTTCAAAAAATTCAAATAAAAGCATTTCCTTTTTGCATTTATCAAAGACAACTCCATTCATTTTTCAAAGAATTCAAACCTAATCTTTTGCTTTTCATATATGACAAAATGAGCATGATTTATTTTTTCAAACAGAAACATCTTCTTTTTGCATATGTCAAAAAAACACACAACTACCTTTTAAGATTCTCAAACAAAATCATCAACCTTTTGCATTTGTCAAAAAAACACACCACCTCCCTTCAAGACTTTCAAACAAAATATGCACATGTCAAATATGATAAACAATCATCTTATAAATTCAAGTTTTTATAAAAATATATATATATATAATTTTCGAAATTATTTTGTTTGATGATGTTATGCACATGTGAAAAACATAATTTTCAAAACTAAGACATTTAAAAATGTCTTGCATATGTGAAAAAAGTAATTTGATGTTTTATGAGAAAAAAGAGTAATTTGGAGTCTTAATCCAATTTCTAATTTTATCAAGAGATGTACAAAAATAATCTATGAGCTTCATTTGTAGACTTGATCTCTTTCTTGCTCATGCTTGATTTCTTGATGTGTTTAGCTCCCTTCATGCGTAGACAACTTGAGCTTGGGTTTTCAATATTATTTTTTATCATCAAAATTTATACGTAAATACGAGACTTAAAACATTGGGTTCAACAGACTCCATGTTGCAGTCGGGTTCAAAGTCAAATGCGAATCAATCCATGCGTATATTGTTTGTTATTATGTTGTTTCCTATCCAGGTTTACACATTTAATCAACATCTAAACTATACATATAAGCTTGTAGGTTTCATGCTGTGAAAATGTACTTCTTTATAGAACTTTCTTTTTTTTTAATTCTAAATTTATAAGCTCCAAATTCGAACAATGTAATATATAGTGAATTTTTTTATTTTTTAGTTTTACATTTTAATATTTTTTTTTATCATTATCCATGGATAAAAATATAGAGTTTCATTATTTTATATAATAAAAAATTTACTTTTTAACATTACTTCTTGGAAAAATTATAATGAAATAGAAGATTTTTGATAAATATTTTTATAACAAATTTCTCTACAAAAAACTGATTTTTTGAAAAACTGGATTGATCCGGATCCAATCTGGATTTCAACTCAGGTAAATCCAGGTTGGAGTCCAAATTACTTTTGAACATATGGATCCGGGCCAAGTTGGTCCGGATTTCCGGTTTGGGCACCGGATGTACAGCCTTACTCACGTGGCATGCCCTCAATTCAGCAATACACCGAATGGAACAGGAGCTGCAAAGCCACTTCAATCAGCCAACTGCACCAACCCAGCTCACAAATGCACTGACTCATGCTCATCTCATGGACTACATATCTTGCACGCATATGTCCATTAGTTAAAGTCATAGAAATGCTTCAGTCGGATATACGTTCTCAACCATCCCGAGTGCCCATCTTCCTTACTGTTATGAAAGTGGTCAAGAATCTCCCTTGCTTGAAACCTTGGCTTGCCAAGAAAATCAAAGTTAGACAACCTACAAGGCTTCAAGAAGTGATGAAGATGGCTGAGATTTGCACCAATGGAAAATACACAGCTTCACGCAGCCCGTCCCTGGCCCAAAAACGCACCCCTGCACAAGCAAAAAAACAAAAGACAAAGCAGCTTAACTTACCTCTTGTGGACACACAGCAGCTGCTAGCAAGGAGGAGGAGAAAATAATTTGAACTTACGGTTTCCTCTCGGCCCCCTTATATATAGCCCGAAGCAAGGACTCCAAGCATACTTGGGTTGCTGCAGCAGTACCACTGCAGAATAGGCCAAGTTCCTCCACGCGATCCACAGCTCCTCCATAGCACAGCGCTGCACCACCAAAGCCATTGCATGTGAGGTCCCTTCAAGCAGCAACTCCACCCCATCTCGCGGCACGGCAGCCCCATCACAAACCAGTAAACTGCATCATCCTTCATGTCAAACCCGAAAACTGCACCCCTAAACACCGTAAGCCAGCCCCCTTGTTTCGAAAATTCCAACAAACCGACATTGGTTTCGCTATCTTCAAAATTATTTGACTATCTTGTCTAGTGGTTAGCTATAAATAGAAGACTATAATTATATAACCAAATATTAAAAAAAAATTCTCACTCCAAAATATTGTGAGAAATATGATATTTTAAATTAGTATTAAATGATATTTGAAACTAGCATTTATTAATTTAATAATATTTTATTATTATATAGGAAATAAATGGCTAATCCAATATGGATCTTGAATTTTAATTGCTTGAGCAAATACAAAGAAGTGAGATATTAGCTAAACTTTGAAGATGCATTTGCCTAAGTAAATAAAAATGCTCTTAAAACACGACAGATTTTTCTTGGAACAACTCGGCTTGACGTACATGTACAATAAATTTACAATATTACTAACAATATTTTCTTAATTATTAAACAAGACATTTAAAAAATATTGTGAGAAGACTTTATCTGGAGATTTTGTCGAATAATTTAGCATTTCAACTAAGAGTTTGAAATCTTAATTATTTTTAGGTTAGAATAAATAGTTTAAATGAAATCTTTTAAGAACACAGCAAAAATCTGTACAAATATAAAAAACTTATAAATTTCAAATTTTCATTTTTTCAATAATTTTGAGAATTCTACGTTTAAAAGCTTAACATTAATGGAAATAAAAAAAGGAATATCTTGGGGGTCGGTCCGACCGACCCCTATATAAACCAGCCCCCACCGCCGCTAGCCACCGTGGGAGACACTGCTTATGCCATCAGAACCACCTCCCTCTGGTGATCTCACCCCTGAAATGGTGACTCCCAGCGACTTTCCACCTTCACTCGGCAACCTTAAATCCAAAATGGGTTCGTGCCCACGGTAGTCGGCGGCGGCAGGGATTAGGCTGAGGTCGAAAGCTTCTCTACTGAATCATTTTCATTTTATTTTTTTATTCTGTTTTTTATTATATTTTCTCCATTTTATGTTTTTATTGTGTTTTTTATTGTATTTTCTAAATTTGATTTTTTTATTATATTTTTTATTGTATTTTTTAAAATTTTTTATTTTATTTTTATGATAACTGTACTTTACACTGGGGACAGCCCGACCGACCCCCAATATCACCCTTAAAAAGAGACCAATCATTATTTTGATAAAAAAAAGAAAACGAGGTAGTTTTCCGGCAAACCAAAATCGCCACTAAAAGTGCCCATTTCACCGCAATAGGAGATTTGCAGCGATTTCTTGGGCGCTTGTGTGTTCCACACTATAGAAAAGCTGTTTAAAGTTTTAAGCGAAAACAATAGTCGCTGCAAAGAAACTCAGAAAATTTTTTCACGACAAAAAGCATAGATATCGCTAATAAGACTACCGAGAGAAACTATTTGCAGCGCATAGATATCGCAGCTAAACGCATTTTAATTGCCGCAATAAGTAGTCACGGTGAATGATTTATATTCCCGGCAATTTTGTTTTGGCCCAGCCATTATTTTAGGCATGCCACGTGACTTTTTAAAAATATATATTTTATACCTCTAATATTAATGGGCTTTTATATGGAAATAAAATTAAATTAATAATATTTTTTTTCAGATTTCTTGTGTCTGTATCTAAACCCAATCAAAATTCACATCCTCCAAAATATTCTTTAAAAAACTAGCTTTTTAAAGAATATTTTAGAGTACTCTAAAATATCACACACTTTAATTTTGTCAAAATCAGCCATCCATTACTATAAGTGTACATCACACTGAGAAAGATTTAAATTAATAATAATACCCATTGAAGGAAAGGCTACAAGAAAATGCATTTTTTTCATCACCTGTTTTTGCCGCAAAAGCATAGTAAAGTTTCAAGTACTTTCTGATTGGCAAAAATAGTCATATTAACAATTCCACTTTTGAGAGTGCATGACACTTGCACAGCTTCAACATCTATCTATCTATCTATCTGTTGGATGCCTCTTTCCTTCCAAATTTGGTTGCTTACAATTTGTAATAACATATGAGATGTATAGATAGCTAAGTTTCCTTCATTGATTGACAGAAAGGGCACTAGTACGTAATGCATGAACACTTGCAAACACAGAACTCGTATTCATGTCAAGTGTCTCCTTTTGAACATTTATTAATTTCATGTCATTCTTACAACACTTTCTTTATGGAATTCCAGACCACATTTCTCAAAACAAAAAAAATCAGCAAACCACATATATTTAATCCCATTTCAAAAAATTAAATCCTTTATTAGTCATGAGTGATAAGGGCAGAGACAAATTCAGAGGATCAAACAGACTAGTATTAGCCAGCCACAAATTTCTAAATAGGTTACAAGGGGACTAGTTTGAGTCAATCCTATGGTACTACTCAAGATGCACATATGTTGCCAATATATAACATAAAGCACACGAGAACTATCAGGAATGTGAAATGGTAACTTAAATTGATGTGCAAAGATAATTGAAGTACTAGATACCACACTTAATTGACAAGAACGCGCGTAGTGGAGGGAATTAGAAGGCGATTTTATGAAAACTAGCCCTAACTAGGAGAAATCCTCTTGAGCCTGCAGCAAAATAAAGGATAAGACATTGGAAATGCTAAGATTCGAACCAGATGAAATTAATCATCCCAAAACATGGGAAACCAGAAAAAATACCTAGGCCGGTCTGGAAATCGACAAATGCTGAAACTCACGACGCTGGAAATTGCCGCAGGTGCAAGCGGGGGCTCGTGGATGTTCTCGACGGAGCAACTAGATCTCATGGGTGTGGCCGGAGCGATGGTTTTCATCAGAGAAAATGGTGCCCGAGGGTTTTTCGAGCCTGGAACACGAACAAACTTTGGGGGGAAAGTGATCGAATGTTTGGGGAGAAAGGAGAAAAACATAAAGACCAAAATTACTTCTTTTATGCTAGCCCCATGTTTGTTTCTTGAGAAATGTAGTAAGAAAAAAGAGATAGATGTCACTCGATGAATAGAAAATGGGTGAAATAGAAAAGAGAAAAGGGAAAGGATAGAGGAGCGAGCTTCGAAGATTACCATTTCAGACTCCAAACGACGACGATGTGGACGATCGACGGCGATATTTGCTACTGGTTGGAGAAGGGAAAGACAGAGATTAGGGATGTGGGGGCCGGGGGGAGAAACACGAAGTGTTGGGAGGAAAAATGTTGGGGAAAATAAAATAAATTAGGTTGTTTTCATTTATTAATTTGGCACCTCACAATGAATCTCGACGTAAAAAACATCGTCGCAATACATTTAAAATTTTTTTCGCCACACAAGCCCGCCCTCATTACTTAATTAATCGCTGCAACAAAAAATTTAAGTGAAACTTGTACAGGAATTCAAAGTTTGGCGTTAAAAACGTGCGGCGAGTTGAAAATCGCTGCAAACAATTGACATATGCCGCTATTTCTTTTACGACGAATATAAAATCACTAGGAAAGACAGATATTCTTGTAGTGAATTAAAGTACATAGTTACACAAGTTCTGTTTACACTAAGGGAAGAAAAAAATGCACACTTGAGGAAATATCTAGTCATCTAAAATTAGCGGATTTCATCACCAAAAACCTTATCGATCTTCTACTCCATCCATGCATCAACTATTCACCGGTAGATGTCACATTGGAAAATACTCTTGCAATACAGTATTGCAAACCTAAATGTTGAGGACGTGTCTCGCCGGTCTCCTGCTCCCATTACCTGCAAGAAGAATTAAGGGAAGATGGTGGCTTTCCACCCGAGATAACTCCGACGCCCAAGTTAGTGATCACATATTTACAGAAAAATTCTTAATGTCCATAGTTGAGATTTACCTGGTCTATTTATAAGCCTCTGGGGCGATACATGTCCCTTGTAACGCCTTCCGTAATCATCGTGATTGCGTATCTGCATGATATATCTTTCTGAGTTTGTTGATATTTCGTATCTGCTTAAAATCCCGATAAAGGTGGCGACGGATTTGATATATGTTCTGGATTCTGCAGAGTTGGGCCCTTAGTATGCTTTTCCTTCCTGGTGGGCTCCCATCGTTGTTGGGCCTTTTCCTTCCTGGTGGGCTCCCATCGCTGTTGGGCCTTTGGGCCAAATCTGATCAAACAATTACCCCGCAAATTTTCTTCGCCTTGAGGCGTAGGAAATTTAAATTTTTTATTTTTTTTTATTTCCCGCGAAGGCAAACTTGGGAATTCGTTCCTTTCCCTGGATCGTCGGGCGCGTGCTGTCCTCCCGTCTTCTCATCTGACGGTTACACCTCTGTCTTCATGTCAGGTCATCATATCTCCGCCTGTTGGTATGCCGCATTTGTTTTTCTTTAAATACCTCTTCTCTTTCTCTCTTCATTTTGCTTTTCTGCATTCTCTCGTTATTAGACTTTTTCCATCTCTGCCTTCTTGCTTCTTCTTGCTTCTTGCTTCTTGCTTCTTGCTTCTTGCATTCTTCTTCATTACTTCCCATGGCAGACCAAGGCAGCGGTTTGGTCCAGCCTTTTGATATTCCTGAGGGCACGACCTCTGAAGGTTATGCTTGGCGCTCCAGTGTTCGTGAGAAACACTTGGCTGGGATCAGGGAAGAGTTCAAGATTCCCAGTTCAGTTGTAATGAAAGCCCCTGATTCCGGCTGTTGTGATGATGAAGGGTTTTCGGGTTGGGTGGCCATTTTCGTCGCCCTGTTATCGCATGGCTTGAAACTCCCCTTCTGCCGCCCCCTTCGAGACATTCTAGACCTTCTAGAGCTCACTCCTATTCAACTTCACCCTTTTGCTCTGAGGGTGTTTTTATGTGCAGCATCGTTTTTCGGATGGTGCTAGAGCCCCTTCGCGATCCTTACCCCGATCTCATTGCTCGTGAGTTTTTGGCCTTCTACGATGTGAGGGCGGCCACTAAGGGATGCGTGGCAGATTTTCGCAAGAAGGAAAAAGGCCAGTCCCTGGCAAGGTTCGAAGGAAGATATTCTAATGCTAAGGCGTGGACCACCAAGTTCTATTTTATCAGTGGCCAAGGATGGGAGTTCCCTGGTCAGGAGGAGGTTTTCAGGGATTTCCCCGTTCGGGCTATCTGGCGCCCAATCCCGGATGGTAAGTGCTTGTGGTCAACCATGCCCCCCTTATCCCTCCGAGAACTTGACCGGATTGATGCTGTCAATGCTTGGGCTGCAGATCATCTGGAAGATCTCTGGACTGACAAGCTGTTGACGCCTGTGCATATTGACCGGTTCTTGACATCTCCGAACCGTTCTTTTGTTCAGGGGCGTGACTTCATGATCACTGATGTCATCCCCGCCCCTCTGTCGGTGCCCTAAGAGAAGACGGCGAGGGGTGCCCTTTTCATGCGGGATGCTGAGAGCAAGCCTAGGGAAGCTGAACGGCCAGAGACTGCCGCGGCGGAGGGCAAAAAGGAAAAAAGGTCCAAAAAGAAGAACGATGAGGGCCATAAGAAAAGAGACTGCCCCGAAGGCTCTTCCGCGAACCCCCCGCCCAAGAAGAGCAGGGCGCCCTCAGTTGGCGACCAGAATTTGACAAGGGCGGCTCAAATTTTGGAGGGGAGCTCGACGCCTGAAGTGAGCGCCCCTGAGCCAACTCCCCGATACGTGGTTTCTCCAGGGGCGGTGATGACGCGACGCCAATTCAGCCTAAGGGGTCTAAGTCCTTGGGTGACCAAACCATGGCGCCTATTTCCTCTGCGGGCACTTCCTCCGCAAAACCATAGTCCGCCGGCTTGGGGGACAGAGAGATGCTGGCCAACATAGCTCTCTTTGAGCTGGCCGCTGCTTTTTAGGCTCCTGCCCCCTTCCAGTTGAATGCCCAAGCGTCGGCCCCAGTTTTTCTGGCGCCAACCGCTGAAGGTCCAGTGCGGGGCGGTGAGCTCCCTCCCTGTGTTGCTGCCGCCCTTCACTTGGAAGGATTTGAGGAGGCGGGCGTTCCTCCTGGGGGGGGGGGGGGTAAAGGAGGCGAGCCATGAAGGAGAAGGAGGTGTTTTATCCCCCCCTTCTGAAGGTGCCCGCGGCCTTTCAATGGCTAGGCCGCCCAGCTCGGAGATCCCTCCCACGACCGTGTCTGGAGGTAAAACTCCATACCTGGTTGGGAGCGGGGAGCACTTTTCTCTGCAGCCTCTGCACGCCCCTTCATTCGACGGGGGTCGGGAGTCCCTAACTGATGAGGAGCTGGACCAGATGCTCCGTGATGACTCCCACCCCGCATGGGTTGGGTCAGCTCATCCAGGACTATTGCCCGTATCTGGGCATGTGCCGAATCCAGCAGTGGGCATGGCTCGCTGGGAGGCTTCCCCTCTTCCTGTATTTGCCCAAGAGGAAGCTGCTGCCAACATGGCCAACCAGCTGAGGGAGTGGTTCTCCACTGTATTATTCAGATTAACATTATTTCTTGCTATCTTTTGGTTTTGCTTGCCTTTGTTGCCTGCCATTTACTTGGATTACCTTTTTCTTTCTCTGCAGGGGGTTGAAGGCTTGGCGGCACAGCTCGCAACTGACTTCCTTGTTCGGGAAGAAAGAATCACCGAGAGGTAGCGAGCGGACAGGGCCGAAATGGAGGCCCTGATCCAAAAGAATAGGGAGCTTGAGTCATTGGCCGCCCAAGCAGAAGGCGTCACGAAGCTGCACCATCGCCAGGTCTCTCTCCGATTGCAGGATTTGGCGGGAGAAGTCTTCTCTGACTTTCGCCTCCTGAGCGAGGCGAACAGCATCACGAAGCTCGATAACTTCTCCCTCACGCAGCTCGAGCTCCCCCTGGAGCCACCTGAGATAACTCCGATGCCCAAGTTAGTGATCACGTATTTACGAAAAAATTCTTAATGTCCATAGTTGAGGTTTACCTGGTCTATTTATAAGCCTCTGGGGCGATACATGTCCCTTGTAACGCCTTCCGTAATCATCGTGATTGCGTATCTGCATGATATATCTTTCTGAGTTTGTTGATATTTCGTATCTGCTTAAAATCCCGATAAAGGTGGCGACGGGTTTGATATATATTCTGGATTCTGCAGAGTTGGGCCCTTAGTATGCTTTTCCTTCCTGGTGGGCTCCCATCGCTGTTGGAACTTTGGGCCAAATCTGATCCCACACTAAATTTGGTCAATATTCCAAAACAATATTTTCTTTTCTTTCATTTCTTTGTAATACAAGTCTAATTTGAATTAAGCAAATAAGTGATTTTGGTTTTGACAGATGTAGACACAAAGAAATGGGTAATTCAATATTACTCATAAGGGAACTCCCAAAAATTTATTTACCCGACCACTTATATGCCAATATCTTTCACTGTCACCCTATGCTTATGAAATTAGAATAAGTTTGCTAAATCCAACAACACAAGAAATTAAAATCAATAACTTAATAACCAACCACAAATATGTTTGGTTTTAGGCAATATTCCTCAATGATAAGGGCACTCATAAAAATATTTACATACCCAATCACTTAAATACCAACCACAAACCCTCCTTTGCGACCTCTATATTCAATACTTGCGATAACGGAACTGCGATACATGAGCTCTGGATTTACTACTACTACTATGAGAAAGTCAGGGGTCTTTATTGACTGCAGACTTTGAGAGAGGATTCTGTGAAACATTTGTTAGCTATTTGAAAAATGGATCTATGTTCATGTGTTTTCAATTTCTATAGGAGTCCCTGTTGCTATTTATGGTTCCACTTGCCACTTGCTTTATTCTCCATTATTACCTAACCTACATAAGATACCCTGGTAGTATTGTTTTAATTTAAGATGTAAAATGATGACATAATACTTTTAGTTACGATATGCTTGCATGCGGAGATGGTTGTGTATGGCATGTATAGTTGAAGAAGAAGCTTTGGATTTTGGTAGGATTTTAGTTTTGCCGCAATAGAAGTTCTACAGGAAATCCTTTGTAACTGTAGTCAGGTGTACTTTCCTTTTAATTGAAAATTAGAAACTTTTCTTCTCATCATTCTTCACAATATATCTGTTGCTTGGGACATGAGGATGGCAGTTCTTTTGTTTGTGTTTCTTTACATTCAGTTTTGTAAATACTAATGTAACAATTTGAATCCGGTAGATTGTTCTTAGTCTAACATATAGATTTGATTTTTTATTTTTTATTTGATTTTTTTATTTGTTTAGGTAGAGAACAATAACTAATGTTATAAATATATCCAACTACCATTTAGACTAAAAGAAAAAAAAAACTCACTTTACTCTATGGTAAATGTTGATGTATCAGATAGAAATTGAGAAGCTTTTAGGAAGAGAACAATAACTAGTGTTACAAAACGTGCTAATGAGATTCAAAGCTCCCTAGTCCAATATGGAATGCCTGGTAGGGAAAAAGCCACTTGGTTGATATATAATTGAAAGTTTCTGGTTGATGAAGTACAAGGTCAAAGAGTTAAGTGAATTATTTTCTTTTAGTCCAAATGGTAGTTAGATATATTTTCCTTTATCTCCCGCATATGTTAAATGTTGCATTCTCCCAAGCCGCAAAGAATTTTTTATATCTTACCGCCATCACATATTTTTTATAACTATCAACGAAGATTCTTGACTTCCTACATACCAGCATCAGAAAAACCGAATGCTCCACTGTAGAATGAAATATATGGGAACAATAACAGTGCTCTCTTTCATTTTCATTCCTCAACTAATGAAAGTTTATGAACTTGATGGCATTGGGGAATGGACAGGATCACTGGTATTTATAGTTCCTGTTGTTGAGATAGTTATCAAGTCTTTTTTTTTTTTTTTTTTGAAAGAAAGAACCATATTTCATAACTCATAGCAAAGTGCTAATACAAAGGGGAAATGATTATAAGTGAATGCATTCTTCAACAAGGTCCAAAGCATTTTTGGCCAAAACATGGGTCACTATGTTAGCTTGCCTTGGGGTGTGGGCATTAGAGAGCCCCTTGATGTTCCTTAATTGCTGTTTAACATCTCGGATAATGAGGCCGGAAGAGCTCCAGGTTTCCTCCTTGCTGGTCAGAGTATCAACAATAAGTTTGGCGTCACCTTCCAAGATCAAGTTTGAAAGGACGCCTATCTCTATGTAGAATGAGACAGCCCGCCTTGCCGCTACAGCTTCCCCTAGGAGAGGATCTGGGAAGAGGCTTCGGGCGGCTTGGAGGGTGGCAAGGACTTGTCCATCGGCATCTCGAACGGCTACTCCGATACCAATCTTACAGTTGACTTTGTCGATCGCTGCATCCCAATTTGCTTTAACGTGGTCTTTAGGGGGATGCTGCCAGGTGGATTGGGATGCCTTTGTGGAAATTGTTGTCTGGTTACTCTTTTGGGCTGCTGTGTACACTTCCAAATCTATGAGGCCCGTTTTGATCTGCTCCAAGACTTGCTCCGGTGATAGGAGGACTGCATCAAAGACCATTTTATTCTTGCTCTGCCATAGGTGTTTGAAGACGATTGCAGCTTCCGCCAGGGTATCCTCCGAACCTGTAGAAAAAAGCATTTCAAGAATATCATTAAAGTCTCCTTCCCTGAGAGGGAGTTTTTGAAATTTCCTAGAGCAAATACTCCGCACGTCTTGTGCCCCCGGGCAAGACCACAAGGAATGAGTGGTAGTCTCAGTCTGTTGGGAGCACAATGGGCAATTTGGAGAGTCGACTACTTTCTTCTTGAACAAGTTGGCCTTAGTTGGGAGAATATTTCTTCCTGCTCTCCACAGTAGTGTCCGAGTGGCATGTGGCAATTTAAGTTTCCAGATATTACTCCAAGTGTTTGCAATAGGAGTTGGTTCCGAGGCTTGGCCGGATTTTTGTTCATTTAAACTTCCTTGCAAATGGTAGGCTGACTTCACTATGAACTTTCCGGTTGTTGTGCACCTCCATGCTAGTTGATCGGGGTTACCACACTGATTGATGGGGATCTGTAGTATGACTGCCGCTTCTTCAGGGTTGAATAGATCTTGGACCAGTCTATTGTTCCAATCCTTCCTTTCACCATCAATGAGGAGGGCTACTTTACCATCCTTATGGAGGCCTGAGTGGTGGGATTGAATTTTATAAGTGGAATGGATCGGTAGCCACTTGTCTTCCCAAATTCTGACTGACTCGTCGTTCTCTATCTTCCACAAGAGACCTTCAGTGAGGAGAGGTTTAGCAGCCATTATACTTGCTAGACAAAGGAGTCTCCTGGTTTTAGGGTGGCACTCAAAAAATCCCTTCTTTAAAGTACTTAGCTTGGAGGACTCTGGCTGCCAGTGATAGAGGGGTTTGCACTAACCGCCATGCTTGCTTTGCAAGTAGTGCTAAATTGAAGTCCTCAAAATCTCTGAAACCGAGTCCCCCTCTACTCTTAGCTACTCCCATACCTTTCCAATTGAGCCAGTGTAATTTGGAGTGATCTTCTTTTTGTCCCCACCAAAAGTCTTGCATTTAAAACGGATTGTGCACTTACATTTCAAAGCAACAAAAGAAGAAGAAGAAGAAGAAGCAGCAGCTCACATCAAAAGGAACAGAATTTGCTCTTTCATATCAAAAGGAAATATCATTACCATCAGAAGCAAATCCAGCATTCCATATCTAACTGATTGGGACCTCACATGTGACAATCAGAACAGAATTTGCTCTTTCATATCGAAAGGAATTGTCATTACCATCAAAAGCAAATACAGCATTCCATATCTAACTGAATGTCCCAATCGGTAAGTTAAATACTCAAAACTATTTCAAACAGCCTTAACAAGCTCCAAATTTCTTTTTAAAATAAGCATTAACGAAATCCTCAAACTGATTTGCATTATCATTTTCTCCCATAATGCCAAGTCTTTGGGAACTTGGAATCAAAGTCTAATTTAAAACTGGGAACAGATTGGTGAACATGTAAACAAACATTTCATTATAAAGGATCAGGACTAGTGCAGATTCCCTTTTTATATATATATATATATATATAAAATGGCACTTGAATTGGTTTTTGCAAATGAAGGATCATTACACTATTTCTTTTTCTTTTTTTTTCTTTTGGCTTCATATAAAAATAATTGAACCATAATGGTTTTCTTCAGTACAATATCTGTGGTTCAAATGACACTTGTTTCCTTTCTTCCTGATCCCCCCACCCCACAAAAAAAAAAGTAACCATAATGGTTTTCGTTAGTACAATATCCAAATTTTTCTTACTCTAGTTTGTTTTATCTTCTTTATTATCATTGTGCTCTGTGCTCCTATATCAAGGAAAATGTTTTGAGTAGATATGTAGGATACCATGCCTCCATAGGCAATTATTCCATTTGATTCATGGAACACTTGATATTGTTTCTCATTGTTCCATTAAATATGAGTGGTCTGTCTCCATTGAAATGGGATGATCGAGTTCCAAGCTGTTGCTCACATGCCCCTCCACAATAATTGTATCATATACTTGATGTCATATCAGGAAATGATGAAATAAGGCTAAAGTATTGTGGATGGCATATGAGGGACTAGGGAGACACTCTACTCTGTTTTATTCCATGTCATGATATTGGTAGAATTTGAAATGTTCCATACTTCCATGCCTTCAATTTTTCTTGGAGGATAGTATGATCGGGAATTACAGGAGGTTATAACTATCGTGGTAGATAGCACTTAGCAGGATGTTGAAACAAATCTGTCATAGACTTATTGTTTGACTGCCCAATGAAATAAAGAACAACAATGAAGATTTTATGAGTGTAATACACGAAAAAGAATGTAATTCACATCTTTTTATTGTAATTGAACCAATCCCCCCTTCGTAAAAACTTCTATAAACTACTTCTCTCTAATATTATCTTGGACCTAATCTGAGAATGACTTTTGATTGTGTGGCCAACATTGTTTTAAACTTTATTCAGTATTTTTTTTTTTTTTTTGACGTGGTTTGATTCTAGTTAGTTCAAGAAACATCACCAGATTCAAATATCCAAAAACATTTCAAACCAAAACACTAAATTCCAGCAACACTTCCAAGACTAAATTCCAGCAACACTAAATTCCAAAGCATAACCAACACCAAAAAGAACTCTGCTGAAAATATATAGTCGATTAAAACTGGAGGTCTGAGTTACAAAAATAGAACTCTGATCTCTCCTATTTTCCTATTTATATTACCCAGTGATTTTTTATATATATAGCGAATTATAAATCGCCGGAAAATGTGATATTTCTTGTAGTGAATTATGTATTGTGCTGCTAGTTTCCAAGACGTTAAACATGGATTTTTTTTATTAAATATATTGCATTCAGCTAATTATAAATTTTAAAAGAATAACATAATATTAAATTATAATTTCTTCAAATTAAACATGATAGAAAACATTTATTCAAAACCAAAAGCTGGCTAATTTAAGAGGAATACTTGGGATCCAATAACGGGTCCCAAGCATTTTTTCCGATGCATATTTTTTAATCTTTTTAATTAATGATTAAGCAAGTATTTTATTGGTATTGTAAATTTTATATAAATTAATGGTTAAAGGAGTGTACTTTTTTAATGATTTTGTAATGGTTTTTATTTTTAAAAATATTTGAAAAGGTTTAGAAAATAGTTTAATCTTTTGAAAGATGTTACAAAATTATAAAAAAGAAAAATCTTGTTCTAGTCACGACGGCTTGTGTCTCGTCCTTAATTAGAGGATGATCAGATTGCTGATCACATGTCAATGGAGATGGTGGGCGTAATATACAAGACATTACCATTGGTTAATGCCAAAGACATATCCATTAATTACTAAAAGTTATGGTTGATTTTGAGTGGAATATTCACATTTTAAAGTGGAGTGAACTTGGTCTCGTTAGTTGAAAATAGCATATTTCCACATATTATATGATGGTGACCCTAGTGTTTGGCAAAGAAATTATAAGATGGTGACCCTAGTGTGAGCTTGAGTTTATTATCCACTTCGTGTGGCATACGCACTCTAAAATGTGTATCATTAATTGTACACTTCTTAAAAAGTTAGAAAAATCTTATAGATTGCATAAAAATAATCTCATTCTGTTTTGTTTCTGCGAAACCAGAGATCCCATTGCAGAGATCCCATTCCGTCGGTCATCAACGTGAGCCCATGCCGTCTGTTGTCACATGAGCCCAATCCGTCTGTCATCAACGTGAGAGGGAGAAGTTGAGGTTATTCCATTCCTAGTCGCAGTCGTGCGTCTTTCGCCGCCATCGTTGTGAGGTCCTTTGGCCGCTTTTCAAGTTTACTGTTAAGATACAATGATTCGAGGGATTCGTACTGTACACCCTGCAAAAAAAAAACATTCAAACTTCAGGTCCAGAGGAAATACCTGCATTTTCTTTACAAATGTTTGTTAAAATGTCAGTCATAATGTCAAATGCCTTACCAATTTATGAATCACTTAGTGCATTCTATCCGTAAAATGGATCATTTCAACCCGTAATTAGTACGAGAAAACCCCGGAGAAGCAGTTAAAGAGTGGAGGTAAAGAAAAATAGAAAACAAAGTAATAAAACAAACAAAGAATAAGGGACATAGTTTGTATTATACATTAACAGCATGGGTAAACTGCATATAATTTATTTGTTCATGAAATGGCTGATATACACTGATTAAGTCATTAAATGTAGGCTACTTTTTTTTTTTAGATGAAAAAACTTCATCTATTATAAAGGAAGACGAGAGGTTACAAGGAGCTCTTACTGGGCAGTGAACCCAGTAACTCTCACACCTCAGCTAGCATACATGCATTTCTAGCTAGGCAATGCGCAAGTTGGTTTCCACCCCTTCTAACATAATACACTTGCCACTGTTCTACACTGGACATAATAGCTTTAGTATCATTAATCACTAAACCCACACTATCCCGTCTACTATTAACCTGGTTGAGATATTTCACCACCTCCTGATTATCACCTTCAAGGATAAAGCGGTCCAATCCCATTTCTTGAGCTAAGGTTGCTGCTTCAAAGCCTCCCATTGCCTCCGCAAGCAGGGGATCTATCAAGCCGATCTTGGATAAACTTTTGGTGTGGATGGTACTCCCAGTATGGTCCCTTACAATTAAATCAATGCCTATTCTGTTTTCAATTAAATTTAGGGCTGCATCCTAATTTATCTTTGTGACTCCCTGTAGAGGTGGACTCCAAGCCTGCACACTTGTTTCTGGTCTGCTATTTGAGGCTTTAAGACCATTCTGAGCCACTTGGTAATCTTGTAAAGAAGAAAAAGCTCTCTGAGCTACCTGTGTAGGATGGCTAAAGGTTAGCTAAAAAACAAGCTTATTTCTTCTTAACCAGATTGCCGTAGTTATCATGGTGAAGACCTCCATCTGATTCGGTTCACTCAGCTCCTCAAGTTGATAATACAGGTCCTTAAATGACTCAATCCCTCCATGTCTCTTCTAAAAATATTTTGGTCCTTAACACCACACATCTTTAGCCAATTCACTGCTCCAGAGCGCATGAGAAGTCGATTCCTCTTCCCTTTCACAAATAGGGCATAGTGGGGACTCTGCTATTCTTCTCCTGTACAGGTTTAGGTTTGTAGGCAAAGAATCTAGGCACGCTCTCCATGTAAAGATCTTTGTTACACTCGGGATGTTCATTTTCCACAAGCTGGTCCAACATAGGCTATTAGGTGTTGATGTTGAAGGCTGCCCTCTTTCCAACTCTGCTTTATCTTGTAATATGTGGTATGCCTTCTTTACAGAGTAATTTCCATCATTAGACCCCTACCATATAATTCTATCTGGCTCTCTATACTTGCTTATGGGAATTTTTCCGATTAATTCAGCTTCTTCTGGATCAAAGGTGGCCTCTAGGAGCTCTCTATTCCACTGCTTTGGACTTTTTGTCATAAGATCTGAAACCTTAGCATCTTCATCAAGCACTCTCTTTTTGGATTGGACCTTGGGGCAGCTCGATCTCGGCAGCCACTTGTCAGCCCATATGTTGATTTCTTTGCCATCCCCTACTCGCCATCTTGAATCTTCCTTTATGAGTTCTCTGGCAGGCAACAAGCTCCTCCATATTACAAAAATCAATAACTAATTTTGGGCTTTTAATCTTTGGAATCAGAACAATATATGTATCATTTACAACATTTATATTACCTTCATGATTCAAGATTTCCAAGACAGCTTTGGTAACCTCTTCTTCGTTATTTTTCCTTCTATGATTTGCACATCTGTAGAAGTAGTTTGTATTTCTATCCCCTTTTTCAGGCCATAACTGTTTAGCCCTTTGTTTTCATTTCTCATTTTCCTCTTCCAGGTTCCTGTCAATATCTTGTTGAATTGCTCTGATTTCTGTATTCAATGACCCCTCATTGTTCGTCGGTAACTCATTTAGTCTTTGCCACTTCCTCTTCATATCTGTTGACTTGTACTTTAAATGATTCTGATTCCAGCTTTTCAAATTTTCTTTGCAATTTTTTAGTTTTCTCTATACCCCTTCCAGACTTAATCCCGCGACATAAGACCTACTCCAATTTGTATTAATGATTTGATCACATTCTTCATGTAAGTTCCAGCTGACTTCAAATCTGAAAACTTTATCCTCCTTCATCTCGCTTTGTCTCATACCCCTTTCTCTCATATTGCATCTCATTAGAATGGGACAGTGATCGGACTTAATGGCTGCCAGTGTTTCAATTGAGTTTTCCATAAAAATCTCGGTCCATTTCTTATTACCGAAACCTCTGTCTAACCTCTCTTTTGTGAAATATCTTCCTTCTCCTTTGTTGTTCCATGTGTATTTCTGTCCTTTATATTCGAGGTCACTCAGTTCACACCATGTAATACATTCAAAAAACGATTCAATCTGGGGTTGTGGTCTTTGAGCAGCACTTGCCTTTCCATGCTGATGAAGTATTTCGTTGAAATCTCCAAAACATAGCCATGCTTTGTCCTAATTCAGTTTCAACAATTTCAAAATGCTCCAACTCTCAGTTCTCTTAGAAATGTTTGGAGCTCCATAAAACCTTGTTATGAACAGAGTTTGTTGAGAATCTTTATGAAAATATTCCATAGCTATATAATATTTTGAGTAGTTGAACAATTTCATATCAAACTTGTTGTCCCACAAAAATGCTATAACACCACTGAGGCCAGAACTATCTACAACAAAACTAGCATCCAACCCCACGGTATTCCTTACTTTTTCTACTATATATCTACTGCATTTAGTTTCTATCAGAAACACAAAATTGGGTCTCTTGTATTTAATTAACAATTGAAGTTCTCTAAGTGTATGGGGGTTTCCAAGCCCCCTACAGTTTCAAGTAAGGCCAACATTAGCCTTGGTGGGGCTGCTCAGCAACCTTTACCCAATCACCATCCATAGCAAGGCTAATTGCAACCTCCTCTTTCCGTTTCTTTTTACCCACCTTTTCTCCCGCACACCCTTTAGCCTTTTTCCTTTTTTCCCCAGCTGTAGAGTCCTGAATTGTTTTCAGAGGGGCAACACAACTCGCTAGTCTAGCTCTTCTTTTCCATGTTGAATTTTTCCTCCCTTGATTCCCACTCGTCCCGCCTGCTATCTAGCTTTCCCTTTTATTCCCAGTATACTCCTATACTTGTAAATAAACTGTTTAGATTGCCTTCCTACTTTCCTCTTTTTTCATTAACCATTCTTCTTCCTCACTACTTACAATCTCTGTTTTGGGTTTAAAGGAATCCGGCCCTATTTTGTTTTCCTCGTCATTCATTCTAACTTCCTCTGATTGCCTTTTCCGCCCTTCTTTTTTCCTTGACAACCCTCATCCCATTCCTTCATATTTCCATGCCTTAGAGAACCATGAACCTCTTGGCTGTGCTCTAAGCGAGGTTCCAAATTGTAATGGTCTATCTTCTTCATCTAGGTTTTCATTTTTGTGGATTTAGAAAACTTTTCCTCTGTGTACTAAAATACCACATTGAAAACAAAAGGATTGAAGCCTTTCATACTTTAGGCAACTGCCCCACGTCATTCCATCTGATTCAGCTTCAATTCTGATTACATCACCGATCGATGCGATTAGCTCCTTTCCTATATCCTCTATCATCGAAGCTATCGGGAGCCCATGGAGCTGAATCCAAAACGGCTCAAACTGGAATTTTATAGCATTTAAGGGGATGCTTTCATCAATCTCTTGTAAAGAAATGAGGTTACGTTCAAAAAACCATGGTTTGCCCCCTAAAACCTTTGCTCTATCCGCTAAAAATTGAAATTCAATAAGGAATTTAGAGTTTCCAAGATCTTTAAATTTGACCCATCCCTCCAATCTCCGTACCTGGACCATGGTTGATTTGAAGCCATCGTTGTTGATTTTCTTCTCCGACATTCCTCCAGCTACTAAACAGAACTTTCTCCTTTACGCACACTCTTTCAGGCCTCCCGTTGGAACAACGAAGACCTCATCCTCCTAGTTTGAGAGCTTGAGTTTCTCCTATTTCTTTGCTAGTTCTTCTTCATTCATCTTGGAAATCCCTAAAAAATCCTAAACTCTCACACGAAGAGATTGGACTCCTTACCAAGAAGGAAAACCCCTTACTCTCTCTCAGCGAGAAAGAGAAGGACCCCATTAAATGTAGGCTACTATATAGAAGATTGGAGTCCAGAAATCTTAATAAAAAGCTTTGTTGAATCTCTTAATGCAAGGATAACTTCTCTTTATTTTTTTTATTATGGATAAAAATAAATTTATTAATATTAATGAAATAGACGTTGCCCGAGTATTGGGATAACTACTCATTTTTTTCTGATAAGTTTGGTAGGAGTTGAGTTGGATATTTTCCATTTTAAATCTCCTGTTGAACTGATATCTTGCATCCAAAGGTTCTTCCCCCCCCCCCCCTCTCTCTCCCCTCCCCTCCCCTCCCCTCCAAAGTCTCTTTTAGTAGAACATTATTTGATTTTGTTTAGGAATCCTAACTTTGCAAGTATTTAATTAGATAACCATGGATATGGAACTTGCTAATATACGTTGGCTGCCTCTTTATAACCTTAAGTATGTTCTATTGTAAGCCTTAGAAGAAGTTTTAATGTTGTTGTTTAGGCTCTCAATTGTCTTTCATTTGTTAATGGTTAATTGCTTTGTTATAGAAAATGGTCAATCAACTGGAAACTCATGATTTGGTATCATAGGAATTGTGTTTTGGGTGTTGCTACTGTACCACTTGCACAGTGCCACCCCTTTTGACCGCCTGACGTGGCATGACACATGGCATGCCACGTCATATAATATTAATTAAAAAAAAGAAAGCAAAAGTCTGAAATTAGAGAAGACCAGTTGCTTCACCGAGCCAAAGCAACATTCGTCGCTTCGCCACATCGTCCATCCCTTCGCCAACTCTTTACTGTCAGTTTTCCATCGCTTTGCCGTCTGCTACCGTCCGTCGCTGTCCTGTCCCATTGCCGTCCCCTCTAGAGTACCTTCCTTGTAAGTTTATTCCTTCATTACTGCACAAGTGAGTTTATTCCGAACAAGTGTTTCCTTCCTTACGCACCACTCCTTGTTAAATTTTATCCTTGTAAAGTCTCATTTTGCTTGGGTTGTAATCTGGCTAGCAAGAATGATGGATGGCTGATAGCAACAAGAAAGATAGACAGGCGCATAGAAAGTGTTTGACAAAATGTCAAAGTCAATTTCGATTTGTGCATCTGTTTGATTATGAGACCATCAAAACTTTCATGAACCTTTCCAAGGTTGTCCCTAATGCTTCTAGGTACACCTTTCCAAATCTAAGCTATAGTTGTAGTTCTTTGCCTCATTATCATCACCAAGTTAGTATTGCCATGGAAGGATGTTTTTTCAGCTGGTTGAATTTAAGCCATTTGAAAATTACTCAATGGCATAAAAATCTAGCCCTATTTTCCGTCCAGGTGCACCTCCTTTGAGGGAGGATAAATCCAACACAATCCTGCTCAAGCCCACATATACATGCAAATAAATTTTAAAACTCACCAAATCTAAAAACAATGAGCAAGAAACTTACAAGTTATTTGAAGTTGTTTTCAGTTCCAAACTTGCACTCTTAATGATGATTTTCTGATCAATTTTTTATATTGTTAGGTCAATAGGAAACTTAACTCCTTTGGTTGCTGGATTAACATTTTACACTATTAGATTTAATTTCAAGGGCATATAGAATTGCATTGTATACTTGGAAAGTCTATATGTACGCTTCTTTGTATTTTTTGAGACTTGAATATTATAATGTTTGTAAAAGGTCTTTGTATTTGTTGGGTGTTGTAAATTAAATATGTATGTGGAAGATCTATGTAAACTTGAATATTATCATGTATAAATTTAATGGTTGGATGCGAATTTAGCATCCTCAAAGTCTTGTGCTTGTTTTTTCTCTAAATGGTGGATGGACTTGAATAAATGAATTTAAGCTGATGTCACATAAAAATTTTATAGAAGTGCTTTAATATTCATCAACAATGTTTCAATATTCATTACACAAAATCCCTCTACAACAAAGGATTCAAAACACGGCTTCATATAATATAGGAGCATTATAAGGCTTATGCTTTACACCCTACCCTCTCCGTTTGTCTTGGCTTGAGGACATTAGAAGCTTGACTCTTTGTTGTATCTTGCCATACACATACCAATGTAAACCATCTAATCTTCCTATCATCATTTTGTCTAGAATTTCTTCTACGCACTCCGAACCCCTTTTGTTTAGCATACTTCATATAATAAGACCGGACTTCTTCCTCATTAGAAAATGTCATTCCAACTTTGGGATTATCAACCTTAGGTTCTTCGACACCACCATCGACGTTGGTCCCATCATCAACCACTAATTTATCATACTCATTATCCGATGACTCTAGGTCGGAAGCCATAGACTCAACTTTGGAGCACCTACAATCAATATCAGCAACAACCATTTGATTAAAGTGATTTGAAATCCAATTCATGGATCTAAAAAAAAATGAACTGATTCCAAATTCATCCATTTGAATTATAATTCTATGAGTTGGCAGACAAAGGACCAAAACTAATCATATGGGCTATAATATATTTTATTTGTAATGTTTGATTTGTTGGGTTTTGAGGTGGGAAGACAAAAAAGTTGTCTCATGGTGGAATTGACGAGACAATAAATTTTTTTTAATAAGCAATAGCCAAACACTGCAATACACGTATTTTTTATATAGGCATTGTTACCATGTCTTCTAATTAAATAGTCATACACTGCCAAAACTTTGTTATAATCGGTCATGGAGTTATTCTCTTTGTTGAACATTTACTTTTATCAAAACGAAACTATAAATTTGAATATATAATTCCAAGCTAGCCAAAATGCAGCTAGAAACCGATCCTCTCAGCATAGATGGAAATTAAAATAATGATGAAGTGAAAAGAGAACAAAAAACAGACGGAATTAATGGTGGATTTTCGATGAAAGAGAACACGAACCAGTCGGTGGTCGGGACCTCGAGGGAGGGGGACAGGTGGTGTGAGATGGGCTAGGGTTCGGCTGGGGAAACAAAGCAGAAGTGCAAGGATTCAAATGGAGCGGCAGTGAGCTGATTTCATTCTGATTTCGTTCTTTTGTTTTTCACTTGTTTTTCACCATGCCACATCAGGCACTACACGCGGTAAGCCAGCACGTCAAGGAGCGGTCATAACTGAGCGGCGGACTAGCATTATCCTTTTGTTTTAGATGGTATGTAGAGTTGGTTTCCCACAGATCCACGTTGGCTCGTTCATCAAAATTTATTAACAAGCAATGATGAAGGGAACTGATAATGAAATTCTAAGTCTGTAAACAAAATACAACAACTGCATCACAATTAAAGTTTGATGGGGGACAAAAACTTTAATTATCCTAGGATCACAACTGCATCACAATTAAACATTACTCAAAGTGGTATGCTAGAAATCAATGCGGGACCATGCAATATTGGCCAACCTTTTGGGCATGATCAAGAAATGTAAAATAAGGGAAAATTTGCATCCAGTGCAGGTGCATACATCTAAGTTTCATTAGATGTATGCACCGTTAATGCTGAAAATATACACAAAGTTCCTAGAATTAGATTGCATATAATTGAAAATCAATGAATGACATAAAATCAGATCCAACGCTACCCATTTTAGGGTAGAAATATCAACAGTACAGTAATACAGGAAAATTGTAATATCCGGCTTCAAAGGCACTTTAGGCCCCAAGTTTAAAGCCCCGGTATGACACCGTTAGGTGAGTTTCTTTCCCATCTTACAGTTTTCTCTCTCCCGTTTCTCACTCTCGTTAGTTTCTCCATTTCTCGTTTTTATTTCCCAACTGCCGAAAGTTTCTCCACTCGCATCCTTTCATTCCTCCTTATGCGGTTCCTTTTCATTATTTTAAATGTTGTTCTCTCTCTCTCTCTCTCTCTCTCTCTCTCTCTCTCCCGTTCGTCTCGTATCAGTAGTTATTTCTTTATTTTATTTTCTGTTCTACCCACCAGACGGGTTCATCTCCATCCTCTTTATTTTTACGCCCAACACCTCTATCAGATTCTCTTGTGAATTTCACTATAACAACAACATCTATGCTCTTGGAACCATGAAAGTAGATCTCACGGACAACCAGTCATAGTGTTCCTCGCACAAAACCTCCTACTTAACATACTCGGATTCCCCTTTTCATATTATATAGGCTTTTTGCATCACTCATATAAACTGCTCAAACCATTGCATCCCCCTCTCCAGGAAACAACCACAGACACGGCAACGTGTAAAACAAAAACCACCATCGAAGGGAAGCTCCACTGCCAAGCTTCCAAGTTGCAACCCCACAAAACGATCCATCCTCTGCACGATGGAAAATACCCATAGCCACCCTGCGACGCCGTGCCCAGCCACCGAGAAGCACTGCAAACATTACTCTGTTTTGCATTCACGAAAACAGAGCATGACTCTTCCCTCAGCGGGTTGTCCAGCCACTCACCTTCTGGGCACCATGGCACAACCGTTAACCACCCTCCACTTCAGCCCACCTGTGCAGAGAAGGTACAACTGATCACCTCCCTCTACCCAGTGTTTTTCCCCACGGTCTCCTCTTCGTAAACTTTCCCATCCTCTCATTTCATGGTTTCTCTCTCATCAGTCTCTCTCTCCTAATGCTTTTGCACGTCGCCGACCACCCAGGACCACAACCTTGATCCCGGCTCCTCCGCTCGCTTTCTCTCCCTTTCGCTCATCTCTCTCTTCCACAGAACCTGCCATTGCTCTAAGCCACGCCGTCGTAGACATTCCGCCATAGCTCACCAATGCATATTCCCCTCTCTGTCGCAAGCTCGCCTTCCTTCGATGAGTTATTTTCGATCGCATGGTTTTATGGCTTTGTATCAGTTTTGTGCTGAACAATTACTTCAGTCATGCGTTTTATAGTTTTACTAAAACACCAGAATGGTAAGTTGGTTTTTATATCACTCACAATTTGGTTTTATGGAAAAGATTTATTTATAACCTAAAAAGAAGACAGAGATTTGAACTATATTTTTTTAGTAATAATATATTGATTTTAAAATATGAGTTTTGGTAGTGAATAATAAATGCAAATTTATGTTTTCAAAACCCTTTAAAAGGAACGAGTTAAGTTTATTTTTTATTTTTTAAACAAAATAATGCTTTCTTATTTTTAATAGATTTGAAATAATTATGTTATAGTTTTATAATTTATAGTTGGATTTCAATTTCTTATAAGTGGGACTTTTAATGTTTTAGTCGGAGATTTTGGGATATTAAGGGGTTTGGATTAAGTAAAAAATCGAGGTTTTAGAGATTTTATAATATTTTAGGATTTCAGAATAATTTAGTAAATCTAAAACATTTTGGGAGGTTTGGTTTTCAAGATGATGTTTAGATGTTAAGGGAAAATGACGAATTTTTCATATCTCAAGTTTAAATGTAAAGTATATATTCAGCTGAATTTAATGAACTACGTGAATATTTTATAGGTGACGGATGATTTGATTTGGCATTCTTAAGAAAAAGTTAAGAAATGTTAAGAAATCCAAATAAACGGGGTTCAAATGCTTGGTTTTATACCAAATGTAGTCTGAGGTTGATTTTTTGAAAAAATTGTGCATGTTTTGTTATGAAATGAGAACTTAAGAAAAATCAACCTCAGTCAGTTATTTGCATTACTCATGAAACTTATATGAAAGAAAGAAAAATATTTTTATTATGCATTGTGTAGACATGAGCTTAATTTTTGTCATGTGTTTCTGACAATGCGAAAAAGAGTGATATTGATTATCTGAAAAATTGTGCATTGATTTTATAGAGATACTCTGACTCTGTTTTATTTACATAATAAGGAATCTGAAAATATTTTGAAACTATATGTTATTTTAGTGTGACTCTGAAAACCTTTGACATGGTATACTAGTTTATATCTGACTCTATTTCTGCTTTGCTCTGCTCTGCTCTGTCTCTACTCTGTTTGGGTTGGTACCAACTTCTCTGTTTCTGAGTGCACCCATTTTGGAAATAAAGTGGTTTATTGTGGATTTTCCTGTGTGCACACTCGGGGCTCCGAGAACGAATAAGGGAAAGTTTTCACCTCTGTCTCTGCCTGGTTTAGCCACCGGGATTAGTACAACCCTACCACGAGGGTTAAACATAGTCTCTGCTATGTAAGATGCTCTGTTTTGATATGATGATGATGCTCAGTTTTGTTATGCTCAAGTACTCTGTATTTTATATGATTTAAAAATTGTCGCTCTATTACGTTTAGAAAAAAAAATGTGTGTTTTGTTCTACATATTAAAATTTAAGAATATTTTGCTCGGCATATTGTATTTTGGAAAATGCCCATGTTTGCACTCTTGTATATGTCCTCTGCTTACTGAGTTGTGGTTAAACTCACCCCTTATCTCTGAATATTTTTCAGATGAATTTAGATATTTCAGCTAAGGATTGGATTACGAAGCATTGGATGAGATGACTCAAGAATGGTTGATTAAGTATAAAGAATTTATATGCACATTGATAAGGTTTAGTAAGAAAATATTATTGTAGTATGGTGATTTAGCATTTCTAGAATTGGTGATATTGAGGAAAGTGATTTTCAAACCAAGTTTTATATGATATTTGGAAATTTAGAGTCTATAATTATATTGTTGAATGTGGGTATATGCGATAAGTAATAACTCTCAGACCCCTCCGGAACCGGGGCGTTACAAAAATAAATGATTTCCAAAAATGCTGAGAAAATGATTGTGACATATGCCAAGATAATACATTATGTAAGATTAACCCATTGTAAATCGGTATGCTAATAGCAAATAATTAAAATATTTTGACCACCACAGAAAGGGAAAAGGAAGCTTATAGCTTATAAAATCAGGTGCTTTTGAGTAAAATGCAATATTCAAATTGACACTACTTGAATGAAACTCTCATAAGATGAACATAAAAAGATTTAAATCTGAATGTTTGCAAGTGCATAATATTTCTAACTATCTGAATGTTTGCTTGTGGCACATATTTTGTTTTATTTTGTAATATATTTAAATCATCCATAACTTCAGCAACAAACATATACAAAGTATAGCCGAAATAATCGCATGTTTCAA
This sequence comes from Platycarya longipes, assembly GCA_036559045.1. Taxonomy (NCBI): domain Eukaryota; kingdom Viridiplantae; phylum Streptophyta; class Magnoliopsida; order Fagales; family Juglandaceae; genus Platycarya; species Platycarya longipes. The sequence continues at coordinate 19,961,976 of CM071798.1, forward strand.
CTAAATTCTTCTACAAAAGTAAGTGTCCTACAAAGCAAAAAATAAGAAAACATAATCATAGAACTTACCGTAGGAAGAAAGATAGGTAGAGAAAGTTGCAGAGGCCGTAGCAGTTAAAAGCGAGTTGAAAATAAGTGGAGGCAGTAGTGGTTACAAAGGGCGGCCTCTTGAAACTCTATTTTCCCTGCGCCTACTTTTGCAGCAATCAGCGTTTTCGACGTTGACGAAGATGGGTTGTACAACTTGTAGTAGAAATTGTGTGTAACTCCCAGTTCCAGTATCGCTCTGTTTTTTAAAAACGTTTTATTTAATTATTTATTTATACGAAAAAGTCATTTGAGTTTCAACTAATTGTTTTTTTTTTCTATTAAAATAAATGACGGGCCTAAAATTTATGTTTTGGTGGACCCATGACTCTTCTCATTGGATTTGATGATGATGTTAAAAATCTTTTTTTAGGTCGAGAAAATTTTTAGGCAGATTAATTTATTATTTTTTTAAGTCAAGGCCCAAAATCTAGGAAAAAACCCATTTATTATTGTTTTTCACTATTCAAAACGTGACCCAAAAGTTGTTATGGCCCTAAGCCCAAGCCGTAAGATTTGTTTCAACTCCATGTTTACGCGATTCACGTCCATGTTAATTCCTGCATGGACCACGTTACCGCGCCTTTCCTCTTTCTGTATTCAAGCACGCCTCCTTACCTTCAGTTGTGGGTTTTCTATTGTTTTTCCATCACTTGCATTTACACCATTTTTCTTCTAGACTTTGGGGATTGCCGCTTGTTATATTTAATTTTATAGATTGTGATATTAAATATATAAATTTAATCAATGTGGATTATTATTTATTTTTTTAAATACTATCATGAATGCATAAAAAAAAATACTATCTTAAAGAGGCATAATGATTGGATCAAAGGATAGAATAGTTGGATTGAAAGACGTGATAGTTGGTCCGAAAAGACACAATAATTAGATCGAAAAGACACAATAGTTAGTCTAATATGATACAATGGTTGAACTGAAAATGCGCGATAGTTGGTCCGAAAAGACACGATAGTTGATCCAAAAAGACGTGATGATTGGTCCGAAGAGGTACGATGGTTGGTGTAAAGAGTCACGATAGTTGGTCCGAAGAGACACGATGCTTGGCCGAAAAGACATGATACTTAGACCAAAAATACAAATTAAAAATTGTGATTTTTCACATGGTGTCACTTCATTCTGTATAAATAGGGGATGAAATCCATAAATTTCATTAATTTTATTCTTCCATCTTTTAGTCATTTACATAATTTTGTAGAGAAACTCTGAAAGGAAAATTTTAGAATTGCTATTCGCAATTGGTAAATTTGTTGTATCTTGGAGGTGAATTGCTTGTAACCCGATAGCAAACTCTTTGGAGTGAGGCAATTATCATCGTAAAAATAGTATTCAACATGCCTTAAAGTCGCATTTATTTTTTTAGATTACTATATTTGCATAAGTTTCTTCAACACCGCCTCTTTCCCATAACCTCTATGAGAACTCCGTGGGCCTTACACCACACTACCTTTAGATTTTAGAAGGTTGAAACCGAAGCTGTCTCAACCCACTTTTCATGCACCCAAAGCCATGGCAATTACCAAATTCGTCCCACAGCCTCACCACCACTAGGAGATAACCACCGAGCCAAGTAGCTCCTTCCTTGAACCACCTTAGGCCGCAAGCAACCACCTCAACTCCTCTGCACTAAAGATGACTCAAGCCTCCATCATCCTCTGTTTCGGGATTATAAAACAGAGTAGTTTGATTCAACTACCGTTGTCCTTAAGCCCGGCACTCATCAATTGCCATTGCCACCAACGGCACCGTTGCCAATAAAAGACGTCGTTTGGGTCACATTGTGCAGTCGCCAACTCGCCGACATACTCTCCATTTGGTGCTCAGCTCCTCCTCTCGGTGAGTAGGATCACCATGATGCTGCTTTTTTTTGTTTTCAAAGTTTTTGTTTACACTTTCTGTTTCACCCTAGTCTTGTAAGTAGTGGCAGAGCCACGTTCGGGCAGGGGGCCATGCCCTCTCTCTCCATGTGCTCCATCCTACTCTAAAATAAAAAAAATTTTAAAACATATAATATATATTTTTAAAAAAATATTAAAAAATTAAAAAATATGTTTATCTTTTTTATGATTTTGTAAGATAATATTAATTTTATTTTGTGTTAGCTCTCTCTTTAAAAATTATTTTACTCTTCCTCTATAAAACTAATCTAATTTAAAAATAAAACAGATCTCATATAAAATAAAATGATATAATAACATGATGATATATATTTATTATAAATAAAAATAAAAATAAAAAAAGAAGTTAAGTGATATCTAATATATTTTTATTATGATGGCATATTTTTATCATATTATATATTTTTTTTAATACATAAGTTATATTAAACGAATTTTATTTTTATTATAGATATTACTATTAAATTATTTTATATCGCATAAAAAATTATATATAAATAGAATAAAAATTATTTTATATATTTTATTTTAATTTTATCTAACTCCCGTTAACGCAATTCTGACTCTACCACTGCTTGCTCGTAGGAGTGGTTGAGATTAGTTTTATTCAATTACCATCTTTTCAGTTATAAATCTATAGATCATGTTTAAAAAATATGTCAGAAGACTTTTGAGTTCTTTCCAAAAGCATGCTACTGTTTTACTAAGCCTCTTGTCGTAGATGATAGAAAACACTTTGTTTCTTCTGTAAACTTAGCTGGGTGTAATTTATTTATTGGATTTACGATTTTGTCCTCTAGGTTTTTAAAACAAAACATGGGTTTTAAAGTCATATTGAGTGGACTGATTTATTTTGGGTCTAATGGGTTTGTTTCGGCTACTGAGTTCCTTTTTATTTTATGTGTGTTGTGTTCAATTATTTTAAAAAATTAATATTTTGGGTTCAATTGGATTCTAAATTATTTTGGACTCATATTTTAAATTATTTTGGATCGGATCATTGGTGTTACATTAGTTAAGTGGGTTGAGACACTAATGTTTGAGACACTAATGTTTGAGACACATGCTCCTCTAAAAGAGGCATGTTTGAGTTGTTACTGAGTTAGGTAAATTCAGTAGATAACAATGTTTTTGAATTAACAATATTTTTAGGATTATGATAGCTTTTAAATTTGAAGGAATTAAAATAAGATGATTTTAGCATTTCAGACTTTAATGTTGAGACACATATTCAATCAGAAATTTACGAAAATTACGTTATTACTTTTAAGTGATGATTAATTTTTGGTTCAGTTTTATTGAAGATAATGTTGAAAGGTTAAGGAGTCCAAGTTAGTGGGATTTTTATACTAGATTTTGTATTAAAAATATGAATAGAGGTCAATTTTGAAAAATATGCATGTTTTTGTAATAAGAAGAAATTATTTGAAACCATCTTAATTATTTAATCTGTATGTGCATAAAATTATATATAAGAATAAGGTGTTTTCTAGTATGATTGATAGAGATATGAGCTAATTTTTGTGTATTCTATTTCTGAATTGAAAATGAGCAAATATGAAAAGTTGTGCTTAAAATATATTTTGAGATCTGATTCTATCATGTTCTGAAAATATTCTGATTTTGGATATGATATGATATGATTTTTGAAAATCCCTAGCATGGCATTCTATTTCTATTCAGTTCAGTTCTGTTCTAGGTTGGTACCAATTTCCCTATTTCTAGAGCATCCACTTTGGTTGCAAAGTAATATTCTGAGTGGTCTTTCTTGTATGCACACTCGAGATTTCAAGAATAATAAGATGAAGATTCACATTCTATTTATACTCAGTTAGCCGTCGAGATTTGTACAACCCTACTACGAGAGTTAAATATGGTATATGATAGATAAGATATTTTAGTTATGCTATGCCAAAGAGATCTTGACTTTGATTTATTCTAAACTTTCACTCTGATATTTTTTATGACATTTTATGATTATGCATTACGAAAATAAAATGTTTTATTCTGCATTTTGAATTTGGTAAATATTTATGTTTACATACTAGTGTATGTTTTCTACTTACTAAGTCGTTGATAACTCATTCCTTATCTCCATAATATTTTCATATAATTTTGATGATTCAGTGGGAGATCAATGGTAGGAAGTCTTGGAAGATCCTATTTTGTAGAATTATTTTTTAAAGTTATTTTGGTATGTTGAACTATGGACAAATTTGATTTTTGTGGGGGTGTTATCTTATTCCATTGAGATTTGGTTTTAGTATTTCTTGAAGAGTACTATAAATATTTGTGGATATTAAGGAATGAGAATTAACTCTCTGAACCTCCGGTAAAGGGCATTACACTGTGTATGTATTTTGAGAGGGAAGCGATTTTGAGAGGGAGAGTGAGATTCATCAGAGGGAATTCGCCTAGCATTGTAAGAGAAACCAGAGACCCCTAATCTTATAAGCTGAGAAGGGAAACTTAGAGAAGTGAGGGAATAATGGGTACTTTTCTTTGATTTGATTTAACATAGCTGGATGAGAGCTAGGGTTTCGAAGAAGATGAAAGTCCAGAGGAGAGACGATGTCGTCCTCGCCATCTCTTAGCTTTTATTGCAAAACCTCACTCCCATTTTCGCCAGCATAAATGGAGAATCACTATGGACCTCTCACGGCAATCGCAGACCACTCTCTTGCCCACCACACTGTGACTCAGAGCTATGGGTATGTGACAACGGCGACTACAATAACTAGAGGGAGATCATATGCAAAATGAACGACGACGACCAAAGATGCATAGCACAATGGTGACTAAAGACGGAATGCTCAAATCTCCCTCTCTGGTTTCACTCTGTAGCAAGCTTCCCCAAAATTGATTTTCATTCAATTTTCGCCCTAAACTTTGTTTCTTTATTTATTTTTTTCAAATATTGGCACGTCAGGCGATGCCCCGTTGGAGATGAAAAAATATTGGCAACTGTTGCAACAGTCTCTCACATAAACAATAGTTTTACTGTTCATGTGAACAGTAAAACTACTGTTCTCTTGAGGGGCTGTTGCAGCAGCCGGGCTGCTGCCCAGCCCCCTTCTGATGGAGATATGGGGACAGGTACCTAGACTTATCAAAAATTTTATGGAGTTTCAAAGTCCCTTTTCACCCCAGTTGACATGGCTCCTGCCACATCAACCGATTTATTTTATTAAAAAAATGCAATTTGAAATAGATGCGGGATTTGGAAATTATTTGGGAAGTAATATTACCCAAGCAAAACGAGTTTTGCCATCGCACACTTAATAATTTCCCAAATCCACTTGCCATCTCTTTAACCTCTAAAAGTTACCAAATCCTAATTAGCAGAGGAGACAAATGGCTAAAAAGCTTAAAGGCAAGAACAAAAGAAACAACATCATATAAAATGGAGTTAACCAAGGATTACTAAAAAGAACTAAAAATAGACTTAAGAATAAAATAACACAGAAAAAAAATACAAATCAGACCAAAACTCTTAAAATAACATAGAAAAAGTTTGCTAAAGAAATGCCAATTGTTGAATCCATAATAAGAAGAAAATCCGAAACTTTTCTTAATCATACCGAAACTCTCAAAATTTTTTTATGCCTCTCAAATAACAATCGAATGAAAAGTGAAGAAGCGATCACCACATGTTGAATGTAATATCTCGAAATTTCTAAAATGAAGTTTTATTTGGATTTCTTTAAAAGATTATATTTTGGGTATATTTTTTAGGGAAATAGAGTTGGAGACCTAAATGAGTATTGGATTTAGTATAAGTGAGATCATGTATTAAAGAAAATATTATGGAGAAATCTTTGAGATTTTGAACAAGGTGTCAACTAGAGAAATTCATTTTAAACTTAGAAGGAGTTGAATTCTCAAAAATTTGGGTGTAAATACAAGAGGAAGTGAGTGAACCAAAGATCAAACACTTGGTGCACATTTTCAGATTAAACTATCGAGTTTTAGTATAATGATCATAAGTTACACATATGAGGTCCAACTGAGGTGATTCTAATTCGTATAGAATCCTACAAGATAGATCTAAAACTTTCATGTTATTAATTTTTGAATATTTGGATAGTATCAATGATGTATTTCAGGAGCAAGTGGAGAACTCTGGACTGAGCATGAACAAAAACTCGAGTTGGAGAATATGGATCTAAATGGGATTTTATCCTAACTAAATCAGGAAAGGGCCTTCTAGAACTTGTTAAGTAGAGTACTAAGGAGGTTAGCAAGTAACTAAATGGGTTAGGGGAAGGCTAAGGGGCATGGCTAACTAGATGAAAGCTGGAAAGGGAGATGCATGCATGGTTAGGTGAGATGCTACCTCATCCCTTATCCCATAAGCTTCTACACCAACCATTGATCAAATGGTTTGAAAAAAATATCTCAAATACTGATTATTGGATGATCATTTCAGCTGCAAAGCCTAAGATTTTTTAGGGATTTAGTTTATCATGAAAAAAGTCTTAGGAGGGATACCTTATGCCCTACAAACCAGAAACCTATTGGCTTTACCAAGTTGCCCATCTTCTTTCTTTCACATGAGTCGACCACCACCTCTATAAATAGACATTTGGGAGTCTTCTAACTCTCTTTAGTAAGGTAGCACACGAATCCCTTTGAAGGAAATCAAACAAAACCCTTCTCTAGTCCCTTAACCTCTATATACATCGTAAGTAAGTTTAGTAAGTGTTTTGAGTAGAAAGCTTGCAAAGATTTGGTTTGATCATCTTCAACCAGATTTAGAGAGTGTGTAAGTTCATATTCTAGCTTAATTTTAGTATGGAGATGGTTTATTTAAATGGTTGGACTATATATGTTGGTATTGAACCCTTATATTCTTGTTAAAGTGTTATAATAAATCTAAGTGTTGTTTGAAGTGATTTTTGTTAAGGGAAATGTGTTTAATGAAGTTAGAAAAACATAAAACTATGTTATAATAAGTAAAAATCAAGTTTCTGTGAAAAGATTGCGAGTTTTGGATTGAAAAACCCCATGCTCTATAACTTTGCTTGACCCTAACTCGACTGAAGGATCGGCGAAGAACAACTGTAAACTCTCGCTTGAAACTTGCTCGATGCTTGCTCGAGCGATTTCTAACCCAAGAACTCGCTTGAATCTCGCTCGATACCTTGCTCGAGCGAGATACCATGTTTTGTTGAATTTAAGACTTTTGTTTGGAAAAAAGTGGGCATTGAAATAAGAAGAAATTATATGTGTTATCTAAGTATATAGCTTGTGTAAAACACTTTGCAGAATTTAAGATACATGCTTTTGTAATCATGTGATAATTTAAGATTACATGCATGTTCTAGTATGTGTTAAGAATTAAGAAAAGTAATACATCATGTACTCGAGAAGAATTCCTAAGAATAAGAAAGGAACAACTAAAAATAAGAGATATGGATAAGTTAGTCACGTTATGACGGGGATGGCGAGACGTAACACCCGAATGACTGACGTGCCGACAGGGACGGTGATACTTAACGCCTGTCGTATGATAGAGTAATATGTATTATCACGGGGACGACGATACGTAACGCCCTTGGAAGTGATATGATTAGCGGGGATGACGAAACGTAACGCCCGCTATGTTACGTATGTTCCATGTCAAGACAGGGATGACGAGGTGTAACGCCCAGAAGATTGACACGAGATTTATCATAACGGGAATGGTAATACGTAATGCCCTGGTGATTGATGAGTTGTATGCAATGGGAACGGCGATACGTAACGCCCATCGAGGATAAGAAATAAATATGCTGTAAAAGAGTTATCAGCGATGGGGACGACGATACGTAACGCCCATTGAGGATAATAATTGAATAAGTTTTAAGAAGGTGTTGATGGTTAAGAAAAAGGAACATAAAATATCATAAGAGAATAAACTTGTGTAGGTTATGGATAAATCACATGAAACATGTTTTTGATCATATTTTATTAGATTCTTTTTCTAAAAAGATTAATGATAGCTGTGTCTATGCTTTATTAAGCTAGTTATGTACTTACTGAGATTTCTAAGGAAATCTCACTCTTTTGTGATTTTATATTTCTTTCTTGTATGTATAAATTATATACAAGATGTGATGGCCAACAGAGGGAAAGTCCTGATGACGCAGGAGACTCCGAGGAGTCCTGAGAGACTCTTTAAATACAGTCCTTATGTAAATTTCACTTTTGCGTCCCTGAGACTTTCTTTGTATGATCAGCAAGTGGAGTTGTGGTATCACAGTACACCTGCTTTTGCTGAGGAGGAGCAGCGTATAAGTTGCTATTTGACTTTGGGATTGGATGGTTCCCTATCTATATGTGGAGTTTATTCGACACCACAGGGACAATATCTTCAGTAAGACCGTTGTCTTAGTTTGAATATGTTCCATTATGGGAATGAATTTCTCGAAGTTAAAAATGGATCCAGGTGACCATAGGGATGGTATTTTGATATGTATTACTATTTTGTTAACGCTGATAACTATTTTGGGCATGTATATATAACAATACAATATTTGATGAATGGAAGGAAAATGTGGAATTTGGAAGTTAAAATTTGCCATATGTGATCTTTAGAATCTTTTTATTTTAATATCTATTTCGCTGGAAATTATATGGCTTGTGCTAGTAAGTCAAAATATATACTTTAAGTTATTGTTACGTACGAGGGTGAGTAGTTTAATATTATTTATCCTGATCCATTAACTTACGTTAAATCTCATACGTGAATTTGAGGCATCTCATTGAACAATGCATAAAAGTCTTTACAATTCTAAATTTGAAACCTCAAATGAAATCAGGGAGATGATAAATAGTTAAGAAAAACAAGCTCATTTTAATCAACAATAACACTGACCTCTTTTCGATTAATGTGAACAAAATTTGTTGTTGATAAAATATCAAATTGAGAACAACGTAGTCTCTCGTAAGTGAGCTAATCTTTGTAGGAACTAGGAAGGGAAAGGTGTGAATACGAAATGGGCTGATGGTGACGGAACCCTTGCACCTGCGATTTTGGAACCCTTTCTCATACTTTTCGTTTATCTATTTCAATTTCATTTAAAATAAAATAAAATAAAATAAACCGGCTAACATGCGTCAGAGCCCATAGAATTTCTATAGAATTATTTATTTATTTATTTTTATATAAGAAGAGGGGGGGATCGAACTCACAATCTCCATTTTGGGAATGTGAGACCTTATGCCTTCAGGCTACAAGCCATTGGCAGAATTTTTATAGATTTAGAACTTGTTTGAGATTGTATTTCGAGACTTAAAATGTGTTTTTAAATAGTTAAAAGTACTTGTAAAGAAAAAATGATGTGTTTGATAATTTTATAAATCATGTTTTAGGCGATTAGAAAAGTTAAAAATCAGTTTATTCAAAAAGAACTAAATTGGAACTTTTATCAAAAAACTCTTGCAGATAACAATATATTTTAAAAAATTATTATAACTAATTCTAAAAAGCGTTTTAGATATATACATCCCAAATAATAAATAACTTTTTAATAGTAGAGCTTATTATATTAAATTTTAAATTATAAAATTTAAACTAAAAATAATATTTTTCACTATAATCTCAAATTACATCTTTTATTATTTTCAAACTGGGAAATCATTTATTTGTACTTCATGTTAAAAGAGGGGATTGAAAAGTCCAGGCTCTTAATTGGTCCACTAAACAGATATATATATATATATATATATATATATGACTTTAAAAACTATTATCAATATCCTATTAAATAGATAGATATATATATATATATACATATGACTTTAATTCATTGCAGTAATAATTAAAAATAAATAATTAGACATATAACACCCATTTTGATTGTTACATGGATGATAAATACTAAAGAAAAATTCTGCACCCGCCGCGAGGATGGAGCACTAGAAAGGTCACCGATTGATAACTTATTTATTTATTATATTGTTTTATTTAATAGTTAAGAAAGTGCTTTTAAATGAGTTTGTAATTTTTTTTTAAATAATTAAGAGGATTAAAACATGGATGTAAAAACAGTAAAAAAAAAAAAAAAATCTAATATCTTGTAGGTGTTATAAACGATTATAAACGAAGTCGGCAGCCGCCCCCCTGGCCCACCACTAAATTATGTGAATGACCCCACCACTATTATTTTAAATCTGCATAGTGACTTGCATAGTAACTTGCATAGTAACTTGCATAGTAATTTCAACGCCTATAAATATGGGCTTCAGTTGTAATGAAATTCATAAGAAAAAATAGAGAGAGAAAGAAAGTTTCAGTTCTTAAGAGTTTCAGAGAGAATTTCTTATTTCTCTTTTGCAATAGTAGCTCTTTTCTTTAAGTTTCATAACACGTTATCAGCACGACGGTTCTACCAATTCTGAAGCTAGTGGCTTTATTCCTCTGTAAGTTTTTCAATATATTATTTGAAATCTTTGATATATTTTATTGATAATTATCTGTGTAAATTTATAAATATATTTTCTGAGATACACATATTTATTATTTATATGTGTAGAAAATGGCAAATCTTACAAAATTGGAATTTGTTGCTCTTGATATATCTGGGAAAAATTATTTATCCTGGATACTTGATGCTGAAATACATCTTGATGCAATGAACCTGGGAGAAACTATTAAAGAAGGAAATCAAGCATCCATGCAGGAACGTGCTAAAGCAATGATTTTCCTTCGCCACCATCTTCATGAAGAATTGAAAACTGAATATCTCACAGTAAAAGATCCCCATATTTTGTGGAACAATTTAAGGGAGAGGTATGAACACCAGAAGACTGTCATCCTCCCAAGAGCTCGTTCTCAATGGATGCACCTGAGGTTGCAAGATTTTAAAAGTGTTAGTGAGTATAATTCCGTACTCTTTAAAATAAGCTCAGTATTAAAATTATGCGGTGAGAAAATCACCGATGAAGATATGCTAGAGAAGACTTTTACTACATTTCATGCCTCGAATGTGCTCCTGCAGCAGCAGTATCGAGAGAGAAAGTTCAAGAAATATTCTGAACTTATATCATGTCTTCTAGTAGCTGAGCAGAATAATGAGCTCTTATTAGAAAGCCACCATACACGCCCTACTGGCTCAATATCATTCCCTGAAGTGAATGGTAATAGGTTTGCATCATTCCCAGAAGTGAATGGTGCATCCTTTAGAAGAAATCGGAGGCGTGGACGTGGTAGGAGAAATTATAGAAATGTTGGTCCCAGGAATGACAACATTAAAAGGGATTATAATATACCATATCACCAGAAGTGGTACAATTCAGAGAGGGGTAAAAATCCTCAGAATAATTCTTCAAAGAAAAGTGAAGAGGTGTGCCATAGATGTGGAATGACTGGACATTGGTCACGTACCTGTCGTACGGCCAGGCACTTAGCTGATTTATATCAAGCTTCTATTAAAGGAAAGAATAAAGTGCATGAAACAAATTTAGTAGAACCATCAGATGATTTATTAGATTCAGTAAATGTAGACGTTACTCATCTTGATGTATCTGATTTCTTTAATCATCCTGATGGTAGTATTGAACACTTAATTGGAGATGGAAGTGTTCCACTCAATTAATGTATTTTCTTTCTATCAGTAATAAAAGTTTTGTATATTTTGTAGAATCATGGATCACATTGATGAGCTTTTTATCTCTGAGTTGAATGATAAAGATATATGTCTGGCTGACAGTGCTACAACTCACACAATTCTCAAAGAAAAGAAATATTTTCAAAATCTAACACTAAGTAAAGCCTATGTCCATACCATATCAGGTTCATCGGATTTAATTGAAGGCTCCGGAAGAGCTTATATTGTGTTGCCTAATGGCACCAAATTTTGTATTGATGATGCTCTATTCTCTTCACAATCCAGAAGAAATTTATTGAGTTTCAAAGATATACGTCGTAATGATTACCATATTGAAACGACCAATGAAGGCAGTAAAGAGCATCTTCTTATTACTAAAACAGTATCGGGCCAGAAGCTCGTATTAGAAAAACTGTCTGCTCTATGTTCTGGATTATATTATACAAAAATGAGAACAATTGAATCATATGTGGTAATGCACCAGAAGTGCATTGACCCTAAAGTATTTATGACTTGGCATGATCGCCTTAGACATCCGGGTTCTATAATGATGAGACGAATTATTGAAAATTCGCATGGGCATCCCTTAAAGAATCAAAAGATATTTCTACCCAATGAATCTCCGTGCTCTGCATGTTCTCAAGGTAAGTTAATTATTAGACCATCTCCCTCAAAAATCATTGTTGAATCTCCATCCTTTTTACAAAGGATTCACGGAGATATATGTGGGCCTATTCATCCATCAAGTGGACCATTTAGATATTTTATGGTTCTAATTGATGCATCTAGTCGATGGTCACATGTTTGTCTTCTTTCCACTAGAAATGTTGCATTTGCTAGACTTCTTGCTCAGATAATTAAACTACGAGCACAATTTCCTGAGTATCCAATTAAGACCATTCGATTGGATAATGCAGGTGAATTTTCATCTCAAGTTTTTGATGATTATTGCATGTCAATAGGAATAGATGTTGAACATCCTGTTGCCCATACACACACACAAAACGGTTTAGCTGAGTCTTTGATCAAAAGGCTTCAACTAATCGCTAGACCTTTACTTATGAAATCAAGACTACCTATTTCTGTTTGGGGACATGCTATACTTCATGCAGCATCTCTAATTCACATTAGACCATCTGCATATCATAAATATTCTCCATTACAGCTTGCATTTGGTCAACAACCAAATATTTCTCATCTTCGTACTTTTGGATGTGCTGTATATGTTCCAATTGCACCTCCACAACGTACAAAAATGGGCCCTCAACGTAGATTTAGGATATATGTTGGTTTTAATTCTCCATCCATTATTAGATACCTTGAACCCCTTACAGGGGATATGTTTAAAGCACGTTTTGAGGATTGTCATTTTGACGAATCAAATTTTCCGTTAATGGGTAAAGAAAAGTCGGTGCCTGAAGCACGACAAGACATTACTAGGGATAATAAGACCCTGTCTCATTTTGATCCTCCTACAAATGAATGTAAACGAGAAGTTCAAAGGATTATTCATTTGCAAAATGTTGCAAATCAGTTACCGGATGTATTTACTGACACTAAAGGTGTAGTAAAATCTTATATTCCTGCTGTTAATACTCCAGCAAGGATTGAAGTCCCTGAAGGACAAATTGTCAAAGCAGCAATAGGTGAATCTAAAATACGCCTGAAGCGTGGAAGACCTATTGGTGCAAAAGATAAAATTCCCAGAAGGAAAAGAATACAAAATGAATTTGGTGTTCCTAAAGAACACGTACCCACAATACAGGCCACAAATATAATTGATGCTCCTAAAGAGTTTAAATCTTCTATTCCAGAACCTCCTGAAGAGGAAAATCTTGAAGAGTATAAATCTCCTAAAAAGGGACCTCCTGAAGAGGTGTGTCATGAAATGTTTTCCCCTGGAGAGGAACAGGTACCTGAAAATAATGAGATCTCAATACATTTCATGAAAACTGGAGAAATTCTGGATAGAAATAAAACTGTTGTCGACAACATATTTTCATATAAAATGGCCCTTGACATTACCAGAAGTAATGAAGAAAGTGAGCCAAAAAGCGTCGAAGAATGTCGACGTAGAAATGATTGGCCAAAATGGAAAACAGCTATTGAAGCTGAATTAAATTCGCTAGCAAAACGAGAAGTATTTGGACCTGTTGTCCAAACACCAAAGGGTGTAATGCCTGTTGGATATAAGTGGGTATTTATACGAAAACGTAATGAGAAAAATGAAATTGTGCGATACAAAGCACGACTTGTCGCACAAGGTTTCCTGCAGAAACCCGGGATTGATTATGAAGAAACATACTCTCCCGTTATGGATGCAATCACATTTAGATTTTTGATTAGTCTGGTTGTTACAAAAGGATTAGAAATGCGGTTGATGGATGTGGTCACTGCATATTTATATGGATCCTTAGACCATGACATATATATGAAAATCCCTGAAGGATATAAGATGCCTGAAGCATCTACAAGTACATCTAGAAATATGTACTCAATCAGACTACAAAGATCTTTATATGGGTTGAAGCAATCCGGACGCATGTGGTATAATCGCTTAAGCGAATATCTAATGAAAGAAGGATTTGAGAATAATCTTATTTGCCCATGTGTTTTTATTAAGAAATCAGAATCCGGATTTGTCATTATTGCGGTTTATGTTGATGATTTAAATATTGTGGGAACTCCTGAAGAGATCTCAAAAACCGCTATATATTTAAAGAATGAATTTGAAATGAAAGATCTTGGCAAAACAAAACTTTGTCTCGGCCTGCAGCTTGAGCACTTGCCAAATGGAATTTTTATTCATCAGTCCATGTATACTGAGAAAGTCCTAAAGCATTTTTATATGGAGAAATCTCATCCCCTGAGTACTCCAATGATTGTTCGAACACTTGATGTGAAGAAAGATCCATTCCGTCCTTGTGATGACGATGAAGAAATTCTTGGTCCTGAAGTACCATATCTCAGTGCAATTGGAGCTTTGATGTATCTTGCAAATTGCACTCGACCAGATATTACATTCTCAGTTAATCTGCTTGCAAGATATAGTTCTGCACCAACTCGAAGGCATTGGAATGGCATTAAACATGTCCTTCGTTACCTTCATGGTACGGTTGATATGGGATTATTTTATCAACGTGGTTCAAGTCCAGAATTGATTGGGTATGCAGATGCAGGTTATCTTTCAGACCCACATAGAGGTAGATCTCAAACTGGATATTTATTTACTTATGGAGATACTGCCATATCATGGAGATCTGTTAAGCAGACACTATCTGCTACTTCTTCAAATCACTCAGAAATCATTGCTATTCATGAAGCAAGTCGAGAGTGTATTTGGTTGAGATCAGTTATTCAACATATCCAGGAAAAGTGTGGACTTCTCATGATCAATAATAGCCCAACAATCTTATATGAAGATAATACTGCTTGTATCACTCAAATCAGAGGAGGATATATCAAAGGTGACAGAACCAAACATATTTCACCAAAATTCTTTTATACTCATGAACTTCAAGGAAAAGGTGAAATTGATGTCAAGCAGATACGATCTAGTGATAATCTGGCAGATTTATTCACAAAGGCGTTACCAACTTCCACATTCAAGAAGATTGTGCATAACATTGGAATGCGAAAACTCAAAAATCTTTTGTCATGCACTTTTCAGCGGGAGTAAATGTGCTGATTGTACTCTTTTTCCTTCGCTGAGGTTTTGTCCCACTGGGTTTTCCTCTGCAAGGTTTTAATGAGGCAATCCTAAAGCACTTGTGGATACATAGAAGACTGTACTCTTTTTCCTTCGCCATTGGTTTTTCTTCCCACTGGGTTTTTACTTGGCAAGGTTTTAACGAGGCAGATTCTTTATGGGTGGTCATTCAAGGGGGAGTGTTATAAACGATTATAAACGAAGTCGGCAGCCGCCCCCTGGCCCACCACTAAATTATGTGAATGACCCCACCACTATTATTTTAAATCTGCATAGTGACTTGCATAGTAACTTGCATAGTAACTTGCATAGTAATTTCAACGCCTATAAATATGGGCTTCAGTTGTAATGAAATTCATAAGAAAAAATAGAGAGAGAAAGAAAGTTTCAGTTCTTAAGAGTTTCAGAGAGAATTTCTTATTTCTCTTTTACAATAGTAGCTCTTTTCTTTAAGTTTCATAACAGTAGGTGAGTTCTCTCGTGCTACAGTACTCTTGGTCCCTGATCACAACGTATCGATAAGAACAGCCAGTTCAGACCCCGCCACCACGTGGACCTGCATGGGATTTTTCTGAATTTTCTCATATTATTAACCTCCTGCTACATCTTTTCACCGGCAAAATAAAAAATTAAAAAAAAAAATGTGATGCTTTGTGTCTTGGATATAACAAGCGGTCGTCCAATAAGATTGACAAAGATGGAAGGAATAGTACAACAAGACAGGAGCAAAAGGGAACATGACCACGTGGGAGGCGGAAGGAGAATAGGTCCAACCATTACTCAAAATGGGGCCTACACACAGAACAACTATCCCCATACCCATTTGGGAAAGCTTCACATCTCTTTCAATTAGGCCTGTTCATCCAGATTACATATTAGGTTACATCTAATTCGGTTTGAAATTTTAAGATATTTTTTAATATTTTAATTTTTTATTTTTAAATATTAAAGAAAATTTTAAATCTGAATTCCGAATTTTCAAATCCAAGACCCGGATAAATCCCCTACTTCCAATGATTATGGCGTCCAGATAAGGGTTGAGAATTTTTCTTTTTAAAACACATTATTGAGGTTTTGAGAGAGGGAGCCGTTTGTACTCTTATCACTTCAAACCGAACTAGCACAATTTGCGACGTAGACGTAACTATCTTCGTGGTCACAGGCGGACTTACAGCTATGGGTAGGGCTGTTCATCCGGGCCGGATTTTTTTCCGGTCCGGTCCGAAACCCGGTAAAACCGGATTTTAAATCCGGAGTCCGGCCCATAATACATTTGGAAACGGTACCGCTTTTTAAAACCCGGATTTATTCATCCCGGATGCGGATTATAAGATCCGGATACCAGTTTTAAATCCGGTTTCCGGATTTAATATAAATTCATCGCATCTCCTCATGCCCTAGCCCCCGCTCCTCCCCCCGATTCACATCTCATCTGCTCGCTCTCTCTCTCTCGCTGCGAAGTGCCTTAGGCCTCACACCCTCCCTCGCCCCTGATTCCTTTCTATCATCTGCTCTATCTCGCTATGCTCTACATCTGCGATGCCCTAGCCTCTCCCGAATCACACTCTCAAGTCTCATATGCTCTCTCTCTCTCTCTCTTTGTGCTCTGCAAAATCAGTCTTAAGTCTCATTTTCCATCTGCGATGCCGACCCGTGCTTGAGCTTGGAATCCAAAAGATTAGAACGTATTTATGTTTGGGTATGTTTTCTTTCTTCCCTCTCGTTTGTTCTGTCTTTGTTGATTTTGGATTTTTTTATGAGAATGTTTGAATGTTTGAGGTGTATCTTTATGGGTTAGATCTATTTGAATGTTTAGATCTATTTAGATTTTTACAGGTTACTATTATTTGAAAGATTTATTTACATCTGTTTAGGTGGATTTAGATCTGTTATATCCAAATACATACGCATATATATATATATAATGAAGATATTATTATTTGACAGATTTGTTTAGATCTATTAAGATGAGTTTTAGATCTGTTATATCGGAAAACATATACCCATTTATATATAATGAAGATATGTTATTGTTTGGAAGAAATGTCTTATTTTTCTCTAGATTTTTTTAAAAAAAAATTAGTTGCGTTTCTGGGTGAAGTTTAGAAAAAAATCGAGGCCTTTGGGTTTAGTCCAGTTTCAAACCTTTAGAAGTTGTAGCCTTCCTCTTGTGGTCCATTCCCATTGCTATGTTCTGGTTCATTAACCCCGGTAGTTCTGTTTAGGTGGGAAGATCTACATGGCTTACATTTTTTAAAGCTTCATGTTTCCATCAAGCTGTCATTATCTTTGGTGAAGTAGATAGTCCTCTAATCACATTTCTTTTCTGTGGGAGCATGGTCTGTTCACCTATGATTGGTCATGGTACTGCACCAACTCGTTGAACTAGAGTTTAGATAAAAATCCTTGAAAGAAAAACAGGGAGAGCGTGATTTGTGTTAGAAATTGTTACTGGTAAGCATAGTATATATTTTTGTGTTTACCCGGGTACATCTGGTCATCTGCTTTTGTTTTGTTTGTTCCTTTGATCCGATCATGCTTTAGTTTGATGTACATATCTCTTGTAGCGAACTCATCCTACTCATTATGCTATATTGTTGGAAGTTGTTTATGATTTAGTTCTTTTGTTGGGCTGTATTTTCATTTTGCAGTGCATAAGTAGTTTTTCAATTTGATTGTATCAATAAGATAACTTGCTTGCAAAAATATAAATAAGATATTTTTTTTTTAATGCGAACTTTGATTTTTGCCATTTTCAAGCTGTTGTTGTGTTCTATGAGTTTATCTTTGCTTTAATAATCAAGTTTATAATCAAGTTTATCTTTCTTATTAGTGCAGTTGATGATTATTCTGTGGGAAACATGATTGTTGATGCTCTTCGACAAGTAAGAAGAGAGAGAGGTGACAATAGAAAAAGATAAATGCATCAAGGATGATCTTACAAGATTGGAGTTTCAAGAGTCATTTCTTGTAGTTTTTTGTATATTGTATTGTAAAGTAATGTGTAAATAACAAAATAATGTAATATCTAGTGGATTCATGCATTTAGTTTTTCATTTTTATATATTTTATTATTCTGGAAAATGTTAATATTATGCTTATTAATATTTTAGAAAAACTTTTCACATAATATAGGCTTTTATAAAGGAGTATGATTTTCATCCTTTTTTTAATTTTTAAAATAAATATAAGAGAATTATGCTTTGCAACATTTTTATATAAAATATGGGATTTTATTAATATTAGAGGCAATGTTTGAAGCCAAAAAAAAAAAATGCGGTTTAAAATCCGGTTTTCAGATTTCCAGTTTTTAAAAAAACCGGATTAATCCGAATCCAATCCGGATTTCAACCCGGGTGAATCCGGGTTGGAGTCCAAACCGTTTTTGGACCTTTGGATCCGGACCGGGTTGACCCGGATTTCCGGTCTGGAACCCGCTTGAACAGCCCTAGCTATGGGGTACCGCCTCCCAAATTTAAAAAAAAAAATAATTTATTATATAAATATATAATCTTTTTATATATAATTAAAATTATTCTCTCAAATATTAAAAAAAATAAAAAATGTCTCTCAATACTTAAAAAATTATCATTTTTTATTTCTTTAAGAAAAAAGTTATCAAGAATTTTATTTCAGAACTAATAATAAATAAATTTTATTTTATGAAAGATTATCGTTAAGTATGTAAAAGAAAAGTTTAAGTTTATTTATTTATTATTATTATTATTATTATT
This sequence comes from Platycarya longipes, assembly GCA_036559045.1. Taxonomy (NCBI): domain Eukaryota; kingdom Viridiplantae; phylum Streptophyta; class Magnoliopsida; order Fagales; family Juglandaceae; genus Platycarya; species Platycarya longipes. Next base: position 19,981,017 of record CM071798.1, read on the forward strand.
TTGTAATGCTCTCTATCTAGTAATTTTTTTTCTTTTTTCTTAATTCAAAGAAAAAAAAACAATTGAAGAAAAAAAAATTTTAATTATTATTTTTTATATAATTACATGCAAAAAATATATATTATTTATATTTACACATATTATATATTTTATCAATTGCTCCCCCCAAACATAAAACTCTAGTTCCGCCCCTGTTCGTGGTGGACCTCAATTGACCCCACTCCCTCTCCTTTTATATATTCCAATATATATATATATATATATATATATATATTTGTTTTAAGTTAAATTGTTTGATGGAAATTAAGGATAATGAATTAAATGTGTAACGAAATTAATCGGTATTAGTGAGACGGCTGCCGCCCCCTGTCCCACCACTAAAATTATGTGAATGACTTCACTACTATTATTTTAAATCCTGCATAATGACTTGCATAGTAACTTGCATAGTAATTTCAAAACCTATAAATAGGGGTTTCAGTTATAATAAAATTCATAAGAAAATATAGAGAGAGAAAGAAAGTTTCAGTTCTTAAGAGTTTCAGAGAGTTTCTTATATATTTCTCTCTTGCAATAGTCGTTTCTTTCTTTAGTTTTATAACACGTTATCAGCACGATGGTTCTACCAATTCTGAAGCTAGTGGTCTTATTCTTCTGTAAGTTTTTCAATATATTATCTACAGTCTTTGATATATTTTATTGATGATTATCTGTATGAATTTATAAATATATTTTCTGAGATACATATATTTATTTTATTATTTATATGTGTAGAAAATGACAAATCTTACAAAATTAGAATTTGTTGCTCTTGACATATCTGGGAAAAATTATTTATCCTGGATACTTGATGCTGAAATTCATCTTGATATGATGAACCTATGTGAAACGATTAAAGAAAGAAATCAAACGTCCCTGCAGGACCGTGCTAAAGCAATGATTTTCCTTCGCCACCATCTTCACGAAGAATTGAAAACTGAATATCTTACAGTAAAAGATCCCTATATTTTGTGGAACAATTTAAGGGAGATGTATGAACACCAAAAGACTGTCATCCTCCTAAGAGCTCGTTTTGATTGGTTGCACCTGAGGTTTTAAGATTATAAAAGTGTTAGTGAATATAATTCCGCACTTTTTAAAATAAGTTCAGTATTAAAATTATGAGGTGAGAAAATCACTGATGATGATATGCTAAAGAAGACTTATACTACATTTCATATCTCGAATGTGCTCCTGCAGCAGCAGTATCGAAAAAGAAAGTTCAAGAAATATTCTGAACTTATATCATGTCTTTTAGTAGCTGAACAGAACAATGAGCTCTTATTAGCAAACCACCAGTTACGCCCTACTAGCTCAATATCATTCTTTGAAGTGAATGTTAATAGGTTTGCGTCATTTCTAGAAGTGAATGGTGCATACTTTAGAAGAAATCGGGAGCGTGGACGTGGTAGGAGAAATTATAGAAATGTTAGTCCCAGAAGTGACAACATTAAAAGGGATAATAATATACCGTATCACTAGAAGTGGTACAATTCAGAAAGGGGTAAAAATCCCCAGAATAACTCTTCAAAGAAAAGTGAAGAGGTGTGCCATAGATGTGGAATGACTGGACATTGGTCACGTACCTATCGTACGGCCAGACACTTAGCTGATTTATATCAAGCATCTATTAAAGGAAAGAATAAAGTGCATGAAACAAATTTAGTAGAACCATCAGATGATTTATTAGATTCAGTAGATGTAGATGTTACTCATCTTGATATCTCTGATTTCTTTAATCATCCTGAAGGTAGTATTGAACACTTAATTAGAGATGGAAGTGTTCCACTTAATTAATGTATTTTCTTTCTATTATCTGTAATCAAAACTTTATATATTTTTATAGAATCATGGATCACATTGATGAGCTTTTTATCTTTGAGTTGAATGATAAAGATATATGTCTGGCTGACAGTACTACAACTCACACAATTCTCAAAGAAAAGAAATATTTTTAAAATCTAACACTAAGTAAAGTCTATGTCTATATTATATCAGGTTCATCAGATTTAATTGAAGGTTCCGGAAGAGCTTATATTGTGTTGCCTAATGGCACCAAATTTTGTATTGATGATACTCTATTCTCTTCACAATCCAGAAGAAATTTATTGAGTTTCAAAGATATATATCGTAATTACCATATTGAAACAACCAATATCGGGCCAGAAACTCGTATTAGAAAAACTGTCTGCTCTATATTCTGGATTGTATTATACAAAGATAAGAACAATTGAATCATATGTGGTAATGCACCAGAAGTGCATTGACCCCAAAGTATTTATGACTTGGCATTATCGCCTTGGACATCCGGGATCTATAATGATGAGACGAATTATTGAAAATTCGCATGGGCATCCCTTAAAGAATCAAAAGATATTTTTACCCAATGAATCTTCGTACTCTGCATGTTCTCAAGGTAAGTTGATTATCAGATCATCTCCCTCAAAAGTCATTATTGAATCTCCATCCTTTTTATAAAGGATTTACGAAGATATATATGGGCGTATTCATCCATCAAGTGGACCATTTAGATACTTTATGGTTTTGATTGATGCATCTAGTCGATGGTCACATGTTTGTCTGCTTTCCCCTAGAAATGTTGCATTTTCTAGACTTCTTGCTCAGATAATCAAACTACGAGCACAATTTCCTAAGTATCCAATTAAGACTATCCGATTGGATAATGCAGGTGAATTTTCATCTCAAACTTTTGATGATTATTGCATGTCAATAGGAATAGATGTTGAACATCCTGTTGCCCATACACACACACAAAACGGTTTAGCTAAATCTTTGATTAAAAGGTTTCAGCTAATCGTTAGATCTTTACTTATGAAATCAAGACTACCTGTTTCGGCTTGGGGACATGCTATACTTCATGCAACATCTCTAATTCGCATTAGACCATCTGCATATCATAAATATTTTTCATTACAGCTTGCATTTGGTCAACAACCAAATATTTCTCATCTTCGTACTTTTGGATGTGCTGTATATGTTCCAATTGCACCTCCACAACGTACAAAAATGGGCCCTCAACGTAGACTTGGGATATATGTTGGTTTTGATTCTCCATCTATTATTAGATACCTTGAACCCCTTACAGGATATATGTTTAAAGCACGTTTTGAGGATTGTCACTTTGACGAATCCAATTTTCCATTAATAGGTAAAGAAAAGTCGGTGCCTGAAGCACGACAAGATATTACTTGGGATAATAAGATTCTGTCTCAATTTGATTCTCTTACAAATGAATGTAAACGGGAAGTTCAGAGGATTATTCATTTACAAAATGTTGTAAATCAATTACCGGATGTATTTACTAACACTAAAGGTGTAGTAAAATCTTATATTCCTGCTGTTAATGCTCCAGTAAGGATTGAAGTCCCTGAAAGACAAATTGTCAAAGTAGCAATAGGTGAGTTTAAGGCACGCCTGAAGCGTGGAAGACCTATTAGTGCAAAAGATAAAATTCCCAGAAGGAAAAGAATACAAAATGAATTTGGTGTTCCTAAAGAATACGTACCTACAATACAGGTTACAAATATAATCGGTGCTCCTAAAGAGCTCAAATCTTATATTCCAGAACCTCCTGAAGAGGAAACTCCTAAAGAGTATAAATCTCCTGAAAAAGGACCTCCTGAAGATGAGTGTCATGAAATGTTTCTCCCTGAAGAGGAACAAGTACCTGAAAATAATGAGATCTCAATACATTTCATAAATACTGGAGAAATTCTGGATAGAAATAAAACTGTTGTCGACAACATATTTTCATATAAAATGTCCAGTGACATTACCAGAAGTAATGAAGAAAGTGAGCAAAAAACCGTCGAAAAATGTTGACGTAAAAATGATTGGCCAAAATGGAAAGCAGCTATTGAAGCTGAATTAAATTTTCTAGCAAAACGAGAAGTATTTGGACCTGTTGTCCAAACACCAAAGGGTGTAATGCCTGTTGGATATAAGTGGGTATTTGTACGAAAACGTAATGAGAAAAATGAAATTGTGCGGTACAAAGCACGGCTTGTCGCACAAGGTTTCTTGCAGAAACTCGGGATTGATTATGAAGAAACATATTTTTCCGTTATGGATGCAATCACATTTAGATTTTTGATTAGTCTGGTTGTCATAAAAAGATTAGAAATGCGGTTGATAGATGTGGTCACTGCATATTTATATGGATCCTTAGACCATGACATATATATGAAAATCCCTGAAGGATATAAAATGCCTGAAGTATCTATAAGTACATATAGAAATATGTACTCAATCAGACTACAAAGATCTTTATATGGGTTGAAGCAATCCGGACGCATGTGGTATAATCGCTTAAGCGAATATCTATTGAAAGCAGGATTTGAGAATAATCCTATATACCCATGTGTTTTTATTAAGAAATCAGAATTCGGATTTGTCATTATTGCGGTTTATGTTGATGATTTAAATATTGTGGGAACTCTTGAAGAGATCTCAAAAACCACTATATATTTAAAGAATGAATTTGAAATGAAAGATTTTGGCAAAACAAAACTTTGTCTCGGCCTGCAGCTCGAGCACTTGCCAAATGGAATTTTTATTCAGTAGTCCATGTAGACTGAGAAAGTCCTAAAGCATTTTTATATGGACAAATCTCATCCCCTGAGTTCTCCAATGATTGTTCGAATACTTGATGTCAAGAATGATTAATTCCGTCCTTGTGATGACGATGGAGAAATTATTGGTCCTGAAGTACCATATTTCAGTGCAATTAGAGTTTTGATATATCTTGCAAATTGCACTCGACCAGATATTATATTCTTAGTTAATCTGCTTGCAAGATATAGTTTTGCACCAACTCGAAGGCATTGGAATGGCATTAAACATGTCATTCGTTACCTTCATGGTACAATTGATATGGGATTATTTTATCAACGTGGATCAAGTCCACAATTGATTGGGTATGCAGATGCTAGTTATCTTTCAGACCCACACAGAGGTAAATCTCAAACTGGATATTTATTTACTTATGGAGATACTGCCATATCATGGAGATCTGTTAAGCAGACACTATCTGCTATTTCTTCAAATCACTCAAAGATCATTGCTATTCATGAAGCAAGTCGAGAGTGTATTTGGCTGAGATAAGTTATTCAACATATCCAGGAAAAGTGTGGACTTCTCATGATTAATAATAGCCAAACAATTTTATATGAAGATAATGCTGCTTGTATCACTCAAATTAGAGGAGGATATATTAAAGGTGACAGAACCAAACATATTTCACTTAAATTCTTTTATACTCATGAACTTCAAGAGAAATATGAAATCGATGTCAAGCAGATAAGATCTAATGATAATCTGGCAGATTTATTCACAAAGGCGTTACCAACTTCGACATTCAAGAAAATTGTGCATAACATTGGAATGCGAAAACTCAAAGATCTATAGTCATGCAAATTTCAGGAGAAGTAAAAGACTTGTGCTGATTGTACTCTTTTTCCTTCACTGAGGTTTTGTCCCATTGGGTTTTCCTCTGCAAGGTTTTAATGAGACAGATTCTTTATGGATGGTCATTCAAGGGGGAGTGTAACGAAATTAATCAATATTTGTGGGACGGTTGCCGCCCTCTGTCCCACCACAAAAATTATGTTAATGACTCTACTACTATTATTTTAAATCTTGTATAGTGATTTGCATAGTGACTTGCATAATAATTTTAAGGCCTATAAATAAGAGTTTCATTTGTAATGAGATTCATAAGAAAATATAGAGAAAGAAAGAAAGTTTCAATTCTTAAGAATTTCAGAGAGTTTCTTATATATTTCTCTCTTGCAATAGTAATTTCTTTCTTTAATTTTATAACAAAATGCTATTTATCACTTTTTATAATTTTCTTGAAGACTAATAAACTGATCAGTAATCAGTAACCCAAAGTGAATATTATTGTGGGATTAGTACGTACTCGAGACAATGACATATTGAAATATAAATGAAATTTCACAAAATGAAATTGATCTTCAAGTACTACACGTACCTTGTAAAGTCAAAGGTCTTGATCTCTATGCATCAGTCATGTATATTATTATTTTTATAATATATTTAATTCAATATATTTTATACAAATTGTAAAAAAAAATTTGCGTATCAGTAAATTTAATATATTTAAATGTCTAGGACTGGGTTGGTCTCAGGGTCTACTGCTGATTTGGGAAGTGAAATTATATAAGAATTTTATAAATAATAATAAGATAATTTTTGAATAGTAATAATTTAATTTGAGTTGAGTATTTTTTTGAGTTATTGAAAGTAGAGATAAAAAATTAAATAAATAATATTATAAAATTTAATTTTTATTTGAAAGTTTAAATGATTATAATAAATAAATTTAAATTTAAATTTTATTTAAAAATAAAATAAGATAAGATTGAAAGTTTTGTGCGTCGTCTTATAAGGTATACCCCCATCACGCTTGACTCCTAGCGCTGCAGTTCAACGGTACCGCCACGTGATAACTGGCCTACAAATTTATTTTATGAGAAATGAGGGGGATCACGCACACTCAGCGCATCCCCCTCACATGAACAGTGCCATGAACAGTGCATGGCACTGTTCATGTGAGGGGGATACGCTGAGTGCTGCGTATCCCCCAGCACTGCTCTTATTTTATTTCTACTTTTTGTCGGTGGATGTGAAGGTGGCCGAGTCCATTAATTAGAACAGTCGTGGACTCGTATTGCACTCTCACGGTGTAATAGTGGCAGAGTTAGAGATTTAGGCCGGTTTAGACTCATAATTTATTTTTATTTTATTATTATATTTTTTTAATTTTTTATATAAAATATAAATTTTTATACATTTTTTTTAAATTCCAACATATATTTTTTAAATTTTAATTCAACTATTTTAAATTTTAAAATAATAATAATATTAAAAAATAAACTCAACTCATTTTATTTTCGAATTTAAATAGATTTAATAAAAAGTACACATCTTCTTATTTGTTTTCGATAATGAAGATCTATTATTTCTTTATTATTTGATGTTTTTATTTTTTATTATTTTTAAATATTTTTTTAACATCCTTAATTATTAAAAGAATTTAGAAATATATATAATTTTATTAATAATCACTTTTTAAATTATTAAGTAATAATAATAATAATAATAAATTATAAACGTATCATCATTCTTTAATTAGTTTGTTTGTTTAGTTATTAGCATTGATTTCATTAAAATAAATCATTAAAATTAAATAGAAAATATAAATTTGATGAAAAGTCAACATCAAAATAATTTTATATTGAACTCATCAAAAATACTTTCATCATATTTGATAAAAGGAATAAAAAAAAATTAGAAAGAATAAAATAAAATAAATTTTAATTTGACTTTTAAATAATAACCTTCCAAATAGAAGAGTTACTATTCAAAAATCAAATCAATAATATTTTCTTCACTTTTTTTTGGATCAAATATGCTAAAAGTATATTTAATGAGTCTAATATAAAAATATTTTAATATTAATTTCTTATCAAATTTATATTTTTTTATTAAATTATAATTATTTATTTTAATAAGATTAATGCTAATACTCTTAATGGTTAATAGAGATGACCTTAATTGACTCTACCACATGACTGGATCGAACAACCATGCCTGCCGACAGCTCTCGGAACAATTATGAAAAAATCTATACAATTTTTTACTATTTATATAACTTTTACATATTATATTATATTATATTTTTAATTAAATATTTAATATATAAATAAAAAATAAAAAATTAAATTAGTTTAAAAAAATAATTTTAAAATAAAAATTAAAAAAATTAAAATATATATATATATATATATATATATATATATATATAGATTAAAAAGTTGCGTAGAAGTCCTAGTAGAATCGACGTCTTCGGCCATTACCACTCGAATACCCTGGAAAGGAATATAGTAATTTTGTTGACTTGTTCAGACGAGAAATAAATAATTTTTTAGACTATTTCCAGAAACAATAAAATATTCAAAAGGGACTTCTTGATGGAGACTAGCTCAGCTAAAAGGAATTTATTTTCTTGAGAGTCATGTTACATCAATCGAAAAAGTAGCTTGAATAAATCTCTCGAATTGTAAAATTTGTTTTTTTTTATTTGTTTTCATTCATTTTTTTAAATATTCTTAAATATTTTTTAAAATAAAAGAATGGCACAACATTATTAAAAAATATTTTTTTAATTATTATGTAAAAAAATCTATATAAAAATAACTTTTTTTAACATTCGGCAGACACTTTTCGAGAGAAATATCATTTCTCTTGTCTCGAGTAGTAAAAAAAAAAAAAAAAAAAAAAATTGTTGACTAGTTCCATCTATTGCCTTTTTTGGAAGAAATAGCTCTTGAGTAGCTCAAAAAAAAAAATAAAAAATAAAAAAAAATTGTTCTCGGCAGGAGCTAGTAGTTGGCTTCTATAAAGATAAGTCCCATCGTGTATGGGTCAGACAAGAGAGACAAAAAAAGAAGGCAATCAACTAGCAGGCAAGCCATGTCCAACTCGCTTCAAACTCTTCTTCTTCAGCAACAAGCTGCTGTAATATTTGTAGTTTCAGCAATAATATTTGTAGCAGCGACAGCAGCTGAACAGGATTCCCGGTGCAACAGAACATGTGGGTCGCTTGAAATCCCCTACCCATTTGGAACATCTGTAGGCTGCTACCTTGACTCATCTTTTTTCATTAATTGTAGCTCATCCTCCTCTTCCAAATCCGGGAAGATTACTCATACAGCCTTTCTGCAAGTTACTAACATAGAGGTACTCAACATATCATTGGATGGTGAACTGCGAGTCTCATCTTATGTAGTCCGTGATTGCCCACTGGAACCAGACTATAATGCCAGCCTTAGCTATTCCTATCTTATACTAGGAGAGTTTCCCATCTCGTCTACAAAGAACGTGTTTACCGCCGTCGGTTGCGACACTGTGGCCGTCATTGTAAGTCCACAAAATAGTTATGTGACAACATGCGTGGCAATCTGTAACAGCACCGACGACGGTATAGTTAACAACTCTTGCTCTGGCTCTGGCTGTTGCCAGACTCCAATCCCAGAAAGAAAAACAAATTTTGTAGTGGGGGTGAGCAGCCTTCACAACCACTCCGTTGTGAGCGAATTCAATCCATGTGGTTTCGCCTTTGTGGTGGAAAAAACAGAATACAACTTTTCAACGTTAGATCTTCAGAATATGCAGAATAAAAGTGATTTCCCCGTGGTACTAGATTGGGCAGTTGGGATTCTTGAGAACCAGACATGCGAAGATGCTAAGAGGAATACAACAGCGTACGCATGTAAGGCAGCGAATAGTGAATGTTCCAATTCCAAAAACGGTCCTGGGTATCTCTGCAATTGCTCCTCAGGCTATCACGGAAACCCATATCGCTCTGGTGGTTGCAAAGGTACGTAATTAATGCTCCATTTAATTTGCATTTCATTCCTTTTATAAATAGTAATATATTAAATTATTGGAGAGAATTTCATAAAAGCATTTAAGATGAGTTTATATATTTGAATTTTAAAATTAATTTAAATATATTTATAAAAAATTAAAAAATAGTGAATTTTACATAAAAAAAAGCTTATGAATCTTATATATAATTTTTTTTTTAAATTGAGTAATATTTAGTGATTTAAAAATTATGTATTTAAATATTAAGATAAATCTAAAACTGAATCAGCTGAGGATAAGTTGAGCTGATCATTCAATCCATAGGAAACCTAATTTCTTAGATCTTCTTTAATTTCTTTGTTCTGCTGCTCAGTTAACTCAGCAAAACAAATCCATTTTTAATATTCCGTCAAAACTATATATCTCTCGACAATTTTTTTACAAATATATATCGGAAAAAATATTCTATAATATATTTAAAATTATTCATTCATAATTAATATTAAAATGAATATTTCATAATATATTTCATAATATATTAAAATATCCTAAATTCTTTGCAGTCCACCCTTTCCTACTTCCTAAATTCTTATATTTGATATAAAAATATAATAAAAAATTTTAAAAAATAAAATAAAAAATAAAATAAAATAAAATAAAAATTAAAAAATACAATAAAATAATAAAATAAATAAAACATAATAAAAAACACAATAAAAAATTAAAATGAAAATAAATTTTTAAAAGAAATTTGGCCTCACCCAGCCCTCGACGCTGACGCCGGCGGCAGTGGTGGGCGACACCGCCCATCCCATCGAGACTGGAGGGAGTCGGCGACCTCATCTCTGTGACGGCGAGCCCCGACGACTTTCAGTATACTCCCGACGACTTTAAACCCATTTTGCACTCGAACTCGGACTCGTTTTAATCTTAATAAAATAGGCAATATCGCCTACCACCGTAAAAAATTAGGGGGTTACAAAGGAGAAGCTCAATCCCAACTTTTCTCTATATTTATACGATTCTCGAATATGTATATTTTTATAATATATTTGATGATGTACGTCCTTGGAGTTAGTTAATTTTCCTGCTAAATGAAATCGTATCGAAGATTTTTTATTGATATGGATGTGAGATTTGACATGATGTTTCAGATATTGATGAGTGTCAAATTCTATATAATCACGAGTGCGCTGAGAATGCATGCGTCAACCATGAGGGGTCTTACAGCTGTTCTTGCCCCATGGGGTACCAAGGAAATGGATGGAGAAATGGAAGCAGTTGCACTCACGTTATTCCCAAACCAAGCAATTCTAAGCATATCATTATTGCTCTGTGTAAGTATATATACATATATAAGTGATTTTTATAGTTTAAAGTTATACAAGATTCTTTTTAAGTTATACAAATTTCGCATTTTTCATGACTAAAAAAATAGAAAAAGTGAATAAATCTAGCTTGCGAGGTATTAATCAATCGTGTAAATACTTTCTAGCTCAAATATTCATTGACTCATCCTAAATATTGGTTCTTAGTTAACTTGGTTCAAAATTATTGTAAATTGTGAAGCAGATATATATATAGTACCAGAACTATTGAGTAAACGTGAAGGGAAATGTGTTAACCACAAAATTATTTCATAAAAGTAAATTCAATAATGTGGCTTGATGTATCATCAGAAATTGTATAACTACTTTCTTTGTACAATATGTCTATTGCATCAAATATCATGTGAGTCTATGTGTTTACTTTTACAATATCTTCTTGTATCTGTGACACTTTTCAATCATGAATAATAAAACATTGGATTTTAGTGATAATTTTACTTGATAATTCATTTTCTACAGGCATTAGCATAAGTCTCCTAGTCATGCTCTTGGGAGGTTCTTCATTACTTTTGGTGTTGAAAAGAAGGAAGCTCATCAAACTACAAGAAAAGTACTTCCAACAAAATGGTGGCTTAATGTTACAACAAAAAATCTTTAGTAATGGAAGGTCTATGGAGACAACAAAAATCTTTAGTAATGATGAGCTTAAAAAGGCCACCAATAATTATGATGAGAGTAGAGTCCTCGGCAAAGGGGGTTATGGAACTGTTTACAAAGGCATATTATCCGATACCAGATTGGTTGCCATCAAAAAGTCCAGGATCTGTGATAAGAGTCAAATTGAGCCATTCATAAATGAGGTGATTTTGCTTACCCAAATTAACCATAGAAATGTGGTTAAACTAATAGGTTGTTGTCTTGAAACAGAAGTTCCTTTACTTGTTTATGAATTTATCACAAATGGGACTCTTTTTTATCATATTCATGATATAAGACGTCCTTCTTCTCTTTCATGGGAAAGACGTTTGAAGATAGCAACAGGAACAGCAAGAGCCCTTGCATACCTACATTCTGAAACTTCTATGCCAATTATACATAGAGATGTGAAAAGTACTAATATATTGTTAGATGACAACTACACAGCAAAAGTGGCTGACTTTGGAGCTTCAAGATGTGTAGCTCTTGATCAAACAGAAATAACCACCTTGGTGCAAGGAACTCTTGGATACTTAGACCCTGAATACTTTCAAACTGGCCAATTAACAGAAAAAAGTGATGTGTACAGCTTTGGTGTTGTGTTGGCAGAGCTCTTGACAGGTGAGAATGCAATTTCTTCCAATAGGCCCGAAATTTATAAAAACCTAGCAATATATTTTGTTTATGCAATGAACGAGGATCGACTACTTCACATTCTTGAGGATCACATTGTCAATGAGGGTAACATCGAGCAATTAAAGAAGGTTGCTAATCTTGCAAAAGGGTGCTTAAGGCTAAGAGGGGAGGATAGGCCCACTATGATGGAATTGGCAATGGAGTTAGAAAGTTTGAAAGTTATGGAAAAGCATCCATGGGAAAAGGATAATCAAAGCACAGAAGAAATGGAATACTTGCTCAAAACACCTAAACTTCCTTTTAACATTGATAATGGCGCTAGTTCTTCTGTAAGTGCAGTTAGTGGACATGATAGCATGACAAACGAACTCTTGAAATCCCTAGATGGCCGATAAGTAGTTGAGTCGACAATAATTAATTTATATAAGTCAATTAGATCCATTCGTGTATTTCTATATGTGTATTAATGTTGTTTAATATTAATGTTATGGACAACCATAGATCATTAGTACATTTTTCTAATTATCCCTTTTTCACTAAATTTCTGTAGACGTTGGATGTAACTTGGAACAATTTTACATTTTGTGTTCCTTCTAGTGAACAAATTAGTTCGATCCAATCCTAATGCAAAAAGCCTACTTTTCCCCTTCATATTCCTCTATTCTTGACCATTTAAGAATCATGTTAATGTATTAAAAGATGCGCACAGCTTTTAGATTCAATTTATACACTACAACATATTTCCACCTATTGCCACAAAGTCTTTGGCCACAATAAGCCTAAAATCTTGCCAGTAAAAACCATTTTTGGCAAAAGGAAACTGTAGCATGTTTGCGGATAAAAAAGAAAATCCAATTATAAGTTTATATTGGCAACTTCATGTTTTGTAGCAAATGAAGCCTTAATACCCACAAACAAACCATATCATCACTAATTACAATATTTTTTGCCAAAAATGCTTGGTTTAGAACACACAATATCGATTAATTTGGTTAGTTTCCACAATGCCATGTTGCCACAAAAGCTCAGTTCCCTTCTTTTAGCTTATCGCTACTGTCTTAAACCAACGACAAGACAATGCCACAATAATGCTACCTTGACTACATATTTGGCTATAACAACCACATTTCCTACAAATGAGTTGCACCAATAACCAGCTATTATTGAAGAATAATCTCCTTATAAATGGTTTGTTTCTTCCAATGGTTTTGTCTGTCAAAACCATTGCCTGCAACCTCTCAACTTGGGAAAAAGTTTATATTGGCAAACTTTATTTGTGGAAATTAATATTATTGACCATTTCAACTTGTCATAAATGAGCCCACATTTGGTATTGCTTTTTTCTGAGTACATTTTTCGCAGAAAATATAGTTTTAGTGGCATATATTTGTTGCAGATAAATGGTCAATATCCACACAAAACATATGGTACTAGAATCTGATGGGATATTATTTAGTAATATTTATTTGGAGCATTGTGTTGCCAATAATATCCATTTGCCGCAAAACTTGATAACAATAAAAATCTGTGTTTCTTTTTAGTCTCCTATAAAAAATAGTGGTATTTTGTATCCTAGTTTCACTACAAATAAGCATGCCAGCTTTAATTTTTGTTACTGGCTAAAAAAATCATAATACTATAGCTATTATATCTAGCATCAAACATCTATTGCATTGCTATCTATCCTACCCCTAAAAATACATTATCTTTTTATGCATTTATTTACATCATGTATGCTTGATTACATTGGAAGAACATGATGTTGTACAACTCAGCTAGTTCATGGACCTCAACACCAATAATGTCAAGACGTTGCATATGTGGAAATTAAGTCCTAAGAAAATAGCACCTGTCATGCCAATTTTGAAGTGAAAAAATTTGCCAAACTCACACTAGTCCATTCATTTTTTACCAAGCAATATTTCGTGGAAAATAGAGTCCCCATATATTCTCAATGGACATTACAACTAATTAATAACATTCACAAGCAATCCATGTCATAGTTATCTAGAACAGAGTATATAATGCACTTTTATGTACAACATAATTATCTACCATCATCAAGTGCTATAGTACAAATGCCATTTGGCAAACTCTTAACAATTCCAAATGATAGAAATGAATACAGCAAGCCATATACACATATGTATAAAGAGTTAGGTATTCTCATTAAAGATTTTCCACATATATAATTCAAGTTCTAATACTTTACAAGTATGTATAATAAAGTCAGACAAAGCAAACATTGACTTTACTTCCAAATTAAGGCAACTTGCAGTGCAGCATTTCATACGTTGTGACTTTATAAAACTAGTCATAGATTGCCCAAGTGGTCCAGTGCAGATGTGGCTTGGCATAGCTCAATCACGCCACCTCCAATGTTTGAGATAACATGTAATTAGTCAAATAATCTAGTAGCATTGTGGCTTAGCACTATCTACTCCTGGCACTAGCTACTAGGCTATTACCTACCACTACAACAAATGGGACCTTTTCCGGCGAATTTAATTTCCCCGCTAATAAATTCGCCGTGTATAAAAGTTTTCGTAGCGAAATAATTTTTGCCGCGCAGGAGGTAATGAATTGCAACGCCGGATTTTTTGCAGCGCTTTTTTGATAATAGCAGCGATTTATTTCGCCGCAATATGTCTGGACTATGCTATGCGCTATTGAGGCGAGTATTTTCGCCGCAAATGGTTTTTAATAAACCCGCGGATGTCCCCGCCCCTTTATTATTTTCCCCCCCAAACACTTTCCCCCCAAATATTACCAACATCTTCACTTTTTCCTGCTCGAAAACCCTCGATCAGCACCGGCATTGTTCGCCCAATCCGAGCTCCGGCCATTGATAAAATCAAAGCTGAAAACCCTTGCTCCTCCGCTACCCTCGCCACGCCAAAAACCCATCGTGGTCCTCGGCACCCTGTTTGCCACGCCGAAAGCCCCTTCTCTGGCCATCGTTCGCCACTCCCACGAGCTCTGGCCACCCACTCTGCCGAGAGCAGCCACGTCGTGCACAAGCTCGCGCCTTCACCTGCGGCAATTTCCAGCTTCGTGAGTTTTGGCATTTCTCGAATATGGCAAAATCAATTTCTCTGGGTTTCTCTGTTTTTGGGGCAAATCATTTCATCTGGTTTGCCGTTTGAGTCTTACAAATCATCTCTATTTTGCTACAGGCTGAAGGGGATTTCTCGTAGCTAGGGATTTCACGCGTTGTTCTCGATACACTCAGTGGTACGTAATCCTTCAACATCTAGTACTATACATCAATTTAAGTTTCTATTTCACATGATTTGTGTTGTTCTTGCGTGCTTTATTCCCTGGAATGAAAATAAACTTCGGGAGGGGGGGGAATGTGTGGGACTTGCATATCCTAGTACTGCAAATACAATATATATATATATATAGTTATATACAATTGATGATCAAAAAATTAGGACTTGCTTTTTTTACCTAGCTACCTATTCATATTTCTAAAATACAAAAGTTTATGTTGCCTGGCCAGATAGCTTTGAATACAAGGATAGAAGAGGAATAAAAAGTAAACTTTCTATATGAGTAATTAAAACAAAAAAAAAAATGTTGAAACAAAAACAAAGGGGAGATTATATTTTTAGTTTTTATTCCACATGGTTTAGGTTTTTCAGACATGTTGGTTGGACTTGTGACAACTCTTAAAGAAAATTGTTGTCCCAAGTACATGAAAGAATGTAAAAGAGTAGGAACAAAAAGAGACAAAAGGAATAATCTCCCACAACTAGTAATCATGAAAACATCTAATTTTATGTGTATATATATGTATATATATATATATATGTGTGTGTGTGTGTGTGTGTGTGTGTGTGTGTGTGTGTGTGTGTCTTGTTGTCCAAGAGGTGAGATCCAAGAAAACTTAAAATTAGAGAAAAAAAAGAAAAGAAAGAAAAGGTGGACAAATTGGGTTGTACGAGGGGACATGTCATTATCAATCTTGGTTAAGCCTCATCTTGATCGATCATATGAATCTCTATCTTCTATGTCTCTACAAAAGTTTGTTCAAGTCATCAAGAAGCTTATATAAGTTGAATCTTCTTGACCGATCAATCTCTAATTTTTTTTTTAATGATCTAGAAGGTTTTGAACTTAAAAAGGCATAGATATATGGATATTATGAGAAGGGTTGAAAATATTGTTTGAAGGCATTAATGTATGTGGGACGCAGCAGCACAACCTCCAGCTTTCCCACACACATCAACCGCCCCAAATACCCCACTTGCTTGATTCACACTATTACTGGTTTCTTAAAGCAACCCCACCACCCTTATAAGATAATATTGATGCATTTTGTTGTACCTTTAATGTGCATGATCAACCTCAATTCGCCGTCCAAAATTAAGTCACTTGTAAGGTTGTGCATGCTCTCCTTTAATTTTTTGGGATGTTTGAGGGAGAGATCAGAATAAGAAAAAGGAAGAGTGGCATTTGTTCGATATTGAAGCGTAAAGGAAGACCCTATTTTACTTCAGAGAATTCTAATAACCATCCCGATCATAATTGGCGTGTGAATAAGTTGTGCTTCATCCTCCAGCTTTTTAGCTTTTCTTTTTCATCTCTCTTTCTCCTTCTGCATGTGTATTGCTTATTTGGTCTTTTGCATGCAAATTTGCCTTATTTACAAGGTAACAATTTCTATTTTGTAAATCACGACAAAATTAGGGCCCTAGTACTTATAAGTTATTACAAGTACGGATAAAGGCAACAACAAAGTGATAATGAAGGAACCGTGAAAAGTTATTGCCATTTGTTGCTACTTGCACACCATTTTGGATATCTTTCTTTACGCTTCCTACCTGAACTCTAGAGCATGATAGAAAATACATGATACTATTTGCTATATAATATATATAGAAAATACATGATATGGTATCATGTAATATATATAAAAAAAAATTGTTCGCTGTATTTACTCATTTTTTCCTACAAATTTATATCGTATATACACACTCTATAACTCTAAATAACATTTCCTAGAAAATAAAAATTGTATTAAAATAAACCTTCAAGTCTAGAGTGAGAAAGATATAGACATATGAAATGGGTCCTGTAGTACAGAGGGATCAAAACCCCTCATATTCTTTATTTTTTACTCATAAACACTAAAATCAAAATAAGGAAAGAAATCTCTTTACTCTTGGGCAAATTGGGAAAGATTTAAAGAGGAAAAAGCAAATTACATATGTAGAAACCATATCTACATGGAACTATCTAATTCTCACCAAAAGAGCTAAAAATAATAATTACTATGCTTCCCCATTATCTGACATACTTTACTACTTCTAATTTGCTTGATGATAGTTCTATATATATCCATATCTATATATATATATATATTAATATTCATTACTACTATCACCTGAAAAATGAATCTTGTGTTAAAGAAAAATATATTTATCAACTGGATGGCTGAAGTAGTACTCATTACTTTTACAAATTATCATAAGGAGAAAATATGCTATTATATCATGTTCAGACATAATCGAACTAATAATTAGTATGATGATCGAACTAATAATTAGTATGATGGAAAGTATCCCACATACACACACACACACACACACACACACACACACACACACACACACACACATATATATATATATATTGTTTTGAATGATATCTGTAATTCAATTGCCACTGTGTTTATTCCGTCCATAAAATTAAATTGAAGGTTTTTTTCAACTTGGTATAAATCGCTCACAAAGATTTTGAATCCAAATTAAGGAAATGAGGTATTCATGCCTGTGGATAGAAAGGGATCATCCAAATTAAAGTGGCTTCAAAGACTTACATATTATTAAATCTTGCTCTAATTATATTTGTAATTAACGGACCTATTCATCATCATCATCATCATCATCATCATCATCATCTTTGCTTAAAAGCATCACGATTAATTGGATATTAGAAAATTATTGAAAGCTCTAGCTATGATTTTGGACACATTCATTTTATCAAATTTGAGTTGTACATTTAAGTATTTTGGGTGGCTAGCTAGGTGATAAAAGGAAGATTTCCCCAACACCCAATTCCCCTTTTAAATAGTGAAAGACCATGACCAAAACATAGCTAGTAGCTTGAACCAAAACAGTCTAATGGTTTCTTGATTAATATTTATAAGATCTGGGGTGGTTTCTATGTTAATTAAAATTTTGTTTTCTTGCCTGAGTTTCTGATGACAGCAAGATTTTAAAGTGATATGATTTTGTGTAAAAAGATAAAAAATATGCATCTAAAAAAGAGAAGTAACTTTTCTTGGTTGAGATTCTAAATTAACTTCAAAAATTGTTAAGTGGATGATGTCCAAAATCTTATATACACATGCTCAAACTAACACTCAAACAATGTGAAATAGTTTAAATTGTAAAAGAGGGTAACTTCTTAGAATGCAGCGTAGAAAGTTAATCTAGAACCCAAAAAGCTCAGAAAAAGAAATATATCACAGATAAATAGAAAATTTCCAAAACCTAAACGGTTCCATATGCAATATGTGTATATATACACTAGCTTGTTAAGTGAAAACTATGCATTGATTAATGCATAAAATCCAACTTTTAAGTGCATGTGATCTATATTTCCCCCTCCTTCCTATTAGTCCCACAATCTTGTGCCTTAGCTTTCCATTTATTCATCAATTCTCCACCACATTTGCAAATTCCTGGTAGCTCCATGTGTGACTTGTACTCCATCTACCTAAATTGAAGTTCTACAATTGACTTATCTTTATGATCTTTATGCCACATATATCTTCTTTTTAGATGGACAAAAGCTGGATGAATTTGGTAGATAGACTTGGGTCACTTGCATATGCTGAAGGTGTTAGGAATTTTCTCACAATGGCACGAAACCATTCCATGGGAAGTGATCGCATTCGATGTCCTTGTCGTAGATGTTTAAATAATCTTCATTTGTCTATATTTGAAGTGGAATCTCACTTGTTCATAAAGGGAATAAATCCAAACTACACTCGGTGGATCTTTCATGGAGAGGAGGAAATTCTCTCCATCATTGACGACGATATATTTGATGATCCTTCTATTGGAGTGGAGGAAGGGTTCATTGATGACATGGACCACATGTTAGATGACATACAGACAGGTACAAACAGAGATAGAGGGCAAAACAACACTACATTCCCTACCCAGGCAGAGATTCCACAACCACATCCAAATGCAAATTTTGAACAACTACTCGAGGATGCTCGACGACCTCTGTTCGAAGGTTGTACAAAATTCTCAAAGCTCTCATTCATTGTGAGGTTGTTACACATCAAAACACTCGGTGGGTGGTCAGTCAAGTCTTTCGATATGCTCCTAAGCCTTCTACGGTCTGCCTTTCCTGATGTTTCATTACCACAATCATATCAGGAGGCACGATCCTTGGAGCGAGGTTTGGGTTTCAAGTATGTGAAAATCCATGCATGCCCCAATGACTGTGTTTTATTCTGGAAGGAAAATGCTAATCTGAATGAGTGCCCTGTATGCAAGGCTTCGCGTTGGGTACCAAATACCCACGGGTCACGGGTGATTCTTCAAAAAGTGCTGCGACATTTTCCTTTGAAGCCAAGATTGCAACGTCTGTTTGTCTTAGACAAGATAGCAGGTGATATGAGATGGCATAAGGAGAAGCGGGTGACCGGGGATAATAATATTATGCGACATCCTTTCGACTCTGAGTCTTGGAAGACATTTGACCAAGATCATACTTGGTTTGCAAGGGATGCTCGCAATGTTAGGATTGGTCTGGCCAGCGATGGCTTCAATCCCTTCAATAATTTGGCTAAACCGTATAGTATTTGGCCAGTGATTCTTGTCCCATATAATTTGCCACCGTGGTTACGCATGAAAGACCAATTTTTTATGACATCTCTCATTATCCCTAGCCCAAAATCACCAGGGAATGATATTGATATTTATTTGCAACCGTTGATTGATGAATTACTTGAATTGTGGAAAGATGGTCTACCTACATATGATGCTTCCACTAAGGAAATGTTCGTACTTCATGCTGCCTTATTGTGGACAATAAATGACTTTCCTGCATATGAAAATCTATCAGGTTGGTCAACAAAAGGAAAATTGGCTTGTCCCTCATGCAACGTTGGCACCGATTCCAGTTGGTTGAAGTATGGCAGGAAACAGTGTTACATGGGACATCGACGTTTCCTACCAATAGATCACAATTGGCGATCAAGCAAAGGTTTGTTCAACGGTAGAGAGGATCATCGCGTGCTACCAAATATTCCCAATGGAGCACTACTTTTGACTCAATTACAAATGCTTGAACCATTTCAATTTGGTAAGTCTGTTAGGAAGAGAAAACGAACTACAGAGGAGTTGAACTGGACAAAGAAGAACGTCTTCTTCAAGCTACCTTATTGGTCTACATTGCATTTTCGCATAATTTAGATGTCATGCATGTGGAGAAGAATATATCTGATAACATATTGGGCACCTTAATGAACATTCCTGGCAAAACTAAGGATGGTATAAATTCTCGTCGTGACCTAGAAGTCTTGGGCTATAGAAAAGAATTACATCTAAAGCGGATCAATGACCGTGTTACAATGCCACATTCCAT
The DNA here is from genome assembly GCA_036559045.1 of Platycarya longipes. NCBI lineage: Eukaryota > Viridiplantae > Streptophyta > Magnoliopsida > Fagales > Juglandaceae > Platycarya > Platycarya longipes. The sequence goes on from CM071798.1 coordinate 20,001,746, forward strand.
GTACACATTACATAGGCATGAAAGAAATAAATTCTGTGAATGGCTTGCAGATGTGAAATTTCAAGATGGGTTCGCCTCCAACATCACGCATTGTGTGTCTATACGAGATTGCAAAATTGCAGGATTAAAAAGTCATGATTGTCATGTCTTCTTGCAAAGATTGCTCCCTATTGCTGTGGGAGAGCTTTTAAGAAGTGATATTGGCTTGGCTTTGACAGAACTTAGCAGTTTCTTCAAAGAGTTATGTGCCCAGACACTGAATGTAGACCGCCTTTCACAACTTCAAAATGATATAGTCACCATTCTATGCAAACTGGAGATGATATTCCCTCTATCTTTTTTTGATGTTATGATCCACTTAGCTATCCATTTACCTCGTGAGGCCATACTTGGAGGTCCAGTTCAATATAGATGGATGTACCCCTTCGAGAGGTATCTAGGCAAGTTCAAACGGTATGTTAAAAATAAAGCCCGCCTAGAAGGATCAATAGCAGAAGCCTACATTCATAGAGAATGTTTGACATTTTGTTCGATGTATCTCCAAGATGTTGAGACAAAGTTTAGAAGGCCAGACCGCAACATTGACGTGGATGGAGACTTGAATGTTGATGGATTCAAAATTTTCTCACAAAAACTTTGTCCTTTGGGCATAGCTAGTAATGTGCAATTAGAAGATAAACTTCATGCATCAGCTATATGGTATGTGCTGAACAACTGTGAAGAGATTGGAAGCTATATAGAGTAAGCTTCCACTAATGACTTCTTCATGGACCATGATTGGGATTCCACATGGAACTATCTTACTTTACGTAACTAACTATTCTATTGTTTCGCCGTGGTTGTGTTATCCAAATGCATGGAGCATTACGACAAATGCAAGACAGCGAACCCAACTGCTATTGAGGGCACGCATCAGACTGAGTTCCCAAATTGGTTCAGGCAACGTGTAAGTTAATTCCAGTTCATCCTGTCTACTTAGAATAATGATGACCCTAGGTCATAATTTGCGTTATTACATGTTGACGTGATTTGGGCACCTTATCATCTTGTAGGTTCAGGAGGAGCGTGCATGTAATTCACTAAGTGTGTCAGCCGATTTGTATGCGTTAGCTTGCGGTCCTGACCGTTGGGTTGCTTTATATGCTGGTTGTATCATAGACGGTAAACGGTTCCATACCAAGCAGCGTGAACTCTGACGACGTTCACAAAATTCAGGAGTTGTGGTAACTGGTGACGAAGATACTAATAACGTAGACTTTATGGTGTTATCAATGATGTTGTGGCGTTACGCTATATGGAAGGTTGTCAAGTATATTTGTTCAGTTGTGCTTGGTTTGATGTTGGAGATAAGAAACGGGGAGTCCGAGTGGACAATCACATGACTAGTGTCAACATTGATAGGACTTGGTATATGGACGAACCGTTTGTGTTGGCATGTCAGGCTTCACAGTGTTTTTACATTAGAGATTTGAGAGCAAAGGGGAATTGGTTTGTTGTTCAACGGTATAATAATAGGAATGTCTACGATGTTCCAAGTGCGCCAAGGGTTTTGGACAATATTGATGATGTATCAAGCGATGATGATGCCTATTAAGAAAATGAGCAATCATATGATTATCCACTTTTGCATTGCGGGGTATGTCCAGTGTCAAGTTCACTTAGTAGGGTTGATATAGAACCTATCCATATCGATACACACGGCCCTGTGACGCCCTCAAACGATGGGAGAAACTTGGATGACTTTATTGATGATAGAGTAGTTCCAACTAGCTCTGGAGACGAAGATGGTGATGAGGAAACTTCAGATGATAACAACCTATCCACCAGCGAAGAGTCTGAGCTAGAATAAATATAACTGCGCATGGATGTTTCAATCAATATGTTAGATGAAATACCATTACCTTCATGCTATATATCAATATATATTGAATTCAAACAGATTTATAACATATGCTGGTGTTACATGTATATTTGCTTTTTCGACTTCAGACTACAATCTAAACATCTAAATCATGTTTGTTTTTGTTACATTTCAGGTGCTCGCATATAAGCCGACCGATTTGGAGGTTCTTCAATAGATTGAATAGCATGCGAACCATCAACGGCCCAGGTATCAAAAAATCATATCAATGGCATTTTGTAAACTGTGCTAACTTAACCATATTAATGGTTTATACATCAACCTTTTACTAACTTAATCATTTTGTCTGCAGGTGACCAGATGGGGGCTCCGAGCTGTGGTCGACCCCGCGGACGAGGCCGAGGTTTTCCTCGTTGGGTTCGTCCAAGATCTCGAGGCAACCAGCCACGTGGCTGCCAAATAAGTGAATGTGAAAGCCCAGCATTGGCCCGGCCTAATGAAGTAGGGTCAGATGACTCCACTCAGGCTCCGAGCCAATCATTAGAGCCCATGTGTGCGGATCCAATTCCAGGGGTTGGGGCAGATGACTCCGCTCAGGCTCCGAGCCAATCATTAGAGCCTATGTGTGCGGAGCCAATTCCAGAGGTTGGGGCAGATGACTACACTCAGGCTCTGAGCCAACCATTTGAGTCCATGTGTGCGGACCCAATTCCAGAGGTTGGGCCAAATGGTCCAATGAATAGGTTTGAGCTGGAGACAAACACTTTAGATACTCTACCAGAGCCGATACAAGAACTAGTGGTTGAGAGCGGACCAATCGGTATAGTCTACAGATCTTGTATCTAAACGTTTATTTAAGCAATCATAATTTACTATATATGCTTCGTATATTATTTTCCCTGACCATGAATTTATTACCATTAATGATTAGGTGAGAATGTCCAAGCGAACACCCCATCCACCCAGCCGGAGACATCCAGACGTGGTCGTGGGCCCACAAAGTTGGCCGAGTTTGACAAACTACGCAAACATGGTAAAGTGCCGCTGAAGATAAATTCTGGGGAAACGGCTCCTTGCTGTGAGAATGCATCCATGTTTACTTCTCGCATAACATGGATAGTTAAACAGCATTGCGATATGAGTTATCCCCGCTGGAGTGATGTACCTGAAGCAATGAAGGATCACTTGATCGAACGGATTCGGGTAAGACTGAAATGCATAGGCCGTGATAGATTTTAAGTTGAGATGTTGGGATTGGTGTTTTAGTTTGAATTTATTTTTTGACTTGAATTGCAGGGCGATTTTGAATTAGAATGGGAGTTGGAGAATCATCGTTTGGCAGTGACTAAACAGCTCAGGAAGCGCTTCAATGCATTCCACCATGAACTGCATAGGATTTATACGTCATTCCCAAATGAGGACGAAGCTTTGGCGACTGGGTGTAGTCTTGTCACCCCTATAGTCTGGGTTAAGCTCTGCATGAGATGGGGTAGCGACCACTTCAAGATATTCCATGTTTTGTTCTTCAATCCAAAGTAGTGCTTGGTAGTTTAAAACTTTGAAAAGAGCAACTTCATTCCATTTTGGAATAACAGAAAATATCAGAGCAGAATCGAGAGAACAGAAAGAAGCAGACAATCAACCACACATCCGGTCGTAAATCCTTCGTTAGGGCCCTAGAACAGAAGGTATAAGCTCTAACATAAACTTATTAGCTTCAGTATTTCAAATTGTTTTGTGTCTTCAGAATCAATGCACAACTATATCAATTTAGCATTAAATTAAATAAAGCTGACCACTAATTTTCTTATGAACATGGATCATTTATAATACACCTTACAAATACATGTAGCGTGGTGAGGGGGGAACGTTGGTGGACTTCTTCAAGGATACTCACTGGTCGAAGAAGAAAGGGACATTTGTCACAGAAGAGACTGGCGAAGCTTATGTTAGTAACAATCTCTTGAAGCGAATTTTTATTTGCCATTTCAACAATTTACAAATTATGTTCCCTTTTATTTTTTTGGCAGAATACTAAATGCTCACTATTAACTGTGTGACTTATGTCGTATTGCAGAATAAAATGGCAAAAGGGATCGAGACCCTGGAACCGGAGCAACGAACTACTGAAGCAGCCGCGGGTGTTTTTAGGGAGGTACTTGGTCATAGACCAGGTTACTCAAGAGGACTGGGGGAGATGGTCATCCCAGAGGCTAAAAGACAGCGCGACCAGGCATGGGAGAGAGAATATCTTGCTTCGATTGATAAGCATAAGCAAGAGGCTGAAGCTTCCACTAATGAGTTGCAGGCTGTGAAGGCAAAGCTGGCTGCTCTTGAACAAAGATAGGAGGAAACTGATCGACTTATGCGCGAGTTGCTGGGGCAGCGTGCAGGGTCCATCGTTGCGTCTCGTCAAGAGACGCAATGAGCTGGGTTTTTTAGTTAAATCAAACTTTTGAAATAATTTTTTGACTGGTCTTTCGGTGTATTTTTGGTGATTATATTTTGACAAATTTTGAGAGGCTTAATCAAATATATATTATGAGGAAGCAACAATGGTAATATCAGACATGTAAGTATTTGCCTTTGAAATAATTTTTTCTGTAGTACGCTAACTTTTCTGGTATTGAGTGTGAGGTGGCTGTTTTTGTAGTATGATGAACTAATGTTTTGTGCTGATGACGCTCATGCAGATGGCTCTCAATTCCTATTTTGGATTTAAGTGTACGACAAGGATGGTCTACTTCAACACATGTTGCACTTTTTGGTTGGTAGATTAACTTTGGAGCTTGGGTAAGTACATCTTATGTTTTTGTTGAAGTGTGTTGTTTCTTTTCATGGTATGTCATTTTTCCACCTTAGATGAATAAGAGCATACAACTTCACTTGGATGTTGCAAATAGGAAAGGGTAGTATAACTAACTATTTAAACTGTTCGATGTATGATAAATTCCCAATGATGGCATGTTGTAAGTTGGTTCATCCTAACCGCATCATTTTAATTGTTTCTTCATAGGTATCTCTTAGGCTCTCATTTTGGTCATTCAAAATTGAAGAGAGTCCAAAATAATATTATATATATATATATTTGTTAGTATGAAACTTCAGATCCAAGATGGTTACTAACTGCAACAAATGTGAAATCCTTTCACTTTTCCTATTCATTCCCAAGTTTCTTTTTACCCATCTCTCTTCTATAAATTGAGATGGAACCCCAGCCAATGGCAGCGTATCTTTCCAATCTCTCTCTCTATCAGACAAAAACACAAACACATCTTAAGCAATCCTGAAGTGAGGGAAAATGAACGCATCATACATTTAACTGCATTCCTCAAAAATGGAATTAATAGCCTTTGCTGACCAAAGGCAAGCCATGAAAAAGATGCTAAAATGGAATTAATAGCCTTTGAGATCAGTCTTTTTGTTCTTTTTTTCCACTTTAGATGCATAAAATTAAAGAAAGTCTTTTTGTTCTCTTTTCCCACTATAGATGCAGAAAATTGAAGTAGATGGGTTATTGACAAGCCATTTCACATTACAATAGTGCCAAATATCTGTTTGGGATGAGTCATGCATTTTGTTATATGTGTAGAAGGCACATCTTGAAATTTGGGTGCATTTGTTTAATGTTCTTATGATACATGTAGTAAATTTTTTTATAAAGTTCACTCCATATTATACTGACATCTCCAAGATGTTGGTGCATGTATCATTTGATCTCCTGTTGTCATGCATGTATTCTTTGATTTATTGGAGTTGGATGATTTTAAATTCTATATGACGTATTTTTTCTCAGCATCTTCATGGAGTTGATTGATTTACCTGGGCTGGATCAAAGGATCATGGATGACTCACTGGTAAGTGGTCTAAATTACATGTAGACCTTTTGCTTATCAAGGCATAGGTGCCCTAGGCCTAAGTGTTGATCATTATTGTAAACTGTGCAATTTGATTGATAATGTTCAGAATGATCCTGTACTCAGACTAAGCCTTATGACTTCTCATTAATAAAAAAAGGTTTCTTACTTATTTTATTCCATGTTCTAAATGATCCTTGTATAGGTTAGTGAAAACGTAGAGCACAACGATGCCATTGTACTAGTTATATATAGTCCCAGCCGCACATTCATTGTGAAGTTGCTTCTTGTCCAGCCATCAGAATCGCCAAGGAAAATGATGACTGCATGGTAACTTTCTCTTTCGTTTGTGACATTCTTACTAGGGGGAGGTTAAATTTGATTATGTTCCTTTATATGAGTGTATATGCTATATTGCTTTTTTAAATGTTCAGTACTTTATAATATGCCTGGTTGGATTTTGGCTTATGTATTTTTCGAATATTGATGCAGAGTTGATCAATGTTGGACTGTCAAGATGTGCTGCAGTACACATCACATGACCTATGTGCAGAATCTAGAGGCATTGCTACAATGGCGGGCTGAGAAGATAAATGAAGTTCTGATTATATGATGGTCTACTAATGTGACTTGATGTAATATTTAATTAATTGCCTTAATTTATGCACCAAGGCCAGTAAACCATATTAGATGACTAATTATGGTTATATATATATATATATGTATGAAATTGAATAACTAGTTTGATATATAACTATCAAGTACCAGGTGATCATTGATATTGGATATTGATCATTCAATATATATATATGAAATTGGATGAAGTCTTATTGGATGACTAGTTATTTGTATTGGGATTATGCAAAATGGATGTATTTTAGGCGCGCTTAATGACCCACGGAGGAATTTATAAATTGATGGAAGGAATTTGTGGCTTTCCAGTGCATGAAACAGGTTAATTTGCCTATAGGAGTTCCGTGAATGAAACAGGTTTAATCACCCAGTATAGCCGGTCATTGCGGCGAAATTAAGCTATTTCCGACGAAAATTAGTCGCTGCGAAAAGTAACCAGTGCCAGCTAACTCAATTTTTAGCGGCGACTAAACTTGCTGCAAATATTAGCGCAGAATTCCCAGCGAAAATTAATCGTTGCGAAAGCTGACGGTCTGTTACGCTGGAATTTTTTGCGGCGACATAAATCACCGCTATTTTCAAACTCATAATATTGGATGGCAATATTTTTGGCGAATTAAGAGTATAAGCAACGTAGAAATTCGCTACAAATATTAATTCCCAGCGTTTCCAGATCTGCATGTGAGATGCAATGGTGGCGCGAAGAGTCTCCTATTGCGGCGAAAATTTTTGCTGCAAATAAGTGTTTATTTGCAGCGACTTAGTGAGTTCGCTGCAAATATATAATTTAGGCTTTTCGATAGCGGAGAATGTGCGGCGTATGGTAATCGCTGCTAATTGGTATTAGCGGCGATTTAAATATGTATTAGTGGCGAAAGTATGCGCCGAGAATTGTCAAATATGTTGTAGTGTACAATCAAGAAAATAAAATAATTTCACTGCATTTTCTGATCAATTTTTGAAGCAATTTATCAACAATATTGAACTAGTCTGTAATATTACTTCATTGAGCTATCTCATCACAAACATAGACAAGTCATTGCTGATATTTTTTCTACATTTAATGACTCCTATATATGTATGTATCGAATGGAAATAATCTATTGAGCAATAACTTTATTTTAGTTTACTTCCACCAATTAACTTTACTTAATTTCACTCGAGATTCTCTGTAATGCCATTTAATATAGTGCGGGACAGATAGGACATAACTATTGGAATATGCAAATGGAACGTAGGCCCAATTAGTTCAATTCACTTCCACCAACCAATCCTAGCAAATTCACTTAATTCTATGTAATGCTTCATGTGCATAAAACTTATGATAGAAAGCCATAGAATATCTACCAGGTTCTAATCTTCTATCAAGCCTCAATTATGTCAGTTCCCTTCCACCAATTAACTTGTGCCTGCATTCTATGTAATGCCATGTGATATATCGTTGGACTTAAAGTAATGAACTAAGAATTAAGTGTTGAATGCAGGCACAATTAGCTCAGTTCACTTTCACCAACCAACCCAAGCAATTTCACCCAACTCTATATATATATATTAAAAAAAAACTACAAATAATGGGTGGTTGTCTTCCTACTTACATATTTCAGGGTCATCTCACCTAATATTCACTAGTTTTCTTTAGTGCCTACGGTGCTTGTTTTAACAAATGATCTATATATATTCATTGAAATTCATTATTTTCTGTTGGTGGTATGCAGAAGATAATTGAGGATCTTCTCAATGCACTTGGGGACATAGGTTTTGGTTGGTAGCAATCTTTTGGATACAAGTTAATAATGGGGTCTAAAGGAAGTATAATGACACATGCAAATTCCATGAAAGCAAATGGTTCCAATCTTGTTTACATAGATAAATTTTGACACCTTTTTGGCAATCCTATTCATTGTATGTTATTTGTATGTCATTTAGTAAATTTATAGGAGGTTGCTAAATGATGGTTTCTTTGTAGCTTTTTTCCAAGGTTGAATTGATTTGCTTATTTCAAGATTGATCTTATTAGGGGGTTATCTAGTTGTGTCTTCACGAATATGCAAATGACTATTATCAATTCTGCAAAACCTAGGTAGTAGAATATCTATTGAAGCTGATAAGATCATAAGTCATTTGTAGGCTTCTATATCCACACCCAAAAGGGTATGTTGTAGCACTAGGGAATATTTGTTTCAATGGATTAAATGAATCAGAGAATGCTTCATTGTGGATACAAAAAAAATCAGAGAATGGGATATCACAAGACTAGAATTGTTGATACTTGACTACATAGTGTGGTTAGCACTAAATTATTCAAGTTAAATTTCTTTAATGCCTCACTCCAAATCTCTCTCCCCCCCTCCGCCCCAAAAAAAAACCTCATTTAACACTGACTGCTCTCAGTAATGAAAATGAGCATGTAAATAAACAATTCAATTACAGCTTACTTTCAACAAAATAGATGTGGGTAGCGAAATTTCATTCAATTTTCAATCAATGCTAGAAAACTCAAAAAGAAAATAAATCATACCACTTTATTTTGGGTTTGGTCTAGTAACACTGTCAGATTTGATTAAACACTGATATGAGTGATAAACTATTTTCACTCTTCCATGTACTTGATCTTTCTGAACTTGAAGTTGTTTTTGGAAGCAACTTGTAGCAAGAAGTCACTACACATTCACATAGATATCACTGCCAATACCTGCAATTGAGCATAACAAGTCATAAATCAAGATAATAAAAATTTGCAAAGGTCTCTATGTTGCAATAACACCCTCTCTCCTTCATAATTTTTAGGAGAGCATGTTCAACTCTTCCATATTCTAGAGGTGTTTTTCCATTGAATGCACATTGTGTATATGTTTTATTATTTTCCATTCAGGGATTCGTGGATGGTTCTCTTTTGCAAAAAAATACATGTATCTTCCCAAGCTACATATTTTTTTCCATTACCACCCCCAAACTATCAGAACATCAATTCGCATCCTACACTACCAATTTTTGGTAGTTTGCAGTGTGATACCCCGTATTTACGTGTATTTTTATTGGATGACTATTTAAATTATTATAATTAATGGTTCTATTGTTTTAAAATAAATGTCTTTTTCATCATTTTGTTTATGTTTTATTTTAAGTTGTGGTATTTAATTTGATGAGCTTTCTTAATATTAATTAATGTTTTGTATTTAAATTACTCTTTAATTTAAATTAGTTCATTGTTGGGTTTTAAATATTTTATTTTATTAATATTGAATTGTAGTGTTTTCATTTGGATTTTAATTATTTTAATGTACTTTTGATGCATTTAATTAAATTGTTGGAATTTAATCCCACTATGTTATTATGTTGGTATTTAAATTAAAATGTTGTAATTTATTTTATTTTAATTTGATGTGTTCTATTTACTTTATTTTATTTTAAGTGATTTTTGGTGGGATTATATATATATATATAATGGGCTTTTATATAAATGCAGGAATTAATATGTAGTGTTTGAGTTTTAATTAAATGGGTTTGGGTGACCATCGGATTTGGGTATATATATGTATAATTACATTGATGAGCCCAGCGAAAGCCTTAAATCCAACCCATTTTACATGATCAAACGCTGGCCCCTTTATATTGTAGCAGACGTCTCCGTTTAATCCCGTTAGTTTAATGAAATCGGCAGCTTCTTTCTCATGCCGACACTACTTCTTCTTCCTTCTTCTCATGTTTTCGTTCCCCTATTCGGCAGTGTTAACCCATGAATCAAGCTTCAATCTTTGCAACTTTCATCATTTCTTTTTATCCACGCGTTGCACCATCGATTACCTAGAATCTTGCTGATCTTTTCCTCTCCATTTTCATCTCAGATTTGTGCAGCACGTGCTTAGAAGCCGCTCGAAAACGTGCGCTTTCAGCCATGATTTTGCCGTTGTTTATCAATCAAAAAGCTGTAGATTCTCTTTCATTTCAGATTATTTGTCTTGGGCTCGGTTGTTGTGGGCTTCACGTGAGTTTTTCCCGCCCATTTGTCGCTCTCTATTGTTCGGTTACGTGCCTATATAATGCGTCGACCCCTCTTGCTAAACCCACACCGAAGCTCTCGATTTCACCTTTAAATCCGACCCTTCAGCATCTCTTTTGTTCATTTCCTCTTCTTTTCTTCAACTAGAATATCTCCTCTTCAAAAGTCCCTTGTAATCCGAAAATATTAATGATCTTTCATTGGGTAATTTCTCGCTATACGTTCATCGTTTTGCTTCGCTCACGCTACTCTCGATAAGCATTTTCTCTAGTTTAAGTGATTAATTTATTTATGTATTAATCTTAATTTATTTTCGTGGTATGATTTTATTTATGATCAAGTGATCAGTTTAGTTAGATAATAATCGCATTTTAATTATATACATTAAGATGATTAATTTATTCAGTTTATAATGATTGAGATTATTATTTGAGTTAATTATATATAAATAAATATCGTTTTATTTATGTTAACTTTTTAAATTTATTTGTTAATGTTATTTATTGTTTTTATTGATATCGCTTATTTTTATTTAATTATTTACGATGTTTATATACGTTGGCGCGTTAGGCACGACTTTAGCGGCGAGTTAGTGGGTAGAAGCGCAAGGTCGTTGTTCGGCATCTTCACTAATATCTGGAGTTTTTAGCGAGCGTATAGTAAGTATTTTTCAAATAAATTTTGAGATTTAAATATATTTTGCATTAACAACTTAGTATTTGGTTGATGATTGGATTTATTGAATGTTGGATATTTTGTACATGGTGATATGTATTGTGTAATTGTACGCTTGTTGATGTGTATATTTGATATTTGAGATTTTTACGTAAGACTTGATTTTTGGTATGTTGAGATGTTTGGTTAAATGGTTTAAAAGAAATGTACTGTATGGATGGTGGTAAGTAGGGATGGTGGTGCAGTCCCGCCTGTGATTCCCGCCTATAGTATCATTGGATTATGGATTCTTATGGTTTTGACGAAGTCATAACGGGAACGGCGATACGTAACGCCCGTTATGGTCCGTGTGTGTATTTCATTTTAAAATAATAAAATGAAGAAAATATAATAAAAAATATAATAAAAGACACAATAAAAAAATAAAATGAAGATGAATTTTTAAGGAAATTCAGCCTTAGCCTAACCCCTGTCGCCTTCGGTGGCTACGGACCCATTTTCGAGTTTAAGGCTACCGGGGGGCACACCGGAGGTCGCCGGGACTTGCCGTTGCAGGGGTGGGGTCGTTGGCTCCCTTCAGTCTCGATGGGCTGGGCGGTGTCGCCCATCGCCGCCAGAGACCGTGGAGGCTGCAAAGTGGGGGGGTTCGGTCGGACTGAACCTCATGAAAACACCTTTAAATTTGGCTAACTCAATGTATCTTTTTTTTTTTTTTTTGAAATTTTTTAAATTTTAGCCAAATATCTTATTTAACTAAACTAATAAGAGTACTCTTATAGAGAGATGTGGGGCATGTCCTTAATGCGTTCACATTGCTAAGGGAAAGAGAGTTTAATGCTTTTACATTATTGGAAGAGGGAAACATGTGGGCCATTAATGGTTCACATGGGGGGCGAGTTCAAATTTGAACGCTGCGTGAATTGTGCATCGATAATGGTCGTTTGGATGCAAAATTCGTTTTAAAATGCGAGGAATTAAGTTGAGTTTGTCAGCGAAATTGTGTTTTCGAATATCTCAAATTTTATGAATAATAATTAATTGCTTTGAGTCAAAATATTTGATTAGATTTTAGAAAAGAAAAGAAAAAATATTAAACAAAATTATTATAAAATTATCTGAATATAATTTTTTAATTAATTATTTTTGATGTTTGAAAGAGTTATATTGATTCTTATATTTTATTTTAAAATTTTTTAAAATTTATAATAATTAGATAATAATTAAATAGAAAATTTAATATTTAAAAATGATATATATTTTATATTTTAATGAAGTTTAGGGAAAAAAGTCAATATATATTTTATATTTTAGTTAAGTTTGTGTGTATAGATATATATATATATATATATATATAATTAAAAGAAAATGCTAGTTTGTCTATTTATTTTGATATTTCATTTGTGACTCGTGCATTTTAATATTTTTTTAATTTTTATTTAGTGATTATTAATATGTTTATATATTTTTTTAATATTTTTCAAAAATATTTTAAAAAGTATAAAAATTAAAATTAAAAAAATAAGAAGAGTTTTGACTAGTGGTAAGGTGGAGTTAGAGGACATGATAGCAGTGTCCTATATATAACGGCAATGATATGGGGTCTCGTGGTTGAGCCCCTTTATGGTTTTGCAGGCTTATTTTATTTTGTATTTTTTCATGATTGAATTTTTGTTTTTAGAAATAATAAAAGAGATTGTGCAGACAAACTGTATATATATTGTTGTGGACGTATTCTGCAATCTTGTTTACCGAATCCCGTACGATAGTAACCTGCAAAACGAGAACAAGGGGGGTCGGGGTCCGGGACTGTTCCGACGATAAAGTTAGTGTAGGGGAGAAAATATATGATAGAGGGAGTAAGAGAATTTGTGAGCGTACCGTCTTTTCGTCATTGGTTTGGTGTTATTTATAGGTGTCCCCTTGGGAGGAGGGTCTGTGTGACGAAAGTGCCAGAAATCGGGACATCACTCGACCGTCATCCTCGATAAGGAAACCTGGTCTGATTCGGTCGGTCTCATCGCATTAATTGAGTATCGCTCCAATTAATGCTTAATTAGACCCTTTTGGACAGGGGCATTAATTGCCGCTGTATCTTTTGTCAATTTAGCAATTAATGGTGTATGTTTGTAGCGTCTCCGCATTAAAGGGGGGGAGATCTGTAGACCGGCGGCTGTCTGTCGTTCATAAATGCGGGAGTGATCTTGATGCGAGACGGGTCATGGAGATATATCAGTAAGTGAGCCGTCGTTCTGTCCTTAGCATGTTCTCGAAGCCGGTTTAACCACCTCCTGCCCAGGTCGGGATAACCAGGGACTTGGCTCGTCCCCGGTTTCGGTCTCCCTAGTTGAATTCAGACACTGCGTTGTGGCGGGTGCGAATCACGAGCCTTGGGCCTGATAACCTTTTTGGGCCCCGGGTCAGGATGAGCTGGACACCCTTCCAGTACCCCGCGAGTTTTTATCGAAGGTACTTCGATGGAAATTCCAAACGTTTTAGAGCTAGGGCCTTCTTCTTCTTTGTTTGTACTGTCCGGGTAGTATTTTATTTTATTATTCCTTTTCCGAGCGGAAATATGGTTTCGGATATACTTGGGTGGTCCCTGTTGATATGTTATTTCACTTACTGACCGGACTTCAGGGGGACGATTTGAATTCTGATCAATTACTGCCGAATCGTGATCTGTCATTTTCTGCGTCAGACATTTAATGTAGTTCGAAATTTAATTGTGCCGTCGTTCCGATTCCCGAACCGTCAGTGGTCTGTGATTAATTAATGACACGCACGCGCGTGACCATCATTAACTGACTTGTCATTTCGGCGCACGCCTCTGACTTCTGATTGGTCAGTATAGGACGTGCCTTCCGTTCCCAAGGGTCACGTCTGAGGTGACGGTTCCGGCGTTGCTTCGTTTCCCGTTCGCTTTAAATTCGGTTCATGGGTATAAATTACCCAGGGTCTTCTCACTGTTTTCCCTCCTTCGTTTGCTTGCCTGTTTCTCTGCTGTCATTGTTTCTTGTTTTCGTTCTTCGTCTTTCTCCCTGTCCTCTCGTTGCTTTCCTTTCCATTTGCTCCCATGGCTTCTTCTGACCCATGCTCTTTCTTTGCCGGTAACGGTTGGACTTCCACAATGCAGTCGTCTGACGTGGACGCGCTCAGGAAGAAACATCGCGTTTCCTGGCGGCATACCCTGGAGGCCCCAGGGGATGGCGTCAGGGCTTGTGAACGCGATGGGGGGGCACTGAAGGTTGTCCTCTTCTCGCTTATGTTTTCGAAGGGTTTCCGTCTTCCCTTCATCCGGCCCGTTCGCGAAGTGCTTCATTTCTTGGGTTTGGCCCCTGCCCAACTTATGCCGAACGGGTGGTGCATTTTGCTGGCCACTTGCATGGCGTTTCGGATCGTTCTCTCTGGGAAGAACGATCCCTACCCCGACCTGACCGCTCGGGAGTTCTTTTCGATGTACCGGCTCCTCCGTCGGGACGGGAACGTTGCCGGCTTCCAGATAAAGCCGAAGTGTAGACTGATCCGAATGGAAGAGAGACATTCGAGCGCCCGAGATTACCACAAAAGGTTTTTCTTCGTCTCGGGCAGGGAGTGGGAGTTCCCGGAGGGAGAGGGGAACGACTTCCCCGTTCAGAAAAACTGGGGTTTCCTCCCCTCTCAGACGCACATGGAGATCGCTCTCACGGCCCAAGAGATCGAGAGGGTGAAGGCCGTGGTATCTTGGGGGGCAGAGGACCCCGACCGGCTATGGTCTGACAATCTCCTCACCGAGGAGAACATTGAAGAGTTTCTGACCCGACCAGACCGGTCTTACGCCGAGGGTCAAAGCTTCTTCAACGTCCCGGAAGAACCTCCAGCCTCCTCTCGCAAGCGGGCCTCTGATCGGGAGGTAGAAAAAGAGAGGCGCATCAGGAGTCGAGCTGGCGAAGCCACCTCGAGCAGTGGTGCCCGTCCCAAGAAACAGAAGAAGGGGAAGGGCCCACGTACCGAGGATCCGGACGGCCGGGTTGCCCCCGCGGACACACCCGTTCACTGTCCCGAGGAGGCTTCTTCGACGTCGTCCTCGGACGGGCTTCGATTTCTACAAACCGAAGGGGTAAGGGCTGAGGCCGGGAGACTGGTCATGGAAGCCCAGATCGAAGCGGCTGATCTGGCAGGGGTCGACTCCTCAGATGGAGAGGAGATAGACCGAGCCTTTTAGGAGGCTTTGGATCACGCCGCTGACTTGACGCCGGGGGCCATGCCCTTCGCGCAGATCTTCTGACAGGAGTTGGAGGATCAAGTCGCCAGGGCGAATCAATTGCTTACCCCTCCGCCTTCATCTCCCGAGCGTCACTCGGATGCCTCCGAGGGGGGAGATGAAGTTTTCGGTGAGGCCGACTCTGAGGGCGCTCGCGAGGGATTCGGTCGGCAAGGGGCCTCGGATGAAGGACATCGGGATGAGGCCGTCCCCGAGAGGTCGAGCGGGTCTAGCACTCCCGTGGAAGGGAGCGATGCGGAGGCCTCAGATGCGGGCGGTCAACCCGCCGTCGAGCCCGATGCATCTCCCGAACGCCCACCCCCGACTTTCGAGAGGGGGTCGACTTCGGGGGTCGATTTCGAGGATGTGTGCCCGTCCCCGGAGTTGGATGTTCCGCCTCGACCCCCGTCTCCTTTTCGATTCCAATGTGGGGTCGCGTTGCTTGGTCGGCTCTTGGGGTCGGATTCAGAAGAAGGAGGTGATCAGGCCGGTGAAGCTGGTTCAGAGCGGCCCTCCCGATTTGAACAAGCAAGGGCAGATGCTTCCGCCCGAGTGGTCTCGATGCTGGAGCCTCTGCTGACCCAGGTTTGGCCGGTAGACTTTATCGAATTTTGCATGGTCCTTTTTTTCCAAGTTGCTAAGTTTTTTTTTTTTTTTTGGTGTATAGGTCGCCAAGGAGATATCTCGGACAGTGGGGTCCGAACTGGCTGAGCTCGCCGAATTCAACAGTGAGCTCGGAACTGTCTGCAAGTTCGGGCTTTACAAGTTGCAGCAGGCACGGGACCAGCTCGAGCAGTCGCAGGAAACCTGTAGGGGGCTGATCAAATCGGTCGAGGAGTTGGGGGGCGGAAAAAAGCAGGCTGGAGAGAGCCAACTCTTCTCTTCGGGCCGAATTGGAGGCGGCCCAGGAATCGCTGGCGATAGCCCATCGGAGGAATGCCCGCCTCGTGGACGCGAGATCGGCCACTGAGCAGAACAAGATCCTCCTTCAGTCCGAGCTAACCACTCGGACAGCAGAACTAGCTGCTTCTTCCCAGATTCTATCACTGAGGGAAGAAGAGTTAGCCATTTTCGAGCAGGCTCGGATTGCTCGGGAGGAGGAATTGGCCGGTTCGAGGCGCGCCCGAGAGGCTCTGGAAGCGGAGCTGGCACGGTCTGAGGAAATCTGGGCTGCTCGGGAGTCAGAGCTCGTGGGGGCTCGGAGTGCTCTAGAAGAGGCTCATTCGAGGATCGCTGGTCTCGAGCAGCAGATATCTCGAGTGGTGGCAATTCGCAACTCCGCCTGGGGGCACGGTTATGCCGAGGGTCTCCGCCGAATTGGAGCCCAGCTTCTGGTGGACCTTCAGCTCGATCCTCGGAATATAAGTGCGACGTCTATTCGTCCAGACCGGGCTGCGAAGAGATTCGTCAAGAAGATCGGGAAGCGCGGCTACCCTCCTTTCGACGACTTGAATCCTCCTCCTCCCCCTCCTGAGGCTTGATCTGTATAAGTTTTTTTTTTTTTTGTAACTGAACATGACGTTCGAGTTTGATTCGAGCGAGTTTGTATGACTGAATATATATGACATTTGAATTTAATCTTTCTTTAGACGCTTTGGTCGATCTGTCTTTACCCTGCGAAATTTTTGGTTAAGTGTAAACTTAAGAAAAGATTTTACCGAGCGTACTGACCCCGGGGAACTTCCGAGTGCACTTATTTCGCGTGGGTGGGTAGACCGACCCCGCGGGATTCCGAGAGCGTTTACATCGCGTGGGTGGGTAGACCGACCCTACGGGATTCCGAGGCGGATACATCGCGTGGGTGGATTGACCGACCCCGCGGGATTCCGAGGCGGATACATCCCGTGGGTGGATTGACCGACCCCGTGGGATTCCGAGGCGGATACTTCGCGTGGGTGGGTAGACCGACCCCACGGGATTCCGAGAGCGTTTACATCGCGTGGGTGGGTAAACCGACCCCGCGGGATTCCGAGGCGGATACATCGCGTGGGTGGATTGATCGACCCCACGGGATTCCGAGGCGGATACATCGCGTGGGTGGATTGACCGACCCTGCGGGATTCCGAGGCGGATACTTCGCGTGGGTGGGTAGACCGACCCCGCGGGATTTATAGAGCGTTTACATTGCGTGGGTGGGTAGACCGACCCCGTGGGATTCTGAGGCGGATACATCGCGTGGGTGGATTGACCGACCCCGCGGGATTCCGAGGCGGATACATCGAGTGGGTGGATTGACCGACCCAGCGGGATTCCGAGGGTTGCGAGTGTTTGTCAAGGACTTTATAACGCATTGGATATGAATAACATTGGGCTCTTTATAATTTCAAGAAGCAAATTACATCAGCAGAAGTAAATTACATTAGTAAATGTTACGCATAGTACCTCTTAAGCCTCTCACTGTTCCAGGGGTGGGGTAGGTCGGCTCCAGAGCTATCTTTGAGTCGGTAAGACCCAGGTCTGTTTGTTGCCGTCACTACGTAAGGCCCTTCCCATTTTGGTCACAGTTTTCCTTGTGCTGGAGTCGTGATGCCCGTTTGTCTTAGCACTAAGTCCCCGACTTTGAAGTTGCGCGGCTTTACTCTTTTGTTGAAGTATTGTTCTGCTTTGCGTTTGTTGTTGGCAAGTCGGATGCCGGCCTCTTCCCTGTGTTCCTCTAAGGAGTCTAAGCGTTCCATTATCTTGGCATCATTGGAAGCAGTGTCATAGTGCTGGATTCGTAGTGTAGGCATCCCGACCTCGACTGGAATTACCGCCTCGCAGCCATAGGTTAGGGCAAACGGTGTTTCACCCGTGGGGGTTCGGACTGTTGTGCGATATGCCCACAGGACCCCTGGAAGTTCATCGGCCCAAGCCCCTTTGTGCATTCCGAGTCTTTTCTTTAGCGCATTGAGGATGGTTTTGTTGGTTGCCTTGGCTTGCCCGTTAGCCTGCGGGTGGCCGGGAGAAGAGTACTTCACCTTGATCTTCAACTCGGAGCACCATTCTCGGTAATGACTGCAATCGAACTGCTTTCCGTTGTCTGATATGAAGCTCTGAGGTATCCCGAACCGGCAAACAATTGACTTCCATAAGAACTTTGTGATGGCTTGAGAAGTGATGCTGACAAGGGCTTCGGCCTCTACCCACTTCGTAAAATAATCCACTGCCACTATTATGAATTTAGTCCCACCCCTCCCTACTGGGAATGGTCCTATAAGGTCTAGTCCCCATTGATCAAAGGGCCAGGGGGATGTTATCGAAGTGAGTTCCTCCGATGGGGAGTGCAACACTGGGCTGTACTCTTGGCACTTTGGGCACCTCTTAACGAATTCTTTTGCTTCCTGGAACAAACACGGCCAGTAATACCCTGCACGGGTGGTGCGGGCGGCTAGCGTTTTAGACCCCGTGTGAGCCCCGCAGATTCCTTCATGGACCTCGGCCAGTATGTATTGCCCTTCTTCTTTCGTCACACACCTGAGCAATGGTTCAGAGAAACCCTTTCTGTACAGCGATCCCTCAATCAGTGTCAATCTGGACGATCTATTCTTTATCTTGCGGGCCTGGCCCGGGTCGGGAGGTAATGTGCCTGTCCGGAGGTATGCTGTGATATCGGTTGCCCAGTCGGGATCTGCAACAGCCACTACTCTGACTTCGCTGCCCGTGGAGGGAGTATCTATCGTCCTGATCTCAGTGTTTTCTAGGGGCGGATGTTCATCTTTTCCCGATGCTATTTTTGCCAGTCAATCCGCTATATGATTTTCTTCCCTTGGGATCCGCAGTAAACAGAAGTAACTGAATCGATCTCTCTCGATGCATACTAGCTCCAGATATTTTTTCAATTTTTCGCTCTTGGTGATGTATTGGCCGAGTACTTGATGAAAAACTATATGAGAATCAGTTCGGGCCTCCAGCTCAGTCGCCCCGAGGACCCTAGCAATTGTCATTCCGGCTATGAAGGCCTCGTATTCCGCCTCATTGTTGGTTACCTTGAAAGTTAGGCCTATACCGTAGTTGTGTTGGACGCCCTGGTCGGTGACGATGTGTACACCTGCTCCACCCCCGGCTCGGCATGAGGACCCTTCAACGTACAGCTGCCATGCCTGCCCCCGAGGTTCACTGGGGATCTCTTCTGGAAACCCAGTGTACTCTGCAACAAAATCCGCCAGTGTTTGTGCTTTCATCGCTGTTCGGGGCTGGAACATTAGATCAAATTCGCTCAGCTCGATTGCCCATTTGGCTAATTGACTGGACGTATCGGGCTTCTGGAGAATGGTTCCGAGGGGCTGATCGGTCATTACTCTTATGGTGTGGTCTTGGAAGTATGGACGCAGCCGACGCGCAGCTGTTAGTAAGGCGAATACCATCATCTCTGTACGGGGGTACCTGGCCTCTACTCCTTGAAGTGCCCTGCTGACATAGTACACAGGTTTCTGACCCTGATCGGTTTCTCTCACTAGAACTGCAGATGTTGCATGAGGCGAGACTGCCAAATAAGCCACAAGGGTCTCTCCGGGAGCTGTCTGGCTAAGTAACGGGGGACACGTCAGATAATCTTTGAGTTATTCGAATGCCTGCTCGCACGATGTGTCCCACTCGTGTGCTTTTCGGAGGACTTGAAAAAAGGGAAGGCATCGATCGGTCGACCTTGCTATGAACCGGCTGAGAGCAGCAATTCGACCAGCTAATCGCTGGACTTCATTTAGGTTCCTCGGGGGTGCCATTCCGAGGATAGCCTGTATCTTCTCGGGGTTGGCCTCGATTCCTCGTTCAGAGACCATGTACCCTAAGAACTTGCCGGACTCGACCCCGAAGGTGCACTTGGCGGGGTTGAGCTTCATCTGATAATGTCGCAGGATAAAGAAGGCCTATCTCAGGTCCGTCGCATGATTGTTAGGGGAGCGGCTCTTGACCAGGAGGTCATCGACGTAAACTTCCATGTTTCTCCCGATTTGCTTTTTAAACATACGGTTAACCAACCGTTGATAAGTAGCCCCCGCGTTCTTGAGTCCAAAAAGCATGGCAGTGTAACAATAGAGTCCGCGATCTGTAATGAACGCCGTTTTTTCCTCGTCGTCCGTGCTCATTTTGATCTGATTGTAACCCGAATAGGCGTCCATGAAGCTGAGGAGAGAGTGCCCAGCAGTTGAATCCACAATGAGGTCGATGCGCGGTAGAGGGAAACTATCTTTAGGGCAGGCTTTGTTCAAATCAGTGAAGTCCACGCACATACGACATTTCCCGCTGGTCTTCTTTACCAGTACTACGTTAGACAGCCATTCCGGGTAGTGAGCCTCTCGGATGAGCCCAACGGTCAGGAGTCTGTCCACCTCTTCTGCAATGGCGGCATACTTCTCAGCACAGAAGCTTCTTCTTTTTTGCCTAACTGCCCGGGCAGTCGGGTTGACACACAGCCGGTATTCTATCACATACCTATCGATTCCGGGCATGTCCGCATGTGTCCAAGCGAATACGTCTTTGTGCTCAATGAGGAGAGCCTTGAGTTCCGTATGTACTCCTGGATCCATTCTGGTTCCGACTCGCACTGTCCGATCCGGGTTGTCGCCATCGATCGAAATCAATTCCAAAGGCTCGTTGGGTTCCGCTTGGCGCAGTGTCGCTTCGTCCCTGATCTCATCGTCCCATACTGCTCGGGGAGGTGCAGGCGGAAACTCAACATGCTCGTCCTCCAGGGAGATCGTAGCCACGGAACTGTCCTTGTGTTTCAATTCCCGGGCGTAGCATTCCCTGGAGGTGACCTGCTCTCCTCTGACTTCGCCTACTCCTCTGTCGGTCGGAAAATTCATTTTGAGGTAGTAGGTAGAAGTGACTGCCCTCAAGTTGTTTAGGGTCGGCCTCCCTAGGATGGCGTTGTAAGAGGAGGGAGCTTTCACTACCAGGAATTCGGTCATGATGGACGTGGTCCTGGGCGTGGAGCCCATCAAAACCGGGAGAGTTATTAGGCCCTCCGGGTGTACTGCTTCACCCGTAAATCCTTTAAGGGGGGCTCGGATAGGCTGAAGTTGGCGGGGGTCGATCCCCATCTGCATGAAGGCCTCCCAGAACAAGATATCGGCTGAACTCCCGTTGTCAACCAGCATCCTTTTAACTGTGAAATTGGCCACCAATGCTGATATCACCAAAGCGTCATTGTGCGGAAAGGCGATCCCCTTTCCATCCTGCTCGTTGAAAACTATTGATTCCCCTTTGGGACCCGGGTTGCCCTGTCTCGGTGCCCGCCCCAGTGAGTAGACTTCCCCATATCTGGCTCTCCGCGCGTGTGCCCTTTGAGAGGAGGACGTAGTCCCTCCTCGGGATGGTCCCCCGACAATGGTTCTGATTTCTCCTGCTGGGTGGCTGGATGCAGGTTCGCCTCGGTGTCTGCTTGACTCTCGTTCCCGACGAGGGGTCCTCGACCGGGTTCTGTCTCTTCGGTCGTTCATCTGTTCATCCCTCTGACTATTTTTCAAGGCCTGGCAGTCTTCGGTGTTGTGGCCCTTGGACTTGTGATATTCGCAATACATATCTCCTCTTCTTCTTCTGATGGACTCTCGCCTTGATTCTGCTGGGCTCTGATCTTCCACCGCCAAGCTGGATTGAGGCCATGACGACAGTCTGTGTTCCCGTGGGGGGTCCCTTCTCCTCGTCTCATCTGGG
This sequence comes from Platycarya longipes, assembly GCA_036559045.1. Classification (NCBI taxonomy): domain Eukaryota; kingdom Viridiplantae; phylum Streptophyta; class Magnoliopsida; order Fagales; family Juglandaceae; genus Platycarya; species Platycarya longipes. The sequence continues at coordinate 20,023,645 of CM071798.1, forward strand.
AACTTCCTACCCCCCCGATGCCTGCTGGAACCTTCCCCGGCACTGGTTGTTTTCCGATCATGCTGTCGGAGCTCCCCGCGTCGCGGGGCTACTAGGGCTTCGAGCGTATCTTCGGCATTGATGAATCCGTCAGCCTGATCCATGAATCCGTTCAGAGTGGTGAAGTTTTGCGGGCTATCTCCGCCATGAAGGGGCTCCTGGGCCATATGCCGCCCAGGAGGGCCGCTAGTGTGATCTTTTCGTCCTGGTTGTCGGTGGTCATTCTTTCTTCGTTGAACCTGGTCAGGTACCCTTTCAGACTTTCCTTCTCTCCTTGCTTGACGGTCAATAGGTACGCCGCGGGGCGCCTTCGTTTCCTACTAGCCATAAAATGGGTGATGAAGAGTCGGGCTAACGTCTCGAAGCTACTGACGGATCCCAGAGGAATGGTTCCGAACCATGTCCTAGCCATCCCCTTCAGTGTGAGAGGGAATGCTCGGCACGCTACTTCGCCGGGATAGCCATGTAGGTTGATATGGGCTTTAAAAGCTTCTAAGTGCTCCACAGGATCCTGAGACCCATCATACAGTTCTACTTGTGGGACCTTGAATTTGGGCGGGAGAGGGATGGCCAGGACGTCTGCGCTGTAGGGTGTTCCTATGCTTCCCTGCGAGGAGAGATGCCTTGCTGCCGGGCTGATCAGTTTTGCCATTTCAGCGTACTTGTCCCCCAACTCCTTTAGCTCGGTGTGCATCCGGCGTCGTTCTCCTTCAGAGGCCTCGCTCTCCTCAGGGAGTCGGGAGCTCACATTCTCTCCTAGATTGGTTTCACCGCGGGCCGATGCCTCTTCGCGTGGTTGCCAGAGGGCGGCATTCTCCTCCTTCAACTTCCTCACCATTTCTTCCAATGCTTCCAGTCTTTCTTCCATCGACGGATCTGTCTGCTGGTCGTGCTTGGTCGTTTGGGACAACGGTAGAGTAGACATGCAGAAAGTATGTTGATCAGAAACAAACGAATCCCACAGATGGCGCCACTTTTGTGGACGTATTCTGCAATCTTGTTTACCGAATCCCGTACGATAGTAACCTGCAAAACGAGAACAAGGGGGGTCGGGGTCCGGGACCGCTCCGACGATCAAGTTAGTGTAGGGGAGAAAATATATGATAGAGGGAGTAAGAGAATCTGTGAGCGTACCGTCTTTTCGTCATTGGTTTGGTGTTATTTATAGGTGTCCCCTTGGGAGGAGGGTCTGTGTGACGAAAGTGCCGGAAATCGAGACATCACTCGACCGTCATCCTCGATAAGGAAACCTGGTCTGATTCGGTCGGTCTCATCGCATTAATTGAGTATCCCTCCAATTAATGTTTAATTAGACCCTTTTGGACAGGGGCATTAATTGCCGCTGTATCTTTTGTCAATTTAGCAATTAATGGTGTATGTTTGTAGCGTCTCCGCATTAAAGGGGGGGAGATCTGTAGACCGGCGGCTGTCTGTCGTTCATAAATGCGGGAGTGATCTTGATGCGAGACGGGTCCAGGAGATATATCAGTACGTGAGCCGTCGTTCTGTCCTTAGCATGTTCTCGAAGCCGGTTTAACCACTTCCTGCCCAGGTCGGGATAACCAGGGACTTGGCTCGTCCCCGGTTTCGGTCTCCCTAGTTGAATTCGGACACTGCGTTGTGGCGGGTGCGAATCACGGGCCTTGGGCCTGATAACCTTTTTGGGCCCCGGGTCAGGATGAGCTGGACACCCTTCCATATATATATATATATATATTAATAAAATAGGCCTATGGGGCCGTAAAGGGATCCCAAGATCCCATATCATTTCTCAATATATAATCTATTCTGAAGAGTTTGGACTCGCATATCTGAATCTAGACCAGAAGTCCGCACATAGAGGGGAAAGTCGTTATACAAGCTCACAGATCAAAGATCAACTTCACTCTTAAACCTCTAATATTGCTTCTTTGCATGGGAGTAACCATGAATGTCAAGGCACAAAGCCGTCTTCTTGATAATGAAGGTACACTACAAAAAAATTAGGTATTTGTGTCCAACTATTCTCTACCAACATGATTATTTGTTGCGAAAATTAGTAGAGAATAACCATTTTGACAAAGAATAGTTAATCACAAATACCTATTTTTCTTATAGTGATAAACACTTGATCATGGATAATATTTTATAACTGAGTATTTTTTTTTTGAGAATTATTGATTTTCTGAGCTATTTGATGAAGTTATATTATTGACAGCTTAATTAGAGCTTTCTATTTAGATTAGAAGGGTCAACCTTATATTTTGAGAACTTTATTTTGGCCTTCCATTGATCAGTAATAGGGCTAACTCGCATTTTTCAACCTATATTTCCCATAATCAGGGCCGGCCATATCAATTGTGTTCATGGTACACTACAAGATTTTAGCCTTTTTGCCACTAATTTGTTTTCCGCGACATACATTCGTGAGAAAAAGTGGTCTATTAACACCACTTTTTTTGATGGATATAAGATACCAGTTATTGCCATGATAAATTAGTGGTGGGTAAAATTTGGTGGGAAAAAAGGCTTTTGTCACGAGAAAACAAGTTATTTTCACAAGATTAATTTGGCGGAATGTTAAAAAGAGTAGACATTATGATATTCTTGGGAAAAAAATTTTTCTCACGAGTTGAACTTCTTTTTGCGGCGATAACAGAGCGCCGCAAATAAAAAAACTTAAATTTAACTGCGTAAACCCCCCCCACCCCCCGCGATATTTTCCAAATCTCTAATCCCCCCCCAACCCTCGGCACAGACATCCTCTCTCTCGCTCCCGCTGTCTCACGTTGTGGACCGTCGCCGTCTCAGTCGCTGTCGCCATCGCCGTCGTTGCCTCTCCTAGCAAGTGACTCTCTCTCTCTCTTTCTTTCTCTCCGCTGTCTTTCATTCGTCTCTCTTTCTCTCTGTTCATCTCCATTCGTCTCTACATTTAGGATCTAAGGGCCAAGAAGGAAACAGAGAAGGAAGCATTGGCTAGGTCTGGTCTCTCTGGTCTGTAGCGGTTCAGCACTTGGGGGAGAACATGGTTCGTACCATTGCTATGGACGGTACCGAATAGTTGGTCAGGGGGCAGCGCGTACTCAACGCCGATTCTCCCATCACCGTGAGTCGCATTCATTTGGTTTTCCTTTTTTGGTTGGTGATTCTTATTTGACGAGATTTGGTGATGAAGGATGAGTAATTTGGTGTTTAGATTTGTGCAAATTAGTTGAGCCATGGCTGTTCTTGTGATTTGTAGATTTGGGAGTTTTTTTTTTTTTTGTGGGATGAGCATATCTGGAAAGGAAAAAATATTATGTTTTTTGATTAAACAAACTTCTTTCTGATTAGCTAGTCTTAGTTTGGATTAAACGAACATTTTGTGCCGTTGAAAATAATTTTTCTTCATCTTTGGAACAGAATCGTTAATCTTTTTTGCAAAAAGTTGAAATGAATAAAGTTTTTATCATTAAAAAAAGAATCTCCCCTTTCTCTAATTTTTGAGATACTTTTATCGATATATCTATGGATCAATAATATCAATCATTTAAATATGAGATACAGAAGACTACTAATTTTGACAAAAATATTTTAGTTTGTCGAATAAGATGGAGTGTTTATTGTTTTGATATGGAATGATGGACCAATTCTCTTGTATACGACCCGCTTACATGGGCTATATGCCTATGCTATTGATAAACCTGCAAGATTACCTATAAAAAAAAGTGGAACAATGGACTTCAAGGATTCATGCTATTAATATGGTGCATGAATCCTTGAAGTGGTAATCGTGCTGCTATGTTGCTGATTGTTGTGAAAGGTCAATATTTTTTTACCAGCATAATTCAAACTCTGTGATTATTTATATAACTTGTCGTTTAAAATAAAACAAGTAAATACTATCATCAAAGATATGTTCTCAACTTTATTAACTTATCAGACCTTTCCTTTCTCAAATCATTCTGATTATGTGCCCTTCAATCTATTTGAATGATTGAGGGTTTATACCTATTTAATTATAGAGTGACGTTGGGGACCGGTCCGGCTGTCCCCAGCGTCCAAAGCAGCCCAACGTTAGTTGGGCTGCTTGATGATGAAAAACACATGAAAATAAAATAAAAAATATAATAAAATAAAAAAATGAAAATTAAAAATATATTAAAAAAATAAAATGAACAAAACATAATAAAAAACACAATAAAAATATAATAAAAAATACAATAAAAAAATAAAATGAAGATGAATTTAAGAGGGAATTCGGCCATGGAGCCAACGGAGCCGCCGCCGGTGGCGGTGGGCGACACCACCCCCGCCATCGGGACCGGCGGACTCAGGCGACCTCACCCCTACGACGGCGAGCTCCGGTGTGCCCCCGGCAGCCTTCAACCCGTTTCGGACCCGTACTCGCCGTCGTAGGGGTGAGGTTGCCTGAGTCCGCCGGTCCCGATGGCGGGGGCGGTGTCGCCCACCGCCACCGGGGGCGGCGGGGCTGCTTTTAAGAAGGGGGGCAGCCCGTCTGCCCCCCAGGAATTCTCTTAATTATAATGGTCAATCTCCTCATGTTGTTATATCTATGGTGCTTGCTTTCCTCACGCTCTCTTTTGTATTGTGGATAAATATAGTGACTAACACAAATACTGGAGCCACAGGATTGGTTTCTGGTCTCTATGTTTATTAAGAGATAAAATCTAGGCTTTTCCCCATTATTATCATCACTTGTTACATTTGAATTTACATTTGAAACTTGTGACTTGTGGAAGACGTTTGTGATTTAGTTGTTGAATACTTGGTCTTAATACTTAACATTTGTATTGATGTTTTTTTTTTGTTTATGGCAATATAATTTTAAATCTTTCTTTATTTTCCTACTTCTCAATAAACACTTTAATATATTGTGCTTTCCCCTGTATTTAGTGTTACCTTCCCGTTAAATAAATACATGGGCTAGCAACCATGCATATGTAATAACTCAAAATTAATAATTGTTTTTAATCATGGGGCTGCTTTTAACATTATGTAACGAATTTAAGCACATTCTGCATTCGTTTTCTGCCTAACACTGGGGTAACTCTCTAGAGAACGTGGTAATGTCATTACTCTCATTGCCACAATGACAATTTTGGAACAACTTTACTGTTAGGAAACCTGGGATGGTAGTCATGATATATAATATATGCATTTAAAAAACATATGGCTGCTAGTTAGGATATCTTCTGCATTTTATTGGGACTACTTTTTGGGTATTTATATCACTTATTTGAGCTTCTTGCTGAACATGTCAAGTTTCTTATGATCGAAGACTTCATTGAAACTTTGTCAAACCATTAGGAAATATTAGTGCAAATTGCATTGAGGAAAAATTATTAGTTGGTGGTGGATAGTTCTTAGTTTATTAGCTGGTATGGTGGTTTATTAGCTCCTGTTTACGTGATACTTCACTTTTTTTTTAAAAGATGATATCTAAACTTAAATGATACATATTTTTCCTCTTATTTTTTTTCTCTGTTTTCAAATATATTATCCAATATTCAGCATGATCCTTAACGTGACAAAAAGCCATGTCAACTGCCAATTAATATATAGGAATGGTTGGTTAACGATCATCATTTGTGGATTCTTTCTGTGTCTGGTTTGGTAAATACATAATCTATGTAAAAGATATTTGAAGTTCTATGTAGTACGATCCAATGGCCATCACTAACTGCAACATTGATATGGAGAGTTTAATTTCAGTGTGTTAACTATTTATGTCATTTGTTCTTTTTCTCCTGTAATATTGCTGCACTAATAATGAGTTATGGCACCCCTGCATCATATCATTAATTTACACGTAATCTCTTTTTAGGAAAGCTTACTTTACACTTAACTAATCATGATTCTTGACTTGCAATGTGAATGGATATTTATGTATTAGGATTTGGCTTCTAATTTTTTTTTTTCTTTGACAACTAGTTTGGTTGAATATTTTCTTTGCTGTTTTGATTTCAGTTATGTAGCTTTGAAACAAAAAACAAATCTGTTATGGCTATTCGTTACCTTACTTAAGTCTTTGATTCTAAAGTTTGAGCATTCAAAAAAGGATTTCATGGAAGGGGATTGGGTGGTATTATTTTTGCTATTGTCACATTGTTCTCTTTTGTTCTTGTCCTATTCCTTTTTTTTTCCTATCTGAGAACTATGTTTAAATGATCTATATCACTTAGTGGCTGGAAGTGTGATTGACTAGTTGTATGCTTTTTCTTCTCAATGAAATGGTATCACAATCAACAATGTGATAGTTGCTGCTATACCTGGAAATTCTTATAATATTGTCAACATTTTTGACACATGGGGTAACTTTTAGTGGTTTTTGGTGTTTATTTTCATGGTAATTGATCCTTTAATTTTGTTTGAAGGGAAAACAGAGGGGAATTAGAGCATGCTAAATTTATTATCAATTATCAATAAACTAATATATTAGAGCAGTTTTTATAATGCAGATTAGTTTACATAATCTATATTAGAGAATATTTATATTACTGGAAATTGGTTTATATTTATGGCATATAAATGCAGGTTATATATTGGTTTACTTTATTTTTTGTATGCAGATTGGTTTACATTTTCAATAATTTGTTAGTGCAGATTGCTACACGTTTTCAGGTGTAGGAAAAACAAATTCTTGACTCCATTAACTCTGAATAGTTATTGGCCAACTGATTGCATCTATATTGCTTGTCCTGAGGTTATAGGTTTTGTCATAAACATAACGGTGGAATGTAAATGTTGCATTTCCTGCTAAGTGTGATCCGACATTGTGTATGGTATGGAATGATCCAGTGTTGTGTATGGTATGGAATGTTGGAGTTTGAACTGTTTTTTTGTTTGTTCAATTTGTCACTGCTTTTTTATCGTAAACAAGAATTTTATTGATGACTGGAAGTTGGTCATATCAATTTCCCTTTACCATTCTTCCCTATTAATGACTGGAAGTTGGTCATATCAATTTCCCTTTACACAGCAACAACCTAGTAGTGAAGGAATTTCAAGATATATGGATAGCTGGCATGTTGTGAAGGAAACTGTGTGGTTAAGTATGAAGGTCAGCCTTCATTTTGTTTTTTCCAAAGATTGAAACCCAAAAATGAAGTAAAAATGCATTGCTTAATGATAGATTGGTCATACTTAACAAGTAAGTACATTATCTTCAGTGCATCTTTTAGTTTCTATTTCTTTTTTGCCACTGCCTTTTATCCTCACTTTGAATGTTAAACTGGGTAGAGAGTTTCTTTATTGCTTAATGAATTGTACATTTGATTGTACAAAAGAGCATACCTTCAAGTTTCTTCTTCTACTTTTGTATCAAAGTATATTAAAGAAGCCACATCCTTAAAGAGACAGAAGACTGCTTTGAATTTTGAACACAATATATTGCTATACATGGTAAGAATAAATACACGATTGGACTAAGCTATCTATAGACAGCATTTACACAGGAAAATCAAAGTGCAAAGCATTTACATAAAGAATAAAAACTGACAGCATTTACAAATGAAATTTAAACTGATATATAGATAATTAAATATCTAGCTTTTATTGCTTCGGTTTAAATTATTGAACATCTTCATCATCTTCCTTAATAATTCTTGCCTCTCAAAAAAGATGTGGAGATCGAGTATCAAAAGTCTTGTGTCCTTGGGACAGCGCAATATGATTACACTATTAAGTGTCTGAGCATAACTTTCTTCCTTGCTCTCTTATTTTCATTTTTATTTTTTTAATAGGAAGGCTTGGCTTTTAGTTTGGTTCATAATTTCTTGGCTCGTTATGTATATTTTAGCCTATATAGTTAAACTTAGTTTGGTTTATAAAACTTGTATGAATTCGGTATAGATTAATTTTGTAAAAATAAATGTATATTTCAGCTTATGTTAGAGTATTTGTTATGATTATTTTTTGCTTAAGTCGCATTTTTTTATTTTCTAATTTTTTTTTTCTAAATTCTCTTAGTATTTTCCATGAAAATAATTCATGGCAAATACTTTTTTCCCATAATATTAGTTGTGGGAACAAATTATATGCCATAAATATATTTGTGGGTAAAAACTTTTTTCGGCCTATTATCTTCATGGATAGTATCATCTTTGGCACATGGAAATGTTATTTGCCACGAATTTTTCATGCTTTACCCACAATGTTAGGTGGTGGAAAAAAGTTCGTATTTGCCATGAAATAAAATTTTGGTGGAAAAAGTTTTTTGTTCATGGATTATATGCCACCAACATCCCACCAACAAATTTGGTGGAAAAAAAACATTTCCCACTTAACATATGTTTTTTTTCACCATATAGGTTTATAGCCAAAAGCTCAAAATCTTGTAGTGGTAAAATCCATAAAAATCAAGTAATTTTTAAGATCTTTTTGCGAGATAGATTTTATAAAAATTCATTTCGCCGGCCCGCCACCACAACATATATAAGAATATTTTTACAAGTTTGCGTCTCAAGTTAGATTTTCTAGTCCTGTCTCTGATCTGAATCGATATTCGCAGAGTTAGTAAAATCACTTTCTGCCTGAAATATTTTTACATACAAAAAGTTTCATAAGATGAGAGTTTGACATTAGAATTATCGCTAGACTCTTATTATTATTAACGGTTAAAGAATAGCAGGAAAAGGCTTCCAATTAGAAAAATTACCAAGTCTCCACTATTTTATTGAAACTGATCGATCTAATTATATCGAAAATAAGAAACGTCAGACGGTAATTCATATAGGACCTCTCAAATCATTATAAGTTTCTAAATTTTTAAACAAAGCACAAAAAATAATACAAAATTTTCAAATTTCAAAAGAAAAGTAATTCTAAAATATTATATTCAATCAATTTTCTTAATTATATAATATTTTTATTCAATTTTTTATTTTTTTTCATTTTCTAAAATCCAATAAAATATTTAATTCAAATCATTTCACTACTGTTTAGACGTCTCATTTCATTGCCCAAATATACCCTAATTGTAAATGAGGAGGTAGGGGTACTACTTGTCCAAGCAATGCGGGGGCGGACCCCCCCAATTTAATTCAAATCATTTAATGCAAGGAATGCTTGGCATTTGCAGGATGTGGTGCAATGGATAGATTCATGTCCTCCTTGTATTTCCTCATATGTCTGGCTAGATTCTCAGCATTTGTAGACTCTTTATTATAAATGAAATGTTTAGTTGTCTATCAAAAAAAAATTTCATTACCCAAATATACCCTAATTGTAAATGAGGAGGTAAGGGTATTACTTGTCCATGCAATGCGGGGCGGACCCCCCCCCCCTCCAACTAATAGTGCCTCTAAAAATTATTCATGGCCCCAAAGTGACTAATAATAATTTTTTATACCTAAATTATAAACTTGTAAATATGACCTTATTTTAAAAATTAATAACAAAGGTTTTAAATTTTCTAGTACATATTTTGTGAAGTTATAATATGACATAGTGTGACTTTTATATAGGAAGTCAAGACAATATATGTGTCTCATTAAATAATGTGAGATGCATGTATTACCTTGTCAAGGAGCCTGCACAAAGTATTAAGTACAAATTATACTTAGTACATATTATTATATTTATATATAATAAAATTATTAACATATATTTATACATTTGTATATATATATTTCAATAACATATATGTAAGTAGGCATTGCGGAAGGCAGGGTTTGGCCTTGCTTGGGCTAGCCCGCCCCACCCCCGCATAGGTAGGCGGGGTTTCCAGCCCCACCATGCTACTAGGGAGAGGGAAGGCGGGCTGTGTGGGCCCACCCCTAATACGAGGTTCTCAAGGATGATAAAATATGCTTTGGAGAAGAAAACTTATCTGATTTGATTTCACCAAAATTGATTCCAAAGATGATAAAATATGTATTGGAGAAGAAAACTTATCTTTAAAGTTTCGAACATACTTAATTAGATTGAAAATGGAGTAAAACTTTACAAAGGTAGAACGATTGTCATTTTCACTATTTAGCTAGCTAGACAATTCTAACCCCGAAACGTTTTTTGTTTTTATTATCATGCTGTTTATTTTTTCGTGATCTATTGTGTTGTAAAAAAATATATACATATTCATCGGTTAAACACATGATCACCAATTCTATGAATTGAATTCAATATTGATAAGATGAAAATGTTTTTGGGAGATGAAGAATTCTGTTAAAGTCTCAAGCATGTTTAGATTAATTGAAAATTTAAAAGAAAAAAAAAATCATACAAATTACCTTTTCACTATCTAGACATGGAGGAATGCGCGCAATAAAAACAAACCAATCACGCGCGCGTGCTTGGAAACTTTTGTAAAACCCTTTGGTAATAAAAGCATTCAAATAAACTCAGATATGGATCTTTTTACCTCAAAATTATGAAGAGGAAAAAATGTTTTTCACAACAAATTTAGATAAATTAGTTATTAGCACTACAAGAAAACTGACTTGTTGTGACATTTTTATAGTAGTTAAATAGACTATTTAAGATATAAAAATACCACAACTGTCTATTTAATTACTATAAAAATGTCACAACAATCTAATTTTTTTGTAGTGTAGAAGGTTATAAAAGAGATGTGACTTTGATTACGTTGATCAATTATGGTTTACATTTGAAACAGTGTTCAAACAGTTTATCACATTAATCCTTTAATTTTCCTTGCTGAACTATCCTTGTGATCATACAGATTTCTTACGGGACAGGATCTGGGGTGCTTCCAAGATCCCTGGCTAAGCTGCCTCACATAACGATGATGTAAGTAGAATAGGCGCCTTTGTTACTCATCAGCATGATTCCACAACACAAATATCTTATTTTATTTTTGCTAAATTAATCGTTTTATTCATCATCTATATACTGCATACTTGTTATTGAAAAAAGAAAAAGAAAATAAAAAATGTACGTGTGGTACTGTGTTATACTTATCCACAATAAGCTCTAGAATTATTAAGTAGAGTAACCAACTCATTAATTAATAGTACTTGCTACTATCTGAAAACACACAAATAAAAAGAAAAGTTCAAATCTAATTGCACACTTTCCTCTTGGTTGCAGTGATTTGTCTGGAAACTATCTTACTGTTACAATTCCATCCGAATGGACTTCTCCAATGAACTTGGAAAATCTGTACGTGTATTTTAATTTGTTGGGGCTTTAATACAACACGTTATATATATTACATTAGAAATTATATTTACAGTTAATTTTGAAACAAAGTGATTAAATATGAGATATATATATAAATATATACATGAAAAAATTAATTTTTTAATAATAAACTCCACTGTTTTTCAAGAGGAGTTGACGTTGCTTTCACAATCATGATCATATCTAGCAGTACTCTTCAATTAATATCTAAGGTTAGCCACTGAATTAATACTCATTCTTGATGAATGAAAATAATTTGCTACAGAACCATTGATGCAAACAAGTTATGGGGAAGTATTCCGAGCTACCTGGGAAAAATTACCATTCTTAGATCTTTGTAAGCTCTTTTATTTGGGAAGAATTACCACTCTTAGATTCTTTTTTTTTTCCAATTTGATAAAGATTATATATATTTTCAGGAAAATAGAGAACAATTGGTTTTCTGGAACTGTTCCCCCGCGATTGGAAATTTGGTTAACTTGGAGAAACTATCAGTATTAATTTTCACCGATCCTGATCTTGTTCAATGATTTACGTATTTAAACATATAATAGCTATAGCTATAAAACAAATTACACAAAGTAAACTTACAAATTGATTTGGTTTCATGGAATCTATTAAATCTATTTTATAATAAAAATAATTTTACAATCTGACATATCACATCAGATCAAATTAGTTTTAGAGCTTACAACTTTTTGTTTAAGGTTAAAGTATTTTAAATTTAAATAACACTAACTTGAACTGGTCTAAACTTCCCATTTGGTGGCTGCAGTGTTCTCAGTGCTAACTTTCTCACTGGAGAGTTGCCGGTATATCCCACTTATCTCACAAACTTAATTGAACTGTGAGTGGTTGTAAGCCATTTGTATGCTAATACTAATTTAACATGTTTTCTTGGGAAAACACGTGTTTCCATATATGTAGTAGGATTAGCAGTAACAATTTCACTGGAAGAATACCTGATTTTCAATAGTTGGAAAAAGCTTCAACAACTGTATGTATTTTATTTTTCTAAATATATCATTTAAATTCTTCTAGTAGAATATTCAAATGAAATCTAACGAAAGAGAATTATGATCTTAATAGAGAGATCCAAGCTAGCGGTCTCATGGGGCCCATTCCTCCAAGCATTTCTGCCTTGACTAATTTAACTGAGCTGTAAGTTGTCTTGTCCAAGGGTTTACTACAATAAAAAGCACTTTTTCCTGAGAAAGAATTTGTCCCAAATACTCACTTCTGCTGCCAGAAATAGTTTATTCTGGCATTTCACAGTCGTAGGAAGGTCTTGGGAAATAACTGGCCCAAGAAGCCCTTTACCTGCCATTATTATTGCCAGAAATGTTAATATTTCTGGCATTATTGTATCGTGGAAAATGATAAATTCTGACAGTAAAAACGGCAGGAAATAACTTTTTGTGACATTATATTTTCTCGGGAAATAATCTTTTATAAAATTAAAAAAAAATAGTAGTAAAACAATATATCTCTTCTCACTTCCTTATAACCTTCACTAACTAAGCAATTTGTGATACCTAGATAATAAATATGCTTGTAACCACATATATTATCATCTTACATACTCTACCACAGATGACAGCCATTATACTACATGTTAATTAATATGTACAGACCTATTATTCTGCTATCATGCATAAATGTAGCAAATTTGGTTTTTTTAACACTCCATGCAACTAATCACAACCATCAACTATCTAGAAAGAATTAACATATATTGACTAAAATTAAAATTAGCTTGCATAAGAAGGATTTGAGGTATATAAACAGATCAATTAAAACTTTAAGAACGATGGCAGTAAAACTTTAAATGCAATCACCTATACAAACAGATCAATTAATGATGTATATACCTATAAGAAAATATATTCTTATAGGTTTATAATCTCTAAACACGGCATGGACAGAAAGTAGACAAGCAAAATAGAATACCAGAGAGCAAGAAAACAACCAGAAAAGGCAAAACTTGGGGATTAGCAAGATTGGGTGTCAAAAACATTAATATATTAATAATACCCATTAGTTCACACATTAGGGTCCAGATTCTGGAATACTGGCATTGTAATTAACAATAGAACTTAACACTAAGTTAATAATTATAGTTAGCAGCAGTAGCTAGCCTAGAAGAAATATTGATAAGAAAATGGAAAATTGGGTGAAAGAGAAAATGGTAAAGAGTCCAACATGTTGTAACATATACTGAAAACAAAGCAATACCTCCTTAGAGTCGCCTAACATTGAAACAATTGCGGTATCAATGGCATCTTGATTCTCTAACCTTGATGCCCTTGCAGCCATAAGTACAACCATATCCTTGTCAACATCTTTGGCAAAAACCTGTAATGACATGAACGATGAAAGAATTCTTTAAACCAAACACAAATAGCATTTCACGATTAAAATGTGATCCAACTTTCATTATGTTAAGAGAAATATAAGAGGGACCAAGAGTGTAACCTCAATCTTATTTTTATCCACTATAAGCTTGTTAAGCGTCAGCGTGCTTATTTTATCACTGCATAGCACATCCATTCCAGCCATTTCCTCAATAGTTGTCCTTCTCTTTGTTATGGCTCCCTGTACAAGACATAGATGCCCATTTCTCAATAATATTCAGAATTTCAACCCATTTAACTCTTTCATATTCACCATTAGGATTATGTGCTTTATGATTGCTGTAAAATTCCAAATCAATATAGAGTGTGGTGTAGAGTGTGTTTGTGGCTTCACAAACCTGCTGTGATAAACGATGTGAACCAATGACCATTGTAACAAAAAGTGACATCAAAGGCCCAAAACATTGAAAGAAAGCTATAAACAAGAGAATAAATCAACTGAAAAATAGAAGAAGTTTTTATGTCAATAAAATTAAACGGAACCAGTGCAAGTCTTTTAAAAAATTATTTAGAAGTAATACCCATTTTAAAACATGCTATGAAATTAAAAGAGAATTAAGTAAAGAATTAATCTAACACTTCTAACATCCCAAAATAGGTCATACAGCCCCACTGACATCCAGATGGAAAACAAAGATAAATAATGGATTTAGTAAATGTTTGTTACATCTCCCGCCACTAGATGCTTGATAAGGCCGAATAATTATTGATCTTTATCCATAAGTTGAATTATTGCAGCCGGTGGAGGCATAACAGTGGCATATAAAGGTGTTTTTCTATCCTTAAATCCACAAAGTACCCATTGCATTGCCAGCGAGAGAAGAACAGCAGGAGCACCAAGTGACCTCAATGTCAAGTATTGTTGTGCATGGGTTAGAATAGCAGAGTCCTATATAGAAATGAAAGTGGCATGCCTTTTTTTTTTTGTAAGTAGAAATGAAAGCGGAATGCTATTAAGAAAAAACTACATTGTAATAAAAATGGGGGCTTGTTATTAAAGGAAACCACGAGAATTGTAATAAAATGGAGCAGAACGAGTGCCAGAGCTACTTGTACTTCAACTGAAAGCACTTACAGAACTGACTCCCATGAAGTTTAGAAGAGGTTTTGCACTAGATATGAGGAATATGGATTGTATGAGGCCAAGTATGCTGCCAATGACCAAGGCAGATGAGGCAGATGGAATATGCCTCCTTTTATTCTCAATCTTAGCTATATTGAAGCTACCATGAGTTAGTTTAGAAGTGTATGCATTCTCATATGTAAATGATAGAGAAACTTAACATATATGTTTAATATAAATAATGTATGAACCGGCAAAAGGATCCAAGATAAGTAGGGAAAATATGTATGATTATTAAAATTAAAGAGAGTAGAAAATAGGAAACCATACCATTTTTTAGTATCAATTCTTTATTCTCACTCTCTACAGTTGAACCTTTTTCCAAGTAGTCACAATCCTATGCTTCAAGGGTCGTACTTCTAATGCTATCTTCCTCTGCAACAAAAGAGGTCGTGACATTGACAAGGGGAAATATTGCAATCCTTAACATAAAGAATGCACACCAGCAGATAAACAAATCAGGTAAATTAGAACTCCCCCCTTCCCTTTTTCCTTTCCTCTTCCCCAACACACGCAAACAACCACTTCAATCTCAAACACACCGTCTACTATGACCAGTTACAACCCACAACTAAAAAAACATTAAATGTCAATTTCTAAAAGTAAAAAACATGTATTTTGTAAAGTTAACCTTAAACTACAAAAAGGGTATTATCACATCTTTCATCTACCTAAAAACTATAAAAGGAAAAACCTAGGATTCCCTTCGCATGGGATGGAGCAAATACAAGGGGAATGAAAGGGAAAAACCTAGGCTTCACTTACTCAAGAAGACGACGACCCACACGAAGAAGACCAGACGAAAACAAATGTCTTCAACTTACTTCCACACGAAGACCAACGAAGACGAAGGCCAATCACTCCAACAAGAAGACGAAGAGAGGGACGACAATCTCGCCCTCTGATACTTGGAAATCAAAGGGGAATTGGCACTTTGTGTAAATCAAAGGTATACCCACCACTTCGTTGAAAATGGAGGCAACGATTTTGTATGGGGACTCCAATTGATAGAGGAAAATGAAGTGGTGAGTAGGCACTTTGGGACGTAGTCGAGAATGGAGAAGATGCAGTGTGTATCAAGTGGGTGGATTTAATTGAAGGGAATTGGAGAAGAACATCGAAGTGAACCCTAGGGCCGGGATTGTGAACAAGGAGGGGGGAAAGTAGCGCCCGGGGGGGGGGGGGGGGGGGGAATGGGGGAAGAATAAAATGATATAAAATTTGGCCGATTTCTGTTAAGCCTTAGAAATTAGTATTTCCGGTAGTATTTGGCATGCGGGAAATGAATGTGGTAGCAACAACCTATTTCTGTTGTAGTGGTTCTTTAGTTGTAAAATCTTTATGATTTCTTCCTTTTGCACTCAAATTAATAATATTTATTGCTTAAGACAATAACATTAGTACTCGTGGATAATGCGAATTTTGTGCAGAAGAATTAGCGACTTAATTGGTGAGGGTTCTAGATATCCGAATTTGGCTAAAATGACAAACATGAAAAGATTGTAAGTCATCTTCATGTACCACAAAATTTTAACAAGTGCAGTAATACGAAGTTATAGCATTCTTGCTTAGATGATGTTCTAATTCAACGTTGCAGGATGTTAAGGAGCTGAAATCTCTCGGGACAAATTCCGGAATACATATCAACACAAATGCCACTTCTCCAAACTTTGTAGTTCTTCTGTCTTTTTTGTTTGTCTCATTTCTATTTCTAATGAATGACAAACCAAAGTGGGTTGGGTGCATTAATATACCACATCTTCATCGAGAACTTTGCTCATTATTTATTTTTTCTGTTTTCTTTCTGTTTTGGGTAGCATAAGTAGTAATTAATAGATTTTTTTAAGGTTCTTACTACATTTTGTTTTTTAATTTCCTTCTTATTAAGGTTGTTCCATACTCTTTAATAATGATTTTTCTCCTTCTTTAATGGATTTAAGATCTCTGAAATGTTATAACGAGGTCATGTACTTCTGAAAATAGCACAAGGACAGTAGACGAATTCGAGGCTTTACTTTGCATTAATTTCAGGAACTTCTCGATCTCTTTTCCTTCCCTCATTAATTAGCTGTACTTGAAGTTATATTCGCTCCCTAGCTCGGTAGTCTCTTTATTTCTTTCTTCCGGATCATGATTAATAATATTTATCTTTTTTTTTTTTTAAAATATATAGTCTGTTCCTTTCAGAAAGCAGTCTAGTTGTTTAGGGTTGTATTTGTTTTTTGCTAGGCTCCTATATGCAGTTGTCAATTTCTTTGAAGAATATGTATTTTTTGTTAAGCTGTCGTCTCAGCAATAAGTACAGAATGTTTTCATTGGAAAGAAATGTCCATTAGCTTACTTATAGAACACGTGTTTTGATCGAGCGAAAAAAATTTTCTTGCATATATATTGTCTTCTTGATTCTATCTTTAAACCACATTAATCTCTTTGGAATTTGACTGTTCTTTTGTACAATGACAACTTTATCATTATATCCCTGCACAGATTTGAGCTTCAATAGATTGGAAGGAAAATTAGGAAATGTACCAGAGTTTGGAGCAAGGTTGCAGCGCCTGTATGTGTTGATTCAAAACCCTAAATCTAGCTATATATATTTCGGAGAAATCTTAATAAATAATGAACAAGTACTAGGTCGAATTAAACACACACAGGGACAAAGATAGGTGATATGATTTGGCTTTTATGCTATTCTCTATCAGAAAAGATGAAAGCTGAGACTTGACTATAAATATCGCCTTCCAGCTATATCATTTTCTAGTAGTTGAAATAACTATAAAATCATGCATATTAATTCATGGGAGCATGAAGCATAGAGGCCTTTAATTCCCGCGGTAGCTATGATTCTGTAGAAATCGTACCTATGTAGGCATGCGTATTATAATTTATTTTGGTTGTCGTAGCATATTAAGTATTCATAGCATTTTAAGTATTTTGGTTGTCGTAGCCTCATGAAAGTTTCACCAGATAATGACTTGGTAAAAATTTCTGCTACTTCTTGAATGGTGTGACAATATTGTAGCTGTATTGTCTTTTGGTTCACATGATGGTCTTTAAGAAAATGAAATCTTGTATCAATATGTATGCTCCTCCCATGTTGTACTGGGTTCTTTGCTAGCTTTATATTTGATTTGTTATCTACATAAATTATTGTTTGTTCTTCATGTGAATGCTCTAATTTCAAGAGATTGTTTAGTCATATAGCTTTACAAATTCTAGAGGAGGAGGCCGCCACATATCCAACTTCAGAGCTAGACAAAGCTACAATTCCTTATCTCTTAAATGTCCAAGACAATGTTGTTGAATTCAGATAGAACATATAGCTAGTAGTACATTTCTTCTCATCTTGATTACTTTTCAATCAGGTCTGTCAACTAGTGCGAGAACCTTCGGCTCCTCCATATGATGGCAGCAAGGTGATCCGATTGGACGACTGATTAAGCATTAAGCATTTTTCAAGATTGATTTTTCAAAATGCTTAGTTTGATTGTTGGGTATAACGTCGATCCGAAAAAAATACAAGACTGATTTTGAGATCGAGTGAGCTAGATTTTTGTTGCGGATAGCATGGTGGGAGCCGATTGAATTGACATAATATTTCTCCAATCACTATCTAAGTACCCAACTATTTTTGCTTCTTCACCATAAGCATAAAATAAACCAAAATTATGGGTGCTTTTGATGTATCTCAATATTCTTTTTGTAGCTAACCACTAAATCTCCATTAGCCTCTCCATCTATCTACTCTTGATCCAACTCCATAGACAATATCAAGCCTTGTGACAATCAAGTATCTCAAGCTTCAAACCTAACTTCGATAAAGAGTCCAAATGACTCATACATCTCCTCCTTTTGATAATTTTGTATGTTACAACTGGGGTATTTATAGGGTTACCACCATCCATTTTGAATTTTTCTAAAATTTCCCTTGTGTACTTCTTTTGTGATATAAAAGTTTCATCATGTTGCTCCTACACTTCAATACCAAGGAAACAGGACATCAACCCATCGCCAGTCATTTGAAACTCCTTAAACATGTATTGCTTGAATTCTTCAATCATCATCTTACAATTTCCTATGAATAAAAGATCATCAACATAAAGGCAAATGATTAGAAAACCATAACAATCATTTAAGTTCATATAGGCTACGTGCTCATATGTACATTTAGTAAAACAATTATGATGGAGGTAACTACCAATAAATTCATTCCATGATCAGGTGCTTGTTTTAAGCCATCCAATGTCTTCTTGAATTGATATACCTTGTTTGGTACTCCTTTCTTTAAGAACCCTTATGGTTGTTATACATACACTTCTTTTTCGAGAATGCTATTGAGGAAGACAAATTTGATGCCAAGTTGGAATATCTTTCATCTATGATGGGTAGCAAGTGAGACAAAAAATCTCACCATATCAAGTCCTGCCACTGGCGTAAAGATTACTTCTTCATGGTCAACGCCATACTTTTTTTTGTAACTTCACTTTCTGTAGTACACTTGATCTTCTGCACCATCTTGTCACTGATAGCCTTTAGGTTTGGTAGGAGTGTTGCCAACTCTCATATTTCATTTTATTGGATGGCATGAATCTTTTTCAGCATTACTGATCACCAACAATCTTCTTCTTCAGCCTCTTGGAAGGCAAGCTCATGATCAACATATGGACAGAAAAGATTAGTCACTCTATCTCCTGTTTTACTCATAGATTTCCATTGGCTTTAGTTTGATTTGTGGAGGTTCTATGTGTTGTGGATGCTATGGCGGGTTGAGGAGATTGTTGGGTACTTGGTGGAACTTCGGTTGAGATTTCTTCCTACTCCTCCAACACGTACTGCTCTTTTCAATTTCTTCATCCTTCCAGCTCCATGCTCCTTTATAAAAGTTAACATCCTACTAACCACTACTTGTTTTGTTCATGGATTGGAGAGTTTATATGCCTTTGACACTTCATCATATCCAATGAAGATAAATTTTCACCATGATCATTGAGCTTCTTTCTCTTGGCTTTGGGAACAAGGGAAAAAGTAAAGGACTAGAATTTTTTTAAAATGTGTGACACTTGGTTTGTAATCGCTCCACTCCTCTTGTCATATTCTTCACACTTTTGGTAGGACATCTATTGAGTAGATAAGTTGAGCACACTACAGAAAGTTCTTTTGACAGTCCTTTCTCCTTGAGCATAATTCTAGTCATATTGAGGACTAATTAGTTCATTCTTTTAGCAACCTCATTTTATTGTGGTGTGTAAGATTTAGTAAACTAATGTTCATGCCATTTTTCTTGTAATACCCATCAAATCCTTTTGAGCTGTACTCATCAACTCGATCAAGGTGAAGAGTTACAAGCTTATGAACACTTTCATTCTCAGGACAAGCCTTAAATAATCTAATACAATAAAAGCAGTAGACTCTTCTTTAACAAAATATATTTAGAAACTCAAATAGGCTTTTCACTCAAATAAATTAAAAAAAAAATTAGAAAGCGTACTTGGGCTAGGTCCGAGTTTTACACTCATCTTACTTAATGACCATAAAGTTACTTTAAAAAAACTAAAAAGACACATTAATATTGGAAAATAAAAAGATAACTTTGAGAAACTTAAAGAAACTTTTAAAAACTGAAAAGTCTTATTTGTAGAATGCCCAAAAGTCTTCATACGTTTGATTTGTTTAAACTCCCAACACATGTTTGTGTCTATATTCTATTTTATGTTTATTTTAATCAAAAAGTAATTTCCCTTTGAATTTTCTTTCGTTTTGGTAATGGTTATAAATCTTGATAATGTTTGTTGGTCCAAGCTTGAATTGATCATAATGAAAATTTCAAAGGTAAGTTGAATTATTGGTGAGTAGTGGCTTGAAAACTCAGTGTTAGATTTTGATCCTGATCGATTGGCTGTAAGATTATATATCTTGCTATTTGAATAGGTATTTGACAAGCAACTTACTCAAAGGAACAGTTCTTGACTGGATCATTGAAAGAAATCCTCACAAGTACATAAATTCATCTTAAATTCAACTTCAACTAATTTGCATTACATTATAATTTCTGTAACTTTATTAATTTTTTTCATTTCTTTCTTCATTTCTGAATATATGAAGACCTAATAATGGAAACTAGATACGTCCAATATATGCAGTGATCTAGATCTTTCTTACAATAACTTCTTGGATATTTCTATGCCACCATCTTGTCGAGAAACGTTGGGAGAAAAACTTCACCATTTTTAATCTAATTTCAACCTACTTGATTAGTATTGCATACTCTGTACTTATCTTCAAAGATCTCTAGGTTTTCTAAGCTGACTAAATGTTTCTTAATGTTTCATTACGAATTTGTTTGAAAGCTTCTCTAGATAGGACTCGTAAGCTTCTAAACTTGTCAGCTTAATTATAATAATAACCATCATGTTTCCTTTTACTTTAATTTTGCCGACTTTCTCTTGTTTCCATTATAATTTTTTATAAGCTTACACTCCTTTCTTGTACTGGGCAACCCAAATATAGATCAGTTGGTGAGTGCCTGAAGAACCTTCCTTATTCAAAAGGTAACTATATTACAATCATATTTACCTTACAATCATATTTTGATCAGACTTATACTTTAATCCTATCACCAGGCTTTCTTCTTTAAAGTAATGACGGGTATGAAGGTATACACAGTTCATGTGCGCTTTTTAAAAAAAGTTAGCGAGTTCCACAAAAAATAGTAGAAACTCTTCTTTTTAATTAAGAGAAATTATATATACAAGTATCAAATGCATAATTTTTGAGCAAGTCCTTTATAAAAAAGTGGATTCCGTCTTGACAAAAATGTTAAAAACTCATTTTTTTTTTCTTGATGAGGGCCTCGTTATTATAAAAGACTTGTACAAAGCTTGTACATTTTAAATTTGTACTTAATACTACTCATTAATTAAAAGAATTGTACAAGGCATGTACGTCTCCAACTTTCACAAATCATTTTCTGATTCATGTTCCTATTCCTATGTAAGCTTGGTACAAAGTGGAATGGGGCTTTACTTTTTTTTTTGGTAGGTCCTAATTTTTATAAAATGTTTGCTTGCACACCCTCTAAAGACCTTCATATATATATATATAATGGTAAATCTATGATATATATTGTTTGGTTCTATGTATCCCGAATTCCTAAATTAAAAGGAAGTTGTTTATGTGTAGATTGGAACTCAGTGCATATTAATTGCGGTGGAAATGAAGTCAGTATTGGAAACATTAAATATGAAGTAGATCTAGATGCATTAGGTGTGGCAAGATTTTATCACAGTACCAAAGGGAATTGGGGAATCAGTTCCACTGGACATTTCTAGGATACTAATATCAGCGCAATTTCATACATAGCAAATAATGTTTCAATACTCAGAATGAACAACCTAGACTTATTCACTAGCGCACGACTCTCTCCTGTTTCTCTCACGTATTATGCATGTTGCTTGGCAAATGGAAATTATACTGTCACGCTACACTTTGTTGAGATAATAATAAGAGGAAATGAATCTTTTTGCAGTCTTGGAAGATGATTATTTTGTAAGCATGCGCACATACAGACATACACATACATAAATATAAAGCATAAATATATATATATATACATATATAAAAGTATATAACCCAGATTCATCGAGTTTAATTAATTGTTACAGGATAACTTGGAGTTGAAGGATTTTGATATCAAACACACTGCACAGGGTGTCGACAAAGTTTTAGTTCATAAAGTTAAAGAAGTAGTTGTGAGTAACAAAATCTTACATATCCGCTTTCATTGGGCTGCCAAAGGAACAACAAATGTCCCAACAAGAGGAACATATGGTCCTCTCATATCGGCTATCTCTATAGAAAATGGTAATAATTCTCGAGGGTATAATATATATACATATATATATATATATATGACAATCTTAATTTTATTGTCCAACTACAGAATAGATTGATGACAAAACAAAAGAATAAATAAATTCATAATTGATAGAGTGGATCATCAGCTGGCCATTTGTTCAATTCTACAGATAATCCCCTTGATAATGTCGAAACCATAATATTCATTGTGACTGGAGCTTTAGTATTGGCACTACTCATTTTAGGCATTCTTTGGTGGAAAGGCTACCTAGAAAGCAGGATATCAAGGGAAAAAGGTAATCGATACGAGCATGTTTTATAGAAATTAGATAGTTCTTTTTATAGAACACTTTCCCTTTGATTATGGATTCATTTGATAATACAAATGTTCTCAAGTATTCTTAAACATTTAATGAATGTTGAACTCGAACATTGTTTCTAAACCTATTTTAATTTAGGCTATGAATTCAAAGAATCTCAATTCCTTTTAAGTACATCCGGCTTTTGAATTTGTGCACATTTGTGATTGTTGAGCAGATGTAATTAGTATAATAAAACAACATGGGGGTTCAAAAAGCTAGTTAAGAGGCACATAATATGTAGAAATGAAATGTGATTCCATTCATTTATAAGGTAAGATTTTATCACTAGCCTCACCTTTTTTGCTCCTTTTGTAGATTTTAGAGTATTTTATCTGCAAACAGGTTTTTTTCACTTAAAGGCAAATCAAAGCTGCCACAAACAACTTTGATGTTTCAAACATGATTGGGGAAGGTTGTTTTGGATCTGTATACAAGGTATTCAATGGCGTAATTATTCGTGCATAATTTATGTTTTTGATAAAAAAAAATACCTTATCTGTCCATGATGCATAACGAAAGACATATCTAAGTACATTATCACATGCATACCAAAATATGCATGTGTTTTTTTCTTTTGAAATGCAGGGAATACTATTAGATGGTACCATAATTGCTGTTAAGAAACTTTCTTCAAAATCATGTCAAGGAAATCATGAATTTGTGAATGAAATAGGCATGATATCTACTTTACAGCACCCAAATGTTGTTAGATTGTATGGAGGTTGTGTTGAAGGAAATCAACTATTCTTGGTACATGAATACATGGAAAACAATAGCCTGGCTCGTCCTTTGTTCAGTATGGTTAATATTTTTTGGTACTTTATGTCGAATAGTGATAGGATTCTAACACTGAGGATTGTTTTATGTTAAAAACCTAGTTGATCATAAACTCCCCCATTTGACTTTCTACAAAACAAATGCAACTTTAGAGCAATACTACTTAAAATTGGTCTGGCCTATATGGCAGAAAATGTGTTGGCGTTACAAGAGGCCTGACTTTCTTGCAGGAGGAATCAACATTGAGTATTGTTCATAGAGACATTAAAACTACAAATATGCTATTGGATTCGAACCTTAACCCAAGGATTTTTGACTTTGGTTTGGCCAAGTTCAATGAAGAGGAAAAAACCCATATCATCACCCGAGTTGCTGGAACCATGTAAGCTTTTCTTCTATCCTTCAGTTTGGAGGCATATTTTTGTTATAATACCCATGCTTTTGTATTTTTTCTCCCAAGTGATTCACAAGGAGATAATTGAGAACAAATGTTGGTCTTCATGCATTTAAATGTTTTGCATATTAGAGACGTTCCTATTATATAGAACATGTACTCTACGACTCAGTATTCGGTAGAAATTTCCATATGTTATATAATTAGTTGTCTATATTTGCAACACAAGTTTGCCTGCATAGAAATTTATTGCTTTGAATATTCATAATTAATTGAGAGTAGTCTTGACATAAAACATATTCAAACAATCTTCTAAATTTCTTTTATGCTTGAAGGGTACTAGAGAGAGAGAGAGTGTGTGAGATCCCAAATTTACGTGTATTTTTACACGTTATTTTATTCTCGGTATTAATTATTTTAATTTATTTTAATAATATTATTGGTTGTGTTTTATTTGTTTAAAATATTTATTTGAGTTAGTCGTTAGTAAGTGTTAGTTTTATGTTGTTTTTATAATTAAATGTTGAGTTACGTTATTTCTTTATTAATTTAAATGTGAGGTAATTATTTTAAATGAGTGGAATTTAAATTCCTTTATTCTATCATGTGAATTTATTTGATGTGTTTTTATTTATTATTTTATCTTAAGTAGTCTCGACGTTTAAATTAATTTATTCAGCTCTATGTTTTGGAATTCTTTTATTAGATCAACAATGTGAACCAAGTTGTAGGGACTAGATCTTGTTTATTTCTTTCTCTTTTTCTTTTCTTTTTCTTTTTCCCCTGCATTCCCCCCCCAGCCCGTGCGCGAGTTCCCCCTCCCCTGTTCTCTTCCTTCTCTCGCCCGTCCCTTCTCCCTCCACCTAGGGCTGCCGTCGGCCACCCACCGGCGACACCGCCCAGCCCACAGCCTTCCCCACACCCCGGCGAGTTCACTGGCACCGGTGGTGTCACCTCCGGCCACCCCACCTCCCTCACACGGCACATACCCGAAAATAGGTTTAATGGGATTTCATCCATTTTCCGACGCCGTCGCCGGTCCTCTTGGACTCCGACCACCACCACTAGACTCCCCACCCTCCGGCGAGCATAACCCACCGTCGGTAGCCACCCCAATTTCTCTCTCTCTCCTCCACCCGAAATGGGTCCTAAAACGGGTTGTTTTTCGCCGTGCCACCATCCGGCCACCGAGTTGTGGGGACTGGATCTTGTTTATTTCTTTCTCTTTTTCTTTTCTCTTTTTCTTTTTCTTTTTCTTTTTCTTTTTCACCTGCATTCCCCCCCAGCCCGTGCGCGAGTTCCCCCTCCCCTGTTCTCTTCCTTCTCTCGCCCGTCCCTTCTCCCTCCACCTAGGGCCGCCGTCGGCCACCCACCGGCGACACCGCTCAGCCCACAGCCTTCCCCACACCCTAGCGAGTCCACCGGCACCGGTGGTGTCACCTCCGGCCACCCCACTTCCCTCACACGGCACATACCCGAAAATAGGTTTAATGGGTTTTCACCCATTTTTCGACGCCGTCGCCGGTCCCCTTGGCCTCCGACCACCACCCCTAGACTCTCCACCCTCCAGCGAGCATAACCCACCGTCGGTAGCCACCCCAATTTCTCTCTCTCTCCTCCACCCGAAATGGGTCCTAAAACGGGTTGTTCTTCGCCGTGCCATCGTCCGGCCACCATAGGCCTCACCACCACCCCCAAAAGACTCCCTTTACCCAGCCGGTCATCCCCCTAGCTCAGTTTCCCCAATCGTTGCCTCACCTTCCCGGTACAACCTCAAACTCGAAAATGGGTTTTCACCCATTTTGACCTCGATCCGCCACCTTTCGGGGGTTGTGCCGCCACACCACCACCTCCATGAGATTTCCCACCTTTCAATGAGTATCTCCCTAAATTTTGGTCTCAAACCGAGCATTTTAACCTAACGTATCGGTGACTGTTACGAACTCTACGGATTGGCGTTTGTTCAAAGGAATTACGTCTTAACCGCTGTAAGTACTTTCCAAACGAGTTTTAAGATTTAAATATATTTTTGGCATCAACAGTTTTTGTGTTTGATTATTGTTGGAATTTATTAATTGTTGGCTATCTGGTGCATGGTTGTCTGCATTGTGTATTTATGCGCATGTTCAAGAAAATATTTGGAAATTGAATTTTTGCATGATTTTGGATATTTATGTGTTGGAAATGGAAACTGGGTTTTAAATTGAGTTTATGGATTTTAATGGCTTTTGGCTGAGTCATAACGTGGACGGCGATGCGTAACGCCCGTTGTGATCAGCGTGTGTGTGTGGATGACATAATGAGGATGGCGATACGTAACGCCCATTATAGTCATTGTGTGTGTCAGTCATAATGGGGACGGCTATACGTAACGCCCATTATGATTGGCAGTGTGTGGATGACATAACGGGGACGGCCATACGTAATGCCCGTTATGGTCATTGGGTGTGCATTTCATATCGAGGACGGTGATACGTAACGTCCGGTATGAAATGAGTGTGTGTGAATCATAATGGGGATGGCGATACGTAACGCCCATTATGATTAGTGTGTGTGTTTATCATATCGGGGACGGTAATACGTAATGCCCGGTATGATTGGTTTTGCGGATATTATTTTTTGGGAAAGGATGGTTGATTTTATTGGGATTTTATAGTGAACCAAAATGGGATTTTGGCTTGTGTTTATCTTATTTGTTTTGAGAAAGATGTTCTTTTGAGATTCATGCATTTGGAGTCATGTTCATGCATAGTGTTGTTGCATGAGTATATTTCTGTCTTTTGGTTTGGTTGGGTTGTACTTACCTGCAATGCCATCTTGGCTTCGTAGCTTTTGGATGCAGATTTTGAAGAGGTTGAACTTGAGGAGACGGCTCCGCCGGTGATGTATTATTGTTATAAAATTGTTATCTTGGGAAATTATTTTCCTTTTCTATAAATATGTATTTATTTAATTGTATCTAGGATGATTGTATTAAATCTCCTGTTAGAGAATTTATGTTAATTGGTTTGTAAAATATTTCTAAAATTCTAGTACTTAGTTATTGACCTTAAATATCCGTTGCTTTTATTTATGTATGTCATTTGTGCACACACGGTTGGCACTTGTCGTTGGGATGTGTGACACGTGTTGTCAGCATCCTAACACCTCGATTCCCATATTAATTTAAAGGAAATTCGGGGGCGTCACAAAGAGAGAGAGTGAGAGAGAGTTGTTTAGTCAATCATTAACATGAACCTACCCCAAAATGTTGGCACAAAATACACATACTTGAACGACTGAAAAAGCTAGTTATCAGCATTCCACTCAAAATGAATATTTGTATCTCTCATGGAATGAATATTCCGCTCTATTCTCGTTGCCATACTGTTTACATAATTACTGCCAAGTAGAAAAGAAACATGATTTGGTGACTACGTTTCTGTAAATGTTGGGAATGTTGGGTTTTGTTCGATATGGAAGATCATAACTAATTCATATATAATACAAATTAAATATTAATCATAGTAATGCAATCTTTGTTATGCAGAGGATACATGGCCCCAAAATATGCATTATGGGGTTATTTAACATATAAAGCAGATGTCTAC
Source organism: Platycarya longipes (assembly GCA_036559045.1). Classification (NCBI taxonomy): domain Eukaryota; kingdom Viridiplantae; phylum Streptophyta; class Magnoliopsida; order Fagales; family Juglandaceae; genus Platycarya; species Platycarya longipes. Next base: position 20,051,322 of record CM071798.1, read on the forward strand.
AGTTTTGGGGCTGTTGCATTGGAAATTGTTGCAGGGAAGACAAACATAAAATTTAGACCAAATTAAAGTTATGTATGTCTTCTTGATTCGGTAAGATTTATCAGTAGTCTTTCCATGCACCAAAATTGTTCATCTTGATGATGATCTATAAAACAAACTAAAAAAGATTGAAACAATATGTTGTATATGATTGGCTACTTCATAGTTCTCGTCTATTGATTTACCAATATTTCATTTCCATCATTTCATGTGTACATATTTCATGCTCTTGTTCTACAACAAAAGGGAAATCTAGTGGCGCTGAGTTCAACATGGAGGAAGCAATTAGAATGATCAAAATAGCTTTACTATATTGTATGAATCCATCTCCAGCTCTCAGACCCACAATGTCAGTAGTAGTAAGCATGCTCGAAGGCCAAATAGTTGTTGATGAAGTTATTGTGGATCTAAGCATATATGGAGATGAATATAAATTTAAAGTTTTAAGAGAGGAGTTCAATCAAATCCAGCAAGAATCGATGGACTCAATTGGACTTGAGAGTCGTATTCATTCATCAGATCCAGTATAGACAAAAGCAACTTCTACGTCTGCCTAGGATCTTTATGATCCATGTGATCTTGATACTCAATGATGGTAACAAAATATTTTCTCCCTCATGGAAATGCTTTTTGTAATAAATTAGTGACTTAATTTGCTTCAGCAATCCACACAAGTAAGGAACATCTATTAGTTTCATTAATTTTGAAAATGAAAGACAAACATATGTGAAGCTAGCTTTCTAGATGGTATCAAGAACATAATATATAATTTTGTTGTTAAGGAAAGCCCAAAAGCTTTTAAGTTTACTGGCAAGGGCCTATGATCACTTCTTTTACTTTTCTAGAGAGAATGAAATGGTTAATATCTTTACATATATACCATTTATTTGATTAACTATATATACACATATATGATATATGCATAGTTAATGAAATAAATGAAATATGGCTACTCAAGTCTTCTGTCTTGTGGAGACTTTAATTTGATCTTGTTGAGCATGGCGGAAACATCTTTCATATTAATTCTTTGTTTAGGTGACTCCGCATAACAATCCAAAGCCAATCTCATAATTGAAGACTTAGTTCCATTTGGATATAAAAAATCTCATCTCCTTATTAAAGCTTTTTCAAAATTTCATACAAAATATGACAGAAAATTCAAACTTTCAAATTCAAGACTAATAGTATTATTACAAAATAATATTTTATTAAACTTTCATATAAAATAATCTCAATCTATCTCACTATTCAAATGGGCCCTGAATGTCGCCGCCACGTATGGCTACATAATCTGATCTTGATTTTCTAATAAGTTGGCATCTGCATCATCTTACAACCATTACGAGGACTTGAGTAGCGATGATTACGCCCAAAAAATAACGCGGTCGTTTGCAGTATAGCTTTGGGGTGTCGATTCCACAAGGAGATGGATTGAAAAATTGAAGAGTAGTAACGAAATTAACAAAAAGATTTAGACGAGTGCGAAAAGTAAATTTTAGAGTGTGACGTAAATTAAAATTAAATGAGTAATTTGAATAGTATAAAAATGAGACAAAAAGTAGAGCATAGGGAATTTCTTGTGTATTTGTGATATTCAAATTTATTCCTAATTCATTGATAACTCAATTAAGAATTCTATGTCCAAATTCTTAATCGAAAGATATAACATTAATAACCAAAATTTAAATCAAATGTAACTCTTTGAAAAATTTTTCTTCGCACTTAACTCTCATAAATTATTATCGACATTGAGAAAATCCAACGACGACAATAGACCCAAGATGGGATATTGTAGCAGAGAATTAAATCAATATAGACAATCAATTGCTCCAAACATAATTATAGAACTAATCCACTCAATAGAAAAAGCATGATTGAATCCATAAACGAAATAGATTATATAATTATTTGAAAACAAAAAACATCACAAATAAATTGAGAGTAATAGAACAAAAGAGTTTTAATATTTAAAGACCAAATACATGAATCAAAAATAAATTTCAAACACCATCACATACACAAGTTCATTCCTAACCCTCCTAGAGAATTTAGTTACACATATTGAAAATATGTAACAAAAATTCTCCAAGGGATAATATGGAAGAGCCAACCATTATTTTCTTCTCTCTTCCTTGGTTTGTCTTTTCTTTTCTCAAACTCTCAAAACAATGGCTATTCCAAAGCATCCTCCCACACTAAGCATGGTCTTAGAACACACACCCCTCCCTTCTATTTATAAGCATCATTCATGTAAGTTGTCATGAAAAAATCATCACAATTTCAACTTACTTTGCCATGTGCCATTCTTGAATCCAAGTGATTTGTGAGTTGTCATTTTGATCATTTGTTTTCCCACTATGCATGAGCTGAATTTTGCTTGTAGGTTGAGTGTTTCAATTTTGCTTCTTTATCTATTAGTTGTCTTGTATGACTTTATATCTTGTGGTCAAATAATTTGTCTTGAAGAAACTTGAGTGCAATTTATCTTGCATGTGAGTTGATCATTGAATTTCCAAATTGGTGTAAGAGTGCTTGCTGGAAAATATTGTGATGACATTTGGATTTGATGCAAGTGGTTGAAGAATATTCAGAAACGTCAAGTGTAGGTGCGTCCACTTGATGGTCGCTTTTGTCTTGGATCGAGCCAATATCTCTTAAAACATAAACATAAAAGTTATTGATATTTCTCTTTCGGTTCTATATCATCTTGAATCAGCTCAATCGGAGATTTGATGAGAGAGTTATGCCCATATTACGAAAAGATGTCAAAACTGTCTAAAATTCTGCAATTATCTTGATTTACTCCTAATACCTCTATTTGTATTTTAAATCAATATATAAGAATAATGAGTATATTTAGGCATCAAATAAGAATAAAACATTAAATATTAAGAGAGAAAAATATGACATTTTATATTCTCATCAATATATTAAATCATGCTTATATCTATCTCAAGATAAATGACCATTGATTTTAATAACATGAGTTATATCCATTATTTTCTCATTTCTTTTAGCATTTAAATAGAGTATTTAGAGTGCATTTTTATGCACTCATCACACCCAACAACTTACTCATTGCTAGTCCCTAGTAATTTTCATACAAAATGATGAAAAAGACCAAAGAAAATCACACATAGGGGCCATCAAGACACATTTTTCAAATTTACATATCAAAACAATTTTAGGAATTTAATAACCCTTTCACAAGTAATTCAAATATAGCAATCCACAGAGTGTGTATGTGTTCCAAACTATTTTTATCAAATCAGAGGTTCCGACACATGCAACATCAAGAATATCTTTAAGCAAATGGTTCAACTTCATAACTCACGGGTATATAAGTGTTTTTGTGCAAGAATTCTCTCTATGAAGTTGACAAAGGTGTACACTTACTCTCATGAAAATTCAGGCAATTATATATAAGCAACAAGCAAACATTGATTTTATGATAGGAATATAAACAATTGAGAATTCTACCATTCTTTCCACAAACATACTTAGGATCAGAATAATCAACACAAAAGATTGTAACGTGGTTTAGGTTTAGCTATAAGAAGGAAAAGGTAAAGAGGATTCAAAAACTTCCAAGTATACACAAAAGGGAATTTATTAAATATCTCAGTAGATCATACTTTTCTTTTGATGTACTTTTCGACTTTTCAGATTTTTCACTAATAATACTTTTCCATCTTCTTTTGCCACTGGTGTCTTTGCAATTTGATGAACTCTTTCATGAATAATTTGATGGACACATCTAGCACCATGCCATTTTTGTCATGGTTTTTTTTTTTGAAATAATAATTTCACACCTAGTACACACTTGGAAGTAAAAGGGTAGGAAAATTTAGTGTATAAGCTATACTCCAATGTGGAGAGGTATGGATGATGTAGATATGAAAAGAAAAGGCCATATATGTATATTGGCTCAAAATTGGTTGCTAGAGGTCTATGATGAAAAGGGTCAGCTTGAAAGGCTCAAACGTTAATCCTAAGTTGACTTTCATCATATCTCAAGTATATCCACCATCTTACCACAAACGATATAATGATATTCTAAAAAAAAATGTCCAATTCAACAGATCAATGGATACTTATTACAATTTCTGTATTTGTAAGCTCTCAATTCTCACTAAAATTCACATGAATACTTATAATTCTCTAGTTACATGTGTCAAATCACTATATTACCACAAAGTTTGGATAAGTGCATAAAAAAGTTCTGTGGATTCCTTAGCAAAATGATTTAAGATGGGTTTGTTGAATTCACCAAGATGGTTATGAATGAGCATGAGTATACATATGTGAAAAGATGCCTGTGTGATGTAAGTTTTTTAAAAAAAATATATATATATTTTGATTAAAATATGCCACAGAGTTTAAATGATAAATTTGCATTCCCACCCCCAACTTAAATGAAACATTGTCCTCAATATTTAAAAATCAAAATTGGATAGGAAGTAACTAAAAATGGTAGGATACACCTGATGTGTGATGTGGATAGCTCGCTAAGTGTCAAAAGTGTTGATCTGAAATGACAAAATGAAACTATCCTGCAAACAAAAATAAAGAAAACAGTAGTAAACAAAAACAAAACAAAACAAACAAGATAATAATAATAATAATAATTATAATAATAATTATTGTTGCGTGGTGTGGTCAAAGTTGATAGACCAAGTCTATAACCGGACTATCTTCTACTTCTTGAACTGTTCCTCCTGGGTAAAAAACGAAATGCTTATTTGCCCAATAAACTCGGTGCTCGAGCTTCATAGGTAGGTGACAAGGCTTCAGATTAACTTTTGGTACTTCGCCACTTGAAAGAACCTGTTTTTCATTTTTCTCATGCAACTCCTCAAACTTCGGTTGCCAAGCCTGTGTGCTATAATCTTGAGTTTTGTAAAAAATTGCACAAATATTAGCTACATTAGACGAATCACTGATAGGATTAAACTTAAAATCAACAATAAAATTCTCAGAGGGATCAGAATCATGAGTTGTGAAAACTTCCCTGTCTATGAGTGAGTCAATCATATATGTCTGGTGGCACTCGTCATTCTTCACAGTTTCTTGTGCCATATGTTGACCATGAGGTACAGACTGAGCTTGAGGAGGGAACTTACCTTGCTCATTTACACTCAAGAAGCTCGTTATTTTAGACACCTGTCTCTTTATCTCCTTTTGTTCTTGAACAACCTACATAACTAAATATTCAAATTTTTGGTTAGTCTTATCCTGTACTTCAATAAATGCATGCAAAGTGTCTTTTAAAGAATTTCTAAAAGATTGAGGTGCATGGTATGGTGCAGGATATGATCTAAAGGGTTGTGCAGGCTGTGCAGGCTGTGCAAGTGTTGGTTTTCAGACTTCTAGCTGAAGTTAGGGTGATTACGCCATCCTCTTATGTTAGCATGTGTAGGACAGTCTTGGGCATGATGATCTACCCCACCACAGACAACACATGGCCCAAAAGAGTCTGCATGATTAGCCATGTGTGTTGGTTTTGAGTTTTTCGTTTTCAATAACTCTAATTCTCTGGTAGCATTTCAACCTTAGCCTTAAGGTTATCATCTTCCCTTAGATGGTAAATACCACCACTCAGGTATCCTGTAGGTTGTGACCTGTTTGTGCTATCAGTAGCACTAGGTCCAGTCCAAGTATGAGCTTTTTCAGCAAGCTCATTGAGGTACTCTATGGCCTCATCAGGATTTTTCTGTAAAAATTCTCCATTGCACATCATTTCCACGAATTAACGTTCCTTGGGCGTAAGCCCTTTATAGAAATAACTCAATAAGTGCCAATTCTCATATCCATGGTGGGGACACATATTCAGTAATTCTTTAAATCTTTCCCAAGACTGGTACAAAGTCTCACTATCCTTTTGTGCAAAGGTAGAGATTTGTCTTTTTAAAGTATTGGTCTAATGTTGGGGAGAATATTTATTGAAAAACACTTGAGTCATCTCACTCCATGTTCCAATAGACTGTGGTCTTAGTGAGTACAACCAACTCTTAGTTTTTTTTTCAAAAAAAAAGGAAAGAACTTTAGCCTTACCGTGTTGTCAGTGGTATTTTGACTGTGGAATGTTGCAACTACTTCAGGGATTTTCATTTTCTAGACCATGGAAAGTTGGAAGTAATTGTATCATTCCTGTTTTGAAATCTACATGACGAACATTAGGTGAGAACAAAATATAGGATGGTGTGGCTGTTCGTGCGGGATGAAGATAATCTTGGAGGGTTCTAATAGGTTGGTCCACATGTTCACTCAACGCGTCAGAATTGGAAGAATTATCAAACAAGCGATTAGAAAAATTAGATTCTGAATCTGATTCTAGCACGGGTTTACTAGCAAACCGTCCAAAAGCGTCTCTGTACTCGTGCATGCAAAGTAAAGAAAAGTGTAATACTGAAAAAAAAAATATTACGAAAAGAAAAAAAATAAAAAAAAAATAAAATAAAGATGCAGAAAGCTAAAAAGAAAATGAATTAAATTGCCTTTTTTTTTTTTTTTTTACAAACTACTAAAAAAAAACTACAAATTCTTCTATCGTCTCTCCGGCAACAGCGCCAAAATTTGATTACGCCCAAACAATAACGCGGTCGTTTGCAGTATAACTTTGGAGTGTCGATTCCACAAGGAGATGGATTGAGAAATTGAAGAATAGTAACGAAATTAACAAAAAGATTTAGGCGAGTGCAAAAAGTAAATTTTAGAGTGTGACGTAAACTAAAATTAAATGAGTAATTTGAATAGTATAAAAATGAGACAAAAAGTAGAGCGTAGGAAATTCCTTGTGTATTTGTGGTATTCAAATTTATTCTTAATTCATTGATAACTCAATTAAAAATTCTATGTCCAAATTCTTAATCAGAAAATATAACATTAATAACCAAAATTTAAATTAAATGTAACTCTTAGAAAAATTATTCTTCGCGCTTAACTCTCATAAATTGTTATCGACATTGAGAAAATCTAATGACGACAATATACCCAAGAGGTGATATTGCAGCAGAGAATTAAATCAATATAGACAATCAATTGCTCCAAACATAATTAAAGAACTAATCAACTCAATAGAAAAAGCATGACTGAATCCATAAACCAAATAGATTCTATAATTATTTGAAGACAAAAAACATCACAAATAAATTGAGAATAATAGAACAAAAGAGTTTTAATATTTAAAGACCAAATACATGAATTAAAAATAAATTTCAAACAACATCACACACACAAGTTCATCTCTAACCCTCCTAGAGAACTTAGTTACATATATTGAAAATATGTAATAAAAGTTCTCAAAGGGATAATATGAAAGAGCCAACCATTATTTTCTTCTCTCTTCTTTGGTTTTTATTTTCTTTTCTCAAGCTCTCAAAACAATGGCTCTTCCAAAGCATCCTTCCACACTAAGCATGGTCTTAGACACATACATCTCCCTTCTATTTATAAGCATCCTTCATATAAGTTGCCATGTGCCATTCTTGAATCCAAGTGATTTGTAAGTTGTCATTTTGATCATTTGTTTTTCCACTATGCATGAGGTGAATTTTGCTTGTAGGTTGAGTGTTTCAATTTTGCTTTTTTATCCATTAGTTGTCTTGTATGACTTTATATTTTGTGGTCAAATAATTTGTCTTGAAGAAACTTGAGTGCACTTCATCTTGCATGTGAGTTGATCATTGAATTTCCAAGTTGGTGTAGGAGTGCTTGCTGGAAAATATTGTGATGACATTTGGATTTGATGCAAGTGTTTGAAGAATATTTAGGAATGTCAAGTGCAGGTGCGTCCACTTGATGGTCGATTTTGTCTTGGATTGAGTGGATATCTCGTAAAACATAAAACATAAAACATAAAACATAAAAGTTATAGATTTTTTTCTTGCGGTTCTATATCATCTTGAAGCAGCTCAATTGGAGATTGGATGAGAGAGTTATGCCCATATTACGAAAAGACGTCAAAACTGTCTAAAATTCTGCAATTATCTTCATTTACTCCTAATGCCTCTATTTGTATCCTAAATCAAAATATAAGAATAATGAATATATTTAGGCATCAAATAAGAATTAAATATTAAATATTAAGAGAGAAAAATATGACAGTTTATATTCTCATCAATATATTAAATTATACTTATATCTATCTCAAGATAAATGATCATTAATTTTAATAACATGAGTTATATCCATTATTTTCTCATTTCTTTTAGCATTTAAATAGAGTATTTAGAGTGCATTTTTGTGCACTCATCAAGCGATGAGAAAACAAAATTATTCTTTTTTCTATTCTCAAATCAATGTGTAGATCAACACACCATTCATATAACATAAATGGTAAGATTTGATTTGTAAGATTCACATTTTAAAATTTCTATTCGAAATCAAATTATACAATATAAGAGTTTTATTATGTGTGTTATCTACAATGGCTTATAAATAGAGTTTTCTACAACAAAAATGTGCCAAAACCCACCATGTTTGCAATGTCAAAATCATAGATACATGCAGTAATAGAAGGGGCATTTAGGGCCTTGGAGGAACGAGCCCATGTTTTGGAGGGCCAAAGTCTGAGGCTTCAAAGATTGGAGCTGATTTGCAAGCCTAGGGATTGAACCTATGGATATATGTTGGATAACATAGAGAATAGATAACGCCTTTGATGGATTAGAAAAGTTATCCTATGAACTTATTCGAGCTTTATCAAAGATAAACTCTAGAGCTAGTAGCCATCAACTCTCACATAATTCTATAAATTACAACTAAAAGGTAATGTATTTACCATTCATTCATATACTTATATTGAGACTACTTTTCTCTAACTTAGGCACAGAGTTCCATCGGGTATCCTATGTTGTCATATCATCTATTGAATTTATTCATGCAGTTGGTGTAAAACACATCCTTAATAGTAGCACCATCTATGGGATTTCTAGATACTTCAATGTGACGCCACCAAATTTTCCTTAAAAGAACACGGGAATAGAGGTGTCGAGATGCTGACAACTCGGGTTACACACCTCAACGACAAGTGCTAAGTGTATGTACAAAGCGATAGTTTAAAATTAAAACGCACAGCGGACGAGTTAAATCAATTACTAAGTACCAGAATTTCCAAATATTTTATAAAACAGTTTAACACAAATTCTTTAACAAGAGATTTAATACAGTCATCCCAAAGATAAAACATAAAGATATATAATTATCAAAAACGGGAATAACAATTCCCAAAATAATAATTTATAATACCATACTTCAACAGCGGAGCCGCCTCCTCAGACTTAGCCTCCTCGACATCTGCATCCAAAGTCTACGACGCCAAAAATGGCATCGCAGGTAAGTACAACCCAAACAAACCATAAGATATAAAATATATTCATGCAACAATAATACGCATGAACACGACACTATATGCGTGAAGTTCAAAATCATCTTCCTCAAAATAAATAAAATAAATACATGCCAAAATCACATTTTGGCCCAAGATAAACTCCAATAAAAATATCCATCATTTTCCCAAAAAATGATACACATAAATCCTTTAAAACCACAACCATTTTCCCAAAAAATGGTCCACGTAAAACCAATAATCAAAACCTGCCATTTTCCCATACAATGGCCTAAACATCTATTTTATTAACCGTATGCACCATGATCTTCTCTAGGGACCATCCGCACACCCTGGCTCTCATCATCACACCAAAGGTAATGACCACGCATGTGACTTTGGAACGGGCAATGCCTAGCTAACCGCGCCCAGCACGTACCATGACCAGGCATCCCCTAGCCCTCGCCAGCAAAGGAGCCACGGAGTCGGCATGAGAATGTTACCATCCCATCCGATCCCGTTGTCGCCCGACGACAACCCAAGGGACATCACTCAGTATATTCCGCTCCTGAGTGACCAGAGGAGCTCCACCGGGATAATGCCCCATCCCGGCTTGGGGTCGTGATACACACGCACCTGAAAGCCATTTAACATATGAAAACCCAGTTTTCATTTCCAACACATGAACACGCATACAATTATGCAAAAACTCAGTTTTGCGTTACAAAAATGAACATGCATGCACTATGCAATATATACAACAATACACAAAATAACCAACAACCAATAAATTCCAACACCAACCAATACATAGATGTTAATGCAAAAATATATTTAAATCTTAAAGTTCATTTGGAAAATACTTACAACAGGTAAAACCATAAATCATCGAACAAGTGCCGATCCACAGCGCTCATAGTGGTCATTTCGTACGTTGGCTAAGATGCTCGGTTTGACACCAAAATTTAGGAAAATACCCATTGAAGGGTGGGGAATCTCATGAAGGTGGTGGTGAGGCGGTGCAACTACCAGAAGGTGGCGGATCAGGCTCAAAATGGGTGGAAACCCATTTTCGGGTTTGGGGTTGTACAAGGAATGTAGGGCCGTGGATAGGAAAACTGAGCTAGGATGGTGGTCTGCTGAGCAAGGGGGACCTTTTGGTGGTGGAGGTGAGATGCATGACGGCCAGACGGCGGTGTGGCGAAGATAGGTCCGTTTAGAGACCCATTTCGGGTGGAGGAGTAAGGGAGGAGCTAGGGTGGCTACCGATGGTGGGTTTTGTACTCTGGAGGGTAGGGAGTCTAGTGGTTGTGGTGGTGGGCCAAGGCAACTGGTGGTGGCACCTGAAAATGCAAGAGAAACCACAAAATCCATTTCGGGTTTGTGGTCATGCAGGGGCAGTGGGGTGACCGGAGATGACACCTCCAGTACCGGTGGACTCGCCGGCGGTTGGGGAAGCCGACAGTGTGGGTGGTGAAGGGTGGCGGTTGGCGGTTGGCGGTGGAGGTTGGCCAGGCTTAAGGCCGAACGGCCAAAACTAGAAGAGGGGGGGGGGGTGTGTTGCACGGGGCTAGGGTGGGGAAATGAGAAAGAAAAGAAAGAAAAAAAAAAGAAAAGAAAAAGAAAGAGGGAAAAGAAAGAAAAGAGATGAATTCCAACTAGAAAATAGATCACAACAAAATAAATAAAACCAAAAGAAAAGGCTACAATTCATATTAATAAAATAAAATATTTAAAGCCCAACAATAAAATAATTTAAACCAAAGCGCAATTTAATTACAAAACAATAAATAATATAAAGAAAACACATCAATTAAAATCTCATAATAAAATAAAGGAATTTAATTCCAATAATTAAAATAATTATCTCATATTAAAATTAATAAGGAAAACAATGTAACTCAATATATAAATATAAAAACAACGTAAAACTAATATTAAATAATTAATAGCTCAAACAATTACTTTAAACAAATAAAACACAACCGATAATATTATTAAAATAAATTAAAACAATTAATAACAAGAATAAAAAAAAACTTAAAAATATACGTAATCTGAGATCTCACATTCAACATGACTTTCACATGACAACTACTATGTGATCCCCAACAACCCATGACCAAGAGATGCATACGACAAGCGTAGAAGCCATATTGGCAGAAACTGAAGAAAAGTTGAAAAAGGCAACGATAGTGGTTGAGTAGCTGTTAAAGGAGAATGAAGAACTGAAGTAATAGAATGCTACTACACCACTTGTCCACAATAGACAAACTGAAGGAGCACACAACGCAGGAGGCATGAACACTGAGGAGTTAGAAAAGAAGAGACTAGACAACAAGCTACATAGCCTCGTAGATAAATATGAGGAAATGCTAAGAAAAATGGGAGCATCTTCCTTCCCGACTCATCTTCCCTATTGCGATGAAGTGTTGGTAACACCACTCCCACCTAAATTTAGAGTTCCCTAGATCAACATCTATGATGGAACCCGGGACCCTATAAATCACATGGAGAATTTTAAAGTACAGATGACTCTCCACGGCTTTCTAAGAGAGGTAGCTTGAGGTGCTTTCCCATTAACATTGAAAGGAATAGTACAAGGTTGGTTTGGAACTTTACAACCAAGATCTATTAATGGTTTTGAAGAGTTGGCCAAGGAATTCTTAACACACTTCATGATGAGTAGGAGACATTGACAGTCGGCCGCTTATCTTCTCACTATTAAGCAAAGGTAATAGGAGAGTCTAAAATTGTATCTAACCCAATTCAACAATTAGAAACTGACCATAGATAATAAGAATGAGAAGATTACACTACCTGTTCTTTTAAGAGGTATATAGCTCTGAAGTTCATTAATGATCGTGTTGGCCAGTAAAACCCCCTTAACTGTGAGGGAATTCATGGACAGGGATGCTTACTATGTTGACGTGAAGGATACGTTACAAGCCCTCTTAGAATTCAAGAAGCAAGACGTAAAGTCAGAAACCAAGAACTCATACAGTGCAAGAGACAAGAAGAATGGTCCAAGTCATCAAGAAGAACGATGAAAAAGATACTCTACCCAGAAAGACCAAGGGCCTTGGCTCATCAACAACGATCCGAGTGTACAAGAAAATCTAGAAACCACAAGGAAAGAAGGGCACCAATCCACAAGGAACTAGTGGTATTACAAGTATCACCAGTCAAATACCCATTGGACAAAAGACTGCTCAAGCTTGAAGAAAAGAGTAGTCAGATTGGTAGGAAGTGAGGAATTGGAGCGAATGCTGGCCGAGTACATCAAACCAAGGAGAGAAAAAGGTAGGGGGTGTGAGCCAAGGCAAAGTAAAAGCCCAAAGAGGCACTGATAAGATAGAGAACGAAGATATGACACCCCCCACCAACCTCAGCGCCAAGACTAAGCTCCCTTAGGAGAAATCTGCAATATGGCAAGAGGGTTTCTTGGCGGTGTCATGATAACATCCAGTAGAAAGGCTCACACTTGTAGAGCAAGTTACCATCACATGTATATGGCGAATAAGCCCTCCAAACACCCCAGACTGGGTACCACTCCTACCATCTCTTTTGAAGATGAAAACTATTAAAGGGTCCTGTAGACCCATGATGACGCCTCAGTAGTCACCTTGTTAATCTCAAACTACACAACCAAACGGATCCTAATCGATAACGGGAGCTCAATTGACATCTTATTCTAGGATGCCTTCCCCAAAATGGGTATTAGCCTTGATAGGCTACACCCTTCACCTACCTTTAAAGGGATTCTTTGACTAGGCTATTCAATTAATAGGCACCATCACACAACTAGTTACAGTCGGCAAAAGGTCACACATGGTTATGACAATGACAGAAATTTTGGTTGTTAAAGCTCCACCATCCTACAACACCATATTATGATGCCTAACTTTGAATGATTTGAAGGTTGTCATTTCTACCTACCACTTAAAAATAAAATTTCCAATGGAGACAGCATACGCAAGGTCTAAGGGAAACAAATAATAGCATGGAATGCTATGTGCATGACCTTAAAGCAGGGGCACCAAGTGTTTGTGTTGCAAAAAGTTTGGAAGGGAATCTGCCACCACCACTTTTAATCATAACTAGCCAAGACATGGAAGAAAGGGATGAGAACAATCAGATGCATGTGAAGGAAAATGAGCTCTAGTGATAGATGCCTTACACTTAGATTGTCTGAATGCCACGACACGTGTTGGAACAAGGCCCTCTCAAATATAGGGAGGCACTTAAATAATACTACTCGAAACACAGAGATGTGTTTGCCTATAGTCATGAAGACATGCCAAGAATCGACAATGTGATCATAGATCATACCCTATGTGTTGATCCAACGGCAAAGAAGATATGCCAAAAAAGAACCTTCAGTACAAAATAGTGCAAAGCCATAGCCAAAGAGATAGACCGCCTCTTGGCTGTAGGGTTTATAAGAGAAACATACTTCCCATAGTGGCTTTCCAACGTGGTGTTGATCAAAAAAGCTAATGAAAAATGGAGGATGTGTGTAGATTTCACAGATATGAATAAAGCCTACCCTGAGGACAGATTCCCCTTGCCACTGATTGATATTATCGTTGGGGTCACTACGGAACACGGAGTGCGGAGATTTATGGACGCATATTCAGGATACAATTGAATCTACATGAACTAGTTGGATACGACATTTATCATTGACAGAGGTCTTTACTACCACTGAGTTATGAACTTTAGGTTGAAGAATTCTAGGGTGACTTACCGAAGGCTGGTCAATTGGATGTTTAAACAACAGATCGAGAAGACTATAGAGGATACATCAATGAGTTGTTGGTGAAAACTAAGCAACCAGCCCAACACCTTGCAGACCTAAGAGAATATTTCACTGTGCTTCATAAGTGTAAGATGAAATTCAACTCGATGAAGTGTGCTTTTAGGGTGGATTCGGGAAATGTTTTTGGCTTCATTGTCTCTAAAAGAGGCACCAAGGAAAACACTAAAAAATTGGCGCCATCTTGAATATGAAATCACCTCAGTTTGTGATTTGTAGGTGGAGTGGCAACCTTAAATAGACTTATGTCAACATCTACAAACAAAATTCTTTCCTTTTGTAATCTTCTACGAAAGATACACCCATAGAATGAAGAATGCGATTAGGCTTTCCAAGAGTTAAAGAAGTATTTATCTTGTGACGACCCCGAATTTTCCCTACATTGCTTTTATTTAATTAAATATATAGAGTTTAGTAACTTAGGCAATTTGGTGGATAAAACCTTAAAGGATGGGCTTAGGAGTTTAAGGCCTTAAGGCCATAACAAAAGCTTTGGGCCTAAGTGGAGGAAGACAAGCCCATAGGTCCATGAAAGGAAGTCCACTAGTCAACCCAAACCCATGCTTGATGACACATGTCAAGTTAGGAAAAGTTTAGTAAGTTAGAACAAGAGTAGTAGTTGAAGGAAGGAAAATACTAGTAGGTGAAGAAGTTGACTAGTTGTTTTGGTTGGAGAAAGGAAAGAGAAGACAAAAGTGGAATCCTTCCATCTTTTCCCACCTAGATAAGTGTGTGAGGCATAGGATTATGCAAAATAAGATCAACATGGGATCCTACCATATCTAGTAAAATGATGAAGTAGGATTTGAAAAGATTTGGAGATGAGAAAAGAGAGAGGGGTTTCGGTGGGGGGGCTATGGCCGAATGGCCTTAGGGTTTTCTCACCAAAATGTTTCCAAATCTAGATGGAGAGGACATGTGAGATTTGTGTAAGATTAGATAAGACTTGATGTGTAAGAGAGTGTAAGAAAAAGGTGACATGAGATGTGAGTTGATGGATCAAAAAGTGGGAGGAAAGGAAATGGAGGGTTTTGGGTATGGCTATAGCCGACTCCCCCTCCCTTTGTTTGACATTCTTTTTGCCACAAAATCTAGGCTATAGATTTTTCTAAGAGTGATAGGACAATTTTGTGTAAGAGGTGAAGTGATTGGTTGATGGAAAGAGCATGTGACAAAAGGGAGATGAGAGTGAGAAGAAGAGAGGGTTCGGATGAGGCCATGGAGTCCGAAACCCCACTTGTGCATTTCTCCCAAAAGGTGATCCTCAAATCCCTTGGAATGACATGTGAGATGATTGTGGGAAAGACAAAAAGTGATGTGAGATGATGGAAAGGGGTTGGAACCCTTGAGAGAGAGGCCGGCCATGAGGAGAGAAAGAAGGAACAAAATCTTCAATCTAGGAGGAGCTAGATTAGGGTTGATGTGATCAAGTGATGGGAGTCACTCAAAGGTCTTCCAAGCCCATCATATGTCACCCAAACCTAGGCGAATGAGTGGCCTAGAAGTCTAGTAGAGTACCTTGGCCGAATGGCCTTGCTTTCCCATTCTTTTGGCTTGCTCCATTCGCACACACACACACACACTTCACTCACTTCTCACCTCATGGCAACCACTCCCCATTCCCTCCACTTTGCTTCACTTCACTTCACCACCAAAGCACCTAAGCACTCCAAACTTAGAAGAAGAGGAAGCTAGTGGTGTTGAAAGGAAAAGATCTTAGAAGAGGTAAGTGACTTGGTTGCTTTAGAATGAAACCTAGAAGTGTAAGGAAGAGCACTATGTTCATGCTTTCTAAAAAGAAACCTCTTTTTGAAAATAGCATATTTTTAGCAAGTTCTAATAAAGTATTTCTTTTATTTTCAGAACTCTTATAAGCTAGCTAGGAAGAATGGTAAGTATATCTCTATTTTGCCTTTAGCATTTTTAGTATATTTTTGAGTGAATATGCTTGAATGTGTATATATGCTTGTATATGCTTGTATTGTTTGGTTAATTGCTTTGTATTGCCATGATGAAACCTTACGGGTAGAAATGCTATTTTGGTTAGAATCCATGTGTAGAACCTATGATCTTCTTGATTAAAGAGTTATGAGATGATTGATGATTTTGATGGTTTGATGAGGAAAAGCATGTAAGCATGAAGATGTTAAATTAATTGAGTATTGGAGAATATGGGATATATGTGTATATGTCATTTGAAGAAGCATCTTGATTTTAGTTGTAAATATCTTGTCTATTGAAATGCCATGCTAGGATGAACATGTATAAAGCATTGGTGGTATCTAGTTATATTGATCTTGAAAGATATTGTTATTTTTATTGCTTGATGGTTACAAAAAAAAAAATGCATGCTTGTGGAGTTATATTTTGGGGGATTTTCTTGGAGTGGAAATCTTGAAGTTTTGATTCCCCCTTTATTTAATATTTGTATTCGGATATTTGGAGAAGTAGAAATACATATATAGTGGGAGGATGATAGGTATGGATTCGGTTTCATATAGAATGTTCAAATAGGACACTAGTTTGAAGGGCCAAGAAAAAAACGTACACGTATAATATGATGAGGGGTGAAATTCCTTGCATTGCTCATCCCCGACGCTTCTATTCACGTGCGATCCCAAGCGTGGGTTGGGGCGTCGACATATCTAACCCACCTCTTTTAAAGCAGGCTATCTTATACATATAGTTAGTGGTATCCCCCATGTCATCTCTGTAGTCCTAGTTAAGAAAGAAGAAGCAACACAGGAGCCAATGTATTTTACACGAGCCATGCATTAAGAGGTGTCGAGACCAGATATCTACAAATGGGAATGTTGGCATTCGCATCAGTGATAGCCGCTAAGAGATTGTAACCATATTTTCAATCTCACCCCATGAAAGTACTAACGGAACACCCCCTTAGGAGAATATTGCAAAGACTAGATAGCTCAGGAAGAGTACTTGCATGGTTAGTGGAACTTTGTGAATTCCACATCAATTGCATGCCCAAGAGCACAGTGAAATGGCAGGCTTTGGTAGATTCCATCACCGAATTCACTAGGTTCCTAGTGAAAACTAAAGTTTCATCTCACAAACAACCCTGGATAGTGTTCTCTGATGGACCCGTCTAGCAAATCAAAGGAGGATTAGGGATCTACGTCGTTGGAGAAGCAGGACAAGGGCACTACTGCAAGACCACACTTACATTTTAAACCACCAATAATGAAGTCGACAATGAAGCCCCGATAGCTAAACATTTAATTGCGAAAACTCTAGGCTCCGTAAAGAATATAGCAAACGTGGATTCCCAAATCGTGGTAAGCCAAGTAACCAGTGTGTATGCCATGAAAGGAAAAAGTTGAAAAAATATCTGAACTGGGTGTTGGAGATATGTGCCCAACTTGCCTATTTTAACCTTAGACATATATCGAGAAAGGATAACGCAATAGCAGACAGCTAGACAAAGCTACCTTTGTGAGGGATAAGGCAGATTTACCTTCAGAAGTTTAGAAGAGAGTGACAAAGATCCCTGCAATGGGCGTACAAGTAAACAAGGTTAGGCTGGAGTTGGCTAGGGCAATATCAAAGTAGAGGCAAACACCTTGAGGAGAAAGAGACAACAAAGAAGATCAAGAGGAAAGTAGGCACTATTTTTCAAGATTGACTGAATCTTTTACAAAGAGCTTTGCCGTCCTTTTGTTATGGTGCATCTCGTTTGGGGAGGCACAATTCGTCTTGGCAAAGATACAAGAGGGCATTTGCGATAACCATTCAGGGGAAAAGGCTCTGGCAAAGAAAGCCCTTAGCCTGAGCTATCACTAGCCCAATGCTCTGAGAGATGCTAAGCAGTTTAAAGAAGTGCATTATATGCTAGATCTATGCCCTTGTCCAACATTGTGCCCCAAGAAGTTGTTTTCTATTATCACCCCATGGTCGTTCGCTCAGTGGGATTGATTTGGTAGGTCCCTTCTTGCCAGGGAAGAGAGGGGTCAAACATATAGCTGTTATTGTAGATTATTTCACAAAATGGGTGGAAGTGGAGTCCCTTGCAACCATAACAACAAAAGCCATCACCAAATTTATGTCAAAAAACATTGTCTATCGGTTTGACATCCCCCACAACATAATCTCCAACAATAAGGAACAATTTGATTCAAAACATTGCAGAAAATGGTGCAAAGAGCTGGGAAATCCAAGCTAAGAATCCAAGCTAAGTACTTGTCACGAGGACACCCAAAAGATAACAAGAAGGTAGAGGCGATCAACAAATCCTTGAGATATTAAAAAACAAAAAAACTCTTTGGCTAGAAAGGA
Source organism: Platycarya longipes (assembly GCA_036559045.1). Lineage (NCBI taxonomy): Eukaryota > Viridiplantae > Streptophyta > Magnoliopsida > Fagales > Juglandaceae > Platycarya > Platycarya longipes. The sequence continues at coordinate 20,069,801 of CM071798.1, forward strand.
GAATGAGTGGAAGAGCACCTAGTAGTGTTGTTGGCTAATAGGACAACTGTGAAGACCCAAACAGGCAAAACACCCTTCACATTGGCTATTACGAGTGAAGCAGTCACCCCAGTAGAAGTCGGTTTGCCTACACACCGAACCTGCCAGTTCATCCAATCTGAGAACACAAGACTCTCAAAGAGCACCTCGTGCTCCTAGAAGAGAAAAGAGAAGAAGCAGAGATCCAAAATATTCTCACCAAAGGAAGACCTTTACTTGAACAAACAAGTCAAATCCAAATATTTTAAGGTAGATCACGAGGTGCTCAAAGAAATTGGAGTGACAATCCAAGATGAAGGCAAACTCGAGCCACGATGGGAAGGGCCAAACGTAGTAGTCACCAGCAACCTATTGGGGTCATACCACCTCAAGGAAAAATAAGGAAAGTAATTGCAACACCATTGGAACGCCAAGCATTTGAAGAAATTTTACCCTTGATTCCTTTCTACGATGTAATAAATAAAGAATGATCAATAAAGGAGGATATTGTTCACCTTGCATGTCTCCACTTACTAAAATATCAAAGTCAAGTCCAAAGATTCGAGGTGCAATCAATGGGTATGGAGGTCAAGAGATCCCATGATCCCCTTACTTAGCCCCTAAAATCGAGTCTAAAGACTCAAGATGAGACCAAAAGAGTGGAGGTTAAAGACCCAATGAGCCCTTTACATAGCCACCAAAGCAGAGCCTAAAGACTTGCGGTGCAACCAATGGGCATGGAGGTTTAGAGGCCTTATGACCTCCTACTTAGCCCCTAAAGTCAAATCCAAAAACTTGTAATGTAAACAATGGATGTCAAAGTTAAGAGACTCCAAAGTTATCATACTTAGCTACCAAAGTCGAGTTTAAAGACTCGCGATATATCCAATGTGGAGGTCAAGTGTAACAACTCAACCCAGTTATTATTAGAGATTAATGCAGATAATTTCATCTTTTGATTTCTTTTCATATTATTGTATAATATTATTTTGTTATAATTAGTATTATCAATTTGATCAGATTATATGGCATTGATAAGTTGTTCATGTAATAGCCCAAATTTTTTAGATAAAGAATTTACTTGAGGATATTTTAAAGGAATTTGTTGGAAATATATTTTTTCATGGAAATAGGATTGGAGACTTAGATGATAATTGTGAGCTATGAAAAGGTAAAATTATGCATTCTAAGACAAATTTTGGATTGACCTTTGGGAATTGTAACAAGGCATCAACTAGAGAAATTCAATTTGGACCTAGATAAAGGTGAATTTTCAAAATTTTGAGAAATAAATCCAAGAAGAAGTGATAAAACCAAAGATCAAACACTTGGTGTGCCCGGAATGAGTTCTTAGGCTGGTCTGACGAGTTTTAGTGTAATAATCATAATTTCTTCATATGAGGTCAAAATGAGGTGATTTCAATTCTTATAGAATTTTAAGAGGGAAATATAGAACTATCATGTTTTGGGTCTTTGAATATTTTGAATGGATCAAGGACTAAATCAGGTGTGAAGTAGACAGACATGAATATAAGTCAACTGGTAATAGACTTAGATGAGTTGTCTCATGTTCGGCCATGTGACAAAAATTGTGATTGGCTATCAATTTTTTTGAGGTCTTGAAATGTGTAGGAGTATGTGGAAGGTAGAGATAAGTTATCTAGAAGCCTTGGTTAGCAAGAAAACAAAATAAAACAAACGGTGAGCTTGGATTGGATGTTCTCGGGTAAGTTTTGATGTATTTCGGTAAACGAAGCATATCTGTCTAATTTGATCTCGAAATAAGGTGATTTAAAATCCTGTAGAATCTTAAGAGGATGTTATAAAACTTTTCTGTTTTAAGTTTGCGAAGAATCGAATAAGCTCAAGGACCAATTTTGGTTGGAAGTCAATTGAACTAACTTAGGTGTAGAGAACAATGACTTTGACTTGGATGACCGACTTAGCTCGGGTTTTCTCTTGAAATATCTTTGTAAATTACATGAAAACTTGCCAAGTGTAGGGTAAAGTGGCACTATAAGCATAGGATAAGCCCTTGATCTTTTCTTGCAGGCCAAGCCTAAAAATAAGCTGGAATGATCACTCTACACCTAAGTGAGACACATGGCACATGGCAAAGGGACTTATGAATGTTTTTAGAGTTTTTCCACTCCTTTGTGTATAAGTGGTTAACTAAACAAGGGGAAAAAGTCTTCACCCTTTTTTCAAAAAGGAAACCCACGTCCAACACAAAGAAGAAGCAAAGAAAATAGCATTTTAACCCATTAACATCAAAACAATTCCTAAGTGAGCCAATTGAGTAATCTTGAGGAATTATTGCAAGGACTTGGTTCTATAATCAATTCAAGCTTTGAAAAAAAATTTAAGTGCATATATTAACTTATTTTTGGCATAGAATAAGTGGTTTGGTGATTGAATTATGTTTGATATTTATTTAAGCTTAATCTTTGTTTATGGGTTAAATTGAAACATATTGAATTTTGGAGTGGTTTTTGCTATGGAAAAATGCTAGAAAAATTATGAGATCTTAGAAATTTATTTTATGATGTTATATGAAGAGGATTAAGTGAAAAGGTGAGATCTCGATTTGGAAGAAAAAGATCAACCAACTTTAGCAAATTTCGTTCTTAATAGGGTTATTATTGGTAGATTTGACACATTTTGGTAAATCGGACATAACTTGTTTGTTTGATATCAGATTTGAATAATTAAAGAGACTATGGAAATCTAAGAGAATGATATACAACTTTAAAGTTTTAAGTTTTAACAGATAAGGACTCAATAAAGGATGCAATTAGGATTTCAGTGGTAGAACCGAGTTTATCATAGTAGGCTTTGATTTCACTAGAGAATTTCTTTTATTCTAAATTCTTAGTGATTTTCTTTTAATTATTAGAATGATATCTTAATATTTATGGTAAGTTTAGAAACCCTAATTTACTTGAAAAATTTTCAAGAATCATTTTGCTAAGAACTATAGAAGAAATACTAAGAAATATAATTTAATATGGATAAGTTGATTAAGGGAAACTTAGACATGCTACATACGTAAAATTTGGCTTGAGTTGAATAAGCTAAATAAATAAATAAGATTTAATCCCCTATGATCTTCGGCCAGCCTTAGTTTTATAATATTATAATATTATAATATTTTATTTAATTGTTTAAGTCTTATTCGTTAAGTTTTGACATTACGAATTTATGTGATGTAAGTACATGTATATATGATATATGTTCTTATGCTATGTTTTATATGTCACATAAATGGTGAAGACATGAAACATGCATGTCATAAGCTCAAGTTATGTGTATATTGCATTTCGTCATATATATGTATCATCATAAGTCATAAAATCTATTTTTAAGAAAAGTTTATGTTACATGTCATCATGTAAGTGTTGTCATAGGTCATAACGAATATTTAAGAAATAAGATAAAAAAATCCTATAAAAGAAAAAATTTAAGAATCAGTATTGTCATAACAGGGACGGTGATGGGTAACTTTTGTATGACGGATATGATAAGGTTCGTCACGATGGGGATGGCGATACGTAACACTTGGACGACCAATAAGAATATGGCATGGCCCGACCACAGGTAATAATAGTGGCATGACCTGACCACGGGTAATAATAGTGGCATGGCCCGACAACGGGTAATAATAGTGGCATGGCCCAACTACGAGTAATAATAAAGATAAGAATGAAAAGTACATGCATGATACAAGTTTGTTTAGGAAAAAAGGACAGGACATCAGTGTAAGTCTACATAAGAGATTAGTCTAAGTCATGCATGAATCACATGAAACATACCATAAATACATACTCTGACTGTCTGGTTTGTATGTAATAATTTTATGATGTCTATGCTTTTATTAAGTTACGTGGGGACTTATTGAGATTTCTAAGGAAATCTCATTCTTGTATGTTTCTTTCCTTTTTTGGAATTTGATTTTGTCATAGGGTTGGATGACGGTCATGGGTTAGGTCCTAGTTGCTCGAAAGATCCGAAAAAATCCTGAGGTCCCCAGAGTACTATTTCTCTATAGAAGTGTTGACTCAATTAGTAGCAGTAGGGACCAACATTGGTATGGAAAAAGAGTTTCCCGAAGTGAAGAATGAGCCTAGGTGACCCTAAGTTGAAGTTTTGATAAGTTTGTACATTGGCTGAGAAAAACTAAATGGGTTATGTATGTAAGGATACAATGTTATTATGAAAGTGGATGATGTGGATATTATGGTTTTATTTCACCATGTGATCATTAGAAAATTTTTAATCAGAACTTTTCTGCTGTGATTTGCATTGCATGTACTAGTAAGTCTAGGTGCATGCATTAAATTTCGATAAGTACGGGAATGAGTAGCCTAGCGTTACTTATCCTGACACTTCGATTTGAGTTGAATTATGAACGTAAATTGGGAGCGTCACAGTTCATATTTTAAATGCAATTTTTTTTTATTATTTTAATTACATTGTAAATATTTTTATTTTATTAATAATACTATTTCTTAAATAGCTTAAATATTTCGAGACCTTCTATCATCTTTCATGTCTTTATCTTCTCGAAGTATGAGTGCCGATGTAATAGCCCAATTTTTTTAAGATAAAATATTTACTTGAGAATATTTTCAAAGAATTTAGTGGAAGTATATTTTTTCCATGAAAGTAGAATTTGAGATGCATTCTAAGATAAATTTTGGATGGACCTTTGAGAATTTTAATAAGGTGTCAACTAGAAAAATTACGTTTGGACTTAGGAAGATGTAAATTTTCAAAATTTAGGGGAAAAATTTAAGAGGAAGTGATAAAACCAAAAATCAAACACTTGGTGCCCGGATTAAGTGTTATAGGGCTAGTCTGTCGAGTTTTGGTGAAATGAGCATAACTCCTTCATATGAGGTCCAAATGAGATAATTATAAGTCTTATAGAACATTAAGAGGCAGATCTAAAACTTTCATGTTTTCTATTTTTGAATATAACGAATGGATAAAGGACTAAATCTAGTGAAGTGGATGGACAGGAATATGAGTCAACTGGTAACCGACTTAAGCAAAGTCCACCGACCTTGCCATGTGACGATGATCAAATTGGTTTCTAAGGTTTCTAAACCTCTTGACATGTGTGGGAACATGTGGCAAGTTGATAAGAATTCATCTAGAAGCCTTGGTGGGTAAGAAAACAAAGGAAATCAAATGGAGAACTCGGATTGGATGTTCTCGAGTGAGTTTTGACATGTTTCGGTGAATTAATCATATCTCTCTCATTTGGTCTCATAATAAAGTGATTAAAAATTATATAGAACCTTAAGAGGATGATATTAAACTTTCATGTTTTTAGTTTTCGAAGAATCGAATTGTATCGAGGATTTATTTGGACTGGAACATGGCTGACTCCTAGGGGAGGCCAAGTGGCCAGATAACTATTGGAAGATTTCCTATAATGCTGTTTTGTCTTTACCCCCATGTGTAACGCCCCAAAATTTTTTTTTTTGAATGTATACAGCTAAACTTACTAATTAAGTGCAATACAAAACACAACAGAAAGGGTAAATCTTTAATACATGCAAAGAGATCTAACTCTTGCATAAATAGATCACATGGCATATTAAAACTATATTTTCATAACTTTTCATTTATCATAACATATTGAATCTAGAACTTACATAACCCAGTTAGTTCTCTTCTAACAAATATCTCTTCTTGCCTTCTGATACTCTTGCTATTCCACTTGATCCCATACGTAAGATCATTACCTTAGCAGAGGAGTATTCTGTAGGACCCTCGGGGCTCCTCAGAATCTCCTATAATGTCTGAGTCTCATGACAATTTATTACTCCTACAACACCATCTATCGTTTTATAAGGAATGATAGATAAAAATATAAAAGAGTAAAATTTTCAAGAAATCTCAGTAAGTACATAGTCAACGAAATATGACATAGATGACATAAGAACTTATCATACATGTCAATGCTCAAATATATATATCTTAAAAAAATGCTTTATGAGACTCATGCATGATTTAAACTTATATTCTTCATAGACTCATTCTATCATACTTAAACTTGTATTTCTTTTCTTTCATAACATTATGTGTCTTACTTATTTCATATCATCGACAGGCGTCCCCATCGAATATTACTTACTTCGTATCATTGACAGGCTTAGGTCCCTGCTGGTTTTCATATCCTTGATAGGCTTAGGTCCATGTCGGTTTTCACATTCTCGACAAGCTTAGGTCCCTGTCAGTTTTCAAATACTAGACAGGCTTAGGTCCCTGTCAATTTTCACATACTGGATAGGCTTAGGTCCCTGTTGGTTTTTCACATACTCGACAGACTTAGGTCCCTGTCGGCTTTCACATACTCGACAGGCTTAGGTTCCTGTCGGAACGTCAGTCATACGGGCGTATCGCTGGTCCCCGTCATGACGTGTCTAACTTATTCATAGATCTTATTCTTAATTGTTCCTCTCTTATTCTTATGAATGTTTCTCACATACTAGGACATGCATGTACTTTTACACTTTATGTTGTATGCATATCCAATACATCATATATCATATAGACTATACTTATTTTTCACAGATAACTTTTCTTATTTGGATCATCCATGTTTATGTAAAGAAAAGTACTGAATTTAAACATTAAGTGTATCTCGCTCGAGCCAGATATCAAGCGAGAGTCGAGCGAAGTCTCGGGCAGCACTTCGCTCGAGCCAGACAACAAGCGAGGGTCAAGCTAAAAGTAATCAGGGTATCTCGCTCGAGCCAGATATCGAGCGAGAGTTTAGCAAAGTCTTGGGTTGCACTTCGCTCGAGCGGAATATCGAGCGAGAGTCTAGCGAAGGTTTATTTTGCTCTTCGCTCGATCCTTAAATCGAGTGAGGGTCGAGCGAGATCACTACTCTGTTTTTCAACTTAAAACATGCGTTTCTTTCACACCAACCTTATTTTTTTCTTATTAAAAACACAAATCTATGTTCTTATAATTTTCCTAGCATTTTACCATGACCAAATCCTATCCAAAACACCATGGATTTCAATTACATCATATAAGCAAGGTTTAAGCTTCAACTAACAACAAACATGATTTCGTCATCAATTTACTTATTCTATGCCAAGATTAGGTTAAATTGTATACTTACAAGTTTCTCCAAAACTTGAAGTAGTGATTGAACCAAGCTCCTACAAATTTCTCTTCAAACTTACTCAATAGCACACTATGGTAGTGTTTGGAGATTCAAGGGTTTTTAGGAAGGCTTTTCTTTGTTTCTTCTCAAGCTAGCCATGTGTTCTTGCTCTAGGGAAATAAGAGAACCACTACATATACATATATATATATATATATAGATGAGGGAGGGGCAAAATCTTAGGCATAAGGGGATAGATTTTCCTCAAGGTAACCGGTTTCCACCCTTAGAGCCATGTATAAGCTTCCAAGCTCTTTAGGCTCATCATCACCCTTAGAGCGTAGGCTTAGTTAGTCCTATTTCCATCCAAGGGTCATGTTTGTATCATTTGTATGCATATCTTGATCAATGGTTAGAATCATTCCAGCACATGAAAGGAAAAGACAAAGTAGTATGATATTTTCTTCCCATGGGGTGTATCCATCCACTTTAATCCAAAATAAGTCCTTGATCTGGTTCGATTCTTAGACAACTCACAACATCAAATTTTTATATTATCCTCTAAAATTCTAAGGGATTTTGAATCACCTTATTCCGAGATCAAATGAGAGAGATATGCTTAATTCACCAAAACATGTCAAAACCACCCGAGAAACCCAATCTGAGTTATCCATTTGTTTTCCTTTATTTTCTTACTCATCAAGGCTTCTAGATTAATTCATATCCTCATGACACATACTCCTACACATGTCATGACCTCAAGAAAATTGATAGCCAATCACAATTTTATTTACATGGCTGAATATAGGACAATTCATCCAAGTCGGTTATCAATTAGACTCAACCCAGGGCCGTCTAATTCACACCAAATTTAGTCCTTGATACGTTATTTATCTTCAAAAATCCAAGACATAAAAGTTCTAGATATACGTCTTAAGGTTCTATAGGAACTAGAATCATTTCATTCTAAGCTCATATGATCAAGTTATGATTTTTGCACTAAACGTCGACAGATAAGCTCGAGAATAACAATCTGGGCACACCAAGTGTTTGGTAGATGTTCCTTCTTGTTTCACATGAAGTTCCCTAGATAAAATCTCCTCATTTTCCACATATATACACACTTGTCCAGATCTTAGGCTAATTGAGAAAATAATCCAAAGACTTAATCTTATTCAAAGTCTATAGTCAACTTCAAAGTCAATGCCTATATATCTCCAATTCAAATCTACCACTTCCATCTTCATTTCGTATTTGATTAAGTCTACATCTATTAAAACTTAAAACATAAAAGTTGTATATATTCCTCTTAGTTTTTCATAGCCTCTTAAATCACTCAAATCCGATATCAAATGAGCAAGTTATGATCTTTCTACCAAAAGACGTCAAATCTCTCCCTGTATCTCGCTCGAGCCAAACATCAAGCGAGAGTCGAGCGAGATATTGGGTTAGGCACTTTTTTCATATAAAACAAGCCACCATTGTACCCAATCCTACTCCTAACCTTCCAACATACAATTATAAGTCTTTTCTTTATTATACTTATTCCTTATTTGATCAACCTTCAATGATCATGTCACATATGAAAATTAAACAGATATTTAAAAATCCGGGTTATGACACCATGTGTTGGAACTCTTTGAGCCATTGATCAAGATCATTTTATAGGTGGATTAATCTCAACATGGGATTAAAATATCAGAAAATTCCCATAGGATTAGGGGTGATCATGAGACCACAATTGTAGGGGACACTTCACTCCAATCAGCCAAGGGTATGCTGAAATGCCTATGCTCTCTTCCCTTGCATCCCACGCCTCTCATGCCTATAAATAGATGCATGGGCTTTTCTTCCTTCCCCATGAGAGATATCAGTCAGCCATAGTGATAAAGAACCAAGAAAAATATATAAAAACTCATTCACATCACCTAAGTGCCAAAAGAGAGCTAATTGAGGACATTGGAGAAGAAGTGGTGCAAGACCAACCATAGAATAAGTGCATATATTGTAAGTGCATATATTAACTTAATATTGGTATAGAATAAGTGGTTTGGTGATTGGGTTATGTTTGATATTTATTTGAACTTAATCTTTGTTTATGGGTTAAATTGAAACATATGGAATTTTGGAGTGGTTTTTGCTATGGAAAAATGGTAGGAAAATTATGAAACTTTAGAAATATATTCTATGATGTTATATGAAGAGAATTATGTGAAAACATGAGGTTTTTTTTATGGAAAAGAATGAAGAAACAACTCTAGTGAATTTCAGCCTTAATAGGATTATTATTGGCAGATTTGACATTTTTTGGTAAATCGGTCATAACATTTTCATTTGATATCGGATTTGAATGATTCAAGAGGCTATGGAAATATAAGAGAAATATATACAACTTTAATGTTTTAACTTTTAAGAGATAAAAACTTAATCAATGATGAAATTGGGATTAAAGTCAGAACTGAGTTTATCATAGTAGGCATTGACTTTATGAATTGATGTGACGTAAATGTATGTACATGTGATGTATGCTATTATGAAATATTCTCACATGTTATAAGGTTCATATGGACATAAAATATGCATGTCATAAGTCTAAGTTTATGCATACGCATGTCATAAGTCTAAGTTTATGCGTATGTTACATTTCGTCACATATATGTGTTATCATAAGTCATGAAGTCTGTTTTAAGAAAATACGTTAAGAAAACTTTACTAGTGGAAAGATTAATAAGTCAGTCACGTCATGACAGGGACCAGCGATACACCCGTATGACTGAGGTGCTGGCAGGGATGGTGATACCTAATGCCTGTTGATGATACAAAATTAAGAATATTCGATGGAGACGTCTGTCGATGGTACAGAACAAGTAATATTCGATGGGGCCACTTGTCGATGATAGGAAATAAAAAATATTTGATAGGGACGATGATACGTAACGCCTATCGATGATACGAAATAAGACCAGACAGGGATGGCGATGCGCAACGCCTATCGAAGATAAGAAGTAAGTAAAGACTTACAAGAACAAGAACTTTAAGATAAGTCTAAGTCATGCATGAGTCACATGAAGCATGCCATAAAGGCATATTCTGGTTGTCTGGCTTGTATGTGATCATTTTATGATGTCTATACTTTTATTAAGTTAAATGTGTACTTATTGAGATTTTCAAGGAAATCTTATTCTTGCATGTTTTTTTTCCCTTTTGGAATTTTAACTTCACTGCAGGGTTCGATGTCGAACATGGGCAAAGCCTAGTTACTTGAGAGACCTAGAGAATCCGCGAGGAGTCCCCGGAGTACTCTCTATTTCTAGAAGTTTTGACCCTATTAGTAGTAATAGGGTTCGGCATCGGCATGGAGAAAGAGTTACCCGAAGTGAAGAAGGAGTCTGGGCGGCCCTAAGTTGAAGTTTTGATAAGTTTGTATATTAACTGAGAAAACTAAATGAGTTATGTATATAAGGATACAATATTATTATAATAATGGATGATGTGGATATTATGATTTTATTTCACCATGTGATCATTAGAAAATTTTTTAGTCAGAACATTTTCGCTGCAATTTGCATTAAATTTAGATAAGTATGAGAGTGAGTAGCCAAATGTTACTTACCTTGACACTTCAATTATGTTGAATTACGAACATAAATTCGAAACGTTATAGTTGAAACCTTCATTTTTGTTATGTCTATTTCCGTCATGTTAGTTTTCCTTTCATCTTCTTAGAATAGAGTTCTTAGTGATATTTTTGTAAATGACTTAAGTTGCATTTCTTGGCTTGAATTGACACAATCTTCCTCTTCTTGAATCATGGAAATGCACGCTACCAGTTTGTAACTGGCGGCATTGAATGCATAGAAGACCTTCTCATTGTTCTTCGTAGCAAACCACTCAATTCGATTTTATCCCCACGTACGTTTCATCTTCCTGATTTTTCATGCACCTACGGTTTCTAGAAGCACAATGTGTATATATATATATATATATCCACACTCACCTACGGTTGGCTAGCTTTTTTCTTAGATTTTCAACCTTTCATAATGTGCTTGTAGACTTGTGTAATTACTAAAATACCATTAAGCCTTTTTGCCGTGACCTTTCAGTGCATTGAATTCTTTTAAAGTAAAATTACTTTACTACCCTACTAAGTCATGGTATATGCCATTTCGACCTGTTTTCATGTTTATTTTATACTAGATTTTAATTGGTGTTGAATTATGTTATGTTATTGTTAAGTTGGTTCGGTGCATTTTTGGACTGAGTTGTATTTATTTATAGAAAACCATTTTATATTGTTTCCTTAAGCTTGGTTTTAATTAAGTGAACAAGCTTATAACTCGTGCAATGTGCAGGCGGTATTTATGTAGAATCTTATAAATCTAAATAGTTTAGAATACATAATTACTACAACAACTATTAAAAAAAATATATTAAATATATATAAAGAGCGGTGCAAAGCCTTTGTATATATAACATTACAAATTTATCTTTGATCATCTGTTTATTTTCAATTGAATTTTCAAGTTGATACACAATATTTAGATGATGGGAAAAGTAACATAAAAAGATAGTTTATTTTGAAACTCGACCCAAATTCATCGACTTAACTTAGTTATAATAAGAACACATTGTGGAAAATTCTAGATTGATCCTCTGTAATTGTTTTCATCTGAAGAATTCTATAAATACTATCCAACACTTAGTACTATAGTATATGAGGATGAATTACAATTCAGAATTGCGTTTATGAAAATAAAATCTGTTTGAGTCATTTCATCGAATACTTCATCCGCACTTTGTTTTAGCTTGTTTCACCAAGCCCAATCCACCTAAATGGCTTAGCCGAGTTCTTTATTAGCCCCTCAAAAAAGAGTTCTTTATTAGAGCATTAACAATGGACTGAATATAGCCTATTGCATGTCTAAAAATGGCCATAGATGAGAAAAAAGATAGCCACATTAGACTAGATATAATCTTAAGTCTTGAGCTATAGTAAATCAATGTTCCTCACCAACATTGTCGAGGCACTGTACCAAGTTCAACTCAATATTTCTGAGTTTAATATTGCGATAAGCTGCGTGAAAGGGGTCTCTTTTCCCCACAACCTAGACCTGATTTCCCTCGATGTATTCCAATCTCTTTTCCCCCGTCATCTCTTTGCCGTCGTCTCCAGAGCAAACCTAGCAGCATAGCTCTCCGTTGATTGTCCACATTGGAATCGTCTGGAGTCCCAAACGGTACTTTCTCTTCCTCGCTCATCTCCCTCTTCTCTTTCTATTTCTCCCATTTTTCTCTTCTCTCTCACTTCATCCTCCTCACCGTTTATTCTTCCAATTAAGAATTCTATGTCCAAATTCTTAATAGGAAGATATAACATTAATAACCAAAATTTAAATCAAATGTAACTCTTTGAAAAATTATTCTTCGCGCTTAACTCTCATAAATTGTTATCGACATTGAGAAAATTCAACGACGACAATATACCCAAGAGGCGATATTGTAGCAGAGAATTAAATCAATATAGACAATCAATTGCTCCAAACATAATGATAGAACTAGTCCACTCAATAGAAAAAGCATGACTGAATCCATAAACGAAATAGATTCTATAATTATTTGAAGACGAAAAATATCACAAATAAATTAAGAATAATAGAACAAAAGAGTTTTAATATTTAAAGACTAAATGCATGAATCAAAAATAAATTTCAAACATCATCACACACATAAGTTCATTCCTGACCCTCATAGAGAATTTAGTTACACATATTGAAAATATGTAACAAAAATTCTCCAAGGGATAATATGGAAGAGCCAACCATTATTTTCTTCTCCCTTCTTTGGTTTTTATTTTCTTTTCTCAATCTCTCAAAATAATGGCTCTTCCAAAGCATCCAAGCACACTAAGCATGGTCTTAGAACACATACCCCTCCCTTCTATTTATAACCATCCTTCATGCAAGTTGTCATGATAAAATCATCATAATTTTAACTTGTTTTGCCATGTGCCATTCTTGAATCCAAGTGATTTGTGAGTTGTCATTTTGATCATTTGTTTTCCCACTATGCATGAGCTGGATTTTGCTTGTAGGTTGAGTGTTTCAATTTTGCTTCTCTATCCATTAGTTGTCTTGTATGACTTAATATCTTGTGGTCAAATAATTTTTCTTGAAGAAACTTGAGTGCACTTCATCTTGCATATGAGTTGATCATTGAATTTCCAAGTTGGTGTAGGAGTGCTTGCTAGAAAATATTATGATGACATTTGGATTTGATGCAAGTGGCTAAAGAATATTCAAGAACGTCAAGTGCAGGTGCATCCACTTGATAGTCGATTTTGTCTTGGCTCGAACGGTTATCTCTTAAAATATAAAACATAAAAGTTATAGATATTTCTCTTGTGGTTCTATATCATCTTGAATCAGCTCAATCGAAAATTGGATGAGAGAGTTATGCCCATATTACAAAAAGACGTCAGAACTGTTTAAAATTCCGCAATTATCTTCATTTGCTCTTAATGCCTCTATTTGTGTCCTAAATCAAAATATAAGAATAATAAGTATATTTAGACATCAAATAAGAATAAAATATTAAACATTAAGAGAGAAAAATATGGCATTTTATATTCTCATCAATATATTAAATCATGCTTATATCTATCTTAAGATAAATGACCATTAATTTTAATAACATGAGTTATATCCATTATTTTCTTATTTCTTTTAGCATTTAAATAAAGTATTTAGAGTGCATTTTTATGCACTCATCAGCTAGATATGGCAAAATCCTATGATGATCTTCTTTGGCAAAAACCCTTGTCTCACACGCCTATCTAGGTAGGAAAAGATGTTGAGATTTCATCTTGATCTTTTCTTTCCTTTCTCCAACCAAAACAACTAATCAACTTTCTCACCGACTAGTATTCTCCCTCTTTCACCTACTAGTCTTTTTTAACTTACAAAACTTTCCCTAGCTTGACATGTGTCCTCATATATGGGCTTGGGTTGACTATTGGATTTCATTTCATGGACCTATGGGCTTGTCATCTCCACTTGGGCCCAAAGTCTTGGTTATGGACTTAAGGCCTTCAACTTCTAAGCCGACCTTTTAAGGCTTTATCCACTAAATTACCTAAGTCACCCATGCTCTATTTGTTTAATTAAATAAAAGTATAGAAGGGAAATTCAGTGTCATCACACTTCCTACCAAACAGGGTTTCGTATGGTGCCATCTGAATAAAAGCTCGAAAGCTGTTGTTGTAGGCAAATTCAATTAGAGGTAAAAGACTTTCCCAATCAACACTTGAGTCTAATACGCATGCCCACAACATGTCTTCTAAGGTCTAAATCGTCCGTTCTGTCTGACCATCCATCTATGGATGATAGGCACTACTAAACTTCAAGTCAGATCTCATTATTTTCTGTAAACTTTGCTAGAAGCTAGACATAAATCTGGGGTCTCGATTTAAAACAATTGTCTTAGGTACAATGTGACGACCCGAGACTTTGGTTTTGTATTATTTGATTAAATATTTGTTTTGATTGATTGGTTAATTGAGTAATTAGAATAATTATATTATGAGATGGGAAAAAGGGCATGGGCTTGAGATTAGGGCCTCGAAACTTAGGATGAGCTATTGGGCCTAGGAAAGAATGGCAAGCCCACAAGCCCATGAGGATGACCCATGACCCAGCAAACTCTACCCATGAGATACTTGTCACCTATAGGAAAACCCTAGTGAGTCAACTACAAAGTAGTAGGTGGAAATGAGTAATTACCATTAGGTAAGGGTTGACTAGTGGGTGAATGGTGAGGTTGAGTGAAGAATCTTGTGAAAGGATTTTTCTTATCATTGGAATATTTTTGGAAAGTACTAAGGTATGGCCTAATTTACCCTAACTAGTACATGTCATATCTAGGGGAATGACACTTGTGCAATGGAGTGAAAAGTGGAGGAAAAGAAATGGGGAGGGCATTCAGTTAGGGTGATTGCTGAAACCCTTACGGGTTTTTCCTATGCTATTCTATCCAATCTAAGCTAATGATCATCATAAGATCATGTAAGAGAGAAGTGACAAGATGATTGACACAAGAAGAGAGGTGTCATGAGGAAAAAGAAAAGAAAATGGAAGGAGAAAAGCAAGAAGGATCCGGGTGGGTTGCCGTGTGCACCACTTATGAGTTTCCTAGGATTGCTTGCAAATCTAGTGAAAAGAGTACCTTGGATTTGTGTAAGGAATAAAGTACATGAGGTGAGATGTGTAAGAGGTATGGTGGTGTAAGAGGAATGAGTGGAGATTGCTTGAATTAGAAGCAAAGCTAGGAATGGAGGGAGGGAATATTCGGATGCCATGAGGAGCCAAGGCAGGGCCGGTTCATGCAATCTCTTGTTCCAAGAGGTAAGGCCATGGAATCTTATGGATTGACTTGAGAGTGGATGGTTGAGTGTGTCATAGGGTTGAGATGACAAGAGAAGGAGGCATGAGAGGGGAGGAGGTTTCGGTGGGAGCTTTGATAGGCAAAAGGGATCCGGTTTCCTACTTCCCCTATTTCCCATCATTGTTTTTTTTTTCCAATGCAACCACCCATGCCTAGTCTTGTATTCTTCAAATCAAGGTATGGCGAGTTGTCCTTGACCCCTAGAAAGAAGTGTGGGGCCGAAACGCTTGAGGAAACCACCCCTCATTTGGCTAGCTCACAAACACACACACATTAGCCCTTTCCCTCCACCTCTCGGCCAAGCACCCTTTCTCCCTCAACTCTCACTTGTTTTACTTTCTTCTAACTTCTAAACCTCACTATATCCTTAGAAGAAAAGAGCTAGAACAATCATTTTTAGAAGGAATTGCTCTTGAAGAGGTAAGTGCATTCTTATCCTACCTTTAGCAATCCTAGTATACCTTTGAGTGAATTTGGTTGCTTTGTCTGTTTGTTTTTTATGTATGTTGAAAATGAAACCTTTTAGAGGGAAAACTTGCCATGTTTAGTTTAGAAAGAATCCATGTTTAAGTATGTTAATTTCCTAAGTTGAGAAGTTAAAATGATATGTGGTTTAGTTGGTTATTTTACATGAAGTGGAATGAAGGAAATGCATGCATGATTGAGGGTTTACTAGCATAAAGTTGGATGATGCCTTTAGTATTATTTATTTATTAGTAAAAAAATCAATGTCTAAGTTTGAATACCTTGATAAGATTTAAGATTATTTCATGTAGAGAGTTTGAATATTTGATATGAAAGGAGAATATAGTTTGATCAACAAGTTGAGTAAAGGTGAAAATATATTTAT
Organism: Platycarya longipes; assembly: GCA_036559045.1. Taxonomy (NCBI): domain Eukaryota; kingdom Viridiplantae; phylum Streptophyta; class Magnoliopsida; order Fagales; family Juglandaceae; genus Platycarya; species Platycarya longipes. The sequence goes on from CM071798.1 coordinate 20,086,237, forward strand.
TAAACTTTGACTTGGAGATGAACATGTTGAGTTATGCATGCATATATTTCGGATTTAATGAATTCTTTGGGTGGAAATTATCGATTTGATTGTTGTGCTATGTTATGGTGATATGTTTAAATTTTTGGAGACTTTAGATGCACATGAATAAAACGATTACCTCAGCATGATTGATGGTTTTCACTAAAATTATTGGGTGAGTCATTTTGGAAGAAAAAGTGAATAGAATAATACACTAAGAGACCTAGAGTTTTCGGCCAAGCCTCATTTTAGGGTTAGGATAATACATTTAAAGGATTGGAGTTGAACTAGAGTGCTTGGAGAGAATTAGAAGACAAAAAGCTAGGAGAATGTAAAGGGAGGGTCTCGGCCCAACCCTAGTGGGAGGGGCCGAGTACCCCTAAGGGCATTGGAGGCCCAATATAGCATTTTGGGGATAAAAGGAGTAGTATTATGAGTTGCGAAAAGTTTCAAAGAGCTTAACGTAGGGTAAGCGTCATGTTCGTCACATATTGCATATGTTCCGTGACATGAGTCTCACGTCTCATGCATATAGCACGAAAATCATGTTTTCAACATGTTTTTAAAGGAAAAGAAATTAATTAAAATTTTATAAGAACCCCAAAGGCTGGGATGGGGTAGTGTCCCAGTAGAACTCCCTGTTCACTCAGGAGTGACTAAAGTCGAGTGAAAGCCCCTAGGTCGACAAAGAACTGTCGGTAGACCATGTATGGCTCCGAAAGGATGTCCGGAGCGTGGTTACACCTAAAGCTAGTGGGTGCCTATAGAACGGTGTGGGTCTCGGCCTCACTGATACAGAAAAGTTTGTAGTCGCTCGGTGAGTGATCAATCGCAGAGTGATGAAGAGTGCGAAAGGGCGCGAAACATAGCTACTTAGGTTTGATATGGTCGTCAGGAGCTATGGTAACTCGCAGGAACACACTATGCATCGGGGAACCGTGAGGTGTCCAATAGAGGTAATGCAAAAGATGGGCTTTCGGGCCATATATGATATGATAAGTGGCGCCTAAGATAAGAAAAATGAAAAGTATTTGCGAAAAGAGGAATTTTGAAAGAAACTCAAGTGTTTTGCTTTCTGAGATTTCGAATAAGAATATGAAGAGTATATGAAAAGAATACAAGCTGGAAAAAGTGAAATTTTAAGACATGAGTATGAACATGAGCATGTGCATATCATGGAGTCATGAGTCTCATATTGTATTAAGTATGATTGACTATCTGTTATTCATTTAACTGTATGCTTAAATTGCTTTTGTTATGATATAAATGTGCTTACTAAGATTTCTCCCGAAATCTCACCCCTGTTTATTTCTCCACTATCACTCTTTTTGGGATGATAGAAGTAGTCGCAGGTGATGACAACCATGACGAGTACGACCCCACAAACGATGCCTCAGACCCCCATGGGCCCGACTGAGCCCATTACTTCCGAGCTAGTGACTCTAGACTATTTGAGCCGCTGGGCGGCGGAGTCACTATCTTTGGCTACTTATATATGTGGTGTACGCCCTATCAGGTGTTGTATAGTTTTGGGCATGGACGATTCTCTCCACATGGGTCGCCTTTACGAGTCATCCTCTGAGATGAGTTGTGAGGTGGAACCGGCCTTGGAGTTGGACTGTCTCCGTTACGGCCCAAACTTCAAGGAGATTAAGAAGGAACCATTGTACTAGGCAGTGATAGTTGGGGATTCTCCATGCAGCTTTTGTATTTAATTGCATGTATTTTGGTCTTCCGTTGTTTTGGAAGAATGAACACTTGTAAAAGATCCTCATGTTTATATTAATAGTAATGTAATATTTTGGGATGCTATTGTATTAAGCCATGTGATACACGCATAGAAAAGGTTTGACCTTTATCCGCTGCGAAAAAAAAAAAATCCAACACACGATAAGACAAAGGGTGAACTTCCCTGTGATGCTCATCCCCGACGTCACAGTTTGCGTATGATCCCAAGCGCATGCTGGGGCGTCGACGGCGATGGTATCAGAGCAGTTGAGTCTCTGGGTAAGAAACCACAAGTCCTAGAGAGAAGAATCACATGGTATAGGCTATGACCTTCTGAGAGTTGTAGGTTTGTGTGCTTAGAATAGTCAATTGGAAATGATACCCGTTCGGATGTTTGACGCCAAAAGTTATGAGAAGCAAAAGCGTACGAGTTAGGGTAACTCATAAAGGAATTTTGTACATTTCAGGAGATTATGACTAGAGGTAGGCGTCATGACACTACTTCGAGACCTAAAGCCTCACCACAAGAGGTTTTGAATGTCCCGTTAGATGGAGGACAGGCAATAGCCGAGACTATTCCCCAGATGACTGAATTGGTGAAAAATCAGATGGAGCAAAGTCGATGCCATCCAAATACGGGAGGAGGAGCATCGGGATGTTCTTATGAGAAATTTCTGGTTTATCGGTACCCAAAGTTCATGGGGACCGAAGGAGCTATGAAAACGGACCGTTGGATTATGAACTTGGAGCGGACCTTCGAAATTAGCGGGTGTACTGAAACGCAGAAGGTACAATATGCTGGTCACCTTTTGCAAGGGGAAGCTGGTTTATGGTGGGATACAAAGAGAAAACTACTAAAACAAGAGCTTAGGGAGAACGTAACACCTACCTAGGAGCGTTTCAAAACTGAGTTTGACGACCGCTTCTTCCCTGAGGCCATCAAGCAGAAGAAGGCTATGGAGTTTGCTACATTGACACAAGGAACCATGACGGTGGATCAATACGCTGCGAAGTTTATGGAACTAACTCGATTCGCTCCACACCTAGTAGTAATAGAGAAAATGAGAGCGAAGAAGTTCCAAGATGGTCTGCAGCCAAGGATTCGCAACCAAGTGGCCTGTTGGAGGATTGAAAAATTTCAAGAACTAGTGAATGTGGCGGAAATCGCTGAAACAGAGCAGAGAAGCCTGATTAATCAAGCTCAGACGCATAAGAAGAGGAATTTTCCCTACTCTTCGGGCATAGATGCGGGAAAGAGAAGGAATGTTTTCCCTACAGATAAGGGAAAAGGGGAAGTGCGCGGGCCCGGAGTACCGACAGCGCCACCACCCTGCAGAACTTGTGGATGGCCGCACAGAGGCGAGTGCCGAGTGGCATCAGGAGCTTGCTTCCAATGTGGTCAAGTGGGCCACATGATGCAGGATTGCCCCCAGATGGCTTCAAGCAAATTTGCAGCACCTAGAGGAAAGGCGAATACCCCCACAAAAGCCAAAGTATACACCATTGCGCCAGGAGAGGTAGACGTGGACGAGGAGGAGGCTATCAATGCTGGTATTATTACTGGTGAAATTATTATTATGCGAAATGTGGTATATGCGTTGTTTGATTCCGGTGCAACGAGATCCTTCATTTCCTATGATTGTGTTTGGAGATGTAGATTAGATGTCGAATCATTAGCGCAGAAAGTGTTGGTAACACTCCCTGACGGGAAAGTGATTGGATGTCAACGGATAGTGAAGAACTGCTCTTTGGAAATTGCTGGCGTAAGGTTAAACGCCAATTTGATAGTTTTTTACTTGTTGGGGTTTGACGTAATATTGGTATGGATTAGTTATCTGACCACCATGCCTACATCGATTGTCAAAAAAAGGAAACTATCTTTGAGTTGCCTGGCGAAGAGAAGCTGCATTATGGAGGGGAGACGGTCAGCTCTGTTTCCTCTATCGTGACGGCAAAGAGGGTAACAAAAGGTCTGAAAGGGGGAGTAAAAGTGTTTCTATTAATGTCTCTAAATGCACTAGAGGGTGTCAAAAGTATTGAAGATATCCTGATCGTGAAAGATTTCCCTCGGGTATTTTCTGACGAACTGCCTGGACTGCCCCCAGACCGTGAAACCGAGTTTGCCATTGAATTGGAACCTGCTACAGCCCCAGTTCATAAAGCCCCCTAGTAAATGGCGCCGACGGAGCTAAAGGAACTAAAGGTGCAGATTGAAGAGCTATTGGAGAATAGATTTATAAGACCGAGTTCATCACCATGGGGAGCCCCAGTTTTGTTTGTGAAAGAGAAAGATGGAACTATGCGAATGTGTATCGATTACAGAGAACTTAACAAGGTTACTATCAAGAACAAATATCCACTGCCACGGATAGATGACTTGTTGGATCAATTACAAGGAGCCACAGTACTCTCCAAGATTGATCTTAAATCAGGATACCATTAGTTGAAGATTAAAGAGCAGGATGTGCCCAAGATGGCTTTTCGAACCCGTTACGGACATTTTTAGTTCCGAGATATGCCCTTCGGATTAACAAATGCCCTGGCAGCGTTCATGGACTTGATGAATCGAATTTTTTGACAATATTTAGACAGTTTTGTCGTAGTGTTCATTGATGATGTCCTAATATATTCTCGAAACGACGAAGAGTACAAAGACCATTTAAGGATTATGCTAAGTATTTTACAAGAACACCAGTTATATGCCAAACTTAGCAAGTGTGAGTTTTGGCTTAGAGAGGTTAAATTCATAGGACACATAATTTCAAGCCAAGGTGTAGCCGTGGATCCAGCCAAGATCGAGGCAGTAACAGAATGGCAAAGACCGACAAATGCTCATGAGATACGAAGTTTCCTTGGATTGGCAGGGTACTACAGGAGGTTTGTGGAGGGGTTTTCTAAGCTGTCTAGCCCTCTGACAGCCTTGACTAAGAAAAATGCCAAGTATGTTTGGAGTGATCAGTGTGAGCAAAGTTTCCAAGAACTTAAGAAGAGGTTAACTTCGGCACCAGTACTAGCATTGCCAGAACCTCACAAGCCCTACGTGGTATACAGTGATGCATCGAAGATGGGCTTAGGATGCATGTTGATGCAGGAGGGACGAGTAGTTGCATATGCATCTCGACAGCTTAAGGACCATGAACGAAATTACCCCACTCATGACTTGGAATTAGCAGCGGTAGTGTTCGCATTAAAAATTTGGAAACATTATTTGTATGGCGAGGATGGCGAGGAATGCGAGATATGTACGGATCATAAGAGTCTCAAGCACTTGTTTAGTCAAAAGAATCTGAATATGAGGCAGAGGAGATGGATTGATACTATAATTGACTTTCAGTGCGAGATCAAGTACCACCCTGGGAAGGCTAATGTGGTAGCAGACGCTTTGAGTCGAAAGACTCGAGTAGAAGAGCTATCACTATTAACGGTTATGCGAAGCATGCTGATTAAGAATCTGCCTAGAGAAGCAACAGTGGCAGCAATGCAAGAAATTGTCTCATTGACTGAAGAAGAAATTCGAGAAGAACAGCGAAAGGATGCTAAGCTGGAAAAGATCCGATAGAAACTGTTAGAAGGGCAAGGATCACCCCACTTTACGATATCAGACAATGGAACACTATATTTTGAGAAGAGGACATTAATACCCGACAACCCAGAATTAAAGGAAAAGCTTATGAGGGAGGCGCACTGTACCCCTTATACAGCTTACCCTGGGAGCACCAAATTGTATCAAGATCTAAAAGGAAGATTTTGGTGGGAAGGTATTAAAAAGGATGTGGTTGCATTTGTAGCAAAATGTTCAGTGTGCCAATTGGTTAAGGCAGAGCATCAATGCCCAGCAGGACTGTTGCAGCCTTTGCTGATTCCGGAATGGAAGTGGGAGGACGTATCTATGGATTTCGTAGTCAGATTCCCGAGAACGTCAGCCGGAAAGAACACCATTTGGGTAATAGTGGATAGACTGACCAAAAGCGCCTATTTCTTGCCCATAGCAAACACAGATTCAATGGAAAAACTGGCGAGGATTTATATAAAGGAAATAGTTCGTTTGCATGGCGTACCCAAAACTATTGTTTCGGATCGAGACCCCAGATTTACATCTTGCTTCTGGCAAAGTTTACAGAAGATGATGGGATCTGACTTGAAGTTTAGCAGTGTCTATCACCCACAGACAGATGGTCAGACAGAACGGACCATCCAAACCCTAGAAGATATGTTGCGAGCCTGCGTCTTAGACTCAAACGGCGATTGGGAAAGTCTTCTAGCCCTAATCGAATTTGCCTAAAACAATAGCTTTCAAGCTACTATCCAAAGGGCACCATACGAAGCACTGTATGGTAGAAAATGTAGGTCGCCGTTGTATTAGGATGAAGTCGGTGAAAGTAGGGTGTTAGGGCCCGAATACCTATAAGAGGTCAGAGCTCAAGTGGAGATGATATGGGATAGAATGAAAACTGCCCGAAGTAGACAAAAGAGCTATGCGGATCGATGAAAGAGACCATTGGATTTCTCAATTGGCGACTGGGTGTATATCAAGATCTCACCAATAAAGGGAGTAGCTTTGTTTGGCAGAAAAAGGAAATTAAGTCTCCGTTATGTTGGACCTTATGAAATTGTTGAGAAAGTTGGAGCAGTGGCTTATCGATTGGACTTGCCTGTGAGCCTACAAGGAGTCCACAATGTATTCCATGTATCGTCTTTAAAGGAAAGTTTTGGTGAAAGACCCATGACGATAATGGACCCGAGTAATATTGAGTTACGTCCCAACTTGACTTATGAGGAATGGCCAACCCGAATTGACGATCGCAAAGAGCAGGAATTATGGAATCAAAAAATTTCATTAGTAAAGGTGTTGTGGAACAACCCTGCTTTTCAAGAAGCAACGTGGGAACGGGAGGACGATATGAGAGCCAAATATCCCCATCTATTTGTAAATTAGTGATGTGCTTGTTGTTTTCTTATTTGAACTTAGTTATGATGTATGAACACATGTATGTAAATATTTTGTATGGGTGTCTTGATTGTTTATTGTTTGTTAAGGCTTGATTATTGTTGTGACTTGTGGAACTTTAACCAGGACATAGCTCGAAATAGGAGGAATCCACACATGTCGGTAGCCACAATAGCCCAATTAAGAGAGAGAAGAGAAAAATGGCAAAGAATATTACATAGAGAATGTAGGAGGATGAGAGTACAAAGACTAAATATTCTAGATTATTTGGAGAGACACCGCACCCACCTCATGGATGTGAACCGTGAAGGAGCGCCTGTTTTTCATTGCACTAGACCACACGAAGAGCGACAACCACCTAGAAAATGGATTAGAGCAAAAAGAAAACAATTAAAGAGCTGATTCGAGGTGAGATGAGCAAGCATAATGGAGAGCCACTAGATTTTTCTGACACTTCCAATGATCATATAAGGCAACGGGAAGAAGGAATACCCGGGATAGATACCGAGGAGGAAATCATGCATAAATTGAACGAAATGAGGACGAACATGTACTACAACCGGGATGTAGATACCATATTTTATTTTTCTCAAGATTCAATGACCGAAGAAGAAGAGGTACCATCTTATTCGTCGTCAGAGGAGTCCACCGCCACGAGTGTTAGAGGTATATTAATTTTTATTAACATCTTTAAATCATAGACTGATTTCGAGGACAAAATCTTCTTTTTAGTGGGGGAGGATGTGACGACCCGAGGCTTTCTTTTTGTATGATTTGATTAAATATTTGTTTTGATTGATTGGTTAATTGAGTAATTAGAATAATTATATTATGAGATGGGAAAAAGGGCATGGGCTTGAGATTAGGGCCTTGAAACTTAGAATAAGCTATTGGGCCTAGGAAGGAATGGCAAACCCACAAGCCCATGAGGATGACCCATGACCCACCAAACCCTACCCAGGGACACTTGTCACCCATAGAAAAACCCTAGTGAGTCAACTACAACTAGTAGGTGGAAATGAGAAATTACCACTAGGTAAGGATTGACTAGTGGGTGAATGGTGAGGTTGAGTGAAGAATCTTGTGAAAGGATTTTTCCTATCATTGGAATATTTTTGGAAAGTACAAAGGTATGGCCTAATTTACCTTAACTAGTACATGTCATGTCTAGGGGAATGACACTTGTGCAATGGAGTGAAAAGTGGAGGAAAAGAAATGGGGAGGGCATTCGGTTAGGGTGATTGCCGAAACCCTTGGAGGTTTTTCCCATGCTATTCTATCCAATCTAAGCTAATGATCATCATAGGATCATGTAAGAGAGAAGTGACAAGATGATTGACACAAGAAGAGAGGTGTCATGAGGAAAAAGAAAAGAAAATGGAAGGAGAAAAGCGAGAAGGATCCGGGTGGGTTGCTGTGTGCACCACTTGGGAGTTTCCTAGTATTGCTTGCAGATCTAGTGAAAAGAGTACCTTGGATTTGTGTAAGGAATAAAGTACATGAGGTGAGATGTGTAAGAGGTATGGTGGTGTAAGAGAAATGAGTGGAGATTGCTTGAATTAGAAGCAAAGCTAGGAATGGAGGGAGGGAGCATTCGGATGCTAGCGGAACCAAGGCATGGCCGGTTCATGCAAGCTCTTCTTCCAAGAGGTAAGGCCATGGAATCTTATGGATTGACTTGAGAGTGGATGGTTGAGTGTGTCATAGGGTTGAGATGACAAGAGAAGGAGGCATGAGAGGGGAGGAGGTTTCGGTGGGAGCATTGGAAGGCAAAGGGGAGCCGGTTTCCTACTTCCCCTATTTCCCATCATTGTTTTCTTGTCCCATGCAACCACCCATGCCTAGTCTTGTATCCTTCAAATCAAGGCATGGTGAGTTGTACTTGACCCCAAGAAAGAAGTGTGTGGCCGAAACTCTTGAGGAAACCACCCCTCATTTGGCTAGCTCACAAACACACACACACACGCCCTTTCCCTCCACTTCTCGGCCAAGCACCCTTTCTCCCTCAACTCTCACTTGTTTTACTTTCTTCTAACTTCTAAACCTCACTATATCCTTAGAAGAAAAGAGCTAGAATAATTATTTTGAGAAGGAATTGCTCTTGAAGAGGTAAGTGCATTCTTATCCTACCTTTAGCAATCTTAGTATACCTTTGAGTGAATTTCGTTGCTTTGTTTGTTTCTTTTGTATGTATGTTGAAAATGAAACCTTTTAGGGAGAAAACTTGCCATGTTTAGTTTAGAAAGAATCCATGTTTAAGTATGTTAACTTCCTAAGTTGAGAAGTTAAAATGATATGTGGTTTAGTTGGTTATTTTACATGAAGTGGAATGAAGGAAATGCATGCATGATTGAGGGTTTACTAGCATAAAGTTGGATGATGCCTTTAGTATTATTTATTTATTAGTAAAAAAATACATGTCTAAGTTTGAATACCTTGATAAGATTTAAGATTATTTTAGGTGGAGAGTTTGAATATTTGATATGAAAGGAGAATATAGTATGATCAACAAGTTGAGTAAAGGTGAAAATATATTTATTAAATTTTGACTTGGAGATGAACATGTTGAGTTATGCGTGCATATATTTCGAATTTAATGAATTCTTTGGGTGGAAATTATCGATTTGATTATTGTGCTATGTTATGGTGATATGTTTAAATTTTTAAAGACTTTAGATGCACATGAATAAAATGATTACCTCAGCATGATTGATGGTTTTCACAAAAATTATTGGGTGAGTCATTTTGGAAGAAAAAGTGAATAGAATAATACACTAAGAGACCTAGAGATTTTGGCCAAGCCTCGTTTTACGGTTAGGATAATACATTTAAAGGATTGGAGTTGAACTAGAGTGCTTGGAAAGAATTAGAAAACAAAAAGTTAGGAGAATGTAAAGGGAGGGTCTCGGCCCAACCCTAGTGGGAAGGGGCCAAGTACCCCTAAGGGCATTGGAGGCCCAATATAGCATTTTGGGGAGAAAAGGAGTAGGATTATGAGGTGCGAAAAGTTTAAAAGAGCTTAACGTAGGGTAAGCGTCATGTTCGTCACATATTGCATATGTTCCGTGACATGAGTCTCACGTCTCATGCATATAGCACAAAATCATGTTTTCAACATGTTTTTAAAGGAAAAGAAACTAATTAAAGTTTTATAAGAACCCCAAAGGCTGGGACGGGGTAGTGTCCTAGTAGAACTCCCTGTTTACTCAGGAGTGACTAAAGTCGAGTGAAAGCCCCTAGGTCGACAAAGAACAGTCGGTAGACTATGTATGGCTCCAAAAGGATGTCTGGAGCGTGGTCGCACCTAAAGCTAGTGGGTGCCTACAGAATGGTGTGGGTCTCGGCCTCACTGATACAGAAAAGTTTATAGTCGCTCGGTGAGTGATCAATCGCCGAGTGATGAAGAGTGCGAAAGGGCGCAAAACGTAGCTACTTAGGTTTGATACGGTCGCCGGGAGCTACGGTAACTAGCGGGAACACACGGTGCATAGGGCAACCGTGAGGTGTCCAATAGAGGTCATGACAAAAGATTTGCTTTCGGGCCATATATGAAATGATAAGTGATGCCGAAGATAAGAAAAATGAAAAGTATTTGCGAAAAGAGGAATTTAAAAAAAAACTCAAGTGTTTTGCTTTCTGAGATTTCGAATAAGAATATGAAGAGTATATGAAAAGAATACAAGATGGAAAAAGAGAAATTTTAAAACATGAGCATGAACATAAGCATGTGCATATCATGGAGTCATGAGTCTCATATTGTATTAAGTATGATTGACTCTCTGTTATTCATTTAACTGTATGCTTAAATTGCTTTTGTTATGATATAAATGTGCTTACTGAGATTTCTCCCGAAATCTCACCCCCTGTTTATTTCTCCACTATCACCCTTTTTGGGATGATAGAAGTAGTCGCAGGTGATGACAACCATAACGAGTACGACCCCACAGACGATGCCTCGAATCCCCACGGGCCCGACTGAGCCCATTACTTCCGAGCTAGTGACTCTAGACTATCTGAGCTGCTCGGCGGTGGAGTCACTACCTCTGGCTACGTATATATGTAGTATACACCCTATCAGGTGTTGTATAGTTTTGGGCGTGGACGATTCCCTCCACCTGGGTCACCTTTACGAGTCATCCTCCGGGATGAGTTGTGAGGTGGGACTGGCCTTGGAGTTGGACCGTCTCCGTTACGGCCCAAACTTTAAGGAGATTAAGAAGGAACCATTGTACTAAGCAGTGATAGCTGGGGATCCTCTATGCAGCTTTTGTATTTAATTGCTTGTATTTTGGTCTTTCGTTGTTTTGGAAGAATGAACACTTGTATAGGATCCTCATGTTTATATTAATAGTAATGTAATATTTTGGAATGCTATTGTATTAAGACATGTGATACACGCTTAGAAAAGGTTTGACCTTTATCCGCTGCGAAAAAAAAAAAAACCAGCACACGATAAGACGAGGGGTGAACTTCCCTGTGATGCTCATCCCCAACGTCACAGTTTGCGTATGATCCCAAGCGCAAGCTAGGGCGCTGACATACACCATGCAGATGAATTATTTCCTTCACATAAATCTTTGCTAACCTTTCCATCGAATCTTTGTTGGCTATGGGCAAGAAATGTGCACTTTTGGTCAATCTATCGTTTATTACCCAGATGGTATTCTTTCCTACTGATGTTCTCGAAAATCCTACTACGAATTCCATTGACACGTCTTCCCATTTCCATTCTGGGATCGGCAAAGGTTGCAACATTCCCGCTGGGCGTTGATGCTCAGCCTTAACCAATTGGCATATTGAACATTTGAGCTCTTGGAAACTTCGCTCAAACTGCTCACTCCAGACATACTTGGCATAATTGGCATATTGAACATTTGAGCTCTTGGAAACTTCGCTCAAACTGCTCACTCCAGACATACTTGGCATTTTTCTTAGTTAAGGCTGTCAGAAGCCCAGATAGCTTAGAAAATCCTTCAACAAACCTTCTATAGTATCCTGCCAATCCAAGAAAACTACGTATCTCATGAGCACTCGCTGGTCTTTGCCATTCTGTCACCGCTTCAATCTTAGCTGGGTCCACGGCTACTCCTTTACTTAGTAAGTTTAGGTGCATGCACATTTCTAAAAAAAAAAAATGGAACGTCACAAAATGTTATCAGAGCAATACGACTCTGGATAAATCCATATTATCCTAGGAAAAGATCACATGGTGATAGAATAGGCTTGAATCTTTGTGAAGTAAGGTGGTTTGGTGAAAGAATTGAATTCAAGAAGTTTGGAGTTATAAAGGAGAAACGTAACTTATGATGAATTGGTATGTTTCAGGAGGATAAAATGGTGGGTCAAGGAACATCAATTATACAACCATGTAAAAGATGTGGAAGGAAACATACGGGTGAATGTCAATTAGCCACAGGGAGCCTGTTTTAAGTGTGGAAAATGGGTCATATGATTCGAAACTATCCACGGAATGCCTCTGGAGTTACAATACTGAAGGGAAAAACCAAAGTGCCCATGAAGGCTAAAATTTATACGATCATACTAAGAGAAATGGACGCGGAGGTAAATGAAGCAAAAGATGCTGGAGTTGGTACTAATAAGTTGTAATTTCCCACTTATGGTCAATATGTGAACTTTCTGTAAATATGTAGGATAACTTTTGGACAAGTTAAGTTGAAGTAATGTATGGCTGATATCATGTTTGACTCTGAAGTAATGAGGTTTATTGTATGATTGTATATAGAAATGTAAAGTATATATATGGATTCTTAAATTACTTATGGTGATATTTGACAAAAACTTTGTTGGATGCTATCAAGTGGTAAAGAATTTTTCTTTCGGTGTTGTGAATTTGAGTTTAACCGATCGACTTGATAGTTTCCTATTGATAGGAGTTTAGTTAATTTTCTTAGTTAAAGATTAAATTTTGGTAGAAAGGTGTTACGATCAAGAATGACATAAATGTTTTAAGAGTGGTAGGCTTGAATTTTATAGACTTGAAATGTTGTTGTAATATCAAGGTTTGAGAGGAATTGTCACTGTCTAAGAGATCTTTGTGGAAAGTAAGATAACTGAAGTCCTAAATTCTGAAGACTTGCAAGATAGTTTAAAGAGTGAAAGGTTACAAAATTTATCGATCTTATAAAATTCTGGAAAGTGATTCCTAAATTAGGTAAAGTTTTAGAATTTTGGAAATTTGATATGTAATAAGATTTGAATTTTGGGGCACAGATCTCATATGTTAATATGATCTGTGATGGAAATTGATGAGTTTGCAATAATTAGGCTGAGATGGAGTAAAGTTGAATGATGGATATAAGAATTTTTAAGAAAATACTTCCTTAGGGATTAAAAGTATGGATTTGGTTAGCATTTTTTTTATGATTAAGGAAATAAATTTTGAGAGTATAAGTTCAGATGAGGAAAGTGGTATAAATGAACTACTGGTTCATAGGCAAAGTGTTGATCTTGAGTAAGAACACAAGATATCTGCAAGTATGTAGCCTTGAGAAATGTCATTTTCGGTTCCATTTTGATGTGATTTGGTATGTGCTAACATTATCTATGTGGTAAATTATGAGAATACGTAGTATAAACATGATGTGGGTGATGATCAGAGGCTTGAATTACATTGATTTGAAGGAATCAATGGAGATTTGGAGTTTTACTAGGAGAAAAATCTTGTTTGTGATTAACTTAGAAGATGGTTTTTAAGTTATAAAAGAGAGAATATGAATGAACATTTGGTTGAAAAAGCATGGAAATCGATTGAGGTCAGTTTAGTTTACTAAATGTTGGATTTTACTGGAGGATGTATTATGATTCTTGGAAAAAGTTAGGGTTTTAAATTACTCATATGCTTTAGGAGTTTTAAACAGGATGTGTCAAGAGGAAAGACTAGTGTTGGCTACCATCTTGGTATTACTGATTATATGATTGTTCTATGTACACACTGAGTTATATTTTAGAGTTGAGGTTGAACTCCCAAATTTCGAGGATGAAATTTATTTTAAGGAGGGAGAAAGTGATAACCTTGATTTTTAAGTATCCATTTTCATATGTGACATGATTAGGTTTCTTTAAAATCATTTTAAGGGGCCTTTGGAAAAGAAATAGATATGCTTATGGACTGATTGGGAGGATTGGAAATTGATGTATGATCTTGGAGGTTGATCAAATAAGGAATAAGTATAACAAAGAAGAGAAAAGACTTATAAATGTATGTTGGAAGGTTAGGAGTAGGTACAAAGGTGGCTTGTTTTAAGGTAAAAAAGCGCTTAACCCGAGATCTCGCTCGAGCAAGATAAAGGGAGATATTTGACGCCTTTTGGTAGAACGGACATAACTTGCTCATTTGATATCGGATTTGAGTGATTCAAGAGGTTATGAAAATGTAAGAGAAATATCTACCACTTTTATGTTTTGAGTTTTAAGATATGTGAACTTAATCAAATACGAAATAGATATTTAATGGAAGATCTGAATTGGAGATAGATAGGCATTAACTTTGAAGTTGACTAAGGAGTTTGAATAAGATTAAATCTTTGGACTATTTTCTCAATAATTCATAAGATCTTGACAAGTGTGTAGAAATATGTCAAATGAGAATATTTTATTTAGTAATTTCGTGTGAAATAAAAAGGATCATCTATCAAATACTTAGTGTGCTCGAATTAGTGTTCTTGAACTTATCTGTCGAGTTTTAGTAGAAACATCATAACTTTTTCATATAAGCTCAAAATGAAGTGATTCTAGTTTCTATATAACCTTAAAAAGTATATCTAAAACTTTTAGGTTTTGGGTTTTTGAAGATAAAGAACGGATGAAGGATGAAATCTGGTGTGAAATGGATGGCTCTAGGTTGAGTCCAATTGATATCCGACTTAGATAAAGAGTCCTATATTTGGCCATGTGAAGAAAATTGTGATTGGCTATCAATTTTCTTGAGGTCTTGACATGTGTATGAGTATGTATCATGAAGAGATGAATTGATCTAGAAGCCTTGGTGATTAAGAAAATAAATGAAAACAAATGGAGAACTTGGATTGGGTGTTTTTGGGTGGTTTTCACAAGTTTCGTTGTATTAAGCTTATCTCTCTCATTTGATCTTGGAATAAGGTGATTCAAAATCCTATAGAATCCTATATATCTAAAACTATCATTTTGGGAGTTTTCCGCGAATCTAACGAAATCAAGGATTTATTAGGGATTAAAGTGGACGGATACACCCCATTGGAAGAAACTATCATACTATTTTGTTACTTTGTCTTTTCCTTTCATGTGCTGGAATGATTCTAACCATTGATCAAGATATGCATATAAGTGATACAACCATGACCCTTGGATGTAGATAGGACCAACTAAGCCTAAGCTCTAGGGGTGATGATGAGCCTAAAAAGCTTGGAAGCTCATACACGGCTCTAAAGGGAGAACCGGTTACCTATAGGCATATTTTTCATCTTCGTTTTGCTAAGGTGTCGCCCCTAGGTATATATATGTGTGTGTGTGTGTGTGTGTGTGTACTCTTCTTCCATCTTCCTTTAGAGAAAACTTTCAGTTATAGTAGAATGAGAGCAAGCAAATTTCACCTAAACACACTTATACCACTAGAATATCAAAGAGAAGGCAATCTAGAGGCTTGGAGGGAGGATTGTCTAAAGCTTAGTCTATCATCTAACCAAGCTTTAGAGAGACTCGTAAGTTTACAATTTAACCTAATCTTGTCATAGAATGAGTAAATTGATGATTGAATCATGTTTGTTGTTGGTTGGAGCTTAATCCTTGCTTATATGATGAAATGAAACCTAAGTGTGTTTTGGACGAGATTTTGTTATGGTAAAATGTTAAGAAAATTATAAGAACATAGATTTATGTTTTAATAAGTAAAAACAAGGTTTCTGTAAAACGATTGCATGTTTTAGATTGAAAAACCATGTGAGCCGTGATTTCACTCGACCCTCGCTGGACCTATGGATCGAGCGAAGAACAATCTGAACCCTTCGCTTGACCTTGCTCGATATCCTGCTCAAGCAAAAGACAACCCAAGACTTCGCTTGATGCTCGCTCAATACCTTACTCGAGCGAAATACCCTGTTTGCTTAAATTCAAGGCTTTTACTTCGATAAAAGTGGATGGTTTAGTAAAGAATAATTAACCTAGAAAACAATATAGTTTAAGCATTATTCGTTATGTTTTGATGTTACGAATTTATATGATGTAAGTGCATGTATTTGTGATGAATGTATTTGAGATATGTTTTTATATGTCACATGAATTATGAAGACATGAAACATGCATGTCATAAGCCTAAGTTATGAGCATTTTGCATTTTGTCACATATATGTGTAGTGAGTCCATTTTAAGAAAAATCCATGTTACATGACATCATGTAAGTGTTGTCACGGGTCATTACGAACATTTAAGAAATAAGATAAGATAAGAAAACATTTAAGAAAAAAGTAGAAAGATTAATAAGTTAGTCACGTCATGACGAGGACCAGCGATAAGCCCGTATGACTGACGTGCCAGCAGGGACCTAAGCCTGTCGAGGATATGAAAAACCGGCAGAGATCTAAGCCTGTCGAGGATCTGAAAAACCGGCAGAGACCTAAGCCTGTCGAGGATAAGAAAACCGGCAGGGACTTAAGCCTGTCGAAGATTTGAAAACCGGCCGGGACCTAAGCCTGTCGAGAGAATATGAAAGCTGGTAGGGACCTAAATCTATCGATGATACAAAATAAGTAATATTCGATGGGGGCGCCTGTTGATGATAC
The DNA here is from genome assembly GCA_036559045.1 of Platycarya longipes. Lineage (NCBI taxonomy): Eukaryota > Viridiplantae > Streptophyta > Magnoliopsida > Fagales > Juglandaceae > Platycarya > Platycarya longipes. The sequence continues at coordinate 20,102,707 of CM071798.1, forward strand.
GAAACAAATAAGACACACAATGTTACAAAAGAAAAGAAATAACAGTTTCAGTATGATAGAGTGGGTCCATAAAGAATATAAGTTTAAGTCATGCATGAGTCTCATAAAACTTTTTTATAAAATATGTCTCTGAGCATTGACATGTATGATAAGTTTTTATGTCATCTATGTCATATTTTGTTGACTGTGTACTTCGTGAGATTTCTTAGAAATCTCACTCTTTTATATTTTATCTATCATTCCTTATGGAATGATAGATGGTGTTGTAGGAATAAATAAATTGTCATGAGACTCAGACATCATAGGAGATTTCTGAGGAGCTCCAAGGGTCCTACAGAATACTCCTCTCCTAAGGGAATGTTCTTATGTATGGGATCAAGTGGAATAGTAAGAGTATCAGAAGGCAGGAAGAGATAATTCTTGTTTTAGGAATACTAACTGGGTTATGTAAGTTTTGGATACGATATATGTTATGAAAGATATTGTTTTAATATGCCATATAATCTATTTATGCAAGAGTTAGATCTCTTTGCATATATTGAAGATTTACCTCTTTTCGTTGCATTTTGCATTACACCTAATTAGTAAGTTTAGGTGCATGCACATTTCTAAAAAAAATAAAAAATTGGAGCGTCACAAAGTGGTATCAGGGCAATACAATTCTAGGTAAATCCATATTGTTCTAGGAAAAGATCACATGGTGATAGAATAGGCTTGAATCTTTGTGAAGTAAGGTGGTTTGGTGAATGAATTGAATGCAAGAAGTTTGGAGTTATTAAGGAGAAATGTAACTTATGATGAATTGGTATGTTTCAGGAGGATAAAATGGTGGGTCAAAGAACTTCTATTAGACAACCATGTAAAAGATGTGGAAGGAAACATATGGGTGAATGTCGATTAGGCACAGGAGCCTATTTTAAGTGTGGAAAATGGGGTCATATGATTCGAAACTGTCCACGGAATACCTCTGGAGTTACAATACTGAAGGGAAAAACCAAAGTGCCCATGAAGGCTAAAATTTATACGATCATATTAAGAGAAATGGACGCGGAGGTAAATGAGGCAAAAGATGTCGGAGTGGGTACTAATAAGTTGTAATTTCCCACTTATGGTCAATATGTGAACTTTCTGTAGATATGTAAGATAACTTTTGGACAAGTTAAGTTGAAGTAATGTATGGCTGATATCATGTTTGACTCTGAAGTAGTGAGGTTTATTGTATGATTATATACAGAAATGTATATATATGGATTCTTAAAGTACTTATGGTGATATTTGACGAAAACTTTGTTTGATGATATCAAGTGGTAAAGAATTTTTCTTTTAGTGTTGTGAATTTGAGATTAACCGATCAACTTGATAGTTTCCTGTTGATAGAAATTGAGTTAATTTTCTTAGTTAAGGATTAAATTTTGGTAGAAAGGTGTTACGATCAAGAATGACATAAATGTTTTAAGAGTGGTAGGCTTGAATTTTATCGAGTTGGACTGTTGTTGTAATATCAAGGTTTGAGTGGAATTGTCATAGTCTAAGAGATCTCTGTGGAAAGTAAGAAAACTGAAGTCCTAAATTTTGAAGAGTTACAAAATAGTTTATGTGATGACCCGAGATTTTAATTTCCTATTATTTTAATTAAGTAATTAATTTAATTAAAAATAATAATATTGAGAAGTAAGGATGAAAGCTTGGGCTTAAGATTGAAGCTTTGAAAGCCTAATTTGAGTTAGTGGGCGAAGAAAGGAATAACAAGCCCACAAGTCCATGATATTGACCCATGATCCATCAAGCCCATACAAGAGACACATATCACCTCTAGAGAAACCCTAGTGAGTCATCCAAGACTAGTAGATAAAAGTGAAAAATTGCTAGTAGTTAGGAGTTGACTAGTGGGTTGCCTTGTAGGAGGGATTGTGAAATCTCATGATGAGATTTTCCCAACATTAGGATATCTTGGGAGGAACAAAGATATTTTTTATTTTAGTCTTTCTAGAATATACCATATCTAGATAGGTGACACATGTAGTTGAAATAGGAAATGGAAGACAAGAGAAGAAGGAGATTTGATGGAGGCTTGTAGCCGAAACCCCTTTGGGGCATTTTCTATGTAATCACAAACCTAAGCAAATGATCACAAGTAGATCTTATAAGGGTGAGTGTACAAAGTCATTGACAAGTGAGGAGGGGTGTCATTGGAGAGGAGGAAGGGAAAAATGAGAGAAGAAACCAAGAAAGGTTAGGGTATGGTGTGCCGTGAACCTCATTTGAGGTCTTCCAAGGACTTTGACAAATCTAGTTGAGGGGACACATGATATTGGTGTAAGAAAGGAAAGGACATTTGTGTAAGAGTGTAGATAAGAGTAGTGATTTGACAAGTTGATGGATAGAAGCTTGAAGAGAGAATGAAAACCATGGGAGGGAAATGAGGTTTTGATTGAAACCAAAATGGGGCTAGCCGAACCATGTTTGCCCTTTTCTCCAAAAGTATGGTTTTGCATTCCCTTGGATTGACGCATGAGGTGGAGGAAAGATAGATGAGTGACTTGATGAAATAGGAGGCCAAACCCCCGTGGAGGGTGCCAACCATAGCAAGAAGTAGAGGGAAACAAATCTACCTAAGTACAGGCTAGATTTGATCTTGGAGTGGTCTTAAGATAGAAGTCAATCAAAGAGTCAATCAATCCTTTAAAATGTCACACCAAAGCATAGGGAAATGAGTGGCTAGACCTAGGGAAAAACCCCATGGCCGAATCGCCTATTTGCCTTGACCTTTTCCTTTCTTGCTCACACACACACATGCCCATCCTTCCACCCCACACCTCTCGGCCTTAAGCAATTTTCTATACCCTCACCATTGTTTCATTTTCTACCCCCTAAATCAAAGTATCCTAAGTATAGTCGAGCTAGGAGCAAGTGTTCTTGAAAAGGAAATTGCCTTGGAAGAGGTAAGTGAAATCTCTAAGTAGTTCAAGCAAAGAAACCTAGAGAAGAACACTCACACCACACCATGTTCTTGTGTAGAGTTTTTCTTTTAAAACTATTATGTTCTTAGATTAATCTAATGAAATGCTTAATATATTTTTAGATTTCATCTAAGCTAGCTAGGAGTATTGTAAGTATTTTCTTATCTTGACCTTAGCAATTCTAGTATACTTTTGAGGGAATTTGATTGTATTGTTTGAATCCTTGCTTGTGTATGCTAAAACGAAACTCCTTAGTGAAAATGCCCTGCTTAGTTAGGTAGGAATCCATGTTTAAGTTTATGATTCTTTTAAGTTTGAGAATATAAAATGATGGGTGGATTTAGACAATTTTCTTTTAAAGAATTCAACATGAGGTGGATTGAAGAAGTGCATGTATGATTAAGGTTAATTTGTAGCATATTGGATAATGTTGGGTAGATTATTTGAAGGAAATGTATTATTTAATTGTTGGCAAAATATGTGTTTAGTCTAAGTATCTTTCTAGATTAAAGATTATATTATGTTGTGGATTTGAATAGTTTGATACAAAGGAACAATGTGGTATGATCACCATGATGAGTGTTGATGATATGTATGCATGTTGAAAATTAGACGTGAAGTTGAAAAGGGTTGGATTGATGCATATTTGTGTTTCGGCTTTTCAAGGGTTTTTGGGTTGAGCTTACTTTTCCCCTCTTATGTTATATTATGGTTAAATTTTGAATATTTGGAGAAATTAGAGGTATGAGAACTAAAGGAAATTTAATAGCATAATATTCGGTGTTTGCATGAAGGGTCAAGTGAGCTATGTTGATGAAAAGAAATGTGAATGAAATGACAAACATAAGGACCCTAGGTTTTGGCCAAAAGATGTTTTTAGTGTTAAAAATATTCAAGTAATTTATTGAAGTTAAATTAGAGCAATTGGAGAAGAATAGGAGAAGAAAATGCTAGGAAATGCTAAGGGATCTCGGCCCTACCCTAGTGGGAAAGGGCCAAGCACCCCTAGATGTATGAAAGGCCCAATAAGTGTTTTAGATAGAAAAGAAGTGACAATTATATAGTACTTGGATTGTGAAAGTGCTTGACGCATAGTGTACACGTGTTCGTCTCACGAATCACATGATAAGTGTTACGAGTTGCATGTCTCATGCATAAAGCACGAAAACCATGTCTTTTTGAGTCAAACATGTTTTTAACAGAAAAGAAAATGATTAAAATTTTATAAAAACCCCAAAGGCTGGGACGGGGTAGTGCCTCAGTGGAACTCCCTGTTCCAAGAGTGTCTAAAGTCGAGTGAAAGCCCCTGGGTTGACAAAGAACCGCCAGCAGACCAAGTATGACTCCAAAAGGTGTCCGGAGCATGGTTTCACCTAAAGCTATTGGGTGCCTACAGGATGATGTTGGCTTTTGCCTTACCAATATAGAAAAGTTTGTAGTCGCTCAGTAAGTGATCAATCGCTGAGTGATGAAGAACGTGAAAGGGCGCGAAACGTAGCTACTTAAGTTTGATACGGTCGCTGGGTGCTACGGTAACTAGTAGGAACACACGGTTCGTAGGGAAATCGTGAGGTGTCCAAAAGGATGTCATGACGAAAAAATGGGCTTTCGAGTCAAATGATATGAAACGATAAGTGGCGCCCTAAGATAAGAAAATATGAAAAGCATTTTCGAAAAGATGAGTTTTGAAAAGAAGTACAAACATTTTGTTTTATGAGGTTACACGCAAACACATGAAAGAAATTAAAGAAAACAAGTTGAACAAAAAGAAATGGCATGGGCATGAGCATGAGCATGTGCATAAGTAAAGTCATGAGTCCCAAATGCATAATGTATAGATAATTGTTTGTTATTCACTTAACTGTATGGTTGAAATGCTTTTGTTGAGACATAAATGTATTTACTGAGATTTTCTCCGAAATCTCACCCATTTTTATCTCTCCACTATCGCCCCTCTTTTCGGGACGATAGAAGTAGTTGTAGGTGATGATAACCCCGTCAAGTATGATTCCAAGGACGACATCTCGGACCCCCAAGGGCCCGACTGAGTCCGCTATAGTTGAGTCGATGACTCTCGGCTTACTAGGTCGATGGGCTGCAGAATCACTGCCATTAGTGACATATATTTTGGCAGACTTACACCCTACCGGGTGTTGTTTGATCCTTGGTGTAGATGATTCCCTCCACTTGGGATGCCTGTATGAGTCATCTTTCGGTATGAGTTGTGAAATAGGGCCGACCTTGGATCTGGACTGTCTTCGTTATGTACCTAATTTCAAGGGGATTAAGAAAGAGCCCTTGGATTGGATAGGAGATGGCAATGGGAATCGCTTATACGACTTTTGTATTTACTGTTTATATTTTGGGCTTCCGTTGTTTTGGAAGAAAAGACAATTATGAATGGTCTTGTGTTATATTAATAGTAATGAAGTATTTTGGGATATTAAATTTGTTAAGCCATGTGATTACGCTTAAAAAGGTTTCACCTTTATCCGCTGTGAAAATCTTTAATCATTGTTTTTATTTAGAAAAAAAATATATACACGATAAGGCGAGGGGTGAACTTCCCTGCGATGCTCATCCCCGACGTCTCGATTTGCATACGATCCCAAGCGCAAGTTGGAGCACTGATAGCAGTGGTATTAGAGTAGTTAAGTCTCTGGGTAAAACCAAAAGTCCTAGGAGAAAGAATCACATGGTATATGTTATGATCTCTTAGTCATAGGCTTGAATTCTTAGAATGGTTGGTTGGAGATGATATCCATTTGAATTTATGTTGCTGGAAGTCATAAGAAGCAAAAGCGCAAGAGTTCAGGTAACTCATGTGGGGATTCTGTGCTTTTCAGGAAATCATGGCGGGAGGAAAGTGTCGTGCTCCTATCTCGAGACCTGGAGCATCACCACAAGGAGTTCCGAACGCCTGGTTAGATGGTGGACAATCGATAACGGAGGCTATCCATCAGATGATAGAATTGGTGAAGAATCAGATGGAACAGAGCCGATGCCATCCAAAAACTGGAGGAGGAACGTCAGGATGCCCCTATGAGAAATTCCTGGTCTATCAGTACCCGAACTTTATGGATACCAGAGCTATGAAAGTGGACCAATGGATTATGGATTTGGAATGCACCTTCGAAATCAACGGGTGCACGGAAATGCAAAAAATACAGTATGCCAGTCACCTACTCTAAGGGGAAGCCGTATTATGGTGGGATACAAAGAGGAAGCTATTAAGACAAGAGCTTGGAGAGAATGTAACTCCCACTTGGGAACGGTTTAAAATGGAGTTTGATGATCGCTTCTTTCCTGAGTCCGTCAAACAGAGGAAGGCGATGGAGTTCGCCACACTGACACAAAGGAGTATGACAGTGAACCAGTACGCTGCGAAATTCATGGAACTGACACAATTCGCTCCTAATCTAGTGGTAACAAAGAAAATGAGAGCGAAGAAATTCCAAGATGGCTTACAACCAGGAATTCGCAACCAAGTGGCTTGTTTGAGAATTGAAAACTTCCAAGAGCTGGTAAACGTGGCGGCTATTGCTGAAACAGAGTAGAGGAGCATGATTAGTCAAGCTTAGATGCATAAGAAAAGGAGTTTTCCCTACTTTTCAGGAAGGGATGCCGGGAAGAGAAGGAATGTTTTTCCCGTGGATAAAAGAAAGGGCAAAGTGAGTGGACCTGGAGTGCCGACATCGTCGCCACCATGCAGAACTTGTGTACGACTGCACAAAGGTGAATGTCGAGTGGCGATGGGAGCTTGCTTTCAGTGTGGTCAAGTGGGCCACATGATCCGTGACTGCCCTCAGATGGCTTCTGGCAGAGTTACAATGCCTAGAGGAAAGGCGAAGACCCCGACAAGAGCAAAAGTGAATGCCATTACCCCTGGAGAGGTAGACGTGGAGGATGAGGAGACCATTAATGATGGTATCATTACTGGTAATAATCTGACCTGACCACTCATTTAAAGCATAAGATGATTTTTCGTAAGGTAACAATAGGAAAAAAAAATTTATAGGTGAAATTATTTTGATGCGTAATGTGGTATATGCTTTATTTGACTCCGATGCGATGAAATCCTTCATTTCATATGATTGCATTTGGAGGTGTAAGCTAGATGTAGAACAGTTAGCTCAAAAAGTGTTGGTGTCACTCCCTAACGGGAAAGTGATTGGATATCAACGAATAGTGAGGAACTGCCCGTTGGAGATTGATGGTATAAGGTTAAATGCCAATTTGATAGCTTTTCACTTGTTGGGATTTGACGTAATATTAGGCATGGATTGGTTATCCTAGCAATAAGCCAAAATCAATTGTCGCAATAAGGAGATCACGTTTGAGCTACCTGAAGAAGAGAAGCTACGTTATGAAGGAAGATAGTTAGTTCTGTTTCCTCTATCGTGACGACAAAGAGAATGACGAAAAGTCTAAAGGGAGAAACATAAGTGTTTCTGATAATGTCCTTAAACGCATTGGAGGGTGCCAACAGTATTGAAGAGATCCTAGTAGTTAAAGATTTTCCTTGAGTATTCTCAGATGATCTGCCAGGATTACCCCCAGATCGTGAAATTGAGTTCGCCATTGAATTGGAACCGGTCACGACTCCAGTTCATAAAGCCCCCTACCGAATGGCGCCAACAGAGCTGAAAGAATTAAAGATGCAGATCGAAGAACTATTAGAGAAGGGGTTTATACGGCCTAGTTCATCGCCGTGGTCTGTTCGTGAAAAAGAAGGATGAGACAATGCGAATGTGCATTGATTATTGAGAACTCAATAAGGTCACTATCAAGAACAAATATCCGTTGCCACAGATAGATGACTTGTTGGATCAATTACAGGGAGCCACAGTATTTTCTAAGATTGATCTCAGATCAGGGTACCTTCAGCTTAAGATCAAGGAGTAGGATATACCCAAGATTGCTTTTCGAACTCGTTATGGACATTTCGAGTTCCTAGTTATGCCTTTCAGATTAATGAATGCCCCAGCAGCATTTATGGACTTGATGAATCAGATTTTTCAACAGTACTTAGATAGTTTCATCGTATTTTTCATCAACGATATTTTAATATATTCCCGAACTGACGAAGAGCACAAAGAGCATCTGAGAATTATGCTAGCTATTTTACAAGAGCACCAGTTATACGCCAAACTTAGCAAGTGCGAGTTTTGGCTCAGAGAGGTCAAATTTTTGGGCCACGTAATTTCGAGCAAAGGAGTAGCCATAGATCCAACTAAGATTGAGGCGGTGACAGAATGACAGAGACCGACAAGTGCTCATGAGATAAGTAGTTTCCTTGGATTGGCAGGATACTACAGGAGGTTTGTAGAAGGATTTTCCAAGCTATCTGGTCCTCTGACAGCCTTGACTAAGAAAAACATCAAGTATGTCTGGAGTAATTAGTGTGAGCAAAGTTTCTAAGAACTCAAGAACAGGTTAACTTCGGTTCCAGTATTAGCACTACCAAAGCCCCACAAGCCTTATGTAGTATATAGTGATGCCTCGAAAATGGTTTTAGGATGCGTTCTGATGCAAGAAGGAAGAGTAGTTGCCTATACATCCCGACAACTTAAAGACCATGAGTGAATTTACCCCACTCATGATTTAGAATTAGCAGCAGTAATATTTGCATTGAAGATCTAGAGACACTACATGGGCATGAATGCGAGATATATACGGATCACAAGAGCCTGAAGCACCTATTCAGTCAAAAGAATCTAAATATGAGATAGAGAAGGTGGATTATGACCATGATTGATTTCCAATGCGAGATTAAGTATCACCCCGGAAAGGCTAACGTTGTGGTAGACGCTTTAAGTCGAAAGACTCGAGCAGAGGAACCACCCATACTGACAGCTATGCGAGATATGCTGGTCAAGAACCTACTGATGAGTACACAAAAAGGCACTCTAAATACTTTATTTAAATGATAAAATAAATGAGAAAATAATGGATATAACTCATGTTATTAAAATTAATGGTCATTTATCTAGAGATAGATATAAGCATGATTTAATATATTGATGAGAATATAAAATGCCATATTTTTCTCTCTTAATGTTTAATATTTTATTCTTATTTGATGCCTAAATATACTCATTATTCTTATATTTTGATTTAGGACACAAATAGAGGTATTAGGAGCAAATGAAAATAATTACGAAATTTTAGACAGTTTTGACGTCTTTTCGTAATATGGGCATAGCTCTCTCATCCAATCTTTGATTGAGCTGATTCAAGATGATATAGAACCAAGAGAGAAATATCTATAACTTTTATGTTTTATGTTTTAAGAGATATCCGCTTTATCCAAGACAAAATCGACCATCAAGTGGACACACCTGCACTTGACATTCCTGAATATTCTTCAGGCACTTGTATCAAATCCAAATGTCATCACAATATTTTCTAGCAATCACTCCTACACCAACTTGAAAATTCAATGATCAACTCACATGCAAGATGAAGTGCACTCAAGTTTCTTCAAGATAAATTATTTGACCACAAGATATTAAGTCATACAAGACAACTAATGGATAAAGAAGCAAAATCGAAACACTCAACCTACAAACAAAATTCAGCTCATATATAGTGGGAAAACAAATGATCAAAATGACAACTCACAAATCACTTGAATTCAAGAATGACACATGGCAAAGCAAGTTGAAATTGTGCTGATTTTGTCATGACAACTTGCATGAAGGAAACTTATAAATAGAAGGGAGGGGTATGTGTTCTAAGACCATGCTTAGTGTGCGGGGATGCTTTGGAAGAGCTATTTTGAGAGCTTGAGAAAATAAAAGAAAAACCAAAGAATAGAGAAAACAATGGCCGGTTCTTCCATATTTTTCCTTAGAGAATTTTCATTGCATATTTTCAATATGTGTAACTAATGTTCTAGTAGAGTTAGGGATGAATTTATATATATAATGGTATTTGTAATTGTTTTTTATTCATATATGTGTTCTTCAAATATTAAACTCTTTTGTTTAGTCATTCAAAATTTATTATAAATGTTTTCGTCACCAAATAATCTTAGGATTTATTTCATTTATAGACTTAGTCATACTTTTTCTATTGAATGGAATAATTCTTTGATTATGTTTGGTTCAATTGGTTATCTATATTAATTTAATTCTCTGCTAAAATATTACTCTACGAGTATATTGCCGACGTTGAATTTCCTTAATATCGATAACAATTCCCGTTCTTATATTGCGACGAATGATTTTTCGAAAGATTACATTTGATTTAAATCTAATTATTAATGTTTTATTTTCTGATTGAAAATTTGGACATAGAATTTTCAATTGAGTTATTAATGAATCGAAAATAATTAAAATACCAATTATATACAAGGGATTCCCAATGCTCTACTTTTCATCTCATTTTTATACTTTTCAAATTACTCATTTAGTTTTAATTTACATCACACTCTAAATTTTACTTTTCGCACTCGTCTAAATCTTTTTGTTAATTTCGTTACTATTATTCAATTTCTCAATCCATCTCTCTGTGGAATCGACACCCCAAAACTATACTGCAAACGACTGCGTTATTCTTTGAGCGTAATCACCTGCCTAGAGAAACAATGTTGGCAGCAACACAAGAAATTGCCCCACTGACTGAAGATGAAATTCGAGAAGGATAGCGAAATGATGTCAAGCTAGAAAAGATCTGACAGAAATTGTTGGAATGGCAAGGATCGCCCCACTTCACGATATCGTTTGATGGAACACTGTATTTTGGAAAAAGAACAATGATACCACACAATTTAGGAATTGAAGGAAAGGCTTATGAGGGAAGCGTATTGCACCACTTATACAGCTCATCCTGGAAGCACCAAAATATATCAAGACCTAAAATGAAGGTTTTGGTAGGAAGGTATCAAGAAGGACGTAGCTATGTTTGTAGCTAAATGTTCAATATGCCAACTGGTTAAAGCAGAGCATCAACGCCCAGCCGGAATATTGCAACCTTTGGCAGTCCCATAATGGAAATGGGAAGACGTGTCTATGGACTTCGTAGTAGGATTTTCGAGAACATCGGCAGGAAAGAACACAATCTGGGTAATAGTGGAAGACTGACCAAAAGTGCACATTTCTTGCCCATAGCCAACACGGATTCGATGGAGAAGCTGGCAAAGATTTATGTAAGAGAAATAGTTCTTCTGCACGGTGTACCCAAGACAATTGTTTCAAGATCAAGACCCTAGATTTACGTCTCGCTTCTAGCAAAGTTTATAGAAGATGATGGGATCTGACTTGAAATTTAGCAGTGCCTATCATCCACAGACGGATGGTCAGGCAGAACGAACTATTCAGACCTTAGAAGACATGTTGCGGGCATGCGTATTAGACTCGAGTGGTGATTGGGAAAGTCTTTTACCTTTAATTAAATTCGCCTACAACAACAGCTTTCAAGCTACCATTCAAATGGCACCATACGAAGCCCTGTATGGGAGGAAGTGTAGGTCACCCCTGTACTGGGATGAAGTAGGTGAAAGCAAGGTGTTAGGGCCTGAATATTTATAGGAGGTCAGAACTCAAGTGTAAATGATACGGGATAGAATGAAAACTGCCCAAAGTAGACAGAAGAGCTACACGGATCGACGAAGAAGACCATTGGATTTCGCAATTGGTGATTGGGTATATATCAAGATTTCACCAATGAAGGGAGTAGCTCAGTTCGGCAGAAAATGGAAGTTAAGTCCCCGTTACGTTGGACCTTATGAGATTTTTGAGAAAGTCGAAGCAGTAGCCTACCATTTGGACTTACCTATGAGCTTGCAAGGAGTCCACAATGTATTTCATGTGTCGATGTTAAACAAAAGTCTTGGCGGAGGACCAGTGACAGTGATGGACCCAAGCAATATTGAGTTATGCCCCAACCTGACCTATGAAGAATGGCCAACACGGATTGACGACCGCAAGGAACAAGAAGTGCGGAATCGTAAAATTTCATTGGTTAAAGTGTTATGGAACAACCTAACTTTTCAAGAAGCAACATGGGAACGTGAGGATGTTATGAGAGCCAATTACCCTCATCTGTTTGTAACCTAGCGACGTGCCTATTGTCTTCTTGTTTGAACTTTGTTATATTGTGTTAATGAATATATATATATATATGTTAATATATGGGTGTTTTAACTGTTTTATATTTGATACTACCTGACTATCATAGTGACTTGTGAAACTTTAACCAGGATATGGCTCGAAATAGGGGGAACCCACGCATGTCAGTAGCATCGGTAGCTCAATTGAGAGAAAGGAGAGAAACCAGACAAAGGATATTATGTAGAAGAAGAGAAGTAGAAAGGGTGCAGAGGCTTAAATATCTAGATCGGTGTGAGAAACATCGCACCCAGATCATGAGTATAAACCATAGAAAAATGCCTGTTTATCGACGAGCTATGCCACACGAGGAGAGACAACCACCTAGGAGATGGTTAAGGACAGAAAGAAAACAACTATGAGATTTGGTACGGGGAAAGGTGAGTGAAACTTATGTGGAGCCCCTAGACTTTTCAGATACCTTAAATGACCGTATTCAACAAAGAGAGGAAGGAATACCCCGAATAGATACAGATGAAGAAATTATGCATAGGCTAAATAAAATAAGAGTGAACATGTATTATGACCCGGAGGAAGATGCCGTGTTCTACCTTTCCCAGGGCTTTGTAACTGAAGAGGGTGACGTACCCATAGATTCATCATCAGATGAATCCATTGCCACTAGTGCCCGAGGTATAATATTTTAAACCAACTAATGCCCATGTTATTGCATAAAACGATTTCGAGGACAAAATCTTCATTTTAGTAGGGGAGGATGTGTCGACCCGAGATTTTCAATTCCTATTATTTTAATTAAGTAATTAATTTAATTAATAATAATAATATTGAGAAGTAAGGATGAAGGCTTGGACTTAAGATTGAAGCCTTGAAAGCCTAATTTGAGTTAGTGGGCCAAGAAAGGAATAACACGCCCACAAGCCCATGAGATTAACCCATGATCCATCAAGCCCACACAAGAGACACATGTCACCTCTAGTGAAACCCTAGTGAGTCATCCAAAACTAGTAGATAAAAGTGAAAAATTGCTAGTAGTTGGGAGTTAACTAGTGGGTTGCCTTGTTGGATGGATTGTGAAATCTCATAATAAGATTTTTCCATCATTAGGATATCTTGGGAATAACAAAGATATTTTCTATTTTAGTCTTTCTAAGATATACCAACTCTAGATAGGTGACACATGTAGTTGAAATAGGAAATGGAAGAGAAGAGAAGAAGGAGATTCGGTGGAGGCTTGTAGTCGAAACCCCTTTGGGGCATTTTCTATGTAATCTCTCACAAACCTAAGCAAATGATCACAAATAGATCTTGTAAGGGTGAGTGGACAAAGTGATTGACAAGTGAAAAGTGGCATCATTGGAGAGAAGGATTCCAGAGACGACATCTCAGACCCCCAAGGGCCCGACTGAGTCTGCTATAGTTGAGTCGGTGACTCTCGGCTTACTAGGCTGATGGGCGGCGGAGTCACTACCGAGTGTTGTTTGGTCATTGGCGTAAATGATTCTCTCCATTTGGGATGCCTGTATGAGTCATCCTTCGGTATGAATTGTGAAGTAGGGCCGACCTTGGATATGAACCATCTTCGTTATGGTCCTAATTTCAAGGGGATTGAGAAAGAGTCATTGGATTGGATAGGAGATGGCAATGGGAATCGCTTACGCGACTTTTGTATTTACTGTTTATATTTTGGGCTTCTGTTGTTTTGGAAGAAAAGACAATTTTGAATGGTTGTGTGTTATATTAATAGTAATGAAGTATTTTGGGATATTAAATTTGTTGAGCCATGTGATTATGTTCAGAAAGGTTTGACCTTTATCCGCTGCGAAAATCTTTAATCACTACTTTTATTTAAAAAAATATATATATACACGATAAGACAAAGGGTGAACTTCCAAGCGATGCTCATCCCCGACGTCTCGGTTTGCATACAATCCCAAGCGCAAGCTGGGGCGCCGACAGTTTAAAGAGTGAAAGGTTACAAGTTTATCGATCTTATAAAATTCTGGAAAGTGATTCCTAAATTAGGTAAAGTTTTAGAATTTTGGAGATTTGATATGTAATAAGATTTGAATTTTGGGGCACAGATCTCATATGTTAATATGATCTGTGATGGAAATTGATGAGTTTGCAATAATCAGGCTAAGATGGAGTAAAGTTGAATGATGGATATAAGAATTTTTAAGAAAATACTTCCTTAAGGATTAAAAGTATGGATTTGGTTAGCATTTTTTTATGATTTAGGAAATAAATTTTGAGAGTATAAGTTCAGATGAGGAAAGTGGTATAAATGAACTACTGGTGCATAGGCAAAATGTTGTTCTTGAGTAAGAACACAAGATATCTGCAAGTATATAGCCTTGAGAAATGTCGTTTTCGGTTCCATTTTGATGTGATTTGGTATGTGCTAAGGTTATCTATGTGGTAAATTATGAGAATACGTAGCATAAACATGATGTGGGTGATGATCAGAGGCTTAAATTACATTGATTTGAAAGAATCAGTAGAGATTTGGAGTTTTACTAGGAGAAAAATCTTGTTTGTGATTAACCTAGAAGATGGTTTTTAAGTTACAAAAGAGAGAATATGAATGAACACTGGGTTGAAAAAGCATGGAAATCGATTGAGGTCAATTTAGTTTACTAAATGTTGGATTTTACTGGAGGATGTATTAAGATTCTTGGAAAAAGTCAAGATTTTAAATTACTCATATGCTTTAGGAGTTTTAAACGGGATGTGTCAAGAGGAAAGACTAGTGTTGGCTACCATCTTGGTATTACTGATTATATGATTGTTCTAAGTACACACTGAGTTATATTTTAGTGTTGGGGTTGAACTCCCAAATTTCGAGGACGAAATTTATTTTAAGGAGGGGGAGAATGTGATAACCCAGATTTTTAAGTCTCTATTTTTATATGTGACATGATTAGGTTTCTTTAAAATTGTTTTAAGGGGCCTTTGGAAAAGAAATAGGTATGCTCATAGACTGATTGGGAGGATTGGAAATTGATGTATGATCTTAGAGGTTGATCAAATATGGAATAAGTACAACAAAGAAGAGAAAAACTTATAAATGTATGTTGAAAGGTTAGGAGCAGGTACAAAGGTGGCTTGTTTTAAGGTAAAAAAGCGCCTAACCTGAGATCTCACTCGATCATCGCTGGATGTCTGGCTCGAGCAAGATACATGGAGATATTTGACGTCTTTTGGTAGAACAGCCATAACTTGCTCATTTGATCTCGGATTTGAGTGATTCAATAGGTTATGGAAATCTAAGAGAAATATATACAACTTTTATGTTTTGAGTTTCAATAGATATGGACTTAATCAAATACGAAATAGAGATTGAATGGAAGATCTGAATTGGAGATAGATAGGCATTGACTTTGAAGTTGACTAAGGACTTTGAATAAGATTAAGTCTTTGGATTATTTTCTCAATTATCCTAAGATCTTGAAAAGTGTGTAGAAATATGTCAAATGAGTATATTTTATTTAGTAAATTTCGTGTGAAATAAGAAGGATCATCTATCAAACACTTGGTGTGCTCGGATCGGTGTTCTTGGGCTTATCTGTCGAGTTTTAGTAGGCAAATCATAACTTGTTCATATAAGCTCTAATGAAGTGATTCTAGTTCCTATAGAACCTTAAAACGTATATCTAGAACTTTTAGGTTTTGGGTTTTTAAAGATAAAGAACGGATCAAGAATGAAATCTGGTGTGAAGTGGACGGCTCGGGGTTGAGTCCAATTGATAACCGACTTAGATGAATTGTCCTATATTTGGCCATGTGAAGAAAATTGTGATTGGCTATCAACTTTCCTGAGGTCTTGACATACGTATGGGTATGTTTCATGAGGATATGAATTGATCTAGAAACCTTGGTGGGTAAGAAAATAAATGAAAACAAATGGAGAACTTGGATTTGGTGTTCTCGGGTGATTTTGATATGTTTCAGTGTATTATACATATCTCTCTCCTTTGATTTCGGAATAAGGTGATTCAATATCCTATAGAATCTTAAGAGGATGATATAAAACTTTCTTGTCGTGAGTTTTTGAAGAATCGAATCAGATCAAGGATTTGTTTGGGATAAAGTGGACGGATACACCCCATTGGAAGAAATTATCATACTACTTTGTCACTTTGTCTTTTCCTTTCATGTGCAGGAATGATTCTAACCATTGATCAAGATATGCATATAATTGGTACAACCATGACCCTTGGATGGAGATAGAACCAACTAAGCCTAAGCTCTAGGGGTGATGACGAGCCTAAAGTGCTTGGAAGCTCATACACGGCTCTAAAGGGAGAACCAGTTACCTATGGGCATATTTTTTATCTTCTTTTTCCTAAGGTGTCACCCCTAGGTATATATATATGTGTGTGTGTACTATTCTTCCATCTTCCTTTAGAGAAAACTTTCAGTTATAGTAGAAAGAGAGCAAGCAAAATTCACCTAAACACACTTATACTACTAGAACATCAAAGAGAAGGCAATCTAGAGGTTTGGAGGGAGGATTGTCTAAAGCTTAGTTCTATCATCCAACCAAGTTTTGGAGAAACTTTTAGGATTACAATTTAACATAATCTTGGCATAGAATGAGTAAATTGATGATTGAATCATGTTTGTTATTGGTTGGAGTTTAAACCTTGCTTATATGATGAAATGAAACCTAAGTGTGTTTTGGATGGGATGTTGTTATGGTATAATGCTAAGAAAATTATAAGAACATAGATTTATATTTTAATAAGTAAAAATAAGGTTTATGTAAAACGATTGCATGTTTTAGATTGAAAACCCCTATGAGCCGTGATCTCGCTCGACCCTCGCTCGACCTATGGATCGAGCGAAGAGCAATCTGAACCCTTCGCTTGACCTTGCTCAATATCCTGCTCGAGAGAAAGACAACCTGAGACTTCGCTTGATGCTCGCTCGATACCTTGCTCGAGCGAGATACCCTATTTGCTTAAATTCAAGGCTTTTACTTTGATAAAAGTGGATGGTTTAGTAAAGAATAATTAATCCAGAAAACAATATAGTTTAAGCATTATTCATTAAGTTTTGATGTTACAAATTTATATGACGTAAGTGCATGTATTTGTGATGAATGTTTTTGAGATATGTTTTTATATGTCACATGAATTACGAAGACATGAAACATACATGTCATAAGTCTAAGTTAGGGCATTTTGTATTTCGTCACATATATGCGTCGTCAGTCCATTTTAAGAAAAATCCATTTTACATAACATCATGTAAGTGTTGTCACGGGTCATTACGAACATTTAAGAAATAAGATAAGATAACAAAACATTCAAGAAATAAGTGGAAAGATTAATAAGTTAGTCACGTCATGACGGGGACTAGCGATACGACCATATGACTGACGTGCTGGCAGGGACCTAAGCCTGTCAAGTATATGAAAACTGGCAGGGTCCTAAGCCTATCGAGGATATGAAAAACCGGCAGGGACCTAAGTCTGTCGAGGATATGAAAATTCGGCAAGGACCTAAGCCTGTCGAGGTTATGAAAAACTGGCAGGGACCTAAGCCTGTCGAAGATATGAAAACTGGCAGGGACCTAAGCCTGTCGAATATATGAAAACCGGCAGGGACCTAAGCCTGTCGAGAATATGAAAACCAACGGGACCTAAGCTTGTCAAGGATACAAAACAAGTAAGACATACAATGTTATGAAAGAAAAGAAATAAGAATTTAAGTATGATAGAGTGGGTGCATGAAAAATATAAATTTAAGTCATGCATAATTCTCATAAAGCATTTTTATAAGATATATGTCTCTGAGCATTGACATGTATGATAAGTTTTTATATCATCTATGTCATATTTCGTTGACTGTATACTTACTGAGATTTCTTAGAAATCTAACTCTTTTATATTTTATCTATCATTTTTTATGGAATGATAGTTGGTGTTGCAGGAATAAATAAATTTTCATGAGACTTAGACATCACAGGAGATTTTAAGGAGCCCCGATGGTCCTACAGAATACTCATCTCCTAAGGGAATGATCTTATGTATGGAATCAAGTGGAATAGCAAAAGTATCAGAAGGTAAGAAGAGATAATTCTTGTTTTAGGAATACTAACTAGGTTATGTAAGTTCTGGATACGATATATGTTATGATGAATGAAAAGTTATGAAGGATATAGTTTTAATATGTCATGTAATCTATTTATGCAAGAATTAGATCTCTTTGCATATATTGAAGATTTACCTCTTTCCGTTACATTTTGCATTACACTTAATTAGTAAGTTTAGGTGCATGCACATTTCTAAAAAAAAAAAGAAAATCAGGGCATCACATGTGAGGCCTACTTGGGTAGCCTTAATGATGACCGATAAGGCTGTTCATATGGGTCGGGTTTAACTCGGTCCGCATTGATAATTGGATATCCAGATTCAATATATGGGTTCCGGATCATATAAAACGGGCCGGATACCCGCTTTTAACAAAATTGGATATATATGGGTCGGTTCAAACCCGGACTAGATCGGTAACCGGATACCCGCTTTCTAAACCCAGTACCGGCTTTTAGCAAAACGACCCCATTCTACACAAGCATCGATTCTTCGACTGCATTCCTCACCCCCATTGCCTCGAGTCCTCGACTTATTCTCCGTCTCTCTCTCTCTCTCTCTCAATCTCTCGACGCGAAACCCTAGCCTCCATCCCTCTACGTGAAACCCTAGCCTCCATCCCCGTGTTGAGTCTGTGACCCATCGCCGTCTCCATCATCTAATCTTCATCGCCGAATTTGCATCTCTGAATCACCAAAACCCTAGCCTCAATCCCCGTGTTGTTCGATACTCTCTCTCTCTCTCTCTCCCTCTCTCTCTCCCTCCTCCTTGCAACTACGAGTCTGCGTGAGGATTAGGAATGGATTAGGACAAAAACCCAATTTGATTATAGGGTTTTATTTAGACCTTATCAATCACTGTTTTCGTGCAATGGATTTCTATACTTTTGTGACGACCCCAAGATTATCATACTTTGCATTTATTTAAAATATATATATATATATATATGGCTTAGTGACTTAGGCAAATTGGTGGCTAAAGCCTTAAGAAGATGGACTTAGGAGCTTAAGGGCCTTAAGGCCATGGCAATAGCTTTGGGCCTAAGTGGGGGAGAGACAAGCCCATAGGTCCATGAAAGGAAGCCCACTAGTCAACCCAAGCCCATGCTTGATGACACATGTCAAGTTAGGAAAATTTTAGTAATTTGAGTCAAGACTAGTAGTTGAGAGAAGAAAATGCTAGTAGGTGAGCAAGTTGACTAGTTGTTTTGGTTGGAGAAAGGAAAGAAAAGGCATGAGTAGAATCTTCCATCTTTTCCTACCTAGATAAGTGTGTGAGGTGTAGGATTTTGCCAAATAAGTCAACATGGGATCCTACCATATCTAGTAAAATGATGAAAAAAGGACTTGAGAAGATTTGGAGATGAGAAAGGAGGGAAGGGTTTCGGTGGAGGCTTGGCCGAATGGCCTTAGGGCTTTCTCACCTAAAACTTTTCCAAATTGAAAGGACATGTAGGATTTGTGTAGGATTTGTGTAAGGTTGGATGAGACATGGGGTGTAAGAAGAAGTGATATGAGAAGTGAGTTGATGGATCAAAAAGTGGAAGAAAGGGAGATGAGGGTTTCGGGTATGCCTTAGCCAACTCCCCCTCCCCCTTGTTTGACTTTCTTTTGCCACCAAATCTAGATGAGGATTTGTGTAAGAGTGACATGACAAGCTCGTGTGAGATGTGAGGTGATTGGTTGATGGAAGAAGTATGTGACAAAATAGAAAGGAGAGTGAGATGAAGAGAGGGTTCGGATGGAGGATGGGGAATCCGAAACCCCCTTGGGTGTTTTCCCAAAAATGGATTCTCAAATCCATTTGAATGACATGTGAGAGGATTGTTGGGGAGACAAGAGAGGATGTGAGATGATGGAAAGGGGTTGGAACCCTAGAATTAGTGGCCGGCCATGAGGAAAGAAAAAGGGAGCAAATCTCCAAACCTAGGATGGGATAGATTAGGGTTGATGTGATCAAGTGATGAGAGTCACTCAAGGGTCTTTCAAGCCCATCACAAGTCACTCAAACCTAGGAGAATGAGTGGCCTAGGAGCTAGCAAAGTGCCTTGGCCAAATGGCCTAGTTTCCTCACCCTTTTGGCTTGCACATTTCGGATACACACACACACACATCTCTCACTTTGCACCTCATGGCACACTCCTCATTTCTCTCCACTTTGCTTCACTTCTTTTAACCACTTAGATACATAAACACTCCAAGCTAAGAAGGAGAAGAGGGTAGTGTTTGCGGAAGGAGGAGAAGTCTAGAAGAGGTAAGTAACTTAGTTACTTTGAAATGAAACCTAGAAGCATGAGGGAGAACCTTATGTTTATACCTTTCAAAAAAGGAAACCTTTCTTTTGAAAATGGTAAATTTTTAGCATGTTCTAACTAAGTATTTCTTTTATTTTCAGAAGTTATATAAGCTAGCTAGGAAGATTTGTAAGTATATCCTTACTTTGCCTTTAGCATTCTTTGTATATTTTGGAGTGAATGTGCTTGAATGTGTGTATATGCTTGTGTATGCTTGTATCGTTCGGTTATTTGCTTAGAAATGCCATGATGAAAGATTGAGAATAGAAATGTTATTTTGATTAGGAATCATGTGTAGAACCTATAATCTTGTTGGTTAAAGAGTTATGAGATGATTAATGATCTTGGTGGTTCGATGAGAAAAAGCATGTAAGCATGAAGTTGTTAAGTTAGTTGAGTATTGGTGAATATGGGATATATGCATATATGTTATTTGAAGAAGTATCTTGATTTTTTAGTTGTAAACATCTTGCCTATAGAAATGCCATATTAGGATGAATTTGTATAAAGGATGGATGGAGAATAGTTATATTGATCTTGGAAGATATTGATGTTATTATTGCTTGATGATTATAAAAATGCATGCTTGTGGAGTTATGTTTTGGAGGAATTTCTTGAAGTGAAAATCTTGAAATTTTAATTCCTTATTTATTTAATATTCATGTTGGGATAATTTGGAGAAGTAAAAGTATGTATATTGGGAGAATGACATGTATGGATTCGGTGTCACATAGAGTATTCAAGTAGGATCCTAGCTTTGAAGGGCTAAGAAGGAAAACACAAAATAGAGAGCTATAGGTTTCAGGGTTTGACCCCTTATAGGGCTAGGAAATTGTTTTAAATATTGAGCTAAGGCTAGATGGTGTTAGGGAGATAAATAAAAGAAGAGAACATCAATGGGAGACAAGTAGGGTCTCGGCCCAAACCCTAGGGGTGGAGGCCGAGCACCCCATTCACCCTAATGCACTTGTTTGAGTGTTTTTGCATAAGTATGAATTAAGAGGAAGTAGGTTTTGAAGGAAGAACGACCAAATGTGTGTACTAAAGTTCGTCTCGAGTTTTGCATTCACAAAGTCGAAAGTTGCATGTCCCATGCATAAGCACGAAAACCTATGTTTTGAGTAAAGTATGTTTTCGAAAGAAATGAACTAAAGTTTTAGAAGAACCCCAAAGGTTGGGACGGGGAAGTGTCCCAATGGAACTCTCTGTTCACTCAGGAGCGTCTAAATTGAGTGAAAACCCCTTGGTCGACGAAGAACAGTCGGCGGACCATGTATGGCTCCAAAAGGTGTCCGGAGTGTGGTCGCACCTAATGCTAGTAGGTGCCATATAAGCAGTGTTGGCTTAGGCCTCGCCATCTGATAAGGTTGTAGTTGCTCGGAGAGTAATCCCCGAGTGATGAATAGCGCGAAACGTATTCACCTAGGTTGACTTGGTCGCCGGGTGTGACGGTAACTAGCGGGGAGCACACGGTACATAGGGGAACCGTGAGGTTTCCAAAATAAGAAGTCATGACGAAAAGAAAAGGGCCTTCGGGCCATATATGATACGATATGATAAGTGGTGCCTAAAATAAGAAAAGACGAAAAGTTTTTGAACAAAGTATCTTTTGAAATAATATGCATTAAAGAAGTTTTGTTAAGTGATTTGAACAAGCATGTTTTGGAAATTGAGAAAAGGAAAAGAAAGATGAATTTTTTTCACAAGCATGTGCATCAGTCTAAGCATAAGTCCCATGTTAGTGCATACGTAAGAAATTTGTTTGTTATTCACTTGACCATATGCCTAAAATACTTTCGTTAAAGTATAGATGTACTTGCTGAGATTCCCCCCGAAATCTCACCCCACTCTTTATGTCCCTACTATCCTTCCCTCTTGGGAACGATAGAAGTACTTGCAGGCAAAGATGGCTCAGATGAGTACGACCCTCGAGATAACATCGCGGATCCTCATGGACCCGCTTGAGGCTGCCCTTAGTGGGCCAGTGACTTTTGACCGCCCGGGTCAGTGGGAGGTGGAGTCACTGAAGGTGACCATGTACAGTTCTATTGGTCTATACCCTTCGGGGTGTTTTTAGTATTAGGGGTTGACGAGTCCCTTTACTTGGGGCGTATTTTTGGACCGCCTTCTAGGGTAATATGTGAGGTAGGGCCCAGCATGGACTTGGATCTGCTTCGCTGGGGCCCGAACCTTAAGAAAGTAAAGAAGGAACCCGTCGGATGAATATATGGGCAATGTTAAGACCCATATTATATTTTGATGCCCTGTATTGCTGATTTTGGTAAAGTCTTCCCACATGTGGGAAGCACTATTTTGATTACTTGGACAAGTTATGTAATGTTTAAATCCGGACTATGTATAATATTATGTTTGGGATTTCATAGCGTAACCATGTGATGCATGTTATAGAAGGCAAGACCTTTTTATTCCACTGCGATAATTTTTACTTGATGTTTAAAAAAAAACGTGACGTACAATATGACGAGAGGTGAACTTCCTTGCGTTGTTCCTCCCCGACGCT
Organism: Platycarya longipes; assembly: GCA_036559045.1. Lineage (NCBI taxonomy): Eukaryota > Viridiplantae > Streptophyta > Magnoliopsida > Fagales > Juglandaceae > Platycarya > Platycarya longipes. The sequence goes on from CM071798.1 coordinate 20,125,652, forward strand.
TCTATTCACATGCGATCCCAAGCGTGAGTTGGGGCGTCAACACTTTTATTTAGTTTTGGTTGTGAATGACTTTATGGGAAAATGGTTTAAAAAACACTAAGGTTCTGTAACATTAGAATCCACAGATTTGTAAGTGTTTTGAATAAAACTCTTGCTAATTAAGATATGTTTTTATTTATGTATAGTTCTGCTTGTGTTACTGCATATATGGCAATATGCTATTCTTTTTCACTCTTTCCTTCATAAAAAAATAATTAATTAATTAGTCCTAGCTAGAAAAGGATAGGAAAAATTAAGATAGATGTGTAGGAACTTTATGCATATGATCTGTTAGTTTGCTTACTATTATTGTATGCATTAATCTAGTCCTTTGTTATTACATTAATAAAAAAATTACTTAGACTCTTTATAAACACAAAAGCAAAGTAATTCCATAAAAATAAATATGAACAAATTATCTTATACTGCAATAATTGAGGTAGACAAGATAATGCAATTAATTACAATCTGGCAAATGATAGCTATAATTATTTGCAAAAAGAATATTTGAAAGTATTTATTATAACAACAATAATACATATAATCGTTAAATATATAAATATCGTATAATTGCTTTAAAAAAGAGTGAAATTTATTATTAAAAAATAAGTTTTTTTTTAAATGTGAGGTCTATATTTACTCACTTTTTTCAAAAAAATTGTACAACATTTACTCATTTCACAATTACAAATATAATTTCTCTTATTCTAATTCAAGTATATTGTACGACGACAAGCAAAATAGAAATAGAAAGATGGAGCAGGCCTTACAACATCTATCCAATAGATGTTTTTTATAATATTAAATATATAATAGATATTATAAAAGTAATTTCATGTCTTTTTTAACTTTGACTTTCAAATTCAAATTAAAACATAAAACGATATTGATTCATGATTTTATAGATATAAGAAATGGCAATAGTGTCAAAGCTAAACTTTTAGGTAGCCAAGCAAGTGATAAGGAATAAATTAGCTAGATGGATGCGGTTGCTGAGGTTCTGAATTGCCACATGCTTTTAGTCATGATTGTTATTGGTGTATAATAATAATAATAATAATAATAATTGTTTTGTAGACCTATTTTAAAATTATGCTTTAGAATGATGATTTTTTTTATATAAAATATAGTCGTAAAAATAACATTTTTTTTATAATATTCTTAAATTTGTACATGATTTTTTACTTAATTATATGGTTTGGTTTGTTTATTGTGTTTTGTTACTCAATAACAGATGGAAGAAGATTCTACAAGTTGGAATTTTGGTACGACTCAACGGGTTAGTAGTGACTCCTCGTCTCTTCCAGTGGATCTGGAGGAGCATGGGAGTCTTCCATCTCATTCATCCACACATACCCATTCCGTTCTACTTGTACCCAAAAAACCTAGGAAAACACCTAGTAACCAATCGGTATCTTAGGAACACTTTGAGAAAGTGCTACCTATTGACCCTAATGAACCAAAAGCTCGATGCAAACATTGTGATAAGCTATTTAATTGTCATTACAAGAATGGTACTTCTTCTATGAATCACTACCTTTATTATACATGTGAAAAATCTCCTATTTACCGTAAATGTCCTGGAAAAAGTAAATCCCTAGTGGTAGTAGGGATGTGGAGGGATAAGCATGTAGCCCAAGCTCACAAGGTCTAGTCAACTATGATGCTGAAAAACTTAGGGTGTCTACCGCTAAGTTTTATATTAGGTGTGAATTGCTTTTTAGGCTAGTAGAGCACGAAGGCCTTATTGAGTATATGGCTGATCTCGAGTCTCGATTTATTTTACCATCCCGAATCACTTTAAAAAGAAATTGTATGAAGTTGTATGATGAAGAGAAGATACAGCTAAAGAAATTATTAGAGGGTCAAAGAATTTGTCTAACCACCGATACCTGGACATCGGTGCAAAATGTGAACTACATGTGCATTACTGCACATTTTATTGATTGCAATTGGAGATTGCATAAGAAAATACGAAAGTTTTGCCAAATTCCCAACTGTAGGGAAAAACTATTGGGAGAGTGTTAAATTTAGGCTTGCTTGATTAGGGTATTAATAAGATTTTGACCATCACCGTTGATAACGCCTCCTCTAATGATGTTGGTGTTGATTACATGAAGAGGAGGATAATAGAAGTGATTCTACCATATTGAATGGTGAGTTCCTTTACATGCGGTGTGCTGCCCATATATTGAATTTGATTGTTAATGACAGTTTGGAAGATGTTAAACATTTAATATTAACGATTAGAGAAGCCATCAAGTATGTGAAGTCTTCACCATCAAGATTTTTCAAGTTCAAGGCTTGTGCATTAGAGGAAAATATTAGTGGGAGGATATTGTACACGGATGTTTCCACTAGATGGAACTCCACATATTTGATGTTTAGTACCGCTATAAAACACAAAAAAGCCTTTGAACGCTATAATATGTATGTGAATCATGATTTTGTGAACCCCAGTAGTGATGATTGGAAAAAAGCACAGATTTTTGTAGAGTTGCTAAAAATATTTTACGATGTCACATTGACCATTTCTGGTTCTTTGTATGTGACAACTAATGTATATTTCCAGGAATTATGCACAATTGAAAATACAATAAATGATATGTGCACGAGTGAGGATAGCATCACTAGGACCATGGGCAAAAACATGAAAGAAAAGTGTGAAAAGTATTGGGGTAATACAGATAGGTTCAACTTACTGATATATGTTGCTCATGTGCTTGATCCACGTTACAAATTGGTGTCATTGAGATTTTGGTTGGAACAATGCAAAGGGAATGAGTTAGCGGATAAGATAGAGGCCAAAGTCAAACTCTTGTTAAGCCGCTTGGTTGAGTAGTATAGCAGATTTCGTGTGGCTAGTGGGGGAAGTTCTATTGTGGCTCAAAGGAGGCCAAACACTACTTCTACTTCTTCTAGTAGCTCAAGTAAATTTGAAATGAAGTTAGAAAAATATCTTGAGCAGCATGGGTTTATGGAGTTTAGATCAGAACTAGATAAGTATTTGTCAAAGGAACGTACAGGAAAATCACCTAGTTTTAATATCTTGGATTGGTGGAGAGTTAATGCCGCCAATTATTACATTCTTGCTGAGGTAGCACGTGATGTGTTAGCCACCCCCATTTCCACTGTTACCTCAGAGTCTGCATTCAGTACTGGAGAACGCATCTTAGATCTTTTTAGGAGTTCATTGTCTCCAGAGTCTGTTGAAGCTCTTATTTGCACCCAAAATTGGTTAAGAAGCAAACCTGTTGACATCCAAGAGTTGGAAGAATACGTAGAGTTGATGCAGCTTGAAGGTAAGTTTAAAATATGAAATATTTTTTTAATATCTATCGAATTTATTTTATTATAGATCTAACTCAGTTTTTTTAATTTTTTTTAGATGATTATCTGGTAGTTTTATCCGGGACTGAGGCTGGTGTGAGTTAGCCTTCCCATTCATGCTGAAAAAAATTAGAGTAAGTGCTTTATTACCGAGGCTGTTTTAATGGAAATTTTTTTTTCATGTAAAGATATTCTATATTATTTTTTTCTCCCTTTTTCCCCCTCGACCAAGTGAGGACTTAGATGCCATGATTCTGGTTGTCTTTATGATTTATGATGGGAAGGCTTGGTTTCTCCATATGCATGCTAGTCAAGTGGATGCTAATAACTGCATTCATTTATACTAAATTTGTGATCATTATCTTCTTGGTCATATGATGTTGAAGTCCATCATTTTCAATTGGTTTAACTTTGCTTAATTCATTATAACTAATTCAAATCAAACACAGTTCGTTGGGTTTTGCTATCTGCCTTACTTGTTGAGACAGAGCAGTTTCAACTTTTAATTATGCTTTATTCATTAGTCTATTGTAATAGGTTTTAATGGCTTCAATATCTATGACTTCCTTGTATCACTTGTCACTAATGCTTGTACATCTTTTCTGGTTAGTTTAATGAAGACTTTGTCCTCCATGGAGTTGATGTGAAAACTTGCTTTAAGGTGTACGATAATGTTGGCTGCACTGTTCTAGTTATCTAGATCATGGGTTTCGTATTATGTTGTTGTATTTCCAGTCTCGGTTCTAAAATCTGGTTTGAATATATTATTAATTATAGCTTTTATATATACAGCACAACATTGTTTTATTGTTTGGCTTATTTATTAAATTGTTTACAAAGCTCTTTCTGTGTGGTTTGCAGCTGCGAATTTTTGTTGTTGATTTTGAAGTCTTAAAAATGATTGGAATTGTAATGGTTTATGTAGGTTTTCGGTTTCTCATAGGGTTTTGCAATTTTTTATTTAACTTCTTGAGCTTTATGACTAAAACATACACTTTAGTGGTAAAATTTGACGATTGAATATTGAAGGTTCTACTGATTATTTGGTTATTTAATTTTATTATTTGGTTCTTTAATGATTTTTGAAGCATTTTCTGATGTTAATGCAACGCATGTATTGGCTTCTCCAGGTAGCTGCAAGTTTTATCTAAAGAAATGAAGACAAACTGGCTTAGTACCCTTCTGGATAGCAAATTCTTTGGTTCTTGCATTCATCATAGCGAGCTTCACAGAAATGAAGAAAACGTGTTTTGCATTGATTGTAGTCTTCGATGTTGTAGGCATTGTAGGGAAGCTCATCGTTTTTATATTGGTTGTATTTGGTCTATACCATTAAACTGAGATTGCTTTTCTCCATTGATAGACTCATGGAGGCATATTATTTGATCAACGCTTTAGTCCTGTAGCCCGCTTGCATTTATGTGCTCCTGGAGGCATATTATTTGCTTACATGGCTTTTATACATCAAATTATATGCTTTTCGGTCTGTATCATGCGACCAAAAATTATTATTTGTATTATAATGGATAAATGTTAAAAAAAAAAACGGGTTCAAATCCGGAATCTGGATCCAGATCCGGAATCATATGGGTTCCGGCCTGGATTTTAAATCCAGATCCAGTTCTAAATATCCAGATTTCCGGACCCAGATTTCAAATCCGGATCTGGGTTAAGATACCCGGGTTTCCGGATTCAAAACCCGGGTGCACAGCCTTAATGACCGAGCTGCAAGCGCATATGGATCGGACTATGCATCAGCTTATCAGTCACGTAAATGTCCTTAACAACAAGATCGAGACATTGAATAAGGAGTTCCATAAATTTAAAGATGCCCAACAGACTGCTCTGCCGTACGACCCTCAATATGCCCCTCAGCAGTTCCCCCCACACTTCCCCTCGTAGTGATGAATTTATTTTTCACTTTATGTCTTTTTGTGTATTTTGTTTTTTATTTAAGTATTGGACAATATTCTCATGTAATGTATATATATATATTTTTGATTTTGCATACTTAACTTCTATTAATATTAGATTAATTAGATTTAATTTTAAATCTCTGCACTTCACATTTTTTTTTAAATTAAAATCTTTTTTAATTGCATCTTTTCTAATCTTTTTTAGTATTTAGTGGGCCCCACTAGAGTCAATTTAGCTTTCAATATTTGGTCCTTTTTTATTCATATTTTTAATAATTTTAAAATATTAAAACAACAAAATTTAATACACTAATAATCAATTCCTCCATTATTAAGTAAAGAAAAAAAATATATAAAATATATTGAAATAAGGTGTTAAAATAAGATGTCAAAGTAACACTATAGTAATTTTTTTTTAATATTTAATGTCAACGTCCAAACATTAGTTGCTCACGTTCGAATGTTGGCGCCATTAAATTTCACGTTCGCATGTCATAAGCCTAAATGTTCGAATGTCAATGTCACGTTCGAATGAAAAATCGACCATGTTCGAACGTGACAAGATCTCGCACATGTCTTTAGTAACTATTTTGACAAACCGTCATAAAAAATAGGTTGTGGTAACGGTTTGGAAACTGTCACCAAAACCAAACTATCACTAAAACACAATTGTGTTGTAGTGAAGCTAGGCTTAAAGGAAAAAATTTTGTTTGAAGCCCACAAGTGTTTGTTCATAAAAGTCAAAACAAAGAGAAATTTGAGATTTTGAGAATTTTTCTCGAAAAGGAAAATTCTCAATTAATGCATAAAAGTAAAACACATAATAACTTAAATATCTTCTAGAAGATCTACCCAAATAAATGCAAGAATCATCTCAAAAAGTGACAGTAAAACATTACCATAAATGGAAAAAATAACTTAAATCCAAGATTCAGAAGGGAAAACTACGTACTAAGGGTTGAAATGGAAACCACCAAGCGTAGTTGGTAACCACAATGTGCACGCCGAAAGGAGATATTCCTAGTGGGTTCATATGCACGATTTTGATACTCGTAATTATAGTTATGGCTAAAATTCTAATGCATGCCCAGTACTGCACCAATCTGAGGAATCTGCACATTTTCCTGTCACATTTATGATGTTCTCTTTTCTAGAGGTAGTCTAATTCTATTAATAAAGAGTATGTCAACTCAACATTATTATACTCAAATCCCCCAACATTACTTACTAATGTGTTACAGAAAACATTTTGCATGAGAGAGCTAATATTTTGCTACCATTACTATTACGATTATGTGGATCATAAAGGTTCTAGGCTGATGTAGAAGAAGTTATTGTCCATGTTTCATATGATGGACGAATACGACTCTCAACTCCAATTGAATCCATCAAATCTTGATGGCCCTGATCAAGTTGCTCTCTTAAAGCTTTAAACTTGTATTCGTCTCCATATAGGCTTGGATCCATAATAACATCATCAACAATTGTTTGGCCTTCGAGCATGCTTACCACTGCAAACATTGTGGGTCTAAGAGCTGGAGATGGGTTCGTACATAGTAAAGCTACCTTGATCATTCTAATTGCTTCATCCATTTTGAACTCAAAACCTAACTTTGGATCCACCAACTCCACTAGATTATTCTTTTGTTGTAAAACAAGAGCCTGAAATATGCACACATGAAATCTCAGCAAATTATTATGAAGTAGCCAATCATACACAACATATTGTTTGAATCTTGTTTAGTTTGTGTTCAATCAATAGATCATTATCAAGATGATCAATTTTGGTGCATTGAATGACTACCGATCACTCTTACCCAATCAAGAAGACATACATAACTTTCATTAGGTCGAAATTTCATGTTGCTCTTCCCTGCAACAATTTCCAATGCAACAACCCCAAAACTGTAGACATCTGATGTATATGTTAAATAACCCCACAATTCATATTCTGGTGCCATGTATCCTCTGCGTGACAAGATTGCATTATTATGATTAATATTTTGGGTATACAGGAATTAGGTCAATCTACCATATTGAACAAAACCAAACATCTATAGGAATGTAGTTTTGAAATCTTTTTTTTTTTTTCTGTTTAGCTCGCAAGTATGCAAACAATACGGTGATGACAATAAAGTGAAATATTCTTTATATAAAAGATGTAAAAATTTGTTGTTGGTGGAATGGTAATAACTATTGGAGCTCTATTGGAATTATTATAAAGAGTAAAAACTTTTCATTCTTAAATAATGTGGAATCTCAAACACCACCTATTCTATCACTTATTATTCAATGGTATTGGAATCTCTCCCCCTTACGTTCCCAACATACTCGTCGAGGTTTTCTATCGTAGGTGACACATCTCAAGTTCTAAATTTTTGGTTGGGAAAGACTCTGATATTGTAATATTACACCAACGAAAGGTCTAAGTCGTAGGACTTATATTCCAAAAGGACTAGTCAATAATATAATGATAGTTCCATTAGAACATTAAAAAGAGTAAGAATCTTTCCCTCTCAAGTAATGTGGGGTTTCGTACACTTCCTACCCTTATCAATTATCATTCAATATGGGATATCACGTTGTTAAATCTTTCTCTAGTATTTCTTGTCATCATCAATTCCACTAGAGAAGATTATTGAAATATTTTTAAATGGTAACAACCACAACATAGAAAATCAGAAGGTGTATCTCTTTCCACTAGTACTCTTCAAGCATAAAAGAAACTTAAAATGTTTTATGTCAAGAATACTTACAATTAATGATGAATACCAATTTAACAACATTTTCAATTAATCATGACTATTGCAATCAAGACTTCTCTCCCTTCTCTCTCTACAGTACTTTTCAATTCCTATAGCTGTCAATTTCTTTGCAGGCAAACTTGTGTTGCAAATATAGAAAACTAATACATTAAACTTACCAAATATAGAGTCCTAGAGTTTCTATAGCACTTCCACATATAATAGAAACATATGTTCTTGATTAACTCCTAGTTAATCACTTGGGAGGAAAAAAAGAAAAGCAAAATATAAAAAAAATATGCTCCAAATTGAAGGATAAAAGAAAAGATAAAGCATACATGGTTCCAGCAACTCGGGTGCTAATATGGGTTTTCTCCTCTTCATCAAGCTTTGCCAAACCAAAGTCAGAAATCTTTGGGTTAAGCTCTGAATCTAATAGCACATTTGTAGTTTTAATGTCTCTGTGAACAATTCTCAGTGTTGATTCCTCATGCAAGAAAGCTAAGCCTCTTGCAATGACAACGCATATCTTTTGCCGTGTAGACCAGTCTAAGTTTAATTGGTATTGCTCTGGTTCTGCATTTTTTGTAGAAAGTCAAATGAGAGAATTCCTGTGAACTTGGTTCTTAACATAAAACCATCCAAATTGTTAGGCTCTTATCCCTTATTCGACATAAAATACTATATACAAAAATTAAGCATACCAAACAAAGGACGAGCCAGGCTATTGTTTTCCATGTATTCATATACCAAGAAGAGTTGATTTCCTTCAGCACAACCTCCATACAATCTAACAACATTCGGATGCTGTAAAGTAGATATCATGCCTATTTCATTCACAAACTCCCGATTTCCTTGACTTGATTTTGAAAAAGTTTCTTAACTGCAATTATGGTACCATCTAATAGTATACCCTGCATTTAAAAAAAAAAGTATTCAAATTTAGGTATGTATGTGATATGTATTGAGAGATATCCTTAGCTCTATATCATGGAAAAATAAGAGAATTTTTATCAAAAACCTAAATGCTTGAAGAATTATGCTTTCGAATACCTTATATACAAATCCAAAACCGCCTTCACCAATCATGTTTGAAGCATCAAAGTTGTTAGTGGCAGCTTTGATTTGCCTATAAGTGAAAAAACCTGTTTGCAAATCCAATCCTCTCAAGTCTACGAAAGGAACAAAAAAGGTGAGGCTAGTGATAATATTGTATGTATAAATGTGAGATCCCAGATTTACGTGTATTTTTACATATTATTTTATTATCATTGTTGATTATTTTAATTTATTTTAATAATATTATTAGTCGTGTTTTATTTGTTTAAGATATTTATTTGATCTATTGATTAGTTAATATTAGTTTTATATTGTTTTTATAATTAAATATTGAGTTACATTGCTTTTCTTATTAATTTTAATAATTAGAATTAAATTCTTTTATTTTATTATGTGATCTTATTTGATATGCTTTCTTAATATTAATTAGTGTTTTATATTTAAATCGTTCTTTAAATTAAATTAGTTTATTGTTGGATTTTAAATATCTTATTTTATTGATATTGAATGGTAGTATTTTCAATTGGTTTTTATTTAATTTATTGTGTTTTTCTTCTAGTTGATTTTTATTTCTTTTTCTTTTCTTTTTCTTTTTATTTCCTTCTTTTCTTTTTCTCCTTTCTCTCCTGCTTCCCCTAGACCCGCGAGCCCCCCTCCCCTGCTTCCTCACTTCCGCCCATTTCTCCCATCTCCATCCAGCGCCGCTGTCGGCCACCCACCGGCTACACCGCCTAGTCCAACCTCACCCCCACATGCCGGCGAGTCCAATGGTACCGGTGGTGTCATCTCCAGCCACCCCACCTCCCTCACACGGCACATACCTGAAAATGGGTTTAATGGGTTTTTACCCATTTTTCGACGCCGTCGCTGGCCACCTTGGCCTCCGACCACTTTCACCAGATTCCTCACCTATGGGTAAACCTCCAACTGCCGCGCCGCCGTCTGGCCACCGTAGGCCTCACCACCACTACCAAAACACTCCCCTGCCTCAGCCGACCACCCCCTAACTCAACCCATCCATTCGTGGCCCCACCTTCCTTGTGCAAGCGCAAACTCGAAAATGGGTTTCCACCCTTTTAGAGCCCAATCTACCACCTTCCGATGGTTGAGCCGCCGTATCACCACCTCCATGAGATTCTCCACCTTCCAAAGAGCATCTTCCTAAATTTTGGTGTCAAATCGAGCACTCTAACCTAACGTACAAGTGACCACTACGAACGTTGCGGATTAGCCTTTACTCAAGGATTTACGTTTTTACCCACTGTTAGTACTTTCCAAATGAACTTTAAGATTTAAATATATTTTTGACATAAACAAATGTTGTCTTTGGTCTTGGTTGGAATTTATTAATTGTTGGCTATTTTGTGCATGGTCATATGCATTGTGTATTTACGCGCATGTTCATGAAAATATTTGGAAATTGAATTTTTGCATGATTTCGGATATTCAAGTGTTAGAAATGGAAACTGGGTTTTCATTGTGTTTATGGTTTTCGAGTACGTATGTATCACGACCCCAAGCCGAGATAGGGCATTATCTCGGTGGAGCTCCTCTGGTCACTCGGGAGTGGAATACACTAAGTGATGTCCCCTGGATCGTTGCTAGATGACGATGAGATCGGACTGGATGGTAACGCTCTCGTGCCGACTCCGTGGCTCATCTGCTGGCAGGAGCTAGGGGATGCCTGGTCATAATACGTGTTGGGCGCGGTTAGCTAGGCATCGCCCGTTCCGAAGTCACATGCGTGGTCGTTACCTTCGGTGTGATGATGAAAGTCAGGGTGTACGGATGGTCCCTAGGGGAGATCACGGTGCATACGGTTAATAAAATGAATCTTTAGGCCATTTTCTGGGAAAGTGGCAGGTTTTAATTATTGGTTTTACGTGGACCATTTTCTGGGAAATGGTTGTGGTTTTAATGAATTTATGAACATCATTTTTTGGAAAAATGATAGATGATTTTACTAGAGTTTTATTTTGGGCCAAATGGGATTTTAGCGTATGTTATTTTATTTATTTTGGGGAAGATGATTTTAAGATTCATGCATACGATGTCCTGTTCATGTGTGAGGTTGTTGTGCATGAGTATATTTTGTATCTTGGGGTTTGTTTGGGTTTGTTTGGGTTATACTTACCTGCGATGCCATTTCTGGCATCGTAGTTTTGAATGCAGAATTTTGTGGAGGCTGAGCCTGATGAGGCGACTCCGCTGTTGAAGTATTCCTGTTATAAATTATTATCTTAAGAAATTGTTTTTCCCTTTATATAAATATGTATTTTTATGATTTATCTTTCGGATGACTGTATTAAATCTCCTGTTGGAGAATTTATGTTAAATTAGTTTATAAAATAACTCTAAAAATTCTGGTACTTAGATAATAATTTTATTATCCGCTGCGACTTTTATTTTATGCACGTCACGTGTTCACACACTTAGCACTTGACGTTGGGGGTGCGTAACCCATTTTGTCAGCATCCCAACGCCTTGATTCCCGTGTTTATTTTAAGGGGAATTTAGTGGCGTCACAATAAATGAGTGGAATGATATTTTGTTTTTATATATTTTGTGCCTCTTAATTAGTTAGATGACATAAAAGAGAATGAGACCAAGCACATGCATTACAAAGTCACCATGTTGTTTCATTATATCTTTTATATCTACTCAACAATCACAAGTGTACACAAATTCAAAAGCCAAGACGTAAAAGGAATTAAAATTCTTTGAATTCTCAGCCCGAAACTCAAGGTCTCCGTTTTCTTGAAACAAAGACCTTTAATTTCTTTGTTCTCTACTTGGTTTCTAATCAAATCAAGTGAAAACCAATAGAATGCATAGATAAACTTCAAAAAATATAGATCAACTTCTTTACATATTGAACCAACAGAAGATATAAGATTAGAGCTTTGTTAAATAGAGATCGAGACATAAGAAATAAGAAGAAGAAAGGGGGAGAAGACTTAGAAGAAAGAAGCATATTTGGTTTATGTAGAAAAAAAAAAAAAACAAGAACAAGAAAACTAAGAACAAGAGAGAAGAAAGAAAAGAAAGAATAAGAGATAAGAAAATTTGCTCGTTACCCACAAGGCGGGTGGGATAGACTGACCGGGTCAGGGAACAGCCCTAGTGTCAACGATAGTGATGGTGGATTATATGTGATAGAGATGCAAGTACTAGGCGTTTTTTTTTTTTTTCAGATTTAGCTGTCTATTCCTCCCATCTAAAAATATCTTCCTTTAGATTTACTATCCTAAATGGAGCTAGCCTACTCCAATTCATGAGGAAGTATTAGTCGTTATATTTATGTATCTAGCTACTTTGCAAGGTGTGTACTACAAACAGATGTGTAATGAGAAAATGTTCGATAACAAAACCTAGGAATTTTAAGAATGAATGATGAGCCCTTGCAAAATCGCTATGTATAAGTACATCTCAACACAATTCATGTAAATTAATTTGCAGTAGCATAAGAAGAAAAATAATAATAAGAAACCTATATGTGTACTATAAATTAAAACATGCACGTATTGATTACCTTTTTCCCTTGATATTCTGTTTCCTATGTAGCCGTTCCGCCAAAGAATGCCGAAAATGAGTGATAGCATCGATACTAAAGCTCCAGTCACAATGAAAATTATGGTTTTGCCATTACCGGGGGGATTATCTGCAGAATTGAACAAATAGACTAGCTCCAATACTCTATCAAATGTGAAATAATATTTATAATCGTAAAATATGCAAGTAGTACTATGCAATCACTTTTTAAAAAGTGAATAAATATAAGATTCACATGAAAAAATAATATTTTTTTTAATATTTGACTCCACTCTTTCTCAAGTTCAAAGTGATTGTACGACACTTGCACACTCTACCATTGCACCTAACATTACTCATATAATATATAGAGTTATACTAAGTGCAAGCCTCAAATGTACATATATTGTACAAGCTTTTTATAATAATGTGAGGCCCATCAAGAAAAAGAAACTTTTTTATACTTTTTCACGATGGAGTCCACTTTTTTATAATGGATTTGCATAAGGCTTGTATATTTGAAGCTTACATATATCATTTCTCTTTTTATTTTATATACCTACGAAAATTATTACCATTTTCTATGGAGATAGCCGATATGAGAGGACCATATGTTCCTCTTGTTGGGGTATTTGTTGTCCCTTTGCCAGCCCAATAAAAGCGGATATGTATGACTTTGTTACTCACAACTGTTTTAACTTTCCGCGCTAAAGGCTTGTCAACCCCTCGTGCAGTATCTTCAATATTAAAATCCTTCAACTCCAATTTTCCCTGTAACAATTAATTCAACTCGATAAATTTAGGTTATATACATACATACATATATATATGCATATGCATGTATGGATGTATATGCATTGATTTCATTTGATGTTTGAGGCATCTGAGCGCATTTCACTTTTAGGCTGGCACTCAACATCCAAACACACGTTTTTCTTTCATTGTGTACAGTTCAATTATGAACTTTATGAGACCCACAACTAGCAACTAGCCTTTAAGTTTTCTGTCACATGGACCTGTACAACTGCAAACTCCCATAAAAAAAAAGTAAATAAAAAATGGAATCAATTCAATAGCAAATCCTAGGAAAGAGTGACTCCAGCGTCAGCTTTCCTTTTTTTTATTATCTAAAGGATTGAACCAGCTATCTCATATCAGGTGAAAAATGATGAGACTCATATGTTTTACAAGTTATCTAAATTTATCTTAACACATTTAAACATATTTAAATTCATATTAGATAAGTTCTATAAAATTTATTCAATTATCTCAACTTATTACTATATTTAATAAAGAATTCATCTAATCTCAACTTAATTCAACATCTAAATGCAATTATTTTTCAATTTCTTACCTGGATATAAACATCAAAAATCCGTCTTCCAAGACTGGAAAAAGATCTGTTTCCTCTTATTATTATCTCTGCAAAGTGTAGCGTGACGGTATATTTTCCATTTGCCAAACAACGTGCATAATACGTGAGGGAAAGGGGAGAGAGGCGTGCACTTGTGTACAATTCAGGGTTCTTCATTCTGAGCATTGATGCATTATTCGCTATGTATGCATTTGAGCTGATGTTTACATCCCAGAAATTTCCTGTGGAACTGATTCCCCAATTCTCTCTTGCACGATAAAGTTTTGCCGCACCTGAATCATCCTGATCTGCTTCGTACTTAACGTTTCTGTTGTGTATGGCTTTGAATACAAGCCCAGTCCTGTCTCGCTCGACCCTCGCTCGAGCGAGACTTCGTGACTTCCAGAATTGCTCTAACCCGAGACTTCACTCGACCCTCGCTCGACCTCCCGCTCGAGCGAGGTTCAGGCAGTGACTTCGCTCGACACTCGCTCGACCTCCCGCTCGAGCGAGATTCCACGTGGCGCCAGGTGTCCGTTTTCTAGTCGAGCGAATCTGACCTAGAAGTCCTCGCTCGAGCGAGTTTAAATCTCGCTCGAGCGAGTTTAAATCTCGCTCGAGCGAGATTGCAGGATATTAATATCGCGAAGTCATTTTCGCGTATTAGACGACGAAGAAGCAGCAGACGACGAAGGCCCCTGTTTTCGGCGCCAGTGAACAGTAACGGCCTCTAGATCATTTTCTTCTCCATTTCTCCACCATTTTGAGTGAAACTTGTGAGGATTGAGTGTATACACGTGAGGTGAGTGTTCTCTGTTGTAAGTATCTTTCGATACTCTCTCTATAACCTCCATTTGATCTAGTGAAGCTTTGAAACCAACCCCACAGTGGATGTAAGCTCATTTTGAGCTGAACCACTTAAATCTTTGTGTTCTTTCTGTCTTTACAGTTTTATTTCTCATTGTTGCATCCGCTGCGATTTATTTCATATCTGTGTTGTTTGTTTCGTTGCCTATTTACCAACAAACTGGTATCAGAGCGTTTTCAGGCTCTGTGAATATTTGAAGGGATGGCTACAGCAAGATTTGAAGTTGAGAAATTTGACGGTCAGAACAGTTTCAGCTTGTGGCGCCTGAAGATGAGGGATTTGTTGCGCCAGCAGGGGTTATTTAGAGTTCTAGAGGAACGGACGGCAGATTCTCCTGTACTGTCTAAGGACGATGAAGAAAAGGTACATAGTACTATTCTGTTATCATTGTCTGATGGAGTGTTGAGAGAGGTGGCGGAAGAGGAGACCGCTGAGGGTCTCTGGAACAAGCTTGAGAGCTTGTACATTAAGAAGTCTCTCACAAACCGGTTGTATTTAAAACAACGGTTGTATACACTCAAAATGACTGAGGGTTCGTCAGTCACTGAACACCTAGATGAGTTCAATAAGATTGTAATGGATCTTAGAAATGTTGACATTAAGCTTGATGATGAAGATCAAGCTCTTATTGTGCTGTGTTCATTACCTGCCTCGTTTGAGAATTTTGTAAATTCTATGTTGTATGGTAGAGATACTATCTCCTTAGCAGATGTGAAGTTAGCTTTGAACTCGAAGGAGTTGAGGAGTAAGTATGATAAGGGTGGTGAAGCACAGGCCAGTGGTTTGTTTGTCAAAGATACCTCCGACAGAGGAAGATCCAGTCAGAAGGGTTCAGAGAAGGGCAGAGGCAAGTCCCGGGGGAAATCAAAGTCCAAGTCCAACAAGAAGAATGTAAAATGCTATTACTGTCAAAAGTTTGGACACTACAAGAGTGAGTGTACGAAGCTGAAGAAGAAGGAGGAATCTACGAGTTCCTCTAATGCCGTCAGTGCTGCTGATGAATCTGACGGCTCTGATGTAGTTCTTGCAATCAGTGACTCAAATAGTCGGTTCAGTGATAAGTGGGTGATGGACTCAGCTTGCACGTTCCACATGTGTCCCAGAAGAGACTAGTTCATGTCTTATGAATCAGTCAACAGTGGTTCTGTTTTGTTGGGGAACGACACTGCTTGCAAGGTTGCAGGAATGGGTTCTATGAAGATCAAGATGTTCGATGGGATGGTTAGGACATTGACCAACGTCCGGCACATTCCAGACTTGAAAAAGAATCTTATCTCCATGGGGGCCCTTGATTCTTTGGGCTTAAAGTACACAGGACAAGGTGGAGCTTTGAAAGTCAGCAAAGGCTCCATGATCATCATGAAGGGAGACCTGAAAGACGGTCTCTATTTCCTCCAGGGCAGTACTGTCAGCGGTGAAGCTGCAGTTTCAGTATCTGATCAGTCTGAGTCAGATGTTACTCGTCTATGGCACATGAGATTGGGCCATATGAGTGAGAAGGGGATGTCTATCCTCAGTAAGCAAGGATTGCTAGGGCATCAGAATTTGGGCAAGCTAGACCTGTGCGAGCACTGTGTATTCGGGAAGCAGAGCAGGGTTCAGTTTGCAACTGGGGTCCACAGAACAAAAGGTACAGTGGACTACATTCATTCCGACCTTTGGGGTCCGTCTTCAGTTCCATCAAAAGGTGGAGCTAATTACTTGCTTACATTCATTGATGATTACTCACGGAAAGTGTGGGTTTATTTTTTGAAACAGAAAAGTGAAGTCTTCAAAAACTTCAAGCAGTGGAAAGTTCTGATAGAGAATCAGACCGGCAAGAAGGTGAAACGGCTTCGGACTGACAACGGGATGGAGTTTTGTGGCAATGACTTCGATGAGTTCTGTAAGAACGAAGGAATTGCCAGACACCGTACAGTCAGGCACACTCCACAGCAAAATGGAGTGGCTGAACGGATGAACCGGACCCTCCTAGAACGAGCACGCAGTATGCTCTCCAATGCCGGCCTGTCTAAGGACTTTTGGGCGGAAGCAGTCAATACAGCCTGCTTTCTGGTGAACTGCTCTCCAGCCACAGCTATCGAGTTGAAAACACCTAATCAGGTATGGTCTGATGAACCTACTGATTATTTGAACCTGAAGATTTTTGGTTGCCCTGCTTATTTTCATGTAAATGATGGTAAGCTAGAACCTAGGGCAAAGAAGTGTATTTTTATGGGATATGCTTCTGGGGTGAAGGGATATAGGTTGTGGTGTACTGATCCCAAGTCACCCAAGTTTGTGATAAGCAGGGATGTTGTGTTTGATGAGAAATCCATGCTTAGTCCGACAAAACAAATTCCCGTGTCTACAGGGAAGAAGGTGGAGCTGCAGGCTTCACTTGAGACGCCACCAGCAACTCAGGATCATGCTATGACTGATGAGCATGGTTCTGAGTCAGAGACTGAGACACCAGCTGAGGAGCAATACAGTATAGCTGCAGGTAGACAGAGGAGGCAGATCAGACCACCTCAGAGATATGCTCATGCAGATATGATCAGTTATGCACTCGCTACAGCGGCAGAAATTGTGGGGCAGGAGCCTTCCAGTTACTCAGAGGCTGTGAAGAGTACTGAGTCTGCACAGTGGTGTACAGCGATGACTGAAGAGATTGAGTCTCTTCACAAGAACCAAACCTGGGATTTGGTTAAGTTACCAGCGAAGACCAGAGTTGTGGGCTGCAAATGGGTTTTCAAGAGAAAAGAGGGAATCCAGTCTGATGCAAGATACAAAGCTCGCCTAGTTGCTAAAGGCTACAGTCAGAGAGAGGGGATCGACTTCACTGAAGTGTTCTCTCCAGTAGTAAAGCACAGTTCAATCCGAGTTTTACTAGCCATCACGGCTTTGTATGATCTGGAGCTTCAGCAGCTAGATGTGAAGACAGCGTTCTTACACGGTGAGCTTGAAGAAACTATCTATATGCGTCAGCCAGAGGGGTTCACAGTTGAAGGCAAAGAAGACCGTGTATGCAGACTGAAGAGGTCTTTGTATGGGTTGAAGCAGTCACCTAGGCAATGATATAAACGTTTTGATTTGTTTATGAGTGATCATAATTATTTGAGAAGTAATTATGACTGTTGTGTATATCATAAACAATTGCCTGATAAGTCTTTCATTCACTTATTGCTTTATGTTGATGACATGCTTATAACTGCTAAAAGCATGGTTGATGTTGATTTGTTGAAAACTCAACTTAAGGATGAGTTTGAGATGAAAGATTTAGGTGATGCTAAGAAAATACTGGGGATGGATATTTACAGGGATAGAAAAGCTGGGAAGTTATACTTGTCCCAGAGAAAGTATATAGAGAAGGTTCTAGACAGGTTTGGAATGTCTGACTCCAAGCCTGTCAGCACGCCGTTGGCGTCGCATTTTAAACTTTCAGCTTCCCTATCCCCCCAGACAGATGAGGAGGAACAGTCCATGGCAAATGTTCCTTACTCTAATGCTGTAGGTAGCATTATGTATGCTATGGTGTGTACCCGTCCAGATATTTCACAGGCAGTGAGTGTGGTTAGCAGATATATGGCTAAGCCTGGTAGAACTCACTGGCAGGCCGTGAAATGGATTTTGAGGTACTTGAAAGGAACCTCGCATGTGGGCTTGATATTTGATAGAGATGTAGATCTCAGTTCTGTTGTGATTGGTTTTGTTGATTCTGACTATGCTGGGGATTTAGATAAGAGAAGATCATTGACAGGCTACATTTTCACTTTGTGTGGTTCTGCTATTAGTTGGAAAGCAACACTTCAATCAACTGTTGCTTTATCAACTACAGAGGCAGAATACATGGCAGCAGCTGAGGCTGTTAAGGAGGCCATTTGGGTGAAGGGGCTTATCAGTGACCTGGGTCTTCAGCAGACAGAGATGACAGTGTTTTGTGACAGCCAGAGTGCTATACATTTGACCAAAAATCAAATGTATCATGAGAGGACAAAGCACATTGACATCAGGTATCACTTTATCAGACGAGTAGTGTCAGATGGTACAGTCAGTATTCAGAAGATTGCTACTTCAGAGAATCCAGCAGATGTTATGACCAAGCCAGTTGCAGTATTCAAGTTCAAACTCTGTTTGGACTTGATAGGGGTTCGGGGTTTCCAGGTTCCTTAGGGAACTCAGATGGGGTTGGTTTTCTCAGTTACTGCATTTTACATTCTTGGGTTGATCTGGATTTTATGGGGCTGTAGGTATTCAAGCCAAGGTGGAGATTTGTTGTGTATGGCTTTGAATACAAGCCCAGTCCTGTCTCGCTCGACCCTCGCTCGAGCGAGACTTCGTGACTTCCAGAATTGCTCCAACCCGAGACTTCGCTCGACCCTCGCTCGACCTCCCGCTCGAGCGAGGTTCAGGCAGTGACTTCGCTCGACACTCACTCGACCTCCCGCTCGAGCGAGATTCCACGTGGCGCCAGGTGTCCGTTTTCTAGTCGAGCGAATCTGACCTAGAAGTCCTCGCTCGAGCGAGTTTAAATCTCGCTCGAGCGAGATTGCAGGACATTAATATCGCGAAGTCATTTTCGCGTATTAGACGACGAAGAAGCAGCAGACGACGAAGGCCCCTGTTTTCGGCGCCAGTGAACAGTAACGGCCTCTAGATCATTAAGTGAGTGTTCTCTGTTGTAAGTATCTTTCGATACTCTCTCTGTAACCTCCATTTGATCTAGTGAAGCTTTGAAACCAACCCCACAGTGGATGTAAGCTCATTTTGAGCTGAACCACTTAAATCTTTGTGTTCTTTCTGTCTTTACAGTTTTATTTCTCATTGTTGCATCCGCTGCGATTTATTTCATATCTGTGTTGTTTGTTTCGTTGCCTATTTACCAACAGTTTCCAATACTGAGTTCCTTTCCACCGCAATTTATATGAACTGAATTCCAATCTAGACATAAACAACAACGTTTTAGTTTAGTAATTTTGCATATGTATATATATATATATACATATGTGTGTGTGTGTGTGTGTAAGAAAGGGGCATTACTCTAAAGAAGAAAGCTTGGCAATTGGATTTAGCCTACGTACAGTCTTCAAATGAGGACTGCTCACACAGAGTTAGATAGTTTTCCTTTTAAAAAAAATTTAAAATTATAATAACATCCTTTCTAAAATGATACTTTTTTTCCATTTAATGAAACAAATTAACGGGTCTGCACATGCTAGTTAATAGAATTTCTCTTAATAGTAAAAGTCTGATCCAGATCTGATTGGAAGGCCGTATTACCTTTTGGACAAGGAAGGTACTTCGGGCACTCGCCAACTGATCTATATTTGGGTTAAACAATACAAGAAAGGAGCGGGCATTATGAGCTCATGAAAAAGTATAATGGAAACGGGAAAAAGTTGGCGTAGTCAAAAGTAAAAGGAAATAAAGATGGTTATTATTGTAATTAAGTTCACAAGTTTAGAAGCTTACGAGTCCTGTCCAGAGAAACTTTCAAATAAATTTCTGATGAAACAAGAAATTAGTCAGCTTAGAAAACCTATAAATCTTTAAAGTTAAGTAGAGACTAGTAGTATGCAGTACTGATCAAGTAGGCTGAAATTAAGATTAAAAATGGAGAAATTTTTCTCACAGTGTTTCTCGACAAGTTGGTGGCATAGAACTCTCTAAAAAGTTGTTGTAAGAAAGATCGAGATCACTGCAAAATGTATGTTATACGTAGTTTCCATTAATAACTCTTCATACATTCAAACATTAAGGAAGAAAGGAAAAAAACAATAAAGTTACAGAAATTTGATTCTGTAATTTAAGATGAAATATTTATGTACTCGTGAGGATCTCTTCGTTTGATCCAGTCCGGAACTGTCCCGTTGAGTAAGTTGCCTGTCAGAAACCTGTTCAAATAGCAACATAATCTTACTCTGGTTAATTAAAGACAACCAATCGTTAGCATCCAAACCTAACAAAATTTTCAGGCTAGTTACCAATAATTCAATTTACCTTTGAAAATTTCATTATGATCAATTCAGGCTCGGAACAACAAACATTATCAAGATTTATAATCCTTAAAAACGGAAGAAAATTCAGAGGAAAAATACTTTTTGATGGAAATAAACACAAAATGGGATACACAAACAGGGTGGAATACTTATAATATGGCCGTACAACAACCAAAATAATTCCCAAATATGTATATTCCTATGTACGTACGGTTTCTAGAGGAACATATTAAAGGCCTACATGCCTCGTGCTCCCATGAATTAATATACATGAATATAATATTTCTTTCAACTGAACCGAGAACAGAGAGATGGAAGCTAGGCTATAGTTATAGATAGATCACAAGGATCTGTTTGGTTTTGTTGAAATCTCAGCTTGCATCTTTTCACCTATCTTTCTCCGTTTCTATGTTTAATTCGACCTAGTATTTGTTCTTTAATTATAAAAAACTTCGCCGAAATATTGCTAGATTTAGGATTTTGAATCAACACATACAGGCGCTGCAACTTCGCTGTATCATCAAACTCTGGAACATTTCCTTCCAATCTATTGAAGCTCAGATCTCTGCAGGGATATAATGATAAAGTTGTCATTGTACAAAGAACAGTCAAATTACGTAGAGATTAATGTGGTTTAAAGATAGAATCCGAAGACAAAAATATAAAATAGAGAAAAATGTGGTATATTAATGCACAGAACCCACTTAGGCTTTTCATTCATTAGAAATAGAAATGAGACAAACAAAAAGACAGACGACTTACAATGTTTGGAGTTTTGACATTATTTTTGATATGTATCCCGGAATTTGTCCCGAGAGATTGCAGCTCCTTAACATCCTGGAACGTTGAGTTAGAACATCATCTAAGCATAAATGCTATAACTTTGTATTACTGCACTTCTTATAAAATTTTGTGGTAGAAGATGACTTACAATCTATTCATGTCTGTCATGTTAGTCAAATTCGGAAATCCAGAACCCTCACCAATTAAGTCACTAATTCTTCTGCACAAAATTGCATCATCCACGACTGTTATTGAGATCTTAAGCAATTAATAAATCTTATTAATTTGAGTACAAAAGGAAGAAATCATAAAGATTTTACTACAACTAAAGAACCCTTGGACAATAGAACTTACAGCTCAGTTAAATTACTCAAGGCAGAAATGCTTGGAGGAATGGGCCCCGTGAGACCGCTAGCTTGGATCTCTCTATTAATAGCATAATTCTCTTTTGTTAGATTGCAGTAGAATATTCTACTGGAAGACATTTAAATGATATATTTAGAAAAAGAAAAAGAAAATACATACAGTTTCTGAAGCTTTTTCCAACTATTGAAAAAATCAGGTATTCTTCCAGTGAAGTTGTTACTGCTAATCCTACTGCATTTGGTGAAGGCAGAAACAAGATTGGGTAACATATATAGAAACATGTGTTTTCCCAAGAAAACATGTTAAATTGGTATCAGAATACAAATGGCGGCTTACAATCACTCACAGTTCAGTTAAGTTTGTGAGATAAGTGAGATTGACCGGCAACTCTCCAGTGAGGAAGTTAGCGTTGAGAATACTGCACCCACCAAATGGGAAGTTCAGACCAGTTCAAGTTAGTGTTTTTTGAATACATAAATCATCGAACAAGAGGATAGGTAAAATTAAGAGAAATAATATTTATAGTTATAGAACGTGCAAATATCACATAATCACTTAAAAAAAAAGTAAAAAAAATATGAAATCTACGTTAAAAAAGTATAGCAAATCCCATTATTTTTTAAAGTGTTTACGCAAGGTTTATGTATTTACTACTATACTCAGCATTGTTGGAAAATTAATACTCACAGACTCTCCAAATTAACCAAATTCCCAAGCTCAGGGGGAATGGTTCCATTAAACCGATTGTTCTCTATGCTCCTGAAAATAAAAGAAAACCGATTGGTCGAATTGAAAACCGGGAAAAGAAAAATCAATCTGTTGGGCCGTTTCTCCAAAATAGAAAAGCATACAAATGTTTAAGAGTGGCAATTTTTCCCAGGTAGCTTGGAATTCTTCCCGATAACTTGTTCACAGCAGTGGACCTGTAGCCAATTATTTTAATTCAAATAGCTGAATGAGCATTAATTTAGTGGCTGACCTTAGATATTAATTGAAAATTTATGATGAGTGATTAATGTAATATAATTTGTTATATTAAAACCCCAATAAAATAATTATAGTCCTAGATAATTATTTCTCCAACGAGCAACTCATGCACGTACAGATGTTCCAACTTGAGAGAAGTCCATTCGGATGGAATTGTACCAGTAAGATAGTTTTGAGATAAAACACTGAAACCAAGAGGAAAAAGTACAATTAGATTTGAAACCAAGTACTACTAATTATTAATTAGTTGGTTACTTTAGTACTTACATCATCGATATGTGAGGCAGCTTCACTAGGGATTTTGGAAGCACACCAGAAAGATCCTGCCCGGTAAGAAGTCTGTATGATGACAAGGATATTATAGTTATAAGGCAAAGGATTAATGTAATCTGTTTATCATAATCCTTCGTTTCATTCCATGAATGGTAAGGAAGGTACACTATAATCCATTAATTTGTTTCGAAGAACATTAGCAATTTTGTGAGTCCAAAAGACTACTAATTAGAGAGTATAATCACTATAATAAAAAAGAATATTTATGACAAATTATTTATGATAAGAATGACTATATTTGTAATGAAAATGGACTTATTAATTAACTACAAGAAGAATAGATTTTTGTGGTCATTTAACTGCGACCAAATAACTATGCACAGTCAATTTTAATTATGAATAGTCATTTAGTCGCAATTAAATAATTACAAATAAACAGTCTTTTTATAGTATATTTTAGTAAAAAAATATTTTTCTTACGATGAACATATACAATTTTACTAAATTTGTATTAAGAAAAATTAATTTATTTAAGAAAAATCCAGCAACAAGATACAAGTTGGGAATTAAAGATAAGGTTTCGTACAGTCCAACCACGTGACATACAGCACCAGGGTATGCACAATTGCATTTTATAGAATTGCGGTAAGTTGTTGGTCGCTCCAACCCCGGTTCTAGCGTTTCCCACGTAGTAATTGTGCCATTGCTGCAATAGGGGTCTTCATGGAAAGTCCAGTCCTCCTTCCTCAACTCTGCGGCTATTTGTTTAAGGGCTTCAACTGCAAAACGCACCAAATTCATTATGCATGGGAATAATGACACAGACTTATTATTGTATCCAGTACTCGTAAATATTGGTGGAATTTAAATCAAAAAATTAAATCTTTGGTTTGCAATGCTTTGCGACCGCGTCGACGGAGGTGATTGTAAGAGACAGGAAACATTTATAACGACCCTTTTAGGGCTCAACCATCATTTAAATATAAAATATTTTATTTTTTAAATTTTTAACACTTTCATCTAATCATCAGTAGTAATAGTTTTCAAGACATAAAAATCAATACAAATTTTAAAACAAACACAAAGATTAATATAGATTTTTCAAAATTTAAAATAAAAATAATATTAAAAATTTATATTGTTAACGTGCGCCTACACGTTAACTTTTTTGTTGTTTTTACATTTAGTATGAAATTGTTTTTAATAATATTGTTAACTTTTTCAATATTTTAAAGTATAAAAAATATATATGAAAAAAAAGAGTAACCTTCTCGAAAGAATTTATCAGACTACACTGTGGGGGTGTAGTACGACTGTTCTAATTAATGGTCTGGGCCACTTTCACATCTGCCGACAAAAAGTAGGAATGGAGACCAGTCATCACGTGCAGTACCGCTGTACTGACGCTGTAGGAGTCAAGCATGTTAGAACATTTTCATCTATCTGATTAAAATAAATTATTAAATTTTGATTTTTATTAAAAATATATTAAATTTGATGATTTATTATTTAAAAATCAAATAAAAAATATTTTTATATTATCCTTTATACTTTTTTTCGTCATTTTTAATTAAATATAATAAAATTATATATATATATATATATGTACAAATTTATACTTATCATTAAATTTTAATAATTTATTTTAATGAAACTAGTAAAAATACTCTTAAGGATGTAAAGGAGTGCTTGCGAGTCCGTTGGGGTGTTCTTTAATTTTAATTTTTTATTTAATTTTTATATTATTTTTAAATATTTTTAAAAAATTAAAAAAATCATAATATTATTAAACAATATTTTTTCTAATTATTAAGTATAAAAAAAAATTGAAGCGCAGCATCTAAAGCATTTCTACATAAGAATATTAGCATTAGATTTATTATTATTTTTTTAGAATTTTATAGAATATATAGAATATTTTTATATATAATATATTATAATATAATAATATGTTTATAATATTTTTAACAATTAAATAGCGCTCCTTTAAAATATATTTATGTAAAATATTGTCAAAAATATTTATATATAAATTATTTTTTGAACTAACGATCTTGAAAAATTGAGAAGTCCCACTTTTTTGTCGATTTCTTCGACCTAATTTATTTTTCGAGTTTACCTCAATTTAATTATACTTATTTCATTTCATTTAATTATTATAATTTTTTTATATTTTTATATAAAATAAAATAAATAATTTTATTTTTTAAATTTTAAATAAAAATAATATTAAAAAATATATTTTATTTAAATTTAAATTTTTATCTCAACTCAATTAAACTGAATTTAACTTAACTCAAAATCTTTTTCCTTATAATTATAAGAGTTTCAATCAAATAGTTAGAATCTTGTGATTTCTCGATGTGAACGCCTTTTCCTTATTTTATCTCATATGTATGTATATATATATATGTATATGTATGTATATATAGTAACAAATATATATATATATGTATGTATATATATTAACAACAGAGGCAGAACTAGGAAAATCTAATCTGAGACGCAAACTTATAAAATCATTCTCTTTTTTATTTCTTTTGTTGTTGGGGGGCATGGGGGAATTAATTGTTATAAAATCTATCTCAGAGAAAGATCCTATATATGGGATATATACCTATATAGGTAGAACACAATGGAAGGCCGATGAAAACGTCTTAATATAGAAAAGCCCTAAATTAAGCTATTTTATATCAAACATCTCAGAAAATCGATAATTTCCAAAACAAAATTATTAGTTATATAATATTATCCATGAAGTGTTTACCTTCATCATCAGGAAGACGTGGTTGTGCCTTGACATTCATGGTTACTCCCATGCAAAGAAGCCAAATGATAGGCTTAAGAGCGAAGCTGATCTTTGGTCTGTAAGCTTGTATAACCATTTTTCCCTCTACCTTATGCTTCCTCCAATCACCTTAGACTGATTGAATAGTATTATATACGCCTTTTAGGGTTTGTTTTATTTATGAGGTAGGCCCCTCGATCCTAAAAGTAATATTAAATTTCAAGACATAGATACATACATGGTCTAATTCCTTCCTACCGTAGGCTCCATACCTATGGCCGATACATCAAAACACGAAGACAATGATAAGATAAAACAAAATTAAAAAGTTTTCGGGCTACCAATTCCGTACTTGTCTTTTTTTACACCGTGATTTATGCAATCATTTTGAAATATTTTCGTTTGTTTTTCAAAAAAGAATAATTTTTATTAAAACATTTTTGTTTTATGAGTAAATAAAATCAATTTATCAATTTTTTTTATTTGTAAATAAGAGACTTTTAATCAATTTCATTCTAAATTTTAGATTTTTTTATTTATTTATTACTTCAACTACAAAATAATCCAAATTTAAAAAAAATATATAGAATTGCCCGATAGAAAATTCATACTTTTTTTATTTCTTCAAACCCACTGCCAACTTTCACATGGCCCATGGCCATGTATTCTTTGTTGACTTTGTCTTTATTTCCCAGTCTTCTTTCTTCAGCTTTCTGCCAGCTTTCACATGGCCCATGCGCCATTTTTCATTTTCTTTTCCTAACTTTGTTTCTCTTTTTCTTTCAATTCCGCTTATAACTTATTTATACCCTTTTTTTTTTTTTTTGAAAGTTGATATTTTATAAGACATTTTATTTTCCCGTGCAGGTTAACAGTTTTTTATATTCAAGTGAAGGGCATTAGATAAATCAAGTTCTATTGTTCTATGTGAAACAAACAAAAAAATACAACAAAAGAGATCTAAGTATAATGAAATAACCCCACCACCACAACAAAAGGGTTATTTGATTTTTATATCTATTATAGCTTTTCATGGAGAATTTGAAAAAAAAAAACATAAAAGGAATAAAAATAAAGGACATATTTGATTTTATTCCATTAAATTTTTACGACCTTGCTCAATGAAAGCATGTATTAAAAATAAAATAAAATAAAATAAAATCTGGTCAACCAGGAGGCTGGACTACCATGTTTCTTAACCAAGACCAAGCAAATCACTCAACGTAACCAACTCTCCAAAACACGCAAAGCACCAACCAAACAGCTCATGATCACCAACGGCACAATGTTTCTTAAACAAGATTTATAAACGTCTCACCGAATCCTCTGCAGAATGTTGCTTTCCTTTTTCTCTTTTATAAATGTATAGCAGTATATATGGCCAGCTTGTAAAAGACCTTTGAATCTGTCATAAAAAAGAGTAAACAAAACCATATTATTATTAGTTTTTTGTGGTATTAAAGGCTAGAGCACCCGTGGCTCACCCCTTCTTTGATCCTTTTGTTTTCCTTCTTGCCTAGTAATCAACATCAAATATTGAGACTCTAGAAACTTATAGAAATTTGTGGAGATTTTTTAAACCAGCTGGCAGGCTGAAAGCTGCTGGAAGCTTGAAGATTGTGGACACCAAATAGAAGAAGCTGGCAGTAGTTGGATTGTGCGCTCCAAAATTTTCCACCGCCATTAGCACAAAACTAACCCATTTTTCCTATATAAATAGATGCAGTTGGTTGTTATAGAGGATGTGTCTCCAGTGAGGTATATTGGTGAGAATAGAAGCACTCTGTGCTGTGAGAGTCGAGTGAAATCCCTGTAAATTGTTGGTTTATTGTTTAATAGAAAAACTTTTCTCTGTGTGTGTGGACGTAGGCTAAATTGGCCGAACCACGTTAAATTCCGGTCTCTATATTATTTGGTAGCTTCCGCCGATCCCAACAAGTGGTATCAGAGCCGGCAGGAGGCCGGCATTGTGAATTTTTGAGAGAGACCCATTTTGAATCGAAATCAAGTTTGAAGGACACCATCAGATTTCTCAGCTCAAGACGACAATTCTAGTAAAAATTTCGTCTTGAACGAACCTCGAACCACTACGCACGCGCCCCACGCGCTGTTCAGATTCCGGTCACTGTGATCCACACGTTGACCACTCGCGCCACACGCTCCAGACGAAGGAAGAAGACGAGATCCGACCCGTCCATACCGGGTGAACCAATCCAGAACCGGTTCGTGACCCGGTCCAGTAACCCTATTAGAGAAAGAATACTCCGTCGGAATATTTTGTCGACGGCAAAAATATTTCGGTGACCGTAGGAATATTTCGGTGACACTATTTCAGCCGATCAATCGTCGGTGAAGGAATATTCCGGTGGCCAAAAAGCATATTCCGGTGACGTTTTAGGAATATTCTGTTGACTATATGGAATATTCCATTTTTCCTTATTTTTTCAGGTTTTCGGATCAATTTTGATCATTTTGAAATGAGACCAAAGTCGTTTCCAAGGTTTTCCATCGTTCTGGAAGAAATAGTGAGATCCGTTTGTTGAGATTCAACTCCGAACGTTGAGAAAAGATCCCTCAAATCACAGATTAAGGCCGAACAGATGGAGGACTCAGGAGCAGGTGCGATGATCAAACTAACATCTACAAATTACGCACTATGGAGACCTCGAATGGAAGATCTCTTGAATTGTAAAGATCGCTTTGATCCAATTGAAGAGAAAAGCATAAAACCAGTTGATGTAGCGGAAAAAGACTGGCAGAAGTTGAATAGGAAAACTATTGGTCAGATCTGGCAGTGGATTGACCATAGTGTTTTTCACCATGTTACACAGAAAACATATGCCTATCAGCTGTGGAAAAAGCTGGAAAACATGTACCAGGCGAAAACTACTCGGAACAATGAGACACCTTGTCAACTTAAAACTCAAAAGCGGCATCTAAGTGGCAGCACACACGAACGAGTTTCAAAATCTCGTAAATCAACTTGCATCCGTAGACTTTAAGCTCGGAGACGAAGTGCAGTCTCTACTACTTCTCAGTTCCCTACCAGATAGCTGAGAAACGCTAGTGGTCTCCCTCAGTAATTCAACTCCAGATGGAAAGCTCACCATGTCAATAGTGATAGACGCCTTGTTTAATGAAGAGGTTAGACGAAAGGAAGTTGGAGGAGACCAGACAGATGCCTTTGCAACAAAAGGAAGGCATCAGAGAAATAGTAGAGGTAGAAGTCGAGAAAGGAACAGAAGTAAAAGCAAAGGGATATCCCAAAGTCGCAGTAGACAGCGAAAGAAGGGAAAATGCTTTTACTGTGGTATTGAGGGCCACTTTAAAAGAGAATGCCGAAAGCAACAGAAGGAGCAGAATCAGCCTAGCAGTTAGTCAAAGCACGAGAAGGCGAAGCCGCAGTGATGCTTTCTGGAGATTGTGCACTCCTTTCCGCTAGTGAAGAATCTTGCTTGCACGTTTCAAGCCAGGAAATAGAGCGGGTGATAAATACAATAGCATCCTATCATGCCACTCCTTGCAAGGATTTCTTCAGTACTTACAAGGCAGGAGACTTCGGTATAGTCAGGATAGGAAATTCAAGTTTCTCAAAGATCATGGGCATTGGAGATGTTAGAATAAAAACCAGCGTTGGCTGTACTATGGTGCTAAATGACGTTCGGCACGTACCCGATCTTTGGCTCAACTTAATATCTATAAGAACCCTTGATCAATAGGGTTACGAGAGTATCTTTAGCAATAATGATTGTGGCACTTTGTACAAATCAAGTGCTAAGATATGTGCAAACAGTCTTAATGTAGCTGAAAATGAAATGTCACCAAACTTGTGGCATTGGAGACTCGACCACATGGGAGAAAAATGGTTGTTTACACTTGCAAAGAAAGCATTGATCACAGTAAACAAAGGTATTGCCCTCAACCCTTGTGAATACTATTTATTTGGTAAACAACATAGAGTTTCATTCCAGACATCTGCTAGAAAAATATCAAAGTTATTGAGCTTGGTACACTCTGATGTTTGCAGCCCTTTTGAAGTTGAATCACTTGGAGGTAACAGATATTTTGTTACTTTTATTGATGATGCTTTACGTAAAGTGTGGGTGTATTTCCTAAAAAAGGAAAGATCAAGTTTTTGAGCAATTCAAAAACTTTCATGCTATGGTAGAAAGAGAAACAGGCAAGAAGCTAAAATGCCTCCGGACAGACAATGGAGGAGAATACACTTCTCGAGAATTCAGATAATACTGTTCCAATCATGGTATCAGACACGAGAAGACTGTCCCCTACACCCCACAACACAATGATATGGCAGAAAGGATAAACCGTACCATTATCGAGCGAATCAGATGCATGTTGAGTATGGCTAAGTTGCCTAAGCCATTCTGAGGTGAAGCAGTGAGAGTAGCCTATTACCTGATCAACAGAACACTATCAGTTCCACTACAGTTCGAAGTCCTAGAGATGGTGTGGTCAGGCTGCAAGATTTCATACTCTCATCTAAGAGTATTTGGGTGCAAAGTATTTGCACATGTATCCAAGGAGAAAAGACAGAAACTTGATGAAAAGTCTACTTCGTGTATCTTCATCGGCTATGGAGATGAAGAATTTGGATACAGATTATGGGATCCAAAAGCGAAGAAGGTCATCAAAAGCAGGGATGTTGTGTTCCACGAAGACCAGATGTTTGGATTAGAACAAACAACTCCAAGTGCTTCAGAACCAGCTCTTAGTTCACCACCACTTCAGTCTGCCTCAAACACTAAAGTTAGGCAGGAAGTTTCCCTAGAAGAAGAAGATGATGCTGACGACGAAGAAACTAGTACTGAGTAGGGGGAGCAGTTGCCTTCTCCATCAGAAACCGCAAAATTTCTACAGTTGTCAGGTGATCAACCTCAGCAGGACAGAT
Organism: Platycarya longipes; assembly: GCA_036559045.1. Taxonomy (NCBI): domain Eukaryota; kingdom Viridiplantae; phylum Streptophyta; class Magnoliopsida; order Fagales; family Juglandaceae; genus Platycarya; species Platycarya longipes. Next base: position 20,156,577 of record CM071798.1, read on the forward strand.
CCTCTAGAAGGCGATTGTTGATTCCGTCTTGAAAATATCCGGAATCAGATTATATTTTTCTTACAGATGAGGGGGAGCCAGAAAACTTCCAAGAGGCAATATCTCATCTAGATAACAACAAATGGATGCAGGCTATGCAGGATGAGATGAATTTATTGCAGAAGAATCAGACTTATAAGCTGGTGGAACTTCCAAAAGATAAGAGAGCACTGAGAAACAAATGGGTGATCAAGCTGAAAAATGATGGCAAGCAGGTGAAGCACAAAGCTCACTTGGTCGTCAAAGGATTCCAGCAAAAGAAAGGAATTGATTTTGATGAGGTATTCTCACCTGTTATGAAGATGACTTCAATTCGAGTGGTACTTGGATTGGTTGCGAGTCTTGACCTGAAACTTGAACAGATGGATGTGAAGATAGCATTTCTTCACAGCAACCTTGATGAGGAGATTTATATGGAGCAGTCAGAAGGTTTCAAAGTTCCTGGAAAGGAACATTTGGTCTACAAGCTGCAGAAGAGCCTCTATGGTTTGAAGCAAGATCCCAGACAGTGGTACAAGAAGTTTGACTCATTCATGGTGAGTCGTGGCTACAAGAGAACTGCTGCAGATCAATGCGTTTATATTTGGAGACTTTCAGAAGGTAACTTTGTAATGTTACTGCTCTATGTTGATGACATGTTGATTATTGGAAAAGATTTGTCCATCATCAGCAAGCTAAAGGCGAATCTCTCCAAAGTTTTTGATATGAAAGACTTAGGACCTGCCAAGCAAATTTTGGGCATAAGGATTACTCGTGATATAAAGAAAAAGAAGTTACGGCTGTCATATGAAAAGTATGTTGAACAAATACTAAGAAGGTTCAACATGGAGAAAGCAAAGCCAGTTAGTACTCTACTGGCTAATCACTTCATATTGAGCAAGAGTTTGTGTCCCTCATCAGCAAACATGTTCAAGAAATGGCTGCAGTACCCTACTCCTCAGCAGTAGGAAGTTTAATGTACGTCATGGTTTGTACCAAACCTGACATCGCTCATGCTGTTGGAGTTGTGAGCCGTTTTCTTTCAAATCTAGGGAAAGAACACTGGAAAGCAGTAAAGTGGATTCTCAGGTACCTTACGGGTACATCAAGGTTATGCTTGTACTACGATAGAGCTAACCTAGTCTTGGATGGCCATACAGATGTTGATATGGCAGGTGATCTTGATGGAAGAAAATCTACATCAGGATACATTTACACATTTGCAGGTGGAGCTATATCATGGCAGTCCAAACTGCAGAAATGTATGGCTTTATCAACAACAGAAGTAGAGTATATTGCTATAGCAGAAGTAGGAAAGGAAATGTTGTGGCTAAAGCGGTTCCTCCAAGAAATGGGAGTCAGTCAGAAAGAGTACAGAATCTATTGTGATAGTCAAAGTGCTCTTGATCTGAGTAGAAACTCGATGAATCACTCCCAGACAAAGCACATCGACATTCGTTATCACTGGATACGTAAAGTAATGGAGCAACAACTATTAAGGCTTGAGAAGATTCACAACAAATAAAATATAGCCAACATGATGACAAAGGTGATCATATGTGAAAAACTCGAGCTATGCAATAACATAGCTGGGTTATGTACATTGAACTAAAAGATGTCAAGATGTTCTCCGTTTGACGTTAAGGGGGAGAATTGCTGAGTAATCAACACCAAAAGTTAAGACTCTAGAAACTTGTAGAAATTTGTGGAGATTTCTTGAATCAACTGGAGACACCAAGACAAGCTGGAAGCTACTAGAAGTTGGAAGATTGTGAGCACCGAACAGAAGAAGCTGGAAGCAGATGGATTGTGGGCTCCAAACTTTTCCACCGCCATTAGCACAAAACCAACCCATTTTTCCTCTATAAATAGATGCAGTTGGTTGTTGTAGAGAGTGTGTCTCCAGTGAGGTCTATTGGTGAGAATAGAAGCACTCTGTGCTGTAAGAGTCAAGTGAAACCACTGTAAATTGTTGGTTTGCTGTTTAATAGAAAAACTCCTCTCTGTGTGTATGGACATAGGCTAAATTGGCCGAACCACGTTAAATTTCGGTCTCTATATTATTTGGTAGCTGCCGCTGATCCCAACACTTTTTTCAACTAGTCTCCTAATATGGCCTTCCCAAGTTCCAATGATGAATGCAAGGAATTTCGTCACATTGCATCTCAAGGAATGCAATCAACCGTTATGGCAAGAACAATTTCTAGGCTTGGCGGAGAGCCAAGACCTGCTTGATCTACTCATAGGGACTTTTTCAATTCCTGATCAATTTCTTCCTTTAGGATTTATTGATGGACAGCGACAGCCTCAAATCAATCCAAAGTACAATTGCATTTTGTAGAACTGCGGTAAGTTGTTGGCTGCCCCTAACGTCAGTTTTAGCCGTCCTTTGATTCAAAATTTATATCTTATCTTATTTTATTTTATTATTATTTTTTTTTTAATTTTCACATTAAAAAAATACAATTTTATTAAATTATAAAATAATATTAATATTAAAAAATAGTAGTCTAACCAAAAACAAAACCAGAATTAGATGTTTGAGGAACAATCATGGATCAACAAAATGTATGATACTTAAGACCACTACAAAAAGACAAAAAATGAAATATCAACTTAAATATTTTATTTTAAATTTAGTATGAAAATTGTGTAAATTCATCTCAAAAGAAAGTAAATATCAGTATGTAGGAGGCTACTGTTTAGCATTGGGGGGACTAAACTAAGATATTTTAAGAAAGTGGTTGGCAGTCTATATACTTCATAGAGTTTTTAAAAAATTTTAAACTATCTAGTTCCGCCCCTAAGTCTAACAATATTTTATTCAATTTTTCATATTTCATCTAAATTTATCTCACCTAATCTTATCTCGAAATCCAAATGGAACCTTTCATATGGGTCTTCATGGAAAGTCTAGTCCTTCTTTCTCAGCTCTACGGCTATTTGTTTAACAGCTTCAACTGCAAAAGGCACCAAATTCATTATGGAAGAATGAGAGACACTTATTATTAAATCTAGTATCGGTAATTAATACTGGTGGTTCTTGAAATTTTCGTGTTATCGCTGACTATCAATGTTATTCTTCACAAAAATACTCAGAGTTAATTATTAACCATCAATATCATACATGAAATAAAAATAAAATAAACACGATACTAGTCACAAATAGAAACTCTTCGAAGAATTACTCAAAAATAAAATCCTACGAGACAACCAAAAAAAAAAACCAAATTTATTTGAGACAATTACAAGTAAACTTCTCTGATTACAAAACCTTTGCAACTAGACACTTTTACTTAACAAGACAAACGACCCATTTGTCTTCTACTGTAGTAGCTGTCAAAATCTCTAAGGATCTCTAATCCGTTGTCTTTCCTCTTAAACCTCCAGTGGCTGAACACGAGCACTTCAACTCCCTTTTGGACTGTGCTCACCCTCAAACCCTACGGTTTGAGGAAATAGAAAATTATTCTCTCATGAATTTTCTCTCACACGAATACTTGAAAACGTCCTCGACTTCAAGCTTTCAACAATACTTATGAAAGTATTTCTGAAGTGTTGATTTAAACCTTCAATTGAGCCCTTCCATAAATAGGCAATGCAATGGTATAATTGGATCAAGATTCTAGTAACGGATTTTATCCATTTATCCAGTCTGTTACGCTGTTAATAGTTTGCAAATATATCGGACTGAAACACTTCTATCGGATGTATCCGATTTCAAGTCTGCTTAGTTATCTTCATTTAGGTCTTCCATCTCGGCCACTTAATAACTTCAGTTGGTTTCGATATTTGAAAATTTATCTTGGATTATTTGAATCACTTTTCTTAAATTTGAAAGTTCTTGATAAGAGTACATTACAAATCAAATTATATCCTATCAGATAAACGTTAGAGTTCTAAATAAAGTTACATTCATCCAATTGTTCAAAATTTAAACCCTATCTATTCCTAGCCAATATGAAATTTACATTTACAATCTCTCCTTTTGACTGATTGATGACAAAACACATTTTGGATGAATGCAATTAATTCATGTAAAGCAAACAGGCCAACAACAAAGATCTCATGCAAAATATTATACTTCCAATATCACGTCAGTGTTTAAAATAGCATCCATAGGGAAAAAAAAATTAGTAGTATCAAAACACGCAAGTCGGTTTAAGTATCAAATCATGCACACACACAAAAAAAAAAACAACCATTGTTAAGGTTACCGAACAAACTGATAAAAAATTAACTAAAAAAAAAAAATTAGAAGAAAAGTTTTTCTTGATGTTGTTGGTGGCAGTTGCTCTACCATCCTGCTTGCTCCTCTGCTGACAGTCTGCTTTTGCTGCTTCCCCTTAACCACTCATCAACATCGGCCATATCGGCCATATCGACCGATACAGGTCGATATTTGTGATTTTGACTAGTACATTAATTCTACCCAGTATAGTTTGGTGGTCAGATTTTGATTGGTGGCTTTTTCATTATTTATGTAAAATGAAACTGCAATTTTGTCAATTACACAAAAATAATTAGGGTTCGGTTTCAGAATTGGATTCCATCTCCGCCATTTTCACTTCTCAGTTCTCCCTCTCCATTTTCATTTCTGCCTTGTGCCGCCAGCCGCCCTCTGTCCACAGCTTCGTTGCCCAGTGTTTCTGTCGCACATCTTAGGTTGCCGTAGGCTGTCGTCTCCTTCGCTTATTCATCGCAAGTATGATCTTCTCTGTTGCACTTTATTCTATCTTTTTTTCTTTAGTTGTTTACCATTTTACCTTCCTCGTATAAACTTTTTCATATTTTTCCAGTGTGACAAATTGATAATGGCCTAGGAAGTTAGGAACCTGACATTAGAAATTCTGATCAACCTTCTTTCTATGCATTAATCAAAAAATTAGGAACAAAAGGGAAAAGGAGCATAAAATCGAAAAAGACATATCATAAAAGAAGAAAAACCTTTCAATTAATTCCTATCGACACTAGAAATTAACATTGAGAAATCTGAAATATTGCATGGCTTTAACCTCTAAAGCAAGCTCTCCATTCTACTTGTTGTGTAGGGGATTAGAACCTATGGGAACAACTAATCTGTCGTCGAGTACTAAACTATGGTTATAGTAAATACAACATTCACAAATGACTTGGCATTATTAGTTCGTAGAGACACATGAGGCCTCTTGTTTAATATTCATGTTTTGTACTAATTAATTAGATTAACTATATAGAGACAGGGAAGTCCATAGATATATATATGTATTATTTGAGATGGTAACAACTTTTAGGAATCTTGTGCATTCTTAGTTTTATAAGTAAGGCTGACTAAGCTATGCTGATATGTATTGCACAAAAACTAAAGGGGAGAAAATGACGCAAAAAAGTAGGCATAACTTGTGAAATTGTTTCATTTATTAATAGCAACATTAATACCTAAGTGAACAATTGGATTAATTCTTTAGATAGCTAGCCCAACTGCATCTGCAATGAATGTTTATTGGTTTCTCATAGAAATGGATTTGAGCTCCATCTTTATCATTTGAACTTGTTGCTTGATTAGATTGCTTTAACATGGCCCTGTTATGGACCTCATTTTCTTGAAATTCTTCTTTTTTCTTTTAAAATATACTTATTTAGAGTGTGTTGTAATGATGAATATTTTTGGTGACATATATACACATTACAATTTGAGTTTGTAGCAAATCTTGAAACTTCAAACTTGAAAGCATATATATATATATATATATAATGATGTTCTAGTTTCTTTTTTTTAAGCTTTGTTTACTTTGAAGTTTTAAGTTCTAAGTATTAATTTATGGTACTTTAATAGTTAACTACTGTTGAGTTATGAATGATTATGTAGGACTTATGAGTATAAAAATGTCTAGTTGTCAATCAACCGGTGCCAATGGAATGTCTTCAACACTTGCTCTTGTAAGATCAGAAGATCTAGCATGGGCTCATGCATGTGTAGTGCCAGGAGCAAGAAATAATACTGAATATTTGTATTGTAATAAAGTAATTAGAGGTGGCGGAATCACTCTGTTGAAGTAGCATCTAGGTGGGATTCGAGGCAATGTAGAAGTGTGTAAAATGTTCTCCGAAGATGTAAAATAGAAAATGAAGGAGTTGCTTAATGAAATAAAAAAAAAAAACAAAGAGAAGAAAAGAAAAATAAGCTCAGAGATTGAAGGCCATGTAGATTTAACATCTAATGATATTGATGATAATATTGAGGGATAGTCTCAGCTTTCAAATGGTAAGAGAAAGTTGAAAGAATCTAAAACTGGAAAGTCTGTAGGGGGAATGAGTAGATTTTTTGCCTCAAGAACAACATCTAGGGCCCAACCTTCAATTAATAGTTCTATGTGTTCAAAGGAGATGATTATGAACGCAAAGATGGTTGTAGCACACTAGTGGTACAATGTTAATCTGCCTTTCAATGCAGCTCAATCCAAGTTTTATCAACCAGTTATCGATGTCATGGCTGCCATCGAGCCAGGATTCAAGGGCCCTTCTTTATATGAGTTGAGAGGAAGTCTATTAAAGATAACTGTGAATGATGGTCAAGATTATTTGCAACAAATTATGAAAGTTTGGAATGAAACCAGTTTTTTACTAATGACAGATGGTTGGACAAACTAGAAGCAACAATCAATAATCAACTTTCTAGTTTATTGCCCGAAAGGTACAATATTCTTGAAGTATGTTGATACATCAAGCCTTGAAAAAGATGCTACAACATTGTTTAATATTTTTGATGAGGTTGTTCAAGAAATTAGAGTTGAGAATCTTCTGCAGTTCATAATAGACAATGATACAAGTAATAAAGCTGTGGGAAAAAAGTTACAGCAGAAGTATGGCTCATTTCTATTAGTCTCCTTATGTAGCTCATTGCATAGATTTGATGTTGGAAAATTTTTCTGATCCAAGGCATTTTTCCTTTATTAATGATACTATATAAAAGGAAATAAAGATAACAAAGTTCATCTATAACTATGGTTGGATTTTGGCATTGATGAAAAAAGACTGTACCAATGATCATGATTTTTGTCGTCCTGCACTTACAAGGTTTGCAACAAATTTTCTAAGTATCCAATGCTTGCTCTTGCATAAGAAACAACTCAGACAAATGTTAACTTTTGATAAATGGATTACATCAAGTCATTCTAAGAGCAACATAGGGAAGGAGATAGCTGAGATTGTTCTAGAAGATAAAGAGTTTTGGGCTCAATATCAATTTATTGTGAAAATTAGTAAGCCTTTGATTCGTGTTTTACAACTTGTTGATGGGGATGAGATGCCTGCAATGGGATACTTGTATGATGTAATGGAAAGAGCCAAAGAGAATATAAAAACGAGATGCAATAACAAAGTTAGTGTATTCAATAAATTCACTAGGATCATTGATGCAAAATGGGATAAGCAGCTTCACAGTCCATTACATGCGAGTTGTTTTCTTAATCCTGTAATTTACTATAGCCCTGCTTTAAAAATAAAAACTATATTAGAAGAGGCTTCAATAGTTGTGTTACGAAGATGGAACTTGATCCCAATAATCAAGATAAGATCATTGCAAAACTTGACTTGTATAAGAATGTAGTAGGTGAGTTTGGACTTTCTTTAGCAATCCGCCAACGTGATAAGATTAATCCAGGTATTATCATTTATCAATATCATTTATTAAATAGTGTGACTTTGTAATTTAAATTTTATCTTATATTATTTTTACTTGCATTTAATTAATAATTTATAATTGCATTATTGTTATAGTTGCATGGTAGATCCAATTTGGTTGCGAGATTCCAACGCTTCTAAGGTTTGTTGTTCAAGTACTAAGCCAATGTTGTAGTGCAACTGGATGTGAGAGAAACTGTAGCACATTTGATTTTATTCATTCGAATAAGAGAAATAGATTGGTGCATAAACGTTTGAATAATTTAGTATTTGTTCGTTATAACTTGAAGTTGTGAGAGAGGTAAAGTTTTTTAATACTAATGTTTTTCACTGGTGAAAAATATATAACATTTTCACTTATGTTTGATGTTATTTTGACAAGAGCATAAAAAAGGGAAGAGATGCTTTAAATCCAATCAGTCTTGAAAACATTGACTTGATGGAAGAATTGGTGGGTAAAGAATCTAAGCTTCTTGACAGAGAAGATTTGGGTTGGGCTAGTATTGAGGAGCCATTAGCCACACTAAATGACGAAGACGAGGATAATGTTGGTATTGATGTTGATGATGGTGGTGACATTGATGAAAATATTTTGATGAATATGTCGAGTCTTGATGCTTATTGACCTTTTGATGAGGATGAGTGATTTTATTTTAATGGTTGGATTAAGAACTTATTTAGTTTTATGTTTGTTGTAACTTTTTTTTTATATGATGTTTGTTGTAACTTAAAACTTAAGATTTGTATTGAGAAGTGCTGGGAATAAACCGATAAAACAAACAACACAGATATGAAATCAAATGCAGCGGTAGCAACTAAGAGAAGTAAAATAATAAAAATAATACAGAACACATAGATTTAAGTGGTTCAGCTCAACTGAGTTTACATCCACTGGGGGTTGGTTTCAAAACTTCACTATGATCAAATGGAGATTACAGAGAGAGAATCAAGAGATTCTTACAGTAAAAATCACTCATCTCACGTGTATACACTCAACCCTCACGTATTTACACTCAACCACTCAAGAAATGGAGAAGAAATTAGCTTGGGAGGATGCTCTATTCGCGTGCGGAAAAACAAGGGGCTCGAGAGTTCGTCGAGGACGAACGCAAAAATGAGATCGCGATATTTATATTTATGCGATCTCGCTCGAGCGAACACTGCTAGGTCAATTTCGCTCGAGCTGAACGTCGAGCGAGGGTCGAGCGTAGTCTCTGCCTGAATCTTGCTCTAGCGAGGGTCGAGCGAACTCTCGAGTTGCACTTCGCTCGAACTGGATGTCGAGCGAAGGTCGAGCGAACTCATAGGTTGAACTCTCGCTCGATGGGGATCAACTTCACTCGAGCGAGAGTGCAGGGGAGGCGTGTATCCAAGCCATAACTCAACAAATCTCCACCTTGGCTTGAATACCCACAAGCCTCACTGAAAATCCAATATCAACAAAAGAAACCAATACCGTCAAAATCCCCTAAGGGATCTAAAAACCTTGAACTCAAATCAAGTCCAAACAAAATTTGAACTTGTTTATTGCAACTGGCTTTGTCATCATGTCTACTGGATTCTTTAAAGTAGCAATCTTTTGAATACTCATTGTACCATCTGCAACTACTTCTATGAGAAAATGATACCTGACATCGATGTGCTTCGTCCTCTCAAGATACATTTGATTTTTGATCAAATGTATAGCACTCTGGCTATCATAAAACACTGTCATCTCCTCCTGCTAAAGACTCAGGTCACTGATCAGCCTCTTCACCCAAATGACCTCCTTGACAGCCTCACCTGCTGCCATGTATTCTGCCTCCGTAGTTGATAAAGCAACAGTTGATTGAAGTGTTGCTTTCCAACTAATTGCAGAACCACACAATGTGAAAACATAGCCTGTCAATGATCTTTTCTTATCTAAATCCCCAACATAGTCAGAATTAACAAACCCAACAACATCAAAACTGAGATTAACATCTCTATCAAATAACAAGTCAACATGCGAGGTTCCCCTCAAGTACTTCAGAATTCATTTTACTGCCTGCTAGTGAACTCTACCAGGCTTAGCCATGTACCTGCTAACCACGCTCACTGCCTGTGAAATGTCTGGACGGGTACAAACCATGGCATACATAATGCTGCCAACTATACTAGAGTAAGGAACTCTTGCCATGGACTATTCCTCCTCATCTGTCTAGGGAAATAGGGAAGCTGAAAGTCTAAAATGCATCGTCAATGGCGTGCTTATAGATTTGGAGTTAGATATTCCAAACCTGTCAAGAACCTTTTCAAGGCACTTTCTATAGGACAAGTACAACTTCCCAGCTTTCCTATCCCTGTGAATTTCCATTCCCAAAATCTTTCTAGCAGCACCTAAGTATTTCATATCAAACTCATTTCTAAATTGAGTTTTCATCAAATCAACATCAACCATGCTTTTAGCAGCTATAAGCATGTCATCAATATAAAGTAATAAGTGAATAAAAGACTTATCAGGCAATTGTTTATGATACACACAACAATCATAACTACTTCTCAAATAACCATGATCAATCATAAACAAATCAAAACGTTTATACCATTGCCTAGACGACTGCTTCAACCCATACAAACACTTCTTCAGTCTGCATACTCGATCCTCTTTACCTTCAATAATGAATCCCTCTGGCTGACGCATATAGATAGTCTCTTCAAGCTCGCCATGTAGAAACGTTGTCTTCACATCAAGCTGCTGAAGCTCCAGATCATACAAAGCCGTAATGGCTAGTAAAACTCTGATTGAACTGTGTTTTACTACTAGAGAGAACACTTCATTGAAGTCGATCCCCTCTCTCTGACTGTAGCCTTTAGCAACTAGGCGTGCTTTGTATCTTGCATCTGACTCAGACTAGTTTCCCTCTTTTCTCTTGAAAATCCATTTGTAGCCCACAACCTTCGTCTTTGCTGGTAACTTAACCAAATTCTAGATTTGGTTCTTATGAAGAGTTTCAATCTCTTCAGTCATAGCTGAGCACTACTGAGTAGACTCGGTACTCTTCACAGCCTCTAAGTAACTGGAAGGCTCATGCCCAACAATTTCTTCTGCTGTTGTGAGTGCATACATAACCATGTTTGCTTGAGCATATCTCTGAGGTGGTCTGATCTACCTCCTCTGTCTACCAGTAGCTATACTGTACTGTTCTTCAACCGGTGCTTCAATATCAAACTCAGAGTCAAACTCATCAGCTATAGCATGATTTTGAGAGTCAGGTGTTGTCCTTTGTAGAGCCTGTTGTAGCTCCACCTTCTTCTTTGCAGACACAGGAATCTCCTTTCTCGGATTAAGCATAGATTTTTCATCAAAAACAACATCTTTGCTAATCACCAACTTGGGTGACTTGGGATCAGTACACCATAACTTATATCCCTTTACCCCAGTAGCATATCCCATAAATATGCATTTCTTTGCCCTAGGTTCTAGCTTACCATCATTAACATGAAAATAAGCAAGACAACAACAAATTTTCAAATTCAAATAATCAGTAGGTGCATCAGACCATACCAATTTAGGTGTCTTCAAACCAATAAATGTGGCTGGAGAGCAGTTCACCAGAAAGCAGGCTATGTTGATTACTTCCTCCTAGAAGTCCTTAGTCAGTCCGGCATTGGAGAGCATACTGCGTGCTCATTCTAGGAGTGTTCGATTCATTTGTTCAGCTACCCCATTTTGTTGTGGAGTGTGCCTAATTGTACAGTGCTTGACAATCCCTTCATTCTTGCAGAACTCGTCAAAGTCACTGCTACAAAATTTCATTCCATTGTCAGTGTGAAGTCGTTTAACTTTCTTGCCAGTCTGGTTCTCTATCAGAACTTTCCACTGCTTGAAATTCTTGAAGACATCACTTTTCTATTTCAGAAATAAACTCACACCTTTCGTGAGTAATCATCAATCAAAGTAAGCAAGTAATTTGCTCCACCTTTTGATGGAACTAAGGATGGATCCCAAAGGTCGAAATGAATGTAGTCCACTGTACCTTTAGTGGTGTGGACCCCTGTTGCAAACTGAACCCTGCTTTGTTTGCCAAACACGCAGTGCTCATAGAAGTCAAGTTTGCCTAAATTCTGATTCCCTAACAGCCCTTGCTTACAGAGGATAGACATCCATTTTTCACTCATATGACCCAATCTCATGTGCCATAGACGAGTGTTATCTGACTCTGCCTCATCAGATACTGAAACTACAACTTCACCACTAACAGTACTGCCCTGGAAAAAATAGAGACCATCTTTCTGGTCTCCCTTCATAATAATCATGGAGCTTTTGCTGACTTTCAGTACTCCACCTTGTCCTGTGTACTTCAACCTCAAAGAATCAAGGGCTCCCATGGAGATAAGATTATTTTTCAGATCTAGAATGTACTGGACATTGGTCAATGTCCTAACAATCCCATCAAACATCTTGATCTTCACTGAACCCAGTCCCGCAATCTTGCAAGCTGTGTCGTTACCCAACAAAACAGAACCACTATTGACTGGTTCATAAGTCATGAACCAGTCCCTTTTAGGACACATGTGAAAAGTGCAAGCTGAGTCCATGACCCACTTGTCACTAAACCGACTGGTTGAATCACTGATTGCAAGGACCACATCTGAGCCATCAGATTCATCAGCAACACTGACGGCATTAGAGGAACTCGTGGATTCCTCATCCTTCTTCAGCTTAGTACACTCACTCTTGTAATGTCCAAACTTCTGGCAGTAATAACACTTGACCTTTTTCTTGTTGGATTTGGATTTCCCACGTAACTTATCTTTGCCCTTCTCTGAACCCTGCTTACTGGATCTTCCTCTGTTGGAGGAATCTTTGACAAACAACCCACTAGATTGAGTTTCACCACCCTTATCACTATACCTATTCCTTAATTCCTTCGAGTTCAAAGGTGACTTCACATCTGCTAAGGAGATGGTATCTCGGCCATATAGCATAGAATTTACAAAATCCTCAAATGATGCAGGCAACAAACACAATACTATAAAAGCTTGGTCTTTATCATCAAGCTTGATGTCAACATTTCTAAGATCCATAACAATTTTGTTAAACTCATCTAAGTGTTCAGACATAGACGAACCCTCATTCATCTTGATAGTATATAACCGTTGTTTCAAATACAACCAGTTAGTAAGTGATTTCTTAATATACAAGCTCTCAAGCTTGTTCCAGAGACTCTCAGCAGTCTCTTCCTCAGCAACCTCTCTTAACACTCCATCAGATAAAGACAATAAAATAGTGCTATGTACCTTCTCTTCATCGTCCTTAGACAGTACAGGAGAATCAGCAGACCTCTCTTCAAGAACTTTGAATAACCTCAGCTAGCGCAACAAAGCTCTCATCTTCAAGTGCCATAAACTGAAACTGTTCTGTCCATCAAACTTCTCTACTTCAAATCTGGCTGTGGCCATCCCTTCTGTCCTTTACAGAGCTAGTAGCTCTGATACCAATTTGTTGGGAATAAACCGATAAAACAAACAACACAAATATGAAATCAAATGTAGCGGTAGCAATTAAGAGAAGTAAAACAGTAAAGACAATACAGAACACACAGATTTAAGTGGTTCAGCTCAACTGAGCTTACATCTACTGGGGGTTGGTCTCAAAACTTCATTATGATCAAATGGAGATTACAGAGAGAGAATCAAGAGATTTTTACTGTAGAAATTACTCACCTCACGTGTATACACTTAATCCTCACATGTTTATACTTAACCACTCAAGAAATGGATAAATATGAGCTTGGGAGGATACTCTGTTCGCGTGCGGAGAAACAGGGGGCTCAGGAGTTCGTCGAGGACAAACACAGAAATGAGATAGTGATATTTATATTTATGCGATCTCGCTCGAGTGAGAGTTAATCTCGCTCAAGCGTACACTGCTAGGTCAATCTCATTCGAGCTGAACGTCGAGTGAGAGTCGAGCACAGCCTCTACCTGAATCTCGCTCGAGCGGGACCTCGAGCGAGGGTCGAGCGAACTCTCGGATTGCAGTTCGCTCGAGCTGGATGTCGAGCGAAGGTTGAGCGAACTCACGGGTTGGATTCTCGCTCGAGTGGGATCAACTTCGCTCGAGCGAGAGTGCAAGGAAGGCGTGTATCTAAGCCATAACTCAACAAGAAGTATGGAGTTTATGACTTATTTTGTTATTATTTTGGAATACAGTTAATACTAGTATATATATAATTTATCTAGGTGTAAACTATTCCGAAATGGTATATGAAACGGTATCAATACCGAAACAATATCGATACCAAAATATTATCATGAAATAGTACACGAAATGGTACCGATATCGAAATATTTCGTATCAGTACTTGACCAATACAGCTTTCGATACGATATTTAAAACTTTGATTATATCTACAATCTCAACTTTTTTATGGTGTATACATTTTCGAGGACATTTATTTTTATTCTTTTGGTTAATTTTTATTTTCCTTGGAATTTTATTGATTTTCCTGGAAAATATATAGTTTTCAAAGACTTTTAGTTTTTTGGCTTGAAATTTTAGCAATACAATATTATGGTTTTATGTTCTTTGCTTTTTGGGATAATATTTATTTGCAACGAATCCTAGCATATATTTTTGAACTGTAGATCATTATTTACGCAGGACTATTCCCCGCAATGTCTTGCGGCAAAAGACATTTTCAGTGACCTACCCTGAGTTCTTTTTTTTTTTGTTTTTTGAAATACCATGAGGTCCTTTGGATACTATAGAGTATAGAACTCCGTATATAGACAGATGATATTATTTATTTTTTCAACTATGCATGTATTGTACAAAAATTCCCTTACCTTTACCTTTATGCATGTATTGTATAAGTTGTTGTGTAAACTAATATGTGTCTATTATTTTTCAATTAAAAATATCTTATTTTTGCATTTTAAACTCGCTGACATTCTATTCGTGTGGAATAGGGCCGTGGAATAGGGCCACATATTAGGTGGTCAGAAGACTCATAACCATGCCTATTATTGTATTATTTTGGTCAAAGTCTTTCCATATTTTGATTGCAAATTTTTTTTTAAGGACAATGTTTGGGGGACCTAAATGCCTCTTGCATTGTAGGGAGTATAAATGTATTTTTTATTTATTTCTTTTAATTATTTTCTAAATCTTTATATATGGGGGTGTAAACGGTCTGTTCCTGTCTAGAAAAGCAATGGATCTATCTTTTTCAATTCATCATTTTCTTCATTTTGGACCGAATCAAACGCAACACCGGTCCAATTCGGTCCAGATATATATAAATATAAATATATATATATTATAATTTATTTTATACTACAACTCTTATAATAAAAATTTATAATAATAATATATTAGTACTTATTTTCTTCACTTTGGATCGAAATGAACTCAACACCGATCCAATTCGATTGAGGAGGTCCGGACATATATATTTACTTTATACTACAACTCTTATAATATAAATTTATAATACTAATATATTAGTACTTATATATATACATATATTAGTACTTATATATTATGTATTATAGGTTTACATTCGTACTTATATATATTAGTACTTATATATTATATGTAATAGTTATACATTAGTACTTATATATATAGTATATATTAGTGCTTATATACTATATAATATAGTTATACATTAAAGAATATATATATATATTTTATAATTAAGGAGTTTTATTCGGTTCAATTCAAGGGGAGAAATTTCATGGACCTGGACCGAATCGGACAATATTCCGTCTGGTCCGGTCAGGAATTCTTATACCTCTATTTATACATATTTTAAAAGTATTAAGGAAAAAACCCCCATGAGAAAAGCAGCCCACCGCTGGAGGCGGTGGTGGCCGACACCGCCCATTCCATCTTGACCGGCAGATTCTGGCGAGTTCACCCCTATGACAACGACCCACGGCGACTTCTGACGAAGTCCTGGCAGCCTTAAACCCGAAATGGGTCTGTTACTGCTGCCTCCGGTAGCTCCGTTCAACTGAGGGCCAAATCTCCCTAAAATTTATCTTCATTTTATTCTTTTATTGTATTTTTTATTATGTTTTTATTTTTTTATTATATTTTTTATTGTATTTTTTATTATGTTTTCTTTATTTTATTTTTTTATTATATTTTTTATTGTGTTTTTTTTATTATATTTTTTATCGTATTTTTTTATTTTATTATATTTATCATTTAAAAGCAGTCCAAATGTCGTTTGGCTGTTTTTTATGCTGGGTGAACCCGATCGCCCCCAGCATTCCTCAAGTATTAAATATCTCTTCATTAATAGTCATTTTCTTAATTTTTAAGTAAAATAAGAAAAATTACAACCATTTGTTTTATCGGCATTTTTCATTTTTGAAGTCCATGCCCTAGCATCACTCATATTCCTTTTGCTGGGCAGGGATGAATTCCCAGACTTGTACAGATACTAACATTTTCACTCACGACTGTTCAAAGGTAATTTGCGTATTTGTTTGAATGGACCACTACAAAGTGGGACAGAGCTTAAGGGGGAGGAAAAGTTTGGAAGTTCCAGAGGGTTAACTGCACATTAGGTATAAATCTTGTGCCAAATGTATTTTAAAATACAGTATTTACGCTGATTTTAACCAGAACTCGCGTATCCTTTCAATATTGGTGTTGCCTTTTTTTCCTTCCAAGTTTCGATTATTTATACATATTAACTCGTTTTACATTAGGAGAAGAAAGTGAGGGAAAAAAATAAAAATACATTTTATTTTTAAAAATGAATAATAATCCTTCAAATTTACTTTTGAAGATAAAATGTATTTTTATTCTCTTCTTCCACTTTTTATTTTTTTTTTATTTTTAATCAAATATGATTAAAAAATTTTGACATATATGTAAATTTATATTTTTTTAAAAAAAATTATAGTCAATCCAATGAGAGTGGTATAAGCCATTTTGTATCTAACTCAAGTGTGCTTTAGTTTCACGGCCATTTATAACATTGCCATTTTTTTTTTTGCGACGAAAAGAGTCATAATGGCGGCGAATTAATTCACTGATAGATTGTTTTTCCTTTTCACGGCAATATTCTTTGATGCAATTGCTTCCTTTTAATGAGCTCATTTGGGTTGCATTTTTTGAAGCTATTTTATTAAACTGTAATGACAAAACAATCGCTATAACACTTTGAAATTCTATTTTACGATGATGCATTTCATTGCAGTAACTAGGGCTGAACAAATAAGCCAATTTTTCGAACCGACTTGTTTAGCCGCTATTTTTCGATCCGATTACCCGACCCAATTATCCAAAAAGTCAGAAACGGAATAACCGTTTTACCGACAACCATTCGTTTTCGATTTCTTATTCCTCTGTTTTACAGTTTTATTTCTTCATTCTTCAATCCTCTCTCTCTCCTTCTCTCTCTCTTCTCTTCTTTTCTCTCTCTTTGTCCATCCTCACCGCCACCTCAAATCGCTGGCGTCTACCTCCAGATCCTGTCAGACCAAGCTTCTCATCGTCGGCGTCCATCCTAAAAGTTCGACATTGAAGGCTTCCGCTGAGCTTGATGGGTATTATAAGATTTCACTCAATCTTTTCGCTCTTCTGCAATCACCTATGTCTGGCGGCGATGGCGACCTCACTTTTCCTATTTCCAACTCGCACGCAAGCACGCATTGTCACAGACTCACGCAATCACGCAGAGACCAAAACCAATCCGAGAAAAGTTTTTGGGTATTTTTGTTTTGATTTTGGATTTTTGTTTTTTGAAGGGTTACGATTTCTTTCCTTTTTTTTTATTATTGAAAATGAAAGTTTAGGGTTTAATTGTGGTCTGAATCGTTTGATTGTGCTGATTTTGGTATGAATTAAGCTTTTGTGTTAGGATTTTCTGAAGAGATATTATTGCGTATTGCGAATGAAGGTTTTGTATTTTTGAAGCCGTTGAATTTGGGAACTGCCAAACTAGATCATGGCAAATTAGGTGATAAAAAAAGAAGGAAGAATATGAAGAAAATGGATAATCGGGTATTCGGGTATCGGATGAGCGGAATGGATATGTTATCGAGTCGAGTCGAGATCTGCTTATTCGGGTTGGGTCGGATCGGCTGAACAGCCCTAGCAATAACTCATTTAATAAGCACGCCAAAGTCCATCTCACTTTTTCCTCCCACCCTTCCATTTCATTTCCCTTTCTTCCCCAAAATCCGAATTCGAATCCGAGAGCTCCTGCACACTTTCGATCACTGCGATAAACCCACCCACCCGCAAACGGCCCAGCGTACCTCCACCGTGCGATATCGCTCTTCAACTAACTCGCTACTTCCACACACCTTGTGGGCTTGTACCGTTCGTTTGCAAGGAATTTGTCGCATATTTTCATCATTTAATTAAGGATGAGACACAAGCCATCGTGAACAGAGCAGGATTAAAAAAATATATATCAAAATAATTCTTTTTGTCATTTTCATACACCACATACCACACACTTCACCAACTTTATTTTATTTTTTTATTTTTTTATAACAAGTATGTGATGTATAAATGATAAGTAGAACAATTCATTTAATTTAACAATAATTAAATTAAAATTAAAATTAAAAAAATAGAAAATAAGAAAAAATAATTTTAAAATAGGTAAATTGTATAGTATAGAATAATGAGTAGCATTTCTCATTTTTAACTTTTCATCTAATCAATTACCTAATCATTGTTCAAATATAAAATCAATACAACTTTAACAAATTTCAAAACAAATTAGACAAAATAATACAAATTTTCAAGTTTTAAAATAAAAGAAAATATTCTATTTTGCAAGACATAGCATACAAAATATTTCTCTTATTTTTCAATATTTGAAATATTTCTCTTATTTTCATAACTTAGAAAATAAGAGAGATCAATATTACCATAATTTAAAATAAGAAAATTTTTAAAGAAATATTGAAATCTTTTGAGAAGTATTTTATTTTTCATTTAAATAATGATAAAATATTTTGTATTTGGATGATGTTTAGAATTAATAAAGTTATGAAAAAATTTGAGAATTTAATTTTAAGGAGGGTGTATGTTTCATAATTTTGTAAGTAGACCCTTTTTGTCATTATTAAATTAGGGGTGGCTCTAAGCCACCAAGTCAGGATTTAAATTTTGAGAATTTAGTTTTAAGGAGGGTGTCATATATATATATATATATATATATGAAAGGGGGTCCAACCTGCCCGGGCCCGAGCCCACAAGGTTATCAGGCCCAAGGCCCATTATCCGCACCCACCTCGACGCAGCGTCCGAATTCAACTAGGGAGACCGAAATCGGGGACGAGCCAAGTCCCTGGTTATCCCGATCTGGGCAGGAAATGGTTAAACCGGCTTCGAGAACACGCTAAGGACAGAACGGCGGCTCACGTACTGATATATCTCCTGAACCCGTCTCCCATCAAGACCACTCCCTCATTTATGAACGACAGACAGCCGCCGGTCTACAGCCCCCCCCTTTAATGCGGAGATGCTACAAACATACACCATTAATTACTAAATTGACAAAAGATACAGCAGCATTTAATGCCCCTGTCCAAAAGGGTCTAATTGAGCATTAATTGGGAGGATACTCAATTAATGCGATAAGACCAACCGAATCAGACCAGGTTTCCTTATCGAGGATGACGGACGAGTGATGTCCCGATTTCCGGCGCTCTCGTCACACAGACCCTCCTCCCAGGGGGGACACCTATAAATAACACCCAACCAATGACGGAAGGACAGTACGCTCACAGATTCTCTTACTCACTCTATCATATATCTTCTCCCATACACTAACTTGATCGTCGGAGCGGTCCCGGACCCCGACCCCTCTTGTCCTTGTTTTGCAGGTTACCATCACCCGGGATTCGGTAGACAAGGTAGCAGAATACGTCCTTAACAGTGGCGCCGTGTGTAGGATTTGATTGTTTCTGATCAACGTACTTTCTGCATGTCTACTCTACCGCTGTCCCAAACGACCAAGCACGACCAGCAGACAGATCCGTCGATGGAAGAAAGACTGGAAGCGTTGGAAGAAATGGTGAGGAAGTTGAAGGAGGAGAATGCAGCCCTCCGGCAACCACGCGAAGAGGCATCGGCCCGCGGCGAAACCCATCTGGGAGAGAATGCGAGCTCCCGACTCCCTGAGGAGAGCGAAGCCTCAGAAGGAGAACGATGCCGGATGCACACCGAGCTAAAGGAGTTGGGAGACAAGTACGCAGAAATGGCAAAACTGATCAGCCCGGTAGCAGGGCATCTCTCCTCGCAGGGAAGCATAGGAACACCCTACAGCGCAGACGTCCTGGTCGTCCCTCTCCCGCCCAAATTCAAGATCCCACAAGTGGAACTGTATGATGGGTCTCAGGATCCTGTGGAGCATATAGAAGCTTTTAAAGCCCATATCAGTCTACATGGTTATCCCGGCGAGGTAGCGTGCCGACCTTTCCCTCTCACACTGAAGGGGATGGCTAGGACATGGTTCCGGACCATTCCTCCAGGATCCGTCAGTAGCTTCGAGGCGTTAGCCCGACTCTTCATCACCCAGTTCATGGCTAGTAGGAAACGAAGGCGCCCAACGGCGTATCTATTGACCGTCAAGCAAGGAGAGAAGGAAAGCCTGAAAGGGTACCTGTCCAGGTTCAACGAAGAAAGAATGACCACCGACAACCAGGACGAAAAGATCACCCTAGCGGCCCTCCTGGGCGGCGTATGGCCCAGGAGCCCCTTCATGGCGGAGATAGCCCGCAAAACTCCCACCACTTTGAACGGGTTCATGGATCAGGCTGACGGATTCATCAACGCCGAAGATACGCTCGAAGCCCTAGTAGCCCCGCGGCGCGGGGAGCTCCGACAGCACGATCGAAAAACAACCAGTGCCGGGGAAGGTTCCAGCAGGCATCGGGGGGTAGGAAGTTCCCAGATGAGACGAGGAGAAGGGACCCCCCACGGGAACACAGACTGTCGTCATGGCCTCAATCCATCTTGGCGGTGGAAGATCAGAGCCGAGCAGAATTTAGGCGAGAATCTATCAGAAGAAGAAGAGGGGATATGTATTGCGAATATCACAAGTCCAAGGGCCACAACACCGAAGACTGCCAGGCCTCGAAAAACAATCAGAGGGATGAACAGATGAACGACCAAAGAGACAGAACCCGGTCGAGGACCCCTCGTCGGGAGCAAGAGTCAAGCAGACGCCGAGGCGAACCTGCACCCGGCCACCCAACAGGAGAAATCAGAACCATTGTCGGGGGACCATCCCGAGGAGGGACTACGTCCTCCTCTCAAAGGGCACACACCCGGAGAGCCAGATATGGGGAAGTCTACTCACTAGGGCAGGCGCCGAGGCAGGGCAACCCGGGTCCCAGAGGGGAATCAATAGTTTTCAACGAGCAGGATGGGAAGGGCATCGCCTTTCCGCACGATGACGCTTTGGTGATATCAGCATTGGTGGCCAATTTCACAGTTAAGAGGATGCTGGTCGACAACGGGAGTTCAGCCGATATCTTATTCTGGGAGGCCTTCGTGCAGATGGGGATCGACCCCCGCCAACTTCAGCCTATCCGAGCCCCCCTTAAAGGATTTACGGGTGAAGCAGTACACCCCGAGGGCCTAATAACTCTCCCGGTTTTGATGGGCTCCGCGCCCAGGACCGCGTCCATCATGACTGAATTCCTGGTCGTGAAAGCTCCCTCCTCCTACAACGCCATCCTAGGGAGGCCAACCCTAAATAACTTGAGGGCAGTCACTTCTACCTACTACCTCAAGATGAAGTTTCCGACCGACAGGGGAGTGGGCGAAGTCAGAGGAGAGCAGGTCACCTCCAGGGAATGCTACGCTCGGGAATTGAAGCACAAGGACAGTTCCGTGGCTACGATCTCCCTGGAGAACGAGCATGTTGAGTTTCTGCTTGCACCTCCCCGAGCAGTGTGGGACGATGAGATCAGGGACGAAGCGACACTGCGCCAAGCGGAACCCAACGAGCCTCTGGAATTGATTCCGGTCGATGGCGACAACCCGGATCGGACAGTGTGAGTCGGAACCAGAATGGATCCGGGAGTACATATGGAACTCAAGGCCCTCTTCATTGAGCACAAAGACATATTCGCCTGGACACCTGCAGACATGCCCGGAATCGATAGGTCTGTAATAGAACACCGGCTGTGTGTCAACCCGACTGCCCGGGCAGTTAGGCAAAAAAGAAGAAGCTTCTGTGCTGAGAAGTATGCCGCCATTGCAGAAGAGGTGGACAGACTCCTGACCGTTGGGCTCATCCGAGAGGCTCACTACCCGGAATGGCTGTCTAACGTAGTACTGGTAAAGAAGACCAGCGGGAAATGGCGCATGTGCGTGGACTTCACCGATTTGAACAAGGCCTGCCCCAAAGATAGTTTCCCTCTACCGCGCATCGACCTCATTGTGGATTCAACTGCTGGGCACTCTCTTCTCAACTTCATGGACGCCTATTCGGGTTACAATCAGATCAAAATGAGCACGGACGACGAGGAAAAAACGGCGTTCATTACAAATCGCGGACTCTATTGTTACACTGCCATGCCTTTTGGGCTCAAGAACGCGGGGGCTACTTATCAACGGTTGGTTAACCGAATGTTTAAAAAGCAAATTGGGAGAAACATGAAGTTTACGTCGACGACCTCCTGGTCAAGAGCCGCTCCCCTAACGATCATGTGATGGACCTGAGAGAGGCCTTCTCTATCCTGCGACATTATCAGATGAAGCTCAACCCTGCCAAGTGCACCTTCGGGGTCGAGTCCGGCAAGTTCTTAGGGTACATGGTCTCTGAACGAGGAATCGAGGCCAACCCCGAGAAGATACAGGCTATCCTCGGAATGGCACCACCGAGGAACCTGAATGAAGTCCAGCGATTGGCTGGTCGGATTGCTGCTCTCAGCCGGTTCATAACAAGGTCGACCGATCAATGCCTTCCCTTTTTCCAGGTCCTCCGAAAAGCACGCGAGTGGGACACATCGTGCGGGCAGGCATTCGAACAACTCAAAGATTACCTGACGTGTCCCCCGTTACTTAGCCAGACAGCTCCCGGAGAGACCCTTGTGGCTTATTTGGTAGTCTCGCCTCATGCAACATCTGCAGTTCTAGTGAGAGAAACCGATCGGGGTCAAAAGCCTGTGTACTATGTCAGCAGGGCACTTCAAGGAGCAGAGGCCAGGTACCCCCGTATGGAGATGATGGTATTCGCCTTACTGACAGCTGCGCGTCGGCTGCGTCCATACTTCCAAGCCCACACCATAAGAGTAATGACCGATCAGCCCCTCGGAACCATTCTCTAGAAGCCCGATACGTCCGGTCGATTAGCCAAATAGGCAATCGAGTTGAGCGAATTTAATCTAACGTTCCAGCCCCGAACAGCGATGAAAGCGCAAACACTGGCGGATTTTGTTGCAGAGTACACTGGGTTTCCAGAAGAGATCCCCAGTGAACCTCGGGAGCAGGCATGACAGCTGTACGTTGACGGGTCCTCATGCCGAGCCGGGGGTGGAGCAGGTGTGCACATCGTCACCGACCAGGGTGTCCAACACAACTACGGTATAGGCCTAACCTTCAAGGTAACCAACAATGAGGCAGAATACGAGGCCCTCATAGTCGGAATGACAATTGCTAGGGTCCTCGGGGCGACTGAGCTGGAGGCCCGAACTGATTCTCAAATAGTTTTTCATCAAGTACTCGGCCAGTGCATCACCAAGAGCGAAAAATTGAAAAAATATCTGGAGCTCGTATGCATCGAGAGAGATCGATTTAGTTACTTCCGTTTACTGCAGATCCCAAGGGAAGAAAATCATATAGCGGATCGGTTGGCAAAAGTTGCATCGGGAAAAGATGAACATCCTCCCCTAGAGAACACTGAGATCAGAACGATAGATACTCCCTCCACGGCAGCGAAGTCGGAGTAGTGGCTGTCGCAGATCCCGACTGGGCAACCGATATCACAGCATACCTCCGTACAGGCACATTACCTCCCGACCCGGGCCAGGCCCGCAAGGTAAAGAATAGATCGTCCAGATTCACACTGATTGACGGATCGCTGTACAGAAAGGGCTTCTCTGAACCATTGCTCAAGTGTGTAACGAAAGAAGAAGGGCAATATATACTGGCCGAGATCCATGAAGGAATCTGCGGGGCTCACACGGGGTCTAAAACGCTAGCCGCCCGCACCACCCGTGCAGGGTACTACTGGCCGTGTTTGTTCCAGGAAGCAAAAGATTTCGTTAACAGGTGCCCGAAGTGCCAAGAGTACAGCCCAGTGTTGCACTCCCCATCGGAAGAACTCACTTCGATAACATCCCCCTGGCCCTTTGATCAATGGGGACTAGACCTTATCGGACCATTCTCAGTAGGGAGGGGTGGGACTAAATTCATAATAGTGGCAGTGGATTATTTTACGAAGTGGGTAGAGGCCGAAACCCTTGTCAGTATCACTTCTCAAGCCATCACAAAGTTCTTGTGGAAGTCAATTGTTTGCCGGTTTGGGATACCTCAGAGCTTCATATCAGACAACGGAAGGCAGTTCGATTGCGGTCATTACCGAGAATGGTGCTCCGAGTTGAAAATCAAGGTGAAGTACTCTTCTCCCGGCCACCCGCAGGCTAATGGACAAGCCGGGGCAACCAACAAAACCATCCTCAATGCGCTAAAGAAAAGACTCGGAATGCACAAAGGGGCTTGGGCCGATGAACTTCCAGGGGTCCTGTGGGCATATCGCACAACAGTCCGAACCCCCACGGGCGAAACACCGTTTGCCCTAACCTATGGCTGCGAAGCGGTAATTCCTGTCGAAGTCGGGATGCCTACACTGCGAATCCAGCACTATGACACTGCTTCCAATGATGCCAAGATGATGGGACGTCTAGACTCCTTAGAGGAGCACAAGGAAGAAGCCGGCATCCGACTTGCCAACAACAAACGCAAAACAGAACAATACTTCAACAAAAGAGTGAAGCCGCGCAACTTCAAAGTCGGGGACTTAGTGCTAAGACAAACGGGCATCACGACTCCAGCACAAGGAAAACTGGGACCAAAATGGGAAGGGCCTTACGTAGTGACGGCAACAAACAGACCTGGGTCTTACCGACTCAAAGACAGCTCTGGAGCCGACCTACCCCACCCCTGGAACAGTGAGAGGCTTAAGAGGTACTATGTGTAGCATTTACTAATGTAATTTACTTCTACTGATGTAATTCGCTTCTTGAAATTATAAAGAGCCCGATGTTATTCAATGTTCATATCCAACCTATTATAAGGTTCTCAACTCAGAGTCCCGCGGAGTCGGTCAATCCACCCACGCGATGTATCCGCACCCACGCGATGTATCCGACTCGGAATCCCGCGGGGTCGGTCAATCCACCCACGCGATGTATCCGCCTCGGAATCCCGCGGGGTCGGTCAATCCACCCACGCGATGTATCCGCCTCGGAGTCCCGCGGGGTCGGTCAATCCACCCACGCGATGTATCCGACTCAGAATCCCGCGGAGTCGGTCAATCCACCCACGCGATGTATCCGCCTCGGAGTCCCGCGGGGTCGGTCAATCCACCCACGCGATGTATCCGCCTCGGAGTCCCGCGGGGTCGGTCAATCCACCCACGCGATGTATCCGCCTCGGAGTCCCGCGGGGTCGGTCAATCCACGCGAAGCAATTTGCAACTCCTGAACCCCGATCTTAAGCACATCGACCGAGTACGCTTGGGAAAATTTTTTTCTTAAGTTTACACTTAACCAAAAAATTTCGCGGGGTAAAGACAGAATGAAATTATGAACAAAGCACCAGAGGAAGATTAAGTTCAAAATTCATATATATTGTTGGTCATACAAACTCGCTCGAATCAAGCTCAAGCATCATTACAAAAAAAAAAAAAAAGAAAAGAAAGCAACACAACAAAAACTTGTACATCAACTAGGTCAAGCCTCAGGAGGGGGCGGAGGAGGATTCAGGTCGTCAAAGGGAGGGTAGCCGCGCTTCCCGATCTTCTTGACGAATCTCTTCGCAACCCGGTCTGGACGAAGAGACTTCACGTTTATCCTCCGTGGATCAAGCTGGGGATCCACCAAAAGCTGGGATCCTAGTCGGCGAAGGCTCTCGGCATAACCGTGCCCCCAGGCAGAATTACGAATCACCACCACTCGGGATATCTGCTGCTCGAGATCAGCAATCCTCGAGTGAGCCTCTTCTAGAGCACTCCGAGCCCCCACGAGCTCAGACTCCCGAGCAGCCCGGATCTCCTCAGATCGCGCCAACTCCGCTTGCAGGATCTCCCGGGCGCGCCTCGAACTGACCAGTTCCTCCTCCCGAGCAATCCGAGCCTGCTCGGACATGGCTAACTCCTCTTCCCTCAGTGATAGAATCTGGGAAGAAGCAGCCAGCTCTGCTGTCCGAGCGGTTAGCTCGGACTGAAGGAGGATCTTGTCCTGCTCGGTGGCCGATCTTGCGTCCACGAGGCGGGCATTCCTCCGATGGGCCACCGCCAGCGATTCCCGGGCCGCCTCCAACTCGGCTCGAAGAGAAGAGTTGGCTCTCTCCAGCCTGCTCTTTTCCGCCCCCAGCTCCTCAACCGATTTTATCAGCCCCCTGCAGGTTTCCTGCGACTGCTCGAACTGGTCCCGTGCCTGCTGCAGCTTGTAGAGCCCGAACTTGCAGACGGTTCCGAGCTCACTGTTGAATTCGGCGAGCTCGGCCAGCTCGGATCCCATTGTCCGGGATATCTCTATGGCGACCTAAAACACCGAACAAACAAAAAAGAGAAAGAAAAACTTAGCAACTTGAAAAGAGAAGACCATCCGAAATTCAACAAAGCCTACCGAACAAACCTGAGTCAGCAGAGGCTCCAGTATCGAGGCCACTCGGGCGGAAGCATCTGCCTTTGCTTGATCGAATCGGGAAGGCCGCTCTGAACCGGCTTCACCGGCCTGACGAGCTCCTTCCTCCGAATCCGACCCGAAGAGCTGACCAAGCACCGCGACCCCGCTTCGAAGCCGAAAAGGAGATGGGGGTCGGGGAGGAGCTTCCGAGCCCGGAGATGGGCATGCGTCCTCAAAGTGAACCCCCGAGGTCGACTCCCTCTCGAAAGTCGGGGGTGGGAGCTCAGGAGACTCATCGGACTCAGCGGCCGGTCGACCGCTCTAGTCTGCGGCCTCCACATGGCTCCCTTCGGCAGGAAGGTCGGACCCCCTCGACCTCTCGGGGGTGGCCTCGTCCCGATTTTCCTGGTCCGGAGCCCCTTGCTGCTCGGCTCCCTCGCAGGCACCCTCGGAATTGGCCTCCTCGCCATATACTTCCTCTTCCCCCTCGGAGGCATCTGACTGGCGCTCAGAAGACGAAGGGGGAGGGGTGGGCAACTGATTCGCCCTAGCAGCTTGCTCCTCCGACTCCTGTCGGAAGACCTGCGCGAATGGCATGGCCCCCGGAGTCAAATCGGCGGCATGTTCTAGAGCCTCCTGGAAGGCGCGCTCTATCTCCTCTCCGTCTGAGGAGTCGACCCTGGCCCGGTCGGTCGCCTCGATCTGGGCTTCCATGACCGTCCTCCCGGCCTCAGCCCTCATTCCCTCGGTCTACAAGAACCGGAGCCCGTCCGAGGACGACGACGAGGAAGTCGGCTCGGGACGTCGTGCGGGAGAGTCTGTGGGGGGAACACCTCCGTCCGGACCCTCGGCCCGTGGACCCTTCCCCTTCCTCTGCTTCTTGGGTCGGGCACCACGGCTCGAAGTGGCCTCGTCGGCCCGACTCTTGGTGCACCTCTCTTGTTCTACCTCCCGATCAGAGGCTTGCTTGCGAGAGGAGGTAGGAGGCTCTTCCGGGACAGTGAAGAAGTTTTGACCCTCGGCGTAGGACCGGTCTGGTCGGGTCAAAAACTCCTCGATGTTCTCCTCGGTGAGGAGATTGTCGGACCATAGCCGATCGGGATCCTCTGCCCCCCAGGAGAGGACCGCCTTCACCCTCTCAGCCTCCTGGGCCGAGAAGGTAACCTCCATATGTGTCTGGGAGGGGAGGAAGCCCCAGTCTTTCTGAACGGGGAAATCACTCCCCTCTCCCTCCGGGAACTCCCACTCCCTGCCCGAGACGAAGAAGAACCTCTTGTGGTAGTCCCGGGCACTCGAATGCCTCTCCTCCATTCTGATCAGCCTACATTTCGGCTTTATCTGGAAGCCGGCAACATTCCCGTCCCGACGGAGGAGCTGGTACAGTGAAAAGAATTCTCAAGCGGTCAGGTCGAGGTAGGGATCGTTCTTCCCGGACAGAACGATCCTAAACGCCACGCAGGTGGCCAACAGGATACGCCACCCGTTCGGCATGAGTTGGGCAGGGGCCAAACCCAAGAAGTGTAGGAATTCCCGAACGGGCCGAATGGAGGGAAGGCGTAGTCCCTTCGAAAGCATGAGGGAGAAGAGCACGACCTTCTGAGCCCTCCCATCGCGCTCACAGGCCCTAACTCCATCCCCCGGGGCCTCCAAGGTGTGCCGCCAGGAAACGCGGTGCTTCTTCCTAAGCGTGTCCACATCCGAGGATTGCATGGTGGACATCCAGCCGTTGCTGGCGAGGGCATGGGTCAGAAGAAGCCATGGGGGCAAAAGCAAGGAATGGCAAGAAAGCAACAGAGAAGGAACGGGGAAGACGGCGAAGAGCAAAGGCAAGGAAGAAGGACAGCGGAATGGCAAGAAAGCAAACAACGAAGCAAGGACAGTGACAAGACCGCTGGGTAATTTATACCCAAAAGCAAAAATTTAATGCGAGCGGGAAACGAGGCTACGCCGAAACCGTCACCTCAGACGTGGCTCTTGGGAACAGAAAGCACGCCCTGAACTGACCAATCAAAGGTGAGAAGCGTGCGCCGAAATGACAAGTCAGTTAATGATGGTCACGCGCGTGCGCCTCACCATTTAATAACGGATCACTGACGGTTCGGGAATCGGAACGACGGCACAATTAAATTTCAAACTGCATTAAATGCCTGACACGGAATATGATGGGTCACGATTCGGCATTAATTGATCAGAATTCAAATCGTCCCTCTGAAGTCCGGTCGGTAAACGAAACGACATGTCAGTAGGGATCACCCGAATACATCCAACCTCGTGTTCCCGCTCGGAAGGGGAAATAAAGGAACACTGCCCATTATCGAAGGACGGTACAATCAAAGGAAAGGAAGACCCTAGCTCTAAAACGTTCGGAATTTCCATCGAAGTGCCTTCTATGAAAACTCGCGGGGTACTGAAAGGGGGTCCAACCTGCCCGGGCCCGAGCCCACAAGGTTATCAGGCCCAAGACCCATTATCCGCACCCACCTGGACGCAGCGTCCGAATTCAACTAGGGAGACCGAAATCGGGGACGAGCCAAGTCCCTGGTTATCCCGATCTGGGCAGGAAATGGTTAAACCGGCTTCGAGAACACGCTAAGGACAGAACGGCGGCTCACGTACTGATATATCTCCTGAACCCGTCTCCCATCAAGACCACTCCCGCATTTATGAACGACAGACAGCCGCCGGTCTACAGCCCCCCCCCTTTTCATGCGGAGACGCTACAAACATACACCATTAATTACTAAATTGACAAAAGATACAGCAGCATTTAATGCCCCTGTCCAAAAGGGTCTAATTGAGCATTAATTGGGAGGATACTCAATTAATGCGATAAGACCGACCGAATCAGACCAGGTTTCCTTATCGAGGATGACAGACGAGTGATGTCCCGATTTCCAGCGCTCTCGTCACACAGACCCTTCTCCCAAGGGGGACACCTATAAATAACACCCAACCAATGACGGAAGGACGGTACGCTCACAGATTCTCTTACTCCCTCTATCATATATCTTCTCCCATACACTAACTTGATCGTCGGAGCGGTCTCGGACCCCGACCCCTCTTGTCCTTGTTTTGCAGATTACTATCACCCGGGATTCGGTAGACAAGGTAGCAAAATACTTCCTTAACAATATATATATATATTTGCTTTGTGTTATATATTTTTTTAAATATTCTTAACATTTAAAAAAAATATAATAAATTTCACAACATCAATAAAAATATAAGAAAATGCTTGGGACCCATTAGAAGAATCCAAAGTATTCCTCTTAAGAAAAATGCTACTTTGCCCACTAAATTTGATACCTTATTTTGATATCTCTTGTAAATTAATTTTTTTTTATTTAATAATTAAGGAAATAAATATTAGTATTATTTTAAAACGAGCGGGCAAGCTGAGCAGTGCTACTCAAATAACATAGTAGCAACACTCTTCTTTTAAATTAGCTAGCTTTTGGTTTTCAATAATTGTTTCTATAATGTTTAATTTGAAGAATTTATTATTTTATATTATATTATTTTTTAAATTTATAATTATCTGAATAAAATATCTTTAATAAAAATCTCATTCTTAAGCAACTAGCTGCACAATACGTATTTCAGCTACTATTTAAAACCTTTTAATATAATTTACAACTGTTATAAAACTCAAAATTGAGGGCTTTGAAATATGAAAAATGATATATACATAATATTATATATAATATTTTATATAAATTAATATTTTTATAAATTAATATTAATTTTATAAGATAATTATAAAAATACTTTTATTTTTATAAAATATTGTATAAAATATACTGTAATGGGACAGATCCCAGAATTGCAAACTCACTGATTTGTGAGATGATGTTTGGTATAAGGCCAGCCTTGCACCATGCTGCACTCACTAATGATAATGGCGGTTTGTTTTTAAAATTATCTTTCGTATTTTTAATTAATTTTAATTAATTATTTTAAATTTTAATTAATTTTAATTATTAATTTTATTATTATTCATAACTCATTTTATCTCATCTCTAAATTTAAACAAAAGTTATTTTTATAGATAAAATTAGATAAAAATTATAAATTATAAAATATTATTATAAAATATTTTTTTATTATTAATTTTATTTTAAAATTTAAAAAAAATTAAATTTTTTATTTTATGTTATATAAAAGTTTTAAAAAATAATAATAATAAAATAAGATCAGATAAAAATCTCTACAAAAATAATAATGATGAGATTATTTAACAAACTAAACCAGGCCTGACGTAAGTTCAATGACAAATTATCAAGTCCAATAAGTAAGTTGTTAGCAAGTTTTTTTTACAGTACCTTTTCTCCGTATAGGTGGGAATTAAGGCCTAGAAAATATTTTTGGATTGAAAATCTTCAAATTTTTTTTCTTCTTTTTTTGTCTTCTCTGATACTGGCCAACTTGAGTGCAAAGTATATATATCGTAAGGAGTAAATTATTCTTGTGATATTTGGTTTTTCCTGATATTTTTGTTTTCGAGAGTACGTAAAGCGTACTACACCAAGTTGATAAACTCAAGCCGACGATGATCAATAATATATAGGTTTTAGAACATTTTTATTAGATTATTTAAAGATAAGGTCTTATTTATTTTTAGAGATTATCTTTTCTTATTTTATTATTATATATTTTTTTAAATTCAAATATAAAATAATATAAATAATTCAAAATTTCAAATCTCAAAACAAAAATTATATTAAAAAAATATAATATAATAATATTTTATTTAATTTTTAATTTTAATCTCAACTCATTTAATCTAATCTTAATCTCATATTTAAAATCAAATCAGGCCTAAATTTTAAAAGGGACGAGTTTGTACACATATTTAATTTTTTTTTTATCAATTTATACAAATTTTTAGTTTTATTATTCATTTTTAAAGATAAAAAATACTTTTATTCTATTCTTCTATTTTCTTCTCTTTATTTTTCATCAAATATAATAAATTATTTTTGATATATATATAAATTTATATTTTTTAAAATTTAATTTTAAACAATCTAATAATAATGGTCTCAACAGGTCACGGGAACATGCCGTTTTCAACCACCAGTTAAGACGTTAACAATTAAGATGGAAACGCGCAGTTGATATGGTAGCTCGACATTAATAAGGTTGCAGTGCATTTAAGAGCACTCTTATCCAATCTCTTATATCACTGTACTGATTATTGTTTAGGGCCAAAATATTCATTTTGACTCTCACATCCGGTCTTTTATTATGGGATTAAAATCTCATGTGAGGGCTCTTTAAAATCTCATGTGAGGGCACTTATATCACTGTACTATTCATGGCTAAAGCTAAAGTTTAATCTATTTTATTGTGAATAGTATTATAATATGAAAAAAATGATTAAAAAAATATTTAAAACAATATTATTTTAATAGATGAAAAATATATAAAAAATGAGATGTACAAATTTTTTTGAAAATCATTAAAATTTAGAAAAAAATTGATAAGGAATTAGATTTTTTACTAAAATTTTAAAAAATTATAAAAAATCTCATGTGAGGGCTCTTTAAGAGGCTAGAAACTGTAGGTATTCCACTGAAAAATCAACCATGACTAATTATTGGGCATCATGTCCTCTGCATTGACTAGAGGGTCTAAAAATGGATTAGAGCTACTGGCATGTGATCTTTCATCGTCTAATTAAAGACGGCAGACATGCTAGCTGTCATGACAGGATAATATTTTTTTATAATTTTATAATTTAGATATTTTGATTGAAAAGAATAGACAATACGAAGTTCACGGTATTAGAGTTCAAATACAATCGGCAACAACAGAGGAAATACCTGCAACAGTTTCTGGTATTGATTCCTCATGCGCTACAAGCCTGCCTGCCTGCCACATCATCCTCCAGTGGGAAAATGCCAAAAAGCCCTCGTTTGTGCTAGGATATTGACTTGTATATTCTATAAATATTGATGCAATGTACAGTAAAAAGATATGAAAGTAATACAAAGCTGAGATCATTTTTACAGTATTTCCTTCTAGTCTGTGTGGTCTTATATTGAACACTTAGTGTTCAAACATGGTATCAAGAGCTCACAAGGACTAATCGTCCCTTTTTTTTCCACCTTTCTCCTTCTTCAATCAGTCAAGGACTAATACTTTCTCCTTTTTCCACACCATCACCCAAAAACTCACTGTAGAAAACTACTTACTCTAGTGAGCTCAAATCCTACCATTCCTTCAAGGATTGCAGCTGTTTGGCTACATTGATGGATCTATTCCACCTCCACCCATGACCATCGATAATGCCTCTAATCCAGCATATACAATTTGGTTGCTGCAAGACAAATTAATTGTCTCAGCAATCAATTCGTCCCTCACGGACACAATTCTATCACAGGTTCTCGATTGCTCCACCTCCAAAGAAATTTGGACCACCCTCCACAACATGTTCTCTGCTCACAGTGCCGCTCATGTCATGCAATCTCAATATCAATTAGCCACCCTTAAGAAAGGATCCGAAACCATCACTCAATATTTTTATCGCGTTAAAGCTTTGTCCTCCTCTCTTAGCGCAGTAGGGCAACCCATGTCTTCCTCTGAATTCATATCCTATCTACTTGGTGGATTGGGTACTGAATATGAATCTATTATCTCATCCATCACCACTCGGCCTGATTCCCTCTCTTCATCTCAGGTTACAATTTTTTGATGAATCACGAATCTCGCCTTCAACATCAAACTACCAATCTTCTATCTGGTACTCCCCAAGCCCACACCACTGTCCACAATACATCTCGTGCTCCCTCTAATGCTCAGCGTGGTCGAGGTAGAGGCCCTAGACGTGGTTGTGGCTATGGTCACCCACATTCTACTTCCTCCCCAACTCACCATAACTTTCCTCCAACTAATACCTCCCGTCCTACTTGTCAACTTTGTAACAAAGCTGGTCACACAGTGCTCTCTTGCTGGTATCGGTTTGATCATGCATTTCAAGCCCCCCCTCCATCTGCTCTCACAGCAAATTATACAGCTCTCCCCACCAATTCCCCAAACACTTCCTCTTGGTTTCTAGATACAGCGGCTACCAACCATTTCACGGCAGACTTCTCTAATCTCAACTTGGACTCAGCTCCCTATCACGGTACTGATCAAGTCAGCATTGGAGATGGCTCTTCTCTTCCAATCTCCCACACGGGTTCAGCAAATATTGTCACATCTCATGGCACCTTTTCTCTCCATAACCTCTTACACGTTCCTTTAATTACTCGCAACCTCTTATATGTTCGTCAATTCTGTTTAGATAATTTTGTGTTTTTTGAGTTTTACTCGTCTTATTTTCGTGAAGGATTTACAAATCAAGGCAGTGCTCCTCCAAGGTCCCGTTAGGAATGGTCTCCACGAGCTTCCTTCAACTCCCATAACTTCTCCTTCGGCTTCCATTGGTGAAAGAACTTCGACAGATACTTGGCACTCTCGTCTTGGCCATCCCTCCTCTCTCACCACCTCCACAACAATCCGAACTCATCAACTTCCTGTTACCACTCAGTCAGCTTCTTCCTCATGCTCGGCATGTGCTCAAGCCAAGTGCCATGCACAACCTCATCCTCTGTTTGCTACTCGGTCAAATAACGCATTCCAATTACTGTTTCTAGATATTTGGGGGCCAGGACCTGTGCTGTCCTTCTCTAGTCATAGATACTATCTTTCCATTGTAGATGACTTTACCAAATACATTTGGTATTTTCCACTTAATGCTAAATCAGATGTCTCACCTATTTTTCTTGTCTTTCTCCGCTATGTTAATAACACTTTTTCCTCCAAAATCATCTCCATACAAACTAACAACGGTGGGGAATTTCACCCACTTACTCGTCTTCTTCAAACATATGGAATTTCTCATCGTTTAACCTGCCCATATGCTCATGCACAAAACGGTAGTGTCGAACGACGTCACCGTCAAATTGTTGATACTGATCTTGCTCTTCTCTCCCATGCCTCTGTCCCTCTCAAATATTGGATGGAAGCATTTCAGACAGCTATCTTTCTGATTAACCGTCTACCCACCGCTGTTCTTCATAACTCTTCTCCCTTTCAACAGCTTTTTGGCCAGCCTCCGGATTACAAATTCCTCAAAACGTTTGGATCGGCTTGCTGGCCAAATCTCAGACCATTCAATCGGAATAAACTCGCCTTTCGCTCTTAACTCTGCATTTTCATGGGTTATGCGCCTGATCACAAGGGATACAACTGCCTACATCTTCCTTCTGGAAGAGTCTATATTTCTCGCGATGTGCTTTTTGACGAGAAGCAGTTCCCGTTTTCGTCTCTGCCCATGCCTCAACATCCTACTTCTTCATCTCATCCGCTTTCTATTACTCTGTTGTCCAACAAACCCATATCCTCTAACCCACGGCCCACTTCACGAACTTCCCTCGTCTCCTCACCAAACCAATCAACTCCACTGATGGGCTCACACTTACAAATTACCTCTTCTCCTAGCCCAAGTCCACGTATCTGTAACCCAAATCCGCCCACATCATTTAACCTCTCGCCCACTTCCCCTTCTCACGAATCATCCCCCACCTCAAACCCTACTTCCTCTGTGCCAAACTCAAATCCTCCTCCTCACCGTATCCAAACACGCTCTCTTTCTCTTATCCATCGTCCACTTCGTCGGACCGATGGTACTATCCCATGGCCCCCAACAAAATCAGCCTTAACCCATACTCTGAATCAGCCCACTCCAGTCCCAGAAGAGCTGTCCTCCTATACCGAAGCTTCCAAACACTCCGAATGGCGACTTGCCATGGATACTGAGTTCAAAGCTCTTCTTCACAACCAAACATGGGACCTGGTACCTTTTTCCCCTAGCTTCAATGTTTTGGGCTCAAAATGGGTCTTGAAAACAAAGCGACTCGCTGATGGCTCCTTAGAACGACGAAAAGCCCGTCTCGTTGCTAAGGGGTATCATCAACAAGCCGGTCTTGATTACACTGAGACCTTCAGTTCTGTTGTAAAACCAGCAACTATTCGCCTTCTACTCTCTCTCGCTGTTCATCATCAATCGCCGCTTCACCAGCTCGACATTCATAACACATTTCTTCATGGTGACCTGGCAGAGACCGTCTACATGTAGCAACCAGGGTTTGTAAATTCTGACTTTCCTACCTATGTGTGCAAACTACGAAAATCAATTTATGGGCTTAAACAAGCCCCTAGGGCTTGGTTCTCAAAGTTAAGCACACAACTTGTAGCTTTCGGTTTTCAAGCATCAAAATCAGATTCATCTCTGTTTGTTTATAAAACTGTCAACGCCTCTGTTTTCTTGTTAATTTATGTTGATGATATCGTTGTCACTAGCTCACACCCTGCTTTAATTCATGACTTAATTGATGCTCTTCATGCTCACTTCCCTGTCAAAGATTTATGAACCTTACATTATTTTCTTGGGTTAGAGGTCACTCGTACCAACACTGGCTTGTTTTTGTCTCAGCACAAATATATCCTTGATCTGCTCTCAAAAACAAATATGCATGACTCTAAACCTGTCTCCACTCCCATGGCTGTTGTTGCCAATCTTACTACCTTTGAGGGGAATTCTTTTGAAGATTCTCAACTATTTCGCAGTATTGTTGGTAGCCTTCAGTATCTGGCCTTCACTAGGCCTGATATTTCCTTTGCTATTAATCGTGTCTGTCAATTCATGCATAATCCTAGAATTCTACATTGGCAAGCTGTCAAAAGGATTTTGCTTTATCTTCACCTCACTGCACACTTTGGTCTCTACTTCTCTGTCCACTCTTCCCTTAATTTGAAAGCCTACTCCGATGCTGACTGGGTTGGTTCACCAGATGATAGGAAATCCACTGGGGGCTATTGTGTATACTTTGGTAATCACCTTGTCTCTTAGGGCTCTAAAAAGCAGTCTACAGTTGCCCGGTTTTCCACAGAAGCCGAGTATAAGTCACTAGCAAACATTGCCTGTGAACTTATCTGGTTACAACATTTACTTCAAGAACTTGGAATTTTCCTTCAAAATCCACCAACTCTCTGGTGTGATAACATTGGAGCCACTTATTTATCTGTCAACCCTGTTTTACATTCTCGTACCAAGCATGTTAAGCTTGATTATCATTTTGTACGGGAAAGAGTGACTGCCAAAACATTGCAGGTATCCTTTGTGTCCACTAAAGATCAACTTGCGGACATTCTCACCAAGCCTTTATCCAGTAGCCGATTTGCCTTACGACACTCAAGCCTCACTGTCATGCCTGTGCCGCTTGAATCGAGAGGGGATGTTAGAGCTCAAATACAATCGGCAACAGCAGAGGAAATACCTTCAACAGTTTCTGGTACTGATTCCTCATGCGCTACAAGCCTGCCTGCCACATCATCCTCCAGTGGGAAAATACCATAAAGCCCTCATTTGTGCTAGGATATTAACTTGTATTTTTTATAAATACTGATGCAATGTATAGTGAAAAGATATGAAAGTAATACAAAGCTGAGATCATTTTCACAGTATTTCCTTCTAGTTTGTGTGGTCTTATATCGAATACTTAGTGTTCAAACACACGTTATTGAATATTAGTACCTATAAATAATATGCGAATTTCAATATTAAATATAGCGTGGTCCAAATATATATATATATATATATTATCTATCTCGATTCACTTACGTAACAAATTAATCTTCGTTTTCTGTAAGTTTATTCCAAAAATTGAATTTCATTACAAATAACTTATTTGCCAAACGTCAATTGTAGATCATCATTTCGACGGAATTATCTACTGCCACGTGACTTTCTTAAGGCAGGTTTGGCAAGTAAAATATTTTTTAATATTTTTTTTATTATTTTATTATTATTATTTAATATTTTATTATTATTTTTATTTATTTTTTATTATTATTTATAAATATTTATAAATACTCTCAACATTCAAAAGTAATCTTATTTTTTAAGTTTGAAGAAAAGAATATGATAATTAAAGAATATGATAATTAAGAAACTGATTATCAGCTTTTACAAAATTTTATTATTAGATGGAATTTTTTTCACACTACTGTAGAAATTAGAATATTGTTTACAAATTAAGGAAAAAATGATCAGATAGATTTTTTTATACGAATAATGATATATGCTATCCAGCTAGCTACAGCCTACACACTACAACAAAAACCCTTATTTCCGGCGAAATTATACTGGCCAAAATCGCCATGAGTAGTAATTTGTTGCGGCGAATTTATATTCGCCACTAGATTTTGAGATGATATGGCGAAAATATGTTATTCCGTGTTTTGGAGCGAAAACAATCGCTGCAAATAACTTCGGCAATTTTATTCGCTGTAGTAGTCTTCTGTATTTAAACGAGCTTCCGAATTTGCAGCGAATAGAATCGCCGTAATTCTCTCTTAAATAGAAATCGCCCTTATTTTCCCCCCACACTTTCAGACTTAACATTCTTCCCGAATCCACTCAAAATGGCGATTCCCACACCAATCCACCCTATTTTGCATTTCACTCTTCGATTCTCTCATATCTCACTCAGCATAGGATCCTTATACTTCGAATCTTGTTCGTAGCTGTTCCCCCACCGACATTGCTGTTCCTCCACCAACGTTGCAGTTCGAATCTTGTTCTGCAAGGCTTCCTCGCACCTGCAGTTATTTGAAGCCATTTGCCAAATTTCTGGAGACACGGTCAAACTTTAATCATTTCCTCCTTCTCTGCTTTATTTAGTTATAAAAATCAATTAATTGCTTGGCCCCGTTTGGCATTTGTGTTTAAATTTTTGAACTATCAACTACTTCCAAGTAAAGAAGTAAATCTAGAATGATAAACTCCTATAAATCGATTTTGCTAGGGTTCTGTAAAATGTGGCTATATATCTTTGTTGGTCAGAGATTTTTCTCTGGAAGTTCTAGTAATCCTTCAAAAATTAGTAAATGCACTTGCCTAATGCCTTCTGCTCGTGACAGTGGATTATAGTCACAAGTTTTAGTAATCTATTTTGCTAGGGTTCTGCTCGTGACAGTGGATTATTGCCTTCTTGTTCTTGTCTATAAACAATCGGGGTTACTAATTAGGAGTAATGCTATAAGAAAATTATGTTGTTTTGGAATTGGCTTTTTGATCTTTGTTGAACTTTTGCTCACTGTCAGAGGTTCAGGCTTTGTTGAACGTAGCAGTTGAGACTTGAGATCAGAAAGTAATCAAAAGTTTATAAACAAGACATGGTCAGTCGAACTACAAAATTTAAGGAAAAGATAAATTCAGTCAGAGTCAAAGTCATTCCTCCAATCATATAATTTTCTTCTCTTTTAGGTTCTTTTATAGTCCCGTTTTCAAAATTTGTGGTGAATGACATCACCTGAATTTAATCTAATTTTAAATTGAATCTTTTAAATATTCAATTTTTAAATTTAAAATCTATTTTCTATATTAAACTCTTTAAATCTTAATTATTTGCTTGAAAATGAAAGCTCTGTTTTTTTGGGCAAAATGCTGTTGTTTTTGTACCATCTTTTTCTTTCTTGTTTCTTCTTTCTTCTAGTACTCTTTGTCTGGAAATTCAAACTGGGTTTATTCTTGGCAGTTGTATTCGTGTTATTTAGCCTTTCTTTTATAAAAACAAAAATAAAAATAAGATAAATTAACTCTAGTAAAGAATAAACAATCGGGGTTACTAATTAGGACTAATGCTATAAGAAAATTATGTTGTTTTGGTGATCTACCAGGTTTCTTACTCCTTTGCAATCTGCTGCAACCAGTCTGATCTATAGTAAGAACTGTGTGAGAGAGAGAGAGAGAGAGAGAGCTGCTTAAAGTGGCTTCATGATCTGCTCTGGTTGCTTTTGTTAGCAGCAGCAATTATAGCTGTCAGCAGTCAAATATGTGGTTGAATTTGTGTAGTTTCATGTTTTGGCATTTGGATGATGATTCCTTTATTGATGTTCTACTAATTTATATTTTACAACAATACTTATTATAAACATGTTATTATAAAGGTCCTGTTATCCATTCCCCCATTATATTTCTACAGTATAGTTACATAATGTCATTAAGTTGAAGTTTTTAATATTTTTCATTTAATATATTTACTCATTCCTGACATTTGCACCTAACAAAAATAAAGTTTTGGAAGCACAAATTTATAATATTTTTTTATTTAGTATGACATTTGCACCTGGTAGTGTAAGGAACAACACTGTCTATAACAGGTCTTGTTGTAAAATATAAATCAATAGAATGCAATTCTTCATGCTATGATTGAAACTTTTTAAATCAGTAAAATGCACAAATTTGTGTAGTTTCATGTTTTGGCATATAAATCATTACTCTTACGCTTCCAACATTTTTCCTCATCACTCTTTTCATTATTTAATCTGTAATTTATTGTCTCTGAAATTAGCGTATAAGTTATTGAATGATGCCTGCTAATAAACAGTTGTTTGACCTGTTCTATGTTTCAATGCTTGGAATTGGATCTGGATTCTAATGTTAAATCTGCAGTCACCTTGTTCTGATTCATTCTCTTTTGATCATTTCCTTGTATCCTTTACGAGATCGATCTTATTAAGATCACCTCAACCAACTGGTAATGTATTGCTTGTAGCATAATCCGTATATATAAAATTAATGATGGTCTAGAATTGATTACTAATTACTTATATAGACTATACTAATTACTTATT
The DNA here is from genome assembly GCA_036559045.1 of Platycarya longipes. Classification (NCBI taxonomy): domain Eukaryota; kingdom Viridiplantae; phylum Streptophyta; class Magnoliopsida; order Fagales; family Juglandaceae; genus Platycarya; species Platycarya longipes. The sequence continues at coordinate 20,196,753 of CM071798.1, forward strand.
ATTATGTTACTTTTATTTTAAATTTATGAAAATAATCTTTAAAAATAGGAAAAAAAAGTTTTGGAAGATATTTTTTTTATCCTTGTTATCTGATAAATGGGAAGGAATAGGATTTGCTTCTTGCTGGTCCTGATCCCATTCATTCCTTTTTCATACTTGATGGGAGAAATAGCACTGTATATTGGTGGTGGTACACGTTTTTGTGTCTGCATGCATGCAACGCAATGTGGCTTTAGTTGATTTGATTAAAAGAAAAGAAGTCCATTTAAATGTATGATTTTGAGGATCAGCCATTGATAAGCATGACTGATCATGGAGTTGTTTACTGCAAAAGATGATGATGAACGGTTCTGATCTTTTCTGTTTTTCGTTTTTGTTAGTTGAGTGAAAATATGACTTATTTGAGGTTGGTGACCCATTTATGGAAAAATATGGGGGCATGTTACTGTAATACCTTTTGATTTGTTGACACTTTAAAGTTGGAAACTGGAAGTTGATTCTTATTTACAAGTTGGGATTGATTATAATTAATATTGCATCTTTGTATGACCGCAGGTTTGGGTTTTTGCAAGAGGACTGCTTTGATTACAGGTCTGAAATTGATTAGAATTAAGAACTCTCTTTGAGTGGACAGATCTATCTCTTATAGGGCATCTCGTTTTCCTGGTGAACTGGAGTTTCTATTTTGTAAACTTTTGAGTTTCTAGAAAGTCTAATTTGACTACTGCAAAGTTGGACAAGATGAATAGGTTGAATATATTTAACTGTGATACGTCGGATGTCTCATTTGTGCCTTAAAATGAACAAACCCATGGTTATGGTTCAGAAAGTATATCGGTTATATCATTAATATTAGATTTTCTTTTTCAATTTTTAATAACTTTTTGTTGCAGAATATATTTTATAAATATTTTAATTGAAGCCGTTGACGTGGAAATGAAATGTGTTGCGTAGGCTGAAGGCAACATAGTGAAAATCCTAACTGCACGTATATGGATCTTGTAATATTATGTACATTCGGAATAAATATAACCGCACGTATATTATATATGTATGCATTATCCCCACAATCAAAAGTATAAATTAGTTCGTTCAGGTGACAAGCAGTTTTATTAAAAAAATAAATAATAAGTATTGTAGTTTTATATAAAAAAAAGTATTGTGGTTTTATAAAAAATTAAAAAAAATAGTATTGTAGTTTTATAAAAAAAATATTTATAAAAAGTATTGTAGTTTTATAAAAAAAAAAAAAAAAAATTATAAAAGTAGAAATTAAAAATATTGTAAAAAAATAAAGAAGTTTTTTATTAGATCTCTTCGGCGAAAGCAAATACGCTGCTATAAAGCACTTTGCAGCGAAAGCAATATGTTTGCTTGTTCCAAAGCTGCAGCGAATTCTCAACAATTAGCAGCGACTCCTGACGCCAAAATAGCTTCTCACGGCGATTTACTGTTCAAACAGTGCTTATTTGCAGCGAAAATTTTAAATCTTGCGGCAATTATTTTCGCTGCAAATCAAGTTTTTCTCCTGCGGTTTTCTTCATTCGCTGGGTTAATACCGACGAATGAGTGGCGTATGAAAATCGCCACGCATATAGTAGTATTTTCGGCGACAGTAGTATTTGCGGCGAACAGTGTCGCCGCAAATAGTATATTTTCTTGACATTTCATGAATGAATGTGACATCATTTAATTATCAGGTTTTGCTTTAGCATTTTTTAAAAATAATATATGGATAATGCCGCATTAACGTAATTAGAAAAATCAAATGATTGTATAATGGTGAAAGAATCTGTTGGCCACTTGTCTTCACTTTGTCTACTTCGTGTAGTATACGCACTCAAGAAAAAAAAAAAAAAAATTACTCTGGCCATCTCCCAAAACAATTAGTTTCATCTAATTGCAATCAAAGTTCCCATGACTAAAAGCGTACAGCCAAAACCATTTTGTCACAAATTTCCCGTGCATGCAATCACTACGAAATTAAGCTATTTTCGGCGAGCGAAATCGCCAGAAATAGACAGAAAATTGCCGGAAATAATTATTCCGGCGACATCATTCAGCCACCATTTAGCCGCTATTAGATAGCCAAGAAATGGCTTTTCTGGCTACTGTTCACATTGCTAGGAAAAAAATTTTTTGCGACGATAATTGGTCACCGCAAATGAGAAAAAAATGTTGCGACAAAAGCTAATTAGTTGAAATGAATTAGAACTTTGTAGCGGCGACATGAACTCGCGGGAAATAAAAATTTTCTTCACCACAAATAGAATAGACCAGATAGTCTTAAAATGGGTAGGTACAAATCGACCAGATAGTCTTAAAATGCATATTAATAATATAATAGCAATATTTTAATTAATATGATTTTATATAATCTATCACATTTATTTATTTTAAAAAATAATTTTATAATATAACATCCCAAGTTATTAGTTTTTTAATTGGTGGCGATAGAATGTTTAGAAAATATCCTTCATTATAACAAAAATCAAATATTACAATTATTTATCAGATCAAATGATTTGTGAAATACAGTCTGAAAAAGAATTCTAACAAACCAACATATATCATCAACATATCAAGCATGTCTAACTAGTCAATGGCAGCTTCATTGCTCAGCCTTTCAACATGCTACACAGTACAAATCTGGAGTCTCTTCATCAAATCTTTGTAAAAATTAAGATTAATCAACTGTAAAAAATAAAAAATGTGAGTTGGTAAACAAAACAAAAATTATTTGATAAATCCCATTGTTATCGACATTAATTTTTCAACAAAATAAAGGGTTGGATTAGCTATCAAGAGGTAGGAGATTTAGAATTTTCCCGTGAGAGATCTCTCTGAATCTAAAATGTGAAATGCAATCTGTATTTTGTTTTTCAGTAATTTATTTTGAAAGAAACTCTTTCTGAGCACTCTTTTCAATTAGCTGTAAATTAATATCTTTTGACCTGCCCGAGCATTTTCTGTTTTTTAGGTACTACTATAGATGATATTCCCAAATCATTGTTATGCTGTGGTCCAATCAATGACTGCTAGAGTAAATGCTCAGACTTGTCAGCATTCAACGATCTAGTAAAAACAATCCTTATTTACTACGAAATCTAAGGATAACTTTTTTCACAAAGTCACTGACAATAAATAATTTATGGTTGTCCAAAAGTAATTACAATCTTATCTGGTTCAATTAACAGGTTGTTTCCCCTTAAGGAGAAGAACTATCGGCAGACTTTAATAGCTATGGCTGCTAAGACGTTAGATAGCGGCTAATAAAAATGGAAAACAGGAAAATAAAATGAACGAGGTCAAACACTGCATTCATACTGATATCCGTGAATTAAATGAAGTTCAAATGGAAAGGAGATAATCCTAATCAGTGAAGAAAACAGTACATTAGGAAAATAGCAAACAATTCCAGAGCACACAATCAACGCCAGCAAAGATCTTCCAGGGTGAAAATATATTGTACTAATTTTTAAAAAGAGTTCAAGGAAAAATAAAGAAAATGGAAAGAGCTCGTGTCAGCCCAATTTAATTCTGTGGCCTAGTTTGAATCTTATGGAAATAGTAGAAAGATATGGATGTCATTCAAAAGTTCAATTTTCTTTTCCTCAGTTTCAACTCATACGCAACTCGACCATTGAAAACACACAAATTTCAGCACCATTGAAAACAAAATATCATTCCAAACTATCACCCCAGCCATAGGAAATTTAGCCCATTATCAAAAAAGTAAATAAAAAAATCTATTTATTTATTTTTTTTTCTCAAATTAAAAAATATCTACAATATATTTTTAAAAAATAAACCATGGTAGCCAATATTCTTACTTGTATATGCTAGGAAGCATAAAGATATCAATGCTTATTATTATGCTTTAACATAATTTTATCAACTTTGTTTGTAACTCTCGAGATTGTTTTTCCCTATTTCTCCGTCTCTGACGTGATTAAAATAAAAGTTCAATGGTTTGAATCTTGTATCTTCTTATATTATAAGCATGGCTTTCCTGAAAATAGTAATGACAAAACTCAAGGAACTAATCTTTATTTTTTCAGTTGAAGTTTAAAACTTTAAACAATGCTAAGCTTTGGGCTGGATGGGTTCTCAAAGCTGTCAAACCCAAGCCCAATACATTGTTTTTTGTCCAATATTAGTGTTTTTCCTATTGCCTAGTTAAATAAATGAACTCTCATATAAGCTACTTCCACATTTTTCTCATAATTCAGTCAGAAATAATTGATCCAGCAGTGAAGGGAACACTTAACATTCTTAGATCCTATGCAAAAGTTGCTTCTATCAAGAGAGTGATTGTAACATCTTCTATGGCTTCAGTTCTCTACAAAAGAAAACCTCTGGACTCTGATGTGGTTGTTGACAAGACTTGGTTTTCAGATCCAGCTATATGTGAGGAGTTGAAGGTGTGTCTACATGCTATTCTGTAGCTCTTAATATCATTTTTGTGAGTTTAATTTTTAATAAGGTTCCTATATACAGTTGATCTATATATTCGGCAATTGCAGTCAAAGACCTTGAGTAATGTTTGATTGATGAATAATAAACGTTTGAAAAAGCTGTCCATGCACAGTACAAGTACTAGCTATTTGCTCAGAACCAATCCAGAAAGAAAAAAAGGAAATGAATTCACCAGAAAGATAAAGAATAACAAGAAACTGACCATTTATTCAGAAATATCAGCTGAAAAGTTGGACAAAATCCAACCAATGTTCTTCAGGTCATCTTTATCAAGTTTTGCATCTACAAAATTTAAATACAAAATAGGCAACATTAATAGCCACAACAGTAGGAAAATGCGGTAAGAACAATATATTACTTTAACCTTAATCTCCTTACCAAAATGAGTAACTAACTATATAGGTCTATGGGTCTCTCTATGAGACTATCCCTAGATTAAAAAAAATGATAAAGTCTACAATCCATAGAGAAGATCCCTTGAAGAACTGTAAATGATAAGCTACCGATATGTTGATAAAACTCCCTCCATCCCTTTGCAAAAGTTCAAGAGTGTAAGATTAACAAAAGCACTAATCACATAGTGTAAAAGCATAAATTGACATATGTATATTCTCTTCTTTTTTAATTGATAAACATATGGATATTTTTACATAGAAGGATATTAAAATACATTCAGACAGTTGGAGTTGTGACATATTCCTCCTCATTAGGATTAGGATATTCTATCTTCCTGTTAATTTGCCCAGGCTTAAGAAGAGCTTCATCCAAAATATCAATCCAATTGGTAGCCATGAAACCTGTCAACAATGCATGATATGGTAGGTAGATGTCACAATGACAAATAATACCCAAAAAAAAATTACCAGATCGGGATCTAAAAAAAAAAAGACAATACTTGATTGATTGACTTGATAGACATGATAGAGGGAGCAGGTTCCCTGCCATAGACAACTTTAGCTTAAGCAACATGTTCCCAGTCTTAGAGGAGGCAAAATTAATGAAGATATAGTCATTCTTATTTCACTTGATGAAGTTGAACACTAAAAAAAAGAATTGCTCTGATAGGAAACAAATACAGATTATGAAACTCATCCTCATTTCTATTTACACTTCTATGAGAAATTGAGAGGACTTGTACATGAGTTGTTCAGAATGCATAAATTACACACAATGCAATTATTGTGCATTTCAAAACAGATGGCAATTCCTATCTATCAACCATGTGAAAGAAGAAGAGAAATATTAGCGAAAATATTATAACAACCTACAATGTTGTGAAATCCAAGCGATCCTCCTATGCAGAAATTCCTAAAGCAAATGCAATTGGCAAAAGTAGCTATAAGTTTCAAAATTAGTCAAGACATTCAAAATGTTTCAAAATGAGAAGAACTGAATTAGTGAAAAGGAGAACAACATAGGTATCAAAGTGGACAATTATCAATATGAGTAAAGTAGAAATATGAGCACAAGTAGAAAACTACATAGAATAAGTAATAGGGAGATTAAGATCTCGCTATCCATGAAAATGATATAAATCATGTCTGTTATATTAAAGCAAAAGGAGATGTTACTTTGATTTGTTTGCTGAGTAGATGAATAAAAATAATGGGTTTCTATACAAGTCCTCAAAGTCATATCGAAGGCATATATAAAGTAGGATTATATATATCATGATTTGTAAATAATAATTGTCTAAAGCATATTACCTCAATAAATAACTTAAATTTACTTTAATTGTTGCATTTTCAATGTGATAATAATTAATTTTCAAACTAGCTAATCAACAATGTAATCCTTTGAGAGAGGGGTCTAAGACCTTAATAAGAAATTAAGAATGTAGACTTTTAATTCATGAAAAATCATATATGATCACAAGAATAGGGTCTAAGACTAGGGAAACATATACCCAATCGTTGAGATAATTCAAGCATTAAAAAAGCAACATAAACAATCAGAGTATTATATGCTCTTTCTTTCATTTTCATGAATTTCTTTCTCAACAACCACACGGAATATGGAACGTACGTAACAAATAACAAGCTATATTCTTCATGTTCTAAAACAGATTTTGTTTTATCATAAATATGATTAATACTAAATGAAGCTCATACAAAATGATTCATGTGTTTCAACCAGAGCTTTTCTTATAGCAGAGATCAGAGAGAAAAGAAAATTTGTAAACCTAGAGTTTCCTGTTGAAATTTTTATCAATGCCAACCTGAAGCATCACAAATGCAAGTTTCCTCCATTAATGTCCAGAGAAAAGTCGAGGCTAGTAATTTGAGAAAAGATAGAGAAATGAAGCTTAATTTGAGGCCTATTTCCATGCCTTCTTTAATAGTTTTTCCATTACATCTGTTTTTATGCATATCCAATATTCCAAACTTATTTTGAGACATCTTAATTATCTAGCTAGTTAGGAATTACCTTCCCAAATGGAGATACAAGCTGGTAGAGAGTTGTAATTCTGTCACATAGCTTCTCCTTCCTCACTTGATGATCATGTACGAGTAAAAATATATAAGACAGAAGAAAGAAGGTGGATGAGGCATGGTTGCTACATATAGAGAATCATCACATAAAAAAATAAGAAATCTCCATCAAAACCAAGAAAAATTTTCTCCATCAAATCACAAACAAAAAAAATAACCGTGCTCAATAGAAAGAAAATAATCAAGAAAAATTTCCAAATTACAACAATAACCATGCTTAACAGAAAATAACAAATAATAGAGATATATCCACTATCTACTATAAAATAACACAAACCAAATCCATTATTGCATAGTGAAACGGAAAGTATAACCAAGAAAATACGTCAAAACAAAAATAATAATTCATGCAGAGGACATATCATGGAAGACAATTCACAAACTAACATGGGGGCAAGGGATTTTTTTTTTCACACTAAATATGACTGTTCGCGTCATTAATTGGAAGAAAGTTATCAATAGAATAAATTGATAGAAACAGAGATATAACAAAACAGGGGCCATCGAAAATTGAGAGTGAGATAAATGAAGGAGAAGAAACATCACCTCAAGATGAGAAAAAGACGGAGAAAGGAAGCTTTCACATATGGAGAACACTACAGACATTATATAATACTATATAACACGAAAGTATAAACAAAACTACAGAAATTGGATTGAAATTAGGCATACAAAGGGACTCAATCCCTTAGGGCACTGTAAATGAAAAATAGTTTCTCATGACCTAATGCAACCATATTATAGTAATGATACATGAAAATGGTTGTTCTATGTAAAGAGAAGGGGGGTCACTGAGTGGCAATTAGAGAGAGAGAGAGAGAGAGATTGAGCCTAAAATAGTGAAAGAGAAACTCACTAGTGTCGGCGAGGCGGCTAGAAGACAGAAGCGCTCGCAATGGAAAACCAATGTGCGAAGCCAAGAGCGAGAAGACAGGGAGCGGGAGAGGGAGTAGAAAATATCGTGGGGGGGGAGGGGGAAGATGGGGAAAATTAGACACGGGACGTAATTAGTTTTAGGTACATAAGTTATAACTGCAAATTTCGCCAGAAAAGTCAGTTTATTCTGGCCACTTTCTTAATTGCCAGAAAGAAATAGACGGAATGGTTAAAAATGGCTATTTTCGACAAGATTTTTGTCGCCGGAGTTGAATGTAGCCACATATACTGCATTCTCTTGTAGTGAATTGGAGTGATGGATCAGGATGCAGGATTAACAAGGACTTAACAATTAACATGATATTGAGATTGAGCTTCTTGGGACTTTTCCATGGTCTAAGATTGGTTAATAGGTTGTGTTTGTCTAATATGAAGATTGAGCTTGACTCCATACTTGTTATTCATTGGCTTAAGGTAAAAAGATGTGGCTTGTGGCATTTAGAAAATTATTGGGAAGATATCCAACGAAATCTTGAGGGGATTAATTTCAAAATCTCTCATTCCTTCAGAAAAGCTGACTCAATGGCAGATGCATTAGCAAAACATGGGGCACCTGGTTTTAGTGGGGCTTGGTCTTCAACTTCAGAGATTCTAACTACTGTGAGAGAGTTTCTTCGACTTGATTGGGGAGGCTTCCCATATATTCGACATCATACGTGACATACTTTGGGTTTATTTCCCCCATAGGCCTGTTTAGATTCAATAGGTTTCTTTAGAATTTTAATTTTGCTGTTGTTGGTTTGTCTTATTTTAGGGTTGTTAGCTTTTTGGTTTATTGTTGCTTTGATTTCGTTTTATTGCCTTATTTTGACACTTGGGTTTTGATTTTTTTTTCTTCTTATCTTGTAACCTCCCAAGTGTAATGATGTTATCAAGATATTTCTCCGTCATAAGTGGGGGTTTTTCTATTAATAAAATTGAGGTATAGACTACTATTGGACATGCGATCCTGACTCTTCGTTAAGAAAAAAAAAACAATTAACATGATATATAGCAATGGAAGGTCAATTTTTTCCATCTTTTTAAGAATTTAAGATATTACCATTTTCAAACTTAAAAAAAAAAAAAGAGAGTATCTTAAAAAATTAATAAACACAATGATTTCAATTTTAAAGCTAACGAACTGATCATCAACCTGAATTTATTTGGAGCTGTTCTTAAACAACTAAATGCTTGTGGCATTGTTAGGTTATTTTTGGGAACTGTAATAAAATATAAATTTTCCAACTATTTTACTATTATTTAATTTTCTATAAATCATTTGAGATACTTTAGTATCCAAGTTCTTCGTTAGTTGGTCTCATTTCATCTTATTTTAGCATTTAAATAATTTAAATATTATTCAAGCATATACAAATACTTTTCAATTTCTCTCTCATATTTTTTCATTTAATCATTATTAATCATTACAATTTTTTTCAATCTTCTTCATAAAGTCCAAAAAATAATTAATTTTTTAAGTTTCAAATAAAATTATATTATAGCAATATTTAAATGTTATAATATATGTCTTCTATTATTTTAAATTTAACAAAAAATTTAATTTTAACTATTTTATTGTTATTTATAAATTATTTTATTATTATTTACAAATTTTCTCATAAAAGATGGCTATCGGAACAATTTCTTGATCACTCTGGTATTCAACGCAACGTCAGAGTGGCAACGGGCAACAACAGATCATATGGCAGAATTTTCACCGAGCAATGTGCTTATTACTAAATTTATTTCAATTTAAAAATTTTTTATATTCGAAATTTATAATTTTTTTCAATTGATCAATACTTCTTTACATACGATTCACAATATTTTTCAACTTTTCATAAATTTATCTAAATTCATCTTAATATCTTAATATATTTAAACGTCTCATCGATATTCTTAAGTGAACCTCATAATATATACTCATTCTACTATCTCAACTCATTATTATTATTATTATTATTAAATAAAATAAATATAGTATATAGTATGTAAAGATGATAGAAGAATTATTCTTAAAACATTGAAGGGTTAATTATTTTTAGATTAGAATAAATAGTTTAAATAAAATCTTTTAAGAACACCGTCAAAATATGTACGAATATACAAAAATTATATATTATAAAATTATTTCTTCTAAAACTGAATAACTCAATTACAACTTCATCGTTTAAATTCGTTTTAAAAAATAATAGAACTCTTGAAATATCTACATTTTATAAACCCTTAAATGGTGCACGGCAACCTTAAAGTCAAGTTAACTTCGTTACTACAACAAATAAGAATTTTTGCTGCATTTTGTTTAGCTGAAAGTTAAATTCTGTTGTAAATAGTAGCATTTACTGCGTTTTCTAGTCGTAAATAGTAGCATTGTGGCGAGAAATTAGGCATTTGCGACAAGAAATTAGACTTATCGTCACGCCTAAATAGTCGCGGTTAACCCGCGATCTTCAAGACGCGACAAATGACTTTTTGTCGTGATTTTGAGGCTTTTGTGACGATTTTGAGACTTTTTACAATGATTTTAAAGTTTTTTGAAGCTAATTATCAAACGTCGCAAAAAATCTTATGTGTTGTAGTGCGTCTTGTCAGTTGAAAATTGCATCTTTCCACATATTATACGACGGTGACCCTGATACTGGACAACGAACCTATCAGCCGTTGGCTTGACTTTATTATCCACTTCGTGAAGGATAATCACTCTAAAAAGTCTATAATTTAATTATAGACTTTTCAACTTAAAAAGTTATGATGTTTGTTCATACCATTTGTGCATTCAATTCTTAAAAGTCTTTACATGTTTTGTAGAATTAGGACTCGAATTTTCTGTCATTGACTCATTAATTATCATTAGTGAGTAACAGCTTGCACTTGCAAGCTTTATTCCAAACATAATTAGACAAATTAGTAAGCTTTCAATTCTTGGTATAGGGCCTATTCAATTCAAGAGGTCAGAAAGTCCATCCGAATAAGAGTTTATATAAGAAAAAAAATAGTACGATGGATCCAATTACTAATCCAAGAAGATGAAGAAGTAAAGAGTTCTATAGAGTCACATATAACTAATGCTTAACCATCGCTACCTCTTGTAGGATTTCATGCAGATACATGATCACGTCAGTTACAGGAAGATAACATGTAAACGAAAATCGCAACAGAAGATAAACATCACCACGAGGCCTATATAAACCAGGTAACCCTCCATGAAGGGGGGATTTCTCTCCCTGGATCTCAAGCTACTTTTCAAATAATTATCGAGATTACTGACTTAGGCATCAGAGTTTTTTTAGGCGGGAACCTCCGGATTTTTTTAATTTCTTGCAGGTGAACGATTGTAAGAGGGAAGCGAGACACGTCCCCAACACTTGGACTTGTCCTATTACAGTGATCTTTATTGGAAAACTCCAAAGCCCTCAACTATTTTGTCATTTAACGATGTGAATTTCAAATTGGTGCAGCTTCACAGCTTGAAATGTTATCTACGTTAAAATGATTTTAAAAATGCTTAAAAAATATTCAAAATAAAAAAGTACGAAATGCATTTGTCAATGGAAACTCTCGGGACACCTCTCCATGCCTAACAGTTATCTAAGTTACATAGATGGCACTGTACACTACTATAGATATATAAAATAACTCTATATATATATATATATATAAATATGATACTCGTAATAATTAAACAATTTAAAACCTTTTATAAAGTTTTGATGAACTACGGAACTATTCTCGACTTTCTACATAAATCGTTACAAGCAATGACTATATATAAATAGTATTATTTTCTCCCTAAGTTTTTAAATATGAATTAAGATGTTATCATATTTTTAAAGATAGAAAAATTCATTAAAATATTGATGAATACCAAGTTTTATTAGTTTAAAATTGAACGCCCCGTACCCGTAGGGTCGGAAAAAACACATTACCTATCTGATATAACCCATCTAGAAATACTATTTGTCCAAAATTAACATGTCTCCGTTACAATACCATCTCTAAAGATTTTCTAAAGTCCATAAATAAATCTCATTTCCCAAATCATACGTTAACATATCTAAGAATTCATAATTAGAAGTATCATCATAAACAAAGGGTCCATAATTTCCCAAAATTCTTAACATAATGAATGAACACTACTCCAAGTCCAATAAACTAAAAACACAACATCTAAAAAATATTACCAGTCTTTCCATCTACAATTACTCAAACAGCTTAATCATGCTCATGACCTCTAGTCCTGATCATCTATTGAGACATCCACATCATCTGAAATAAATATTTGAAAGAAGGGGGTGAGTTTATCCACAACTCAGTAAGCAGAGAACTTATACCAGCGTGTAAACATGAGCATTTACCAAGTGTAGTATGCAGAACAAAACAAACATTTTTATACGTAACAGAGCGAAGATTATTAAATTATATAAAACACAGAGTACCTTGGCATAATAAAATTAAGCATCATCGTCATATCAAACAGAGCATCTTACAAAGTAAAGACTATGTTTAACCCCCGTGGTAGGGCTGTGCTAACCCTGGTGGCCAAACCAGACAGAGACAGAGCTGAAATATTCCTTTAATCATTCTCACAGCCCGAGTGTGCACACAGGAAAGTCCACAATAAACCAGTTTGTTTCCAAAATGGGTGCACTCAGAGATAAATAAGTTAGTACCAATCCAAACAGAGCAGAGACAGAGTCAGATACAAACTAGTATACCATGCCAAAAGTTTTCAGAGTCAATCAAAATAACACAGTTCAAAAATATTGTTAGAATCACCCTTACATAAATAAAACTGAGTCAGAGCTTCTTTCTAAAATCAATGTAAAATTTTTAGATAAATTAATAGTGCTCTTTTTCGCATTTCACAAACACATGACAAAAATTAAACTCATGTCTATACAATGCATGATAGAAATATTTTTTCTTTCTTTCATATAAGTTTCATGAACAATGCAAATAACTGACTGAGGTTGGTTTTTCTCAAGTTCTCATTTCATAATCAAACATGCATAATTTTTTAGAAAATCAACCTCACACTAAATTTGGTATTAAACCAAGCATATAAACCCTACTTACCTGACTCCTAAAGCGTATAATCAAAATTTTGAGTCTGACCTCTAAAAGTCTCGTCACCTATTTATAAGATATTCACTAATGTTAATGACCAGCGATTATCTTCAATCTAATAAGATCAAGTTCTATGCTTCTAAACTATAAACATAGCACAAAATCACCACTCAACCAGCCACTACGTAACCTGGACAGCGCCAAAAATGCACGTAGAACCAATATTTTAGTAATCTTAAATAACTCTAAGATGCATTGAATTAATCTCCTTAATCCATACAATCAGCTACTATTTATCCCCTTAATCAAAACACTTTTAACTTAACACGGCCAAGAAAGTGAAATTCCATAAACCACTCCAACCAGCAAACCAACGCACTCCATAAATCACAAAACCTCCAAAAATCATCCCAGCAAAACCAACTCAAGCACAAGGATTGTGCATCCCTCAAAATTCATCAACACACTCATAAGGCTCTACAAATCGTTGTCGCACATTACAGAGTAGAATAACACTGGAATTAACAATACTTCAAAAATGCGTTGTGACCCTTAAAACAAAGGACTACACGTTGCCAAACCAGAGGACTACTCGCTTCGATCGGAGAAGATGCCGCCAGCGATGGATTTCTAATCTCCCGTTCCACGACCTTACCAAAAGAAAAACCCAAAACTCTGAGACCTAAAACAGCACCAAAGAAAAAGATAGGAAGAAGAAAAGATTGAGAACACTAAAGGGTGATTAGAGAAGAAATCTTACCGATGAGCACTACAAAGGAAAATGAAACCAGAGGAAAACCGGCGGCAATGGAGACCCAAACAGAGGACAACTGCATTAGGGGAAGAGAGAGAGAGACAAATCGGTGAATGCACAAACTGCCGCGCGAGGTAAATCCATCTTGAAGTTGAATTATTGAGGACGTGGGATCTGGCGAGAGGAAATCGGAAGACAGAGGGAAAATAGGGGAAGAGGTAACCCGTCGGGGGATGGAAAGAAAGAAAAGAAAAGAAAAGAAAAGAGAAGAAGAGTAAATCAGTAGACCTGAAGAAACGACTCCATTTTTCGAGTTCTGAGGGCTGGGTTGAACTGGGTGTTACATCCTCCCCCCTTAAACAAATTTCCGTCCTCGGAAATTGCTACAAGAGCTCATAATCCTCATCGAAGAGATGTGGGTATTTCTCTCGCATCTCTTCCTCGAGTTCCCAGGAGGCTTCACTGCTTGTATGATTATTTCACAACACCTTAACCATAGGAACGTTACGAGTCCGCAACGTGTGTGCTTTCTTTTCTAAGATCCGCACTGGTTCTTCAACATACGTCATATCTTCCTGGATCTGCAGCGGCTCGTAATGAATAATGTGAGTGGGATCAGAAACATATTTTCTCAGCATGGATACATGGAATACGTTATGCACTCCGGCTAAATTCGGTGGAAGTGATAACTTATATGCCATTGATCCAATTCGCTCCAGAATCTCAAAAGATCCAATATATCTAGGGCTCAACTTGCCCTTCCCTCCAAATCTCATAACCCCTTTCATTGGTGTTATCTTCAAGAATACTTCATTTCCAACCTCAAACTCTAGTGGGCGACGTCGGTTATCAGCATAACTCTTTTGCCTGCTCTAAGCCGATTTAATTCTAGCCCGAATGATGTCAATCTTTTCCGTAGTCTTCTGAATAATCTCTGGCCCCAAGATTTTTCTTTCACCAACCTCATCCCAATATAAAGGGGACCTACACCTTCTGCCATACAATGCCTCATATGGTGCTATCCCAATACTAGCCTGGAAGCTGTTATTATAAGCAAATTCTACCAATGGTAGATGTTGCAACCAAGTTCCTTTGAAGTCCATCATACATGCCCTTAACAAGTCTTCTAAAATCTAATTGGTCCTTTCTGATTGTTCATCTGTCTGAGGGTCATAAGCATTACTAAAATTCAGCTTATTACCCATTGCCTCTTGTAAGTTTCGCCAAAATCTAGAAGTGAAACGGGGGTCTCTATCAGACACGATGGAAACCGGTACCCCATGCAATCTCATTATCTCTTGTACGTACAACTCAGCTAGTTTCTCTAACTTATAAGAAACTTGAATGGGTAGGAAACGCGCAATCTTCGTTAAGCGGTCCATGATCACCCATATTGCATCTTGTCCATTCAAAGTTCTTGGTAGACCTGTCACAAAGTCCATAAATATATGTTCCCACTTCCATTCTGGAATTTGCAGTGGCTGTAACAATCCTGCTAGTCTCTGATGCTCTGCCTTCACCTATTGACACATTAGGCACTGTTCTACAAACTTAGCAATCTCTCTTTTCATACCGTTCCACCAATAAGACTCTTTCAAGTCCCGATACATCTTAGTACTCCCTGGGTGGATCGTGTACAAAGAGCGGTGTGCCTCCTCAAGTATTACCCTTTTTAGTTCATCATCTGTCGGGATGCAGAATCTATCTCTAAACCTCAAAACTCCATCTTTAGAAACACTAAAATCAGCTTTGTCCTCGTTCTTAACTTCCTCTACTAGCTTTACCATGACCGAATCCACTTTCTGAGCTGTTTTGATTCTCTCTAACAAGTCTGGTTGCACTATTAAACTGGCCACAAAAGTGCTCGTATCATTAGTAATGACCTCAATACTAGCCCTTTCTAAGTCCATTAACAACTGGTGCTGAGCGGTAAGGGCTGTAACTACCGGATTCATTGATTTCCTACTTAAATCATCAACTACAACATTTGCTTTGCCTGGGTGATAATTTATAGTACAATCTTAATCCTTTATTAACTCGAGCTATCTTCTCTATCTCATATTTAATTCTTTCTGAGTGAAGAAGTACTTCAAACTTTTATGATCTGCGTAGATTTCGCACTTTTCCCCATATAGGTAATGCCTCCAAATCTTAAGTGCGAATACAACTGCTGCCAACTTTATATCATGTGTGAGGTAATTTTGTTCATATGTCTTCAATTGCCATGAAGCATAAGCTATAATTTTTCCGTGTTGCATTAATACGCACCCCAAACCCAATCTTGAAGCATCACTATACACCACAAAACCACCTCTCGCCGTGGGAGCTGTTAAAACTGGAGCGGTCACAAGTCTTTTTTTCAGAGTCTAAAAGCTTTCTTCACACTTTTCCATCCACTCAAACTTGTTATTCTTCCCGGTGAGGGCGGTGAGAAGAACTGCTATTTTGGAGGAACCCTCAATGAATCGACGATAGTATCCCGCCAATCCCAAGAAGCTCCTAACCTCATGAACATTCTTCGGTGCCAACCAGCTAACTACTGCTTCCACTTTCCCTGGGTCCATTGAAACACCCTCTTTTGAAACTATATTCCCCAAAAAGGTAACTGAATCCAGCCAAAACTCACACTTCTTCAGTTTAACAAACAACTTTTCATCCCTAAGTGTTTCGAGTACTAGCCTCAAGTGGTTCTCATGCTCCGTCATACTCTTAGAATAGATTAAGATGTCATCAGTAAAGACGACCACAAACTTATCTAAGAATTCATTAAATACTCTATTCATCAAGTCCATGAATACCGCTGGGGCATTAGTCAAATCAAAAGGCATGACCAGAAACTCGTAGTGGCCGTATCTGGTCCTGAAAGCGGTCTTGGATACATCTTCCGCCTTGATTGTCAGTTGATGATACCCTGATCGAAGATCAATCTTCGAGAAAACTTGTGCACCCTGTAGTTGATCAAAAAGGCCCTCTATAAGGGGTAAAGGATATTTATTCTTGATAGTTAGTCGGTTGAGTTCTCTATAGTCAATGCACATTCTCATTGTCCAATCTTTCTTTTTCACAAATAAAATAGGAGCATCCCATGGGAACACACTGGGTTGAATAAAATCATTGTCCAATAAATCTTGCAACTGTTCTTTGAGTTTTGTGAGTTCTTTGAGTTTTGTGAGTTCTGATGGTGCCATTCTATAAGGAGCCTTGGACAAAGGTGCCGTGCCCAGAACCAGATCAATAGCAAATTCTACTTCTCGGTCGGGTGGTAATCCGTGCAAGTCTTCAAGGAATACTTCTGGGTATTCTCTCACAATAGGAATCTCTTCTAAACTCAACTCTTCCTTTGGAACATTTTTACCACAAGCCAAAAATCCTTGACAACCATCTCGCAATAATTTCCCAACCTGAACTGCTGATATAATTGATGGAAGTGATTGCACTTTCGACCCCACAAATCGAATTTTATCTTTCTCAAGAGGCTTGAAGATTACCTCCTCTTTAAAGCAGTCAATACTGGCATGGTATGAAGCCAGCCAGTCCATCCCCAAAATTACATCAAATCCAACCATATCAAAAATTATGAGATCCACTAACATCAATCTCCCTTCAATGGATATAGGACAGCCATGAAGAAATTTGTGACAAGATACTGAAGTCCCTATCGGTGTCGAGACTACTAAGCTATAATCCAACCTTTCACCTTCTCAAGTGCAAAACTTGGCGTAATTCCTAGAAATAAAGGAATGCGTTGCCCCAAAATCAAATAAAACAGTAGCAATATTAGAAAACAAAGGAAAAATCCCTGTGATCACAATCCAAAACAGTCCTTCAATTTACAGTTTGTAATAATCACCAGGTTAATTCCAAAAGAAAAGTAAGAAATAATACCTGTGATCACATCATCCCTGCCTTCAGCCTTTCCTGGTGTCAAAGCAGAAATTCGAGCAGTGCAGTTGCACGCTGGTTGTTACTTCGTCTTGTAACTTCATTTCTCTGAAGTGGCAACATGCTCGCCTTATTGTTGTCCTGTTGCAAAGGGCAATCCCTGATGTAGTGTCTTGGTTTGCCATAACGAAAACATAATCCTGCCCCTCTTCGGCATTCCCCGGAATGCACTTTATTACACGTCTTACACTGATAGGGTTGTCGGTTACTCTGAACTGGCCTCTTACTTGAGTTAACCCCATCATTCCTTTTCTTCCACAGTCATTGGTCAGCACCAGTAGGGTACCCAGATGGGGTAGATCTCTTCCTTTGATCAAGCAAGGTAGCTCTTCTTTGAAGGCTTCTTTCAAACACTATAGCCTTATTCACCAATTCTGTGAATTTTTTTACTTGGAAGCCCACCACTCGCTCATAAAGCTTCTCGTTCAGCCCTTGTTCAAATTTGCGACACTTCTTCTCTTTATCTGGAATCAGATATGCTGCAAAACGTGCCAGCTCGATAAATTTGGCTGCATATTGGTGTACCGACATCACCCCCTAAACCAAGGTGGCAAATTCCATAACTTTATCTTCTTTAACTGAGACTGGGAAGAAACGCTCTAGGAAGACTTCCTTGAATAGTGGCCAACTTTTTATTTCCTTCTTTTCAGCTTCCCTGATGGTCCTTTCAGAGATCCACCATCTTTTCGCCTCCCCGGTCAGTTTGAATGTAGCAAACGCCACTTTTTGTTCATCCGTGCAAGGCAAGACTCGAAATATCTCCTCAATGTCCTGCACCCAATCTTCCACCAATATCAGGTCGCCCCTCCCATCAAAAGACGTGGGATACAACTTGTTGAAATCTTCCACGGTGCAACCCTTTTCATTCGTGTTGCGGTGACGACCAGATGGATTTTGCACAAGATCATCTATTAACTGATGCACTGCTGCTCGGAGTACTTTAGAAGCTCTTGGATTTGCTTCCCTTTCATTTCTGGCCGCATTCAAAACCGACACACTTCGTTCACGTCGAGGTGGCATCCTGAGAACACTTGGGCTATTAAACTAGTCGTTCATTAAAAAGATATATACAAAAGCTATATAAATATCTATCGGTAGTCTTAGTAGTCAAAACAATAGTATATAATACTCCTAGAATAATTGAGATATCCACCACAAACAAAATCATATAATACAAAAAAATATAATCCTTCAATCTCTAACAATACAAAATCAGCTCATAAGCCTATATAATTCTACACCTCAAATGATTCTGCAGACTTTATGCATAAAGGTTTTAAGAATTTAAGGTTTTAGAATTCGCCAACTTTAGGAATTCTTAAAACCTCAAATTCTTTAAACATTTATGCATAAAGTCTGCAGAATCTTAAACCTTTGCTCTGATACCAACTGTAACATCCCGTACTCGTAGGGTCGAAAGAAAAACATTACCTGTCTGATATAACCCGTTTAGAAATACTATTTGTCCAAAATTAGCATGTCTCCATTACAATACTATCTCTAAAGATTTTCTAAAATCCATAAATAAATCTCACTTCCAAAATCATACGTAAACATATCCAAGAATTCATAATTAGAAGTATCACCATAAACAAAGGGTCCACAATCTTCCAAAAATCTTAACATAATGAACGAACACTACTCCAAGTCCAATAAACTAAAAACACAACATCTAGAAAATATTATCAGTCTTTCCATCTACAATTACTCAAACAGCTTAATCATGCTCATGACATCTAGTCCTAATCATTTGTTGAGACATCCACATCATCTGAAAGAAATATTTGAAAGGAGGGGGTGAGTTTATCCACAACTCCATAAGCAGAGAACTTATACCAGTGTGTAAACATGAGCATTTACTAATTGTAGTATGCAGGACAAAACAAACATTTTTATACGTAAGAGAGCGAATATTATTAAATCATATAAAACACAGAGTACCTTGGCACAATAAAACTAAGCATCATCATCATATCAAGCAGTCTTACAAAGCAAAAACCATGTTTAACCCCCGTGGTAGGGTTGTGCTAACCCCGGCGGCCAAACCAGGCAGAGACAGAGGTGAAACATTCCCTTAATCATTCTCAGAGCTCCGAGTGTGCACACAGGAAAGTTCATAATAAACCACTTTATTTCCAAAATGGTGCACTCAGAGACAGAGAAGTTGGTACAAACCTAAACAGAGCAGAGCAGAGACAGAGTCAGATACAAACCAGTATACCATGCCAAAAGTTTTCAGAGTCAATCAAAATAACACAGTTCAAAAATATTTTTAGAATCACCCTTACATAAATAAAACAGAGTCAGAGCTTCTTTCTAAAATCAATGTAAAATTTTCAGATAAATCAGTATCTCTCTTTTTCGCATTTCAGAAACACATGACAAAAATTAAGCTTATGTCTACATAATGCATGATAGAAATATTTTTTCTTTCTTTCATATAAGTTTCATGAATAATGCAAATAACTGACTGAAGTTGGTTTTTCTCAAGTTCTCATTTCATAATCAAACATGCACAATTTTTCAGAAAATCAACCTCAGACTAAATTTGGTATTAAACCAAGCATATAAACCTTGCTTACCTGACTCCTGAAGCGTATAATTAAAGTTTTGAGTTTGACCTCTAAAAGTCTCGTCACCTATTTATAAGATATTCACTAATGTTAATGACCAGCGATTATCTTCAATCTAATAAGATCAAGTTCTATGCTTCTAAACTATAAACATAGCACAAAATCACCACTCAACCAGCCACTACGTAACCTGGACAGCCCCAAAAATGCACGTAGAACCAATATTTTAGTCATCTTAAATAACTCTAAGATGCACTGAATTAATCTCCTTAATCCATACAGTCAGCTACTATTTATCCCCTAAATCAAAACACTTTTAACTTAACACGGCCAAGAAAGTGAAATTCCATAAACCACTCCAACCAGCAAACCAACGCACTCCATAAATCACAAAACCTCCAAAAATCATCCCAGCAAAACCAACTCAAGCACAAGGATTGTGCATCGCTCAAAATTCATCAACACACTCATAAGGCTCTACAAATCGTTGTCGCACATTACAGAGTAGAATAACACTGGAATTAACAATACTTCAAAAATGCGTTGTGACCCTTAAAACAAAGGACTACACGCTGCCAAACCAGAGGACTACTCGCTTCGATCGGAGAAGATGCTGCCAGCGATGGATTTCTAATCTCCCGTACCACGACCTTACCAAAAGAAAAACCCAAAACTCTGAGACCTAAAATAGCACCAAAGAAAAAGATAGGAAGAAGAAAAGATTGAGAACACTAAAGGGTGATTAGAGAAGAAATCTTATCGATGAGCGCTGCAGAGGAAAATGAAATCAGAGGAAAACCGGCGGCAACGGAGACCCGAACAGAGGACAACTGCCGTAGGGGGAGAGAGAGAGAGAGAGAGAGAGAGAGAGAGAGAGAGAGAGAAAGAAATCGGTGAATGCACAAACTGCCGCTTAAGGTAAATCCATCTTGAAGTTGAATCGTTGAGGACGTGGGATCTGGCGAGAAGAAATCGGAAGACAGTGGGAAAATAGGGGAAGAGGTAACTGTCGGGGGATGGAAAGAAAGAAAAGAAAAGAGAAGAAGAGTAAAGCAGCAGACCCGAAGAAACGACGCCATTTTTCGAGTTCTGAGGGCTGGGTTGAACCAGGCATGGGCCTGGACCTGGGGCTGAACCGGGTGTTACAAAAATGGCCGTGGGCTCGGATTGATTTCTTTCTTTTGCTGGACCCACTTTAATTTCAGGAGTCAGGACGATGGAATCTCTTTAAATACAAGCTGTGGCATCTCCCTTATTCTTCAATCCTCTCACTGCAACAACATATATACGCTACTCATGGCGGACCCAACTTCTTTCCTCT
This sequence comes from Platycarya longipes, assembly GCA_036559045.1. Taxonomy (NCBI): domain Eukaryota; kingdom Viridiplantae; phylum Streptophyta; class Magnoliopsida; order Fagales; family Juglandaceae; genus Platycarya; species Platycarya longipes. The sequence goes on from CM071798.1 coordinate 20,218,299, forward strand.
GCCTCCTTTCTCTGACGCTGCTTTTGCTACAATCTTACCTATTTGGCTTTTCTAATGCAGTAATTCTAAACGTAACCACCGATAAATCTGCTCTTCTTGCACTGAAAGCTCACGTTTCTTCTGAGGACCCTCACCATGTTTTGATAAGCAACTGGTCCTCCAACACACCTGTTTGTACCTGTGGTTCTAAACATCTCCGAGTCAAAGGTTTAAACCTTTCCTATATGGACCTTGAAGGTACCATTCCTCCGCACATTGGAAATCTTTCGTTTCTGGTCAGTCTAAACATAAGCAACAACAGTTTTCATGGCTCATTGACTAATGAGCTGTCTCGTCTTTATCGGTTGCAAATTCTAGACTTGAGTTTTAATGAATTCAATGGAAAAATCCCACCATGGATGGGTTCACTAAACAAACTTCAGACATTGTTTCTTAGTGGTAACAATTTCGAAGGCAGTATTCCACAGTTTTTATCTAATATATCTTCATTACAACTGATTTATCTTTCATATAACCAGCTTTCAGGGTCCATTCCATCCTCTATATTCAAGATTCCTACCTTGCAACAAATTTCCCTCCACTTAAATAAGCTTTCAGGTCCAATAACCTCCCTTGACTTCAATGCGTCTTCACTACAATACGTTAATATCGGTGATAACGAGTTATTTGGTGGACTACCGCCATATACGTTAACAACTTACAATTTCTTTCTGTCTCCCGTAACCATTTCTCTGGCGTAGTCCCAGAGATAGGGAGCTTAACTGTGCTTGGATCATTATACCTTTATGACAACAACTTTCAAGGTATGTTTAGGTTTGATTGACCGACCAACTGTTATAATCTTTACTTGGTTTGCGAACTCCAATATTTAAATTCTGAATCTTAAATGTTTCACATCTAGGTACGATTCTATCCTCGTTGCTAAATTGTACACAGCTGCAAACTTTAGATGTGTGGACCAATAATTTCACAGGAAGAATACCCCTAGAAATAGGAAATTTAACCATGCTTACGCACTTATATCATTCTTGGAACAATTTTGAAGGTACGCATGCTCATAATTAGTCTTGTTTTAATTGGCGAAATATATACGGTGTCATGATTGTGTTATGATCGTCTCGGATTAAATAGCTTTTCAATTGCAAGCACAAAAAATATTCCTCCACAACATATGTGCAAGGAAACTACAAGATTTTGCTTTAGCTAGGAAACAAAGTGTAGAGTATAAATAATTCTTCTCTAATTGCTCCTTTTTCATATAAGCATCTTTTTTGTTGAGAGGTGGTTTGAATTAAATCACCTAACAGTACGCTCACTCAAGTCTCACTCAACATTCAGCTCGAACGAAACTCAACCCGTAAGTTCGCTCGACGTCCAGCTCGAGTGAGATTCCGACCCAAGAGGTCACTTGACACTCGCTTGACATCTAGCTTGAGCAAGATTCCAGGTAGTGAGTTTGCTCGACCTTCGCTCCTGACCTGCCCGAGCGAGATACAATCCTGGATGTTCATTCTAGCTCTCGCTTCGAACTAATGTTCTTTTGCTAGGGTTTGCACCGTTTACAACAGTGTCTCGCTTAAGCGAGATACTCTCATTCGAGCGAGTGTCACTTATATAAAAGGAACGCCATTCATTTGAATGTCACTACAGAAATCTGTTATTTTCTTTGGAGATTATTCATTTTGTAATTTGAGAGCAAACACATGTGTTGAGTGTATACACGTGAGATTGAGTAATTTCTTTTATAAGAATTTTGTGATTCAATCCTCTGTACTCTATCTTTGTTTGATAGTGAAACTTTGAGACCGATTCCACAGTGGATTTAGGCTTGTTTTGAGCCGAACCACTTATATCGGTGTATTCTGTGTGATTGTTTTATTTTATCCTTGTTGCATTCGCTGCGTTACTTGCTATTTGCTTTGTTTACCGGTTTATTCCCAACAAACTAGTATCAGAGCTTTGGCTCAGTGAAGATCAGAAGGGATGGTCACAACAAGATTTGAAGTGGAGAAATTTGATGGACAGAACATCTTCAGTTTATGATGCATCAAGATGAAGGCTTTGTTGCGTCAACAAGATTTGTTCAAAGTTCTAGAAGAAAATGTGTCTGCTGATTCTCTTGTACTGTCTAAAGACGATGAAGATAAGGTACGTAGCACTATTCTTTTATCATTATCTAATGAAGTCTTAAGAGAGGTTACTGAAGAGGAGACTGTTGTTGGTCTCTAGGAAAAGCCTGAGAGCTTGTATATGAAGAAATCTCTTATAAACTGTTTGTATTTGAAACAACGGTTGTATACTCTCAAAATGCATGAAGGAACTTCTATTTCTGAACATCTAGTTGAATTCAATAAGATTATTATATATCTTAGAAATATAGACATTAACATTGATGAAGAATATCAAGTTTTAATTGTTTTGTGTTCATTACTTATGCCATTTGAAAACTTTATGAATTCCATGTTGTATGGAAAATATACTATTTATTTAGTAAATGTGAAATCTGCTTTAAATTTTAAGGAATTGAGAAACAAATTCAGTGACAAAGGTAGTGAAAATCAAGCCAGTGGCTTGTTTGTTAAATGTTCCTTTAATTGAGAAAGATCCAGTGAAAATGGTTTAGAAAAGAGCAGAAGCAAGTCTAGGGGAAGTCGCAATCAAAGTCTAACAAGAAAAATGTTAAATGTTATTATTGTTATAAGTTCGATCATTACAAGAATGAGTATACTAAACTTAAGAAAAAAGAGAAATCCACTAATTCATCTAATGACATTAGTGTTGCTAATGAAACATCTAGTGGCTCAGATATTGTATGACGCTCCCAAATTCTCCCTAAAATAATACGGGAATCGAGGCATCGGAATGATAAAAATACGGGTCACGCACTCCTAACATCAAGTGCCAAATGTGTGAACATGTGACATGCATAAAATAAAAATCGCAGCGGATAATAAAGTCAATATCTAAATATCAAAGTTTTAAAGTATTACAAACCAAGTTAATGTAAATTCTTCAATAGGAGATTTAATACAGTTATCTAAAGATCAAATAAACACAATACATAATCATCAGAATTAAGTAAACATTATCCAAGGAAACCAACTACACTAATTCACTCCAACGACAGAGCTGCCTCCTCAAGCTCAACCTTCTCGTTTTCTGCATCAAGATCTACGATACCAAAAAAAATAGTACCGCAAGTAAGTAAAAATCCCAAACAGAATCCAAGATATTAAATACATTTGTCTAACAACAAAATGCATGAACAAGATACCATATGCATGAGTCTAAAAATCAATTTTCTAAAATAAATAAATAAATAAAGCACACACTCCAAAATTTTAAAGTAAAACTCCAATGAAATCATCCATCATTTTCCAGAAAATGATGCATATAAATCCAATCATAGCGGGCGTTACGTATCGCTGTTCCCGATATGATATACACACATCACCAATCATAATAAGCGTTACGTATCTCCGTTCCCATTATGACTCATACACATTCATTTCACAGCGGGCGTTGCGTATCGCCGTCCCTAATATGATATACACACATCACCAATTATAATAGGCGTTACGTATTGCCGTCCCCATTATGACTCATACACACTCATTTCATTGCGGGCATTACGTATCGCCGTCCCCGATATGAAATACATACTCCATGGCCATAACGGGCGTTATGTATCGTCGTCCCCATTATGTCATTCACACACCACCAATCATAATGGGCGTTATGTATCGCCGTCTCCATTATAACTTAGTCAAAACTATTAAAATCCATAAACCCAATAATACTGTTTCTCCCTTATAAAACCCTTCAAACAAATCATTTTAATATACCATAACTCAAGTTTCACGTAAAAACTTCAAATATCATATATACACATGAACGATCGTGCAATTTCACAATGCATATCACCATGTACAAAATATCCAATATTCAATAAACTCAATCATCAACCAAACACATAGTTGTTATGTAAAAATATATGTAAATTTCAAAGTTCGTTTAGAAAGTACTTACAGTACGCTCGTTAATAATTTCTGAAGTTATCGAAAATGCCGAACAACGATTCCAAGCTTCCAACCGCGTACTCGCCGTTAAAATCAAACCCAAAGCACTAATGTATATAGATCATCACAATTACATAAATATTAATATAAAAAACAACTAAAATAATTAAAAACCAGACTTAATTAAAACACCAATAAATTATATAGTAACATCAATAAAACCAATAAATAAACCTAACAATTTAATTAAACCAATAACGTAAATAGAACAATATATATACATATAACCAATTCAAATAATTATTCCAAATATTGCAACCAAATAAATTAATCATCTTATTGTAAATAAATAAAATACAATTATTAACTAACTAAACTAAACACTTGATCATAAATAAAATCATACCACAAAAAGAAATTAAGATTAACAAATAAATTAATTAATCAACTAAACTAGATAAAATGCTTATCGAGAATATCGTAAACGTTGAAAAAATGTGATTTTATGACAAGAAAATATCCAATCAAACACCACTAAAATATTTGGATTGCTAGGGGATTTTGAAGAGGAGATATTCTAGTTGAGGAAAATGAGAAGAAATGAACAAAAGAAATGCTAAAGGGTCGGATTTAAAGGTGAAATCGAGAGCTTCGGATGTGGGTTTAGCGAGAGGGGTCAACGCATTTTATAGGCATGAATCAAACAATAGAGAGCGGCAAATGAGAGGGAAAAACTCATGTGAAGCCCACAACAACTGAGCCAAGACAAGCAAATCTGAAACGGAAGAGATTCTACAGCTTTTCAGATGATAAACAATGGCAAAACCATGGCTGAAAGCGCATGATTTTGAGTGGAAGCGCGTGCTACACAAATCCGAGATGAAAATGAAGGGAAAAGATAAGCAAGATTCTAGGTAATCGATGGTGTAACACGTGGATAAAAAGAACTGATGAAAGCTGTAAAGGTTGAAGCTTGATTCACGGGTTAACAGACGAACAAAGAAACGAAAATGAAAGAAAAGAAAAGAAGAAATGAGGAAGAAGATCCCGTCGGGTGAAGGCCTGGGAATCACATAAACCAAAGGATCAAACGATAGCATTTTTATTTAGCATGAGATAGAGCTGATGCACAAGGGAAGAAAAGGCCAGGAATTTCACTAATTCAATGTTCAAACGGTGCCGTTTATAAACGTAAAGAGGGGGCTGGCGTACGAGAGATTAAAGGCATGGTTTCATTAGACTATTGAACATACGGTGACGTTTTTGGGAACAAAGATGGGGCTGGTTTTAGGATTTTAATGGGCTAGTCTATAACAAAACTACTCAACTAAATAAAAACTCAACTTCATAACAACTATAAACATATATAAATGAGTCCAAATCCAAAGATCATCTAAAGTAAATTAATTAAAACTCATCAAATTAAAATGAAATAAATTACAACACTTTAATTTAAATACCAACATAATAAAATAATTAAATTTAATTTAAGCATTAAATTAAATGCACCACAATAAAATGCTATGAGGAAATAAATTAGCTTACTTTTTAAATACGAAAATAATTTTAAATGAAGATGAAACATTTCAAATATTTACACACAAGCACAACAAAAGAATTTTAATAGCAACCAACTCATAACATCTACTATTTATATTAACAGACAGTACATATTTAATATTAAAATATTAAATTACAAATGAGATAAAATTACGGGTTCTCATATATTGTCTTAGCAATTAATGACTCGAGCAGTCCCTTCAGTGACAAGTGGGTCGTGGACTTAACTTGTACTTTTTATATGTATTCCAAGAGGGATTGATTCATGACTTATGAATCAGTCAACGGTGGTTTTGCTTTATTAGAAAATGATATAACTTGTAAGATTGTAGGACTTGGCTCAGTCCAAATAAGGATATTCGATGGGATTGTTAGGACATTGTCTAACGTCTGTCACATCCTATATTTGAAGAAGAATCTTATCTCGATGAACGCTCTTGATTCTTTAGACTTTAAGTACACGGGAGAATGTGGAGTTATGAAAGTCAGCAAATGCTCCATGATTGTAATGAGAGGATATAGGACATATGGTCTCTATTTCCTTCAAGGTAGTACAGTGACTGGTGCGACTGCAGTATTTGTATAAGTTGATCCAGATTCAGATATCACTCATTTATGGCATATGCGATTGTGCCATATGAGTTAGAAAGAGATGTCTATCATCAGTAAGCAAGGGTTGTTAAGAAGTCAGAAGATAAGCAAATTTGACTTGTGCGAGCATTGTGTGTTTGGAAAACAGTGCAAGGTTCAGTTTGCTGCAGGAGTTCACATAACCAAAAGTACTGTAGATTATATTCATTCTGACCTTTAGGGTCCATTTTCTATTCCATCGAAAGGTGGAGTTAACTATTTGCTTACTTTAATTGATGATTATTTACGGAATGTGTGGGTGTATTTTCTTAAACAGAAAAGTAATGTTTTCATCATTTTCAAATAGTGGAAAGCTTTGATTGAAAATTAAACAGGCAAGAAAGTGAAATGGCTTCAGACTGACAATGATATGGAGTTTTGCAAGGGTGAATTTGATGAATTCTGTAAAAACGAAGGCATTGCCAGGCATCGTACAGTTAGGCACACTCCACAGCAAAATGGAGTAGCTGAATGGATGGATCGGACTTTCTTAGAGAGAGCACGCAGTATGCTTTTTAACGCAAGCTTATCTAAAGACTTTTGGGTGGAAGCAGTCAACACAGTTTGTTTTATGGTTAACCGCTTTCCAGCCACAACTATTGGTTTGAAAACACCAAATGAGGTATGGTCTGATACTCCTGTTGATTATTCAGATTTGAAAATTTTTGGTTGCCCTGCTTATTTTCATGTTAATGAGGGGAAGCTTGAACTAAGGGCAAAGAAATGCATATTCATGGGATATGCAAGTGGGGTAAAGGGATATAGGTTGTGGTGTACTGATCCCAAATCACTCAAATTTGTGATTAGCAGAGATATTGTATTTGATAAATAAACTATGTTTAATTCGATAAATGAGTTTACTGTGTTGTAAAGTATAGACCAGAAGATAGGTAAACAGGTGGAGCTATAGGTTCAGGCTCCACAGAGGACGCCAGTTAACACCCAGGATCATGCTATTATTGATGAGCATGATTCTGATTCTAAGACTAATGCACGTGATGAGCAAAAATACAGTATAGCTACTAGTAAACAGAAGAGACAGATTAGATCGCCTCAGAGATATGCTCATGTAGATATGGTGATGTATGTCCTTACTACAGTAGAAGCTAATATTGGTTAGGAGTCTTCCAGTTATTCAGAAGCTGTTAGGAGTACAAAGTCTGCACAGTGGTGCTCGGCGATGAGTGAAGAGATTGAGTATCTTCACAAGAACTAAACATGAGATTTGGTTAAGTTGCCAGTGAAGATGAAGACTATTGGCTGCAAATAGGTCTTTAAGAGAAAAGAGGGAATCCAGAATGATACAGATGCAAGATACAATGTACGCTTAGTTGCTAAGGGCTACAGTCAAAGAGAAGGGATTGGCTTCAATGAAGTTTTCTCTCAAGTCGTAAAACACAGTTCAATCAGAATTTTACTTGCCATCACGAAATTGTATGACTTAGAGTTACAACAACTTGATGTTAAAACAACATTTCTACATGGCGAGCTTGACGAGACTATCTATATGCATCAGCTAGAGGGATTTATTGTTACAGGTAAGGAAGATCGAGTATGCAGATTGAAGAAATCATTATATGATTTAAAGTAGTCTCCAAGGCAATGGTATAAACATTTTGATTCATTTATGATTGATCATGGTTATTTGAAAAGTAGCTATGATAGTTGTGTTTATCATAGACAATTACCTAATAGATCTTTCATTCACTTATTGTTTTATGTTAATGACATGCTTATAGCTACAAAGAGCATGTATGATGTTAATTTAATGAAAACTCAACTTAGGAATGAGTTTGAAATGAAATATTTAGGTATTGCAAGGAAGATTTTAGGGATGGAGATCCACAGTGATAGGAAAGCTGGAAAGTTGTACTTGTCTTAGAGAAAGTATATTGAAAAAGTTCTTAACAGATTTGGAATGTCTACTTCCAAACCTGTAAGTACACTGCTTGCTTTGCATTTTAAGTTTTCAGCTTTCCTATCTCTTAGATAGACGAGGAGAAACGATCCATGGCAAGTGTTCCCTATTCCAATGTAGTAGGCAATGTCATGTATGCAATGGTTTGTACCTGCTTTGACATTTCACAAGCAGTGAGCATTGTTAGCAGATATATGGTTAATCCAAGTAAAACTAATTGGCAGGCAATGAAGTAGATACTCAAGTATTTGAAGGAAACTTTGCATGCTGGTTTAATTTTTGATAAAGATGTTGACCTAAGTTCAAGTGTTATTGGATATGTCGATTCTAATTATGCTAGGGATTTAGATAAAAAAAATATCATTGACATGTTATGTATTTGCCTTGTGTCTTCTACTATTAGTTGGAAAGCAACACTACAGTCAATTGTTGCTTTATCAACTACAGAGACAGAATACATGGTAGCAGCTAATGCTGTTAAGAAGGTCATTTGGTTAAAAGGTCTGATCAATGACCTGGGTCTACATCAGGAGGGAATGTCAGTTTTCTGTGACAATCAAAGTGCAATAAATTTGACCAAAAATCAAATGTATCATAAGATAACAAAATACATTGATGTCAGGTATCATTTCTTCGGAGATATTGTTGCAGATGGTATTGTAGCAATTCAGAAAATCGCTATTACAAAGAATCTAGCAGACATGATGACAAAGCCAGTTTCAATGTATATATTTCTTGATGGGGTTGGTCATCTATGAAAAATGGTTTCATTGTGGCTTGTGAGAATTCAAGCCAAGATGGAGATTTGTTGAGAGGTGGCTTGAATTAAAGCACCTAACAGTATGCTCACTCGAGTTTCACTCGACATTCAGTTCGAGCAAGGCTCAACTTGTAAGTTTGTTCTGCTCTAGCTCAACTTTCAAGTTGAGTAAGATTCCAACCCGAGAGGTCACTCAACCTTCGCTCAACATCCAGCTCGAGTAAAATTCCAAACAATGAGTTTGCTCGATCTTCGCTTGAGGACCCGCTCGAGCGAGATGCAACCCTGGACGTTCGCTTGAGGTCTTGCTTCGAGATAATGTTCTTTAGTTAGGGTTTGCGCTGTTTACAACAGTGTCTCGCTCGAGCGAGTGTCACTTATATAAAAGGAACGACATTTCACCGCATAACTCTGTTATTTTCTTTGGAGATTATTTATTTTGTGATTTTGAGAGCAAACACGTGTGTTGAGTGTATATACGTAAATTTGAGTGATTTCTTTTATAAAAATCTTGTGATCCAACTTAAAAGCATCAGCACAAATTCTCCCAAATTAAGGAAGAATTAACAGTAAGTGAGAGAAATCAAGGGCTACTTCCTCTTTACAGCTAGCAAGGCAAGCATTAAAGGACCAGATCGTCATGTGATCAGAAGTATATATATATATATATATATATATATATATATATATAAGGAAGGCCATGATTATCTAGAAATTAGATTACTCTAATCGAACCTACAAACCAAGCTCTAGTAAATGTGAACATTTTGAAATTATGAGATATTTTGTCCGAAAATGCAAGAATTTTAATTATCACAAAAATATTTAACTAGAAAAAGGTCCTTCAATAAATCTGGCAAAAATAGAAGTAAAATCATCTCCAAAAGGCATGCTTGAGATGGGTGAAGAAGAATACACTATTAATTGTCATTTTCATGCTTTTTAGGTCTTTTCTTCACTTTTGTAGAGTGAAGTTTGAAGCTTCCATCTCCAGCCCTTGCAGCTGTCATAGCCTAGCAGGCTGGCACGCATCTTGTGGACTTGTTCCACAAAATACGTTACAACCTAGTCTCTCCCCTAAACAGGGTGAAAAATCCCCTGTTTAGGTGTTTTTTGCTCCTTTATTTAATTTGAAAGTTCTATCCGCCATTGATTTCGAGGATTTTATTTTCTTTTCTTTTACTTTTTTAAAATATGGTCATTTGATATCATATCAAAATATGATAAAAATATACTGATTAAAAGAATAATAAAAAAACACTTCTCGAAAATTTAAAGTTGATTCAAATTAAACCGATCTCCAAAAATACAATAGACAATCTTTTGGACCAACGATGTCCTACCTTTCGTCGAGTAATCTGGAGGACTCAACACGAGTCCAACACAACTTCCAAGTAGATTCCCTTTAAACTTAAATATTTTTTTTTACGTGCATTTGAGTTGTTTTGACACTCTTCCTACCTACAACCTCCACTAATTCTATCTCTTATCTTTTGGTCCAACGTGTCCTATCTTCCGTCAAGTAATTCGGAGGACTTGACATGAGTTCAACATACCTTCCAGATAGATTCCTTTTAAAGTTTTAATTTTTTTTTTCCCGTACGTTCATTTGAGTCATTATAATATTGTCCATAATTACAACTCCATCGATGCCACCTTTTGAACCAATGATACCCTATCCTCCATCAAGTAATTTGGACGACTCGACATAAATTCAACATACCTTCTAGGTAGTTTCCTTACTTTTATGTTTTCTTCGTACGTGCATTTTAAGTCATTTTAACACTGTGCCTAATTACAGCCTCTATTGATGCTACCTTTTGGACCAAGGATGTCTACCCTCTGTCACGTAATTTGGAGAACCCGACATGATTTTAACATACCTTCAAGGAAGATTCCTTTTACAATTTTTAAGTTTTATTTTTTATTTTTGTAATTACATTTTAGTCTTTTTACCACCATGCCTAATTATAGCCTCTATCGATGCTACCTTTTGGACCAATGATGCCCTATCTTCAGTCAAGTATCTAGAGGAGTTGAGAAGATCTGAAAAGACCTCCAACCAGCAAATGAATCATCGATTGTGCCATTTAGTGCTAAATGTGTGCCATTTAGTGCTAAATGTGAAAAGAGTTTTAGGGGTATATCACACACGACTGATCAATGTTGTTGTTGCTGGGGGGAGTCTTATTTGAGCACCCCCTTGATTTTAAACAAAAAAAATAAAAATTCCTTTTGGGGCACGACAAATCAGGGGAACTGAAAAGCAAAAGTAGCCGCACAACACACACATATATATGTTAGAGCCTTGAGCACAGCATCAGAACATAGACGAGATGAAAATAAAGAATATTGAAAAATTAAAGGAAGAAATCGAGAGGTGCTGCAGTAAACTTTGGAGCGTTTATTCGGAATTTTTATGAGAAGGCGGATTTGGAGGACAGAAAATAGAAGAATACTAATTTTATTCTTTTTCTTTTTAATTTTATTATGAACTAATTTTATTTTTTAGAGTTTTGATGTAGTCTAGCATTGAATACATAATTTATATTCTAAGATATTTTATTTTTAATATTTCCATGAGTGAGTGTTTGTTTCTTGTTCGTAATGTTTGTTATTTTCTGATCAATTATTGTTTGATCTAATGAATCCTTATGAGACTGAGAGGTAATTTGTGATTTTAACTTTAAGATTAAATACTATTAGTTAAGTAAAAGTAGAGATACTTTACTGCGACTAGTTTGATTTTCTAAGAAAAATATAAAAACTTAATGAGTCTCCAATTAATGAAATTCACATAGAGATATTGAGTTATTAGTTGAAAATATTTTTAATATTATTTGGGAGAAAATATTGAATAGTTAAGGTATTTTTATCATCAACATGAGGTTATTGGAATTTAATAATTAGGAAGAATAAATTATGTAAAATTTGATAAGTGAAATCAAATGTTCTAGATCCATTTTTATTATATTTACGATCTTAAACATTATGCTCTTCCATTCGTAGATTTATTTTTGTTAAGTATTTTAATTTAATTTAGATAGTAAAATTTCTACATTTATTTTTTAATTTTTTAAATAGTAATTAATTTAATGAATTTTAGTACGCAATAACATAATTAATTTCTTTGGGTTCGACATCTATTTTATGACTAACAATATTACACTTTTAACCTAATGAGTAAACATCTAGTGAAATGTAATGGAGAATTAAAACATGCAGTGGAAAGATGGGCCATATACGACATCTTGTAGATAGAAATAGTGTCTCAAAAAGGACAACAAGATGATCATCATGGACAAAAAGAACTTACAGATTTTTATTTTTTTTGAATAAATACATTAGCCCAAAAAAAACCTTGGAAGGACCAAAATAGTTCAACTTATCCCTAACAATTAGCATAAAAGGATGAAAGGTTGAAAAAGTTTTCCGACATGGTCGTAAAAACTTGCCCGCAAGGTTGTAAAATCTTTCTGGCCTACAAGGTAAAAAACACTTGCCTACTAGGTTGAAATCAGTGTTCATCAACCAATATCAACAACTCAGAAATAAAAACAACCCCAAATAAAAAATAAAGCAACCAGAAACTCATAATGCAAGCGTTCACAAACCAAACTAAAGAAGTAAAAAATAAAGACAACCCCACATCAAAAATCAAAGCAACCTAGCTCATGAAACATAAATCGTTCAATAATAACCTAGAATTCTGAAATAAAAACAACCCCAAATCAGAAATCAAAGCAACCTAGCTCATAAGTAATAAACCGTGCAGTAATAGCCTAGAAATCATGACAAATAATCACAACCCCAAATGGTAAGTACGAAGAAACTTTTGTCGGCTAATTTTGATACTAATGACTTGGGCACTACAAATGTGACTTTGGGTATTAAAATTATAAGGAACAATTATGGTATAATTCTTACCCAATAAAATTATAATGAGAATATAATGAAAATGTTTAATCCTTTTGATTACAAAACTATGCATAGCCACACCTTTTGATACAAATTTAAAATTGTATCCTAATATTAGGAGAGTAGCGGATTAACTTGAACATGCAAGAGTTATTGGTTGTCTAATGTATGTTGGGAGAGTAGCGGATCAACTTGAACATGCTAGAGTTATTATTAGTTGTCTAATGTATGCTATGACATATACTAGATTGGATATTGTATTTGCATTGGGTAAACATAATATAAGCATAACTACCCCTAGTCATATTCAATGGATAGCCATGTATACAAAGAATTTTTAAATATTTGAATCAAAATGCCATGAATTATGGTCTTAAGTACAACAAGTTTCTTTTGGTTGTAAAAGGATACATGGATGCCAGCTCAATAACTGAGCATAATGATTACAAATCGACTAGTAGGTGGATATTCAACCTTGGTGGAGGAGAAATCTCCTAGGGATAAAAGAAAAAGAAGAAAACATCCACTACCAACTCTACCATGGCGGTAAAGTTTATTGCACTGACTTTTTGTGGCAAGGAGGTAGAGTGGTTAATAAATTTATTGATAGAGATCTTAATTTGGGCAAAACTAATGCTATCAATATCTTTGCACTATGGCAATCAGGCCGCACTTTTACAGGAAGAATAACCATATATAATAGTAAGTCTAGGCATATTGGAATGTGGCAGTTATTCGCATAAAAATATTTGCAAGCGTACGTAATTGTAACAAGTAGTAAATTGTTTTATAAAAAATAAATGTCGAACCCACAAGGATGGATTATGTTACTGAGTATTGAAATTCACTTGATTAATTATTATTTGAAAAATTGAAAACAAATTCAAAGATTCCACTATTTAAATTAAATTAAAATACTTAGTAAAAATAAATTTACGAATAAAAAATAACAAAACTTAAAATCTAAGTTTATGAAAATATAATAAGAATGGATCTAAAACGGTTGATTTCACCTAACAAATCCAAAAATATAATTTATTCTTCCTAATTATTAAATTCCAATAATCCAATGTTGATGATTAAAAATTCTTTAACTATTCAATATCTTCTCTCAAATAATATTAAAATATATCCAACTAACAGCTCAATATCTCTATGTAAATTTAATTAATTGGAAACTCATTACGTTATTTGAATTTTTTAAAAAATCATACTAGTCGCAGTAAAGTATCTCTACTTTCGCTCAACTAATGGCGTTTAATTCTAGAACTAAAATAAAAAATCACCTCTTTGTCTTATTGTAATTCAATTGATCAAACAATAATTCATAAAAATATTTGTAAATATTAAGAATAAAAACTAAACACTAAATCATGAAAATATTAAAAATAAAATAACTTGGAATATAAACTGTGTGTTCAATACTAGATTACATCAATACTCTACAAAATAAAATTTAGTTCATAAAAGAATTTTTTTTTTAAAAACTCATGTTCTTTATTTGAATGAGTTGATGAAACATACAGCTCTCATCTCTGTTTTCTAGATCCTCTTTCTAAAAAAAATCCAAAAAAAATCTTCTCAAAATATTCCTGCACCACTCAGCTTGGTCTATTCAGCGGCCTCTTCTTCTCTGTAACGAAACTCCCACGGCACTGCAATGCCTTCTTATATATATATATATATATATATATATATGCCCATCAGTCAAAATCTTAGCAGGAGAAATTTCATGCTCTAAAATCCATTCATTGGGAAGAGAAATATCCTTCTAATAAATTATTTTTGGAACTTGGACATTTGCATATAGGGCCCTAAGTTAACAACCATGCGGTGCTCTTGTAGATGAATTACGTGTGATGGCCTGACAAAGAAGGGTGCAGGCCTTTGTTGCCAACCGAATGGATATATATATATATATATATATATATATATACGTATATATACACATACATCTTTGTGAGGTAAAGAGTTGACCGCACCCTTTAGTCCAAACCAAGTCCAGTTGTGGCATTCGGCTTCAAGTAAATTTCACTTGAAATGAAGTGCTAGTGGGACCCATCTCTCCAATTCTCCTATACCGAATACTCTGATTTCTTTATATTTTATTTTATTTTTGGTTTCCTTCTCATTCCTTCAATACAAGAAAACAAATACAATAAGAATAAAAAAATAAAGAAAAACTAACAATTTTAATAAATAAAAAGATAATAAAAATTATATAAAAATTACATTTATCAATAGTCATCCTCAAGTTCGTTGTTTGGCATCCTAGGTCATTTAAAAATAAAAATAAAAATAATTAAAAATTATATAAAATTTACACTTAACCTTGTTTTCTCAACTCAACAAAAGAAACTCTAGATTAAAGCCTATATTTATGGTATTGCACTTAGTAGATGTGCGGTTTTACCTAAAGTTAAACTGCTCTGATACCATTTAGAAGACGTGTAATTTGGTCGAAGTCATGACAGTAGGATGATGACCAGACGGATCACTGACCCCATCATCAAGTGCTTGTTTCTAAATACATGCAATGCATGTGCAACATGAATAACACAGAGGAATAATAAATGGATAGTCGAAGCTAATAAGTACTAGAAAATTAAAAATAGTATGATCCCAATGCTCCCACATTCGTATTTGGAGGAGTTAATCCTTTGTCTCTTACTTTTCTTTTTTCCTTGTTGTTGTTGCTGCTGTAACTTCCAGACAATGTGTACAATAGATTTATAAATATTTTACCTTTGCATTGCCTTTGAAGATTTTGCACATGGATTAACGATACCCTCTTTATTTAGTGATATCATTCAACGTTGATAACTACTATTTGCCTTCCAACTACTACTCGTGGTTTACTATTTGTTTTTGTTTTTCTTTCTCCTTCCTTCACCTTCTTTCTTCTCTTCTCTTTTTTTCGAGTGTCGTGATGGAAATTTCTCTGAAGCTTTCCCTCTCCTTTGTATGCTTTGCTTAAGATGAAGTTCTACCCTGTCGAGTTTCTTAGCTCCTTCTTTTCTCACTTCCTTGCTTGCCTAGATGTTGGGTGGGGGTCCCAACCCAACAAGTCTCCTTGCCTTCCACTTATGTTACCCTTATCCATCGATCTTGTGGGTGGGTGCTCAAAGCTAAGATTGCTTCCACGTGTCATGACTCTAGGTTCCAATTGCTTTTTTTATGGCGCTTCTCCGTTGTTTCCACCTTCTTTTGGCAAGTATTCGACTCCGGTAATTATGGTGAGCTCTAACCGTTTCACTCCACAATAATGGGCCTTTTTTTAGTGCATGAAAGGGGGTCCAACTTGCCCGGGCCCGAGCCCACAAGGTTACCAGACCCAAGGCCCGTTACCCGCACCCACCTCGACGCAGCGTCCGAATTCAACTGGGGAGACCGAGATCGGGGACGAGCCGAGTCCCTGGTTATCCCGATCTGGGCAGGAAATGATTAAACCGGCTTCGAGAACACGCAAAGGGCAGAACGGCGGCTCACGTGCTGGTATATCTCCTGAACCCGTCTCCTATCAAGACCACTCCCGCATTTATGGACGACAGACAGCCGCCGGCCTACATCCCCCCCCCCCTTTTCTTCAATACAGAGATACTACAAACACTCACCATTAATTACCAAATTGACAAAAGATACAGCAGCATTTAATGCCCCTGTCCAAAAGGGGCTAATCGAGCATTAATTGGGAGGATACTCAATTAATGCGATGAGACCGACCGAATCGAACCAGGTTTCCTTATCGAGGATGACGGACGAGTGACGCCCCGATTTCGGCGCTCTCGTCACACAGACCCTCCTCCCAGGGGGAGCATCTATAAATAACACCCAACCGACGACGGGGAAACGGTACGCTCACAAGTTCTCTTATTCTCTCTATTGCATATCTCCTCCCGTACACTAACTTGATCGTCGGAGCGGTCCCGGGACCCCGACCCCTCTCGTCCTTGTTTTGCAGGTTACCATCACGCGGGATTCGGTAGACAAGATAGCAGAATACGTCCTTAACAGTGGCGCCGTCTGTGGGATTCGATTGTTTTTTATCAACGTACTTTCTGCATGTCTACTCTACCGCCGTCCCAAACGACCAAGCACGACCAGCAGGCCGATCCGTCGATGGAAGAAAGCCTGGAAGCATTGGAAGAAATGGTGAGGAAGTTGAAGGAGGAAAATGCGGCCCTCAGGCAACCACGCGAAGAGGCATTGGCCCGCGGCGAAACCCACCTGGGAGAGAATGCGAGCTCCCGACTCCCTGAGGAGAGTGAAGCCTCCGAAGGAGAAAGACGCCGGATGTACACCGAGCTAAAGGAGTTGGGGGACAAGTACGCTGAAATGGCAAAACTGATCAGCCCGGCAGCAGGGCATCTCTCCTCACAGGGAAGCATAGGAACACCCTACAGCGCGGACGTCCTGGCCGTCCCTCTCCCGCCCAAGTTCAAGGTCCCACAAGTAGAGCTGTATGACGGGTCTCAGGATCCTGTGGAGCACATAGAAGCTTTTAAAGCCCATATCAGCCTACATGGCTATCCCGGCGAGGTAGCATGCCGAGCATTCCCTCTCACACTGAAGGGGATGGCTAGGACATGGTTCGGAACCATTCCTCCGGGATCCGTCAGTAGCTTTGAGACGTTAGCCCGACTCTTCATCACCCAGTTCATGGCTAGTAGGAAACGAAGGCGCCCCGCGGCGTACCTATTGACCGTCAAGCAAGGAGAGAAGGAAAGTCTGAAAGGGTACCTGTCCAGATTCAACGAAGAAAGGATGACCACCGACAACCAGGACGAAAAGATCACCCTGGCGGCCCTCCTGGGCGGCATATGGCCCAAGAGCCCCTTCATGGCGGAGATAGCCCGCAAGACTCCCACCACTTTGAACGGGTTCATGGATCAGGCTGACGGATTCATCAACGCCGAAGATACGCTCGAAGCCCTAGTAGCCCCGCGACGCGGGGAGCTCCGACAGCACGATCGGAAGACAACCAGTGCCGGGGAAGGTTCCAGCAAGTATCGGGGAAGTAGGAAGTTCCCAGATGAGACGAGGAGAAGGGACCCCCCACGGGAACACAGACTGTCATCGTGGCCTCAGTCCAGCTTGGCGGTGGAAAATCAGAGTCGGGCAGAAACAAGGCGAGAGTCCATCAGAAGAAGAAGAGGGGAGATGTATTGCGAATATCACAAGTCCAAGGGCCACAACACTGAAGACTGCCAGGCCTTGAAAAATAGTCAGAGGGATGAACGGATGAACGACCGAAGAGACAGAACTCGATCGAGGACCCCTCGTCGGGAACGGGAATCAAGTAGACACCAAGGCGAACCTGCGTCCGGCCACCTGCAGGCTAACGGGCAAGCCGAGGCAACCAACAAAACCATACTCAATGCGCTGAAAAAAAGACTCGGAATGCATAAAGGGGCCTGGGCCGATGAACTTCCGGGAGTCTTGTGGGCGTATCGCACAACGGTCCGAACCCCCACGGGTGAAACACCGTTTGCCCTAACCTATGGCTGCGAGGCAGTAATTCCAGTCGAGGTCGGGATGCCCACCCTACGAATCCAGCACTATGATGCTGCTTCTAATAATGCCAAGATGATGGGATGTCTAGACTCTTTAGAGGAGCACAGGGAAGAAGCCGGCATCCGACTTGCCAACAACAAACGCAAAGCAGAGCAGTACTTCAACAAAAGAGTGAAGCCGCGCAACTTCAAAGTCGGGGACTTAGTACTGAGACAAACGGGCATCACGACCCCAGCACAAGGAAAACTGGGACCAAAATGGGAAGGACCTTACGTAGTGACGGCAACAAACAGGCCTGGGTCTTACCGACTCAAGGACAGCTCTGGAGCCGACCTACCCCACCCCTGGAACAGTGAGAGACTTAAGAGGTACTATGTATAGCATTTACTAATGCAATTTACTTCTACTAATGTAATTTGATTCCCGAAATTACAAACAGCCCGATGTTATTCAAAGTTCATATCCAACGTATTATAAGGTTCTCAACTCGGAATCCCGCGGGGTCGGTCAACCCACCCACGCGATGTATCCGCCTCGGAATCCCGCGGGGTCGGTCAACCCACCCACGCGATGTATCCGCCTCGGAATCCCGCGGGGTCGGTCAATCCACCCACGCGATGTATCCGCCTCGGAATCCCGCGGGGTCGGTCAACCCACCCACGAGATGTATCCGCCTCGGAATCTCGCGGGGTCGGTCAACCCACCCACGCGATGTATCCGCCTCGGAATCCCGCGGGGTCGGTCAACCCACCCACGCGATGTATCCGCCTCGGAATCCCGCGGGGTCGGTCAATCCACCCACGCGATGTATCCGCCTCGGAATCCCGCGGGGTCGGTCAATCCACCCACGCGATGTATCCGCCTCGGAATCCCGCGGGGTCGGTCAATCCACCCACGCGATGTATCCGCCTCGGAATCCCGTGGGGTCGGTCAACCCACCCACGCGATGTATCCGCCTCGGAATCCCGCGGGGTCGGTCAACCCACCCACGCGATGTATCCGCCTCGGAATCCCGCGGGGTCGGTCAACCCACCCACGCGATGTATCCGCCTCGGAATCCCGCAGGGTCGGTCCGGGATCGGTCAAATCCACGCAGAGCAAATCGCAACCCCCGAATCCTGATCTTAAGTACATCGACCGGGTACGCTTGGAAAGTTTTTTTCTTAAGTTTACACTTATCCAAAAAAACTCGCGGGGTAAAGACAGAACGAAATTATAAAACCACCAGAGGAAGATTAAATTCAAAATTCATGTATATTATCGGTCATACAAACTCGCTCGAATCAAGCTCGAGCATCATTGCAAAAAAAAAAAAAAAAAAAAAAATTTTACAATAATCAGGTCAAGCCTCAGGAGGGGGCGGAGGAGGATTTAGGTCGTCGAAGGGAGGGTAGCCGCGCATCCCGATCCTCTTGACGAATCTCTTCGCGGCCCGGTCTGGACGAAGAGACTCCACGCTTATCCTCCGTGGATCGAGCTCGGGATCCACCAAGAGCTGGGATCCTAGTCGGCGAAGGCCCTCGGCATAACCATGCCCCCAGGCGGAGTTGCGAATCGCCACCACTCGGGATATCTGCTGCTCGAGATCAGCAATCCTCGAGTGAGCCCCTTCTAGAGCACCCCGAGCCTCCACGAGCTCGGACTCCCAAGCAGCCCGGACTTCCTCAAACCGCGCCAACTCCGCTTGCAGGATCTCCCGGGCGCGCCTCGAACCGACCAGTTCCTCCTCCAGAGCAGCCCGAGCCTGCTCGGACATAGCTAGCTCCTCTTCCCTCAAAGATAGAATCTGAGAAGAAGCTGCCAGCTCCGCTGTCCGAGCGGTTAGCTCGGACTGAATGAGGATATTGTCCTGCTCGGTGGCCGATCGTGCGTCCACGAGACGGGCATTCCTCCGATGGGCCACTGCCAACGATTCCTGAGCCGACTCCAATTCGGCTCGAAGAGAAGAGTTGGCTCTCTCCAGCCTGCCCTTTTCCGCCCCCAGCTCCTCGACCGATCTTACCAGCCCCCTACAGGTCTCCTGTGACTGCTCGAGCTGGTCCCGTGCCTGCCGCAGCTTTTAGAGCCCAAACTTGCAGACGGTCCCAAGCTCGCTGTTGAATTCGGCAATCTCAGCCAGCTCGGATCCCACTGTCTGGGATATCTCCCTGGCGACCTAAAACACCGAACAGACAAAAAAGAATAAGAAAGAAAAACTTAGCAGATTAAACAGAGAAGACCATACGAAACACAACAAGGCCTACCGAACGAACCTGAGTCAACAAAGGCTCCAGCATCGAGGCCACTCGGGCGGAAGCTTTCGCCTTCGTTTGATCGAATCGGGAAGGCCGCTCTTCACCGGCCTGACGAGCTCCTTCCTCCGAACCCGACCCGAAGAGCTGACCAAGCACAGCGACCCCACTTCGGAGCCGAAGAGGAGATGGGGGTTGAGGAGGAACTTCCGAGCCAGGAGGTGGGCAGGCATCCCCAGAGTGAACCCCCGAGGTCGACCCCCTCTCGAAAGTCGGAAGTGGCCGCTCTGGAGACCCCTCGGACTCGGTGGCCGGTCGACCGCTCTCATCTCCAACCTCCGTATGGCTCCCCTCCTCGGGAGGGTCGGACCCCCTCGACCCCTCGGGGGTTGCCTCGTCCCGATCTTCTTGGGCTGGAGCCCCTTGCTGCCCGGCTCTCTCGCAGGCGCCCTCGGAATGGGCCTCCTCGCCAGGTACTTCATCTTCCCCCTCGGAGGCATCTGAGTGGCGCTCGGAAGATGAAGGGGGAGGGGTGGGCAACTGATTTGCCCTAGCGGCTTGCTCCTCCGACTCCTGCCGAAAGATCTCCGAAAATGGCATGGCCCCCGGAGTCAGATCGGCGGCATGCTCCAGAGCCTCCTGGAAGGCGCGCTCTATCTCCTCTCCGTCTGAGGAGTCGACCCCGGCCCGGTCGGTCGCCTCGATCTGGGCTTCCATGACCGTCCTCCCGGCCTCAGCCCTTAAGACCCAGGGCTCGTCCGAGGACGACGACGAGGAAGTCGGCTCGGGGCGTCGTGCGGGAGAGTCTGTTTGGGGGCCACCTCCGTCCGGACCCTCGGCCCGCGGACCCTTCCCCTTCCTCTGTTTCTTGGGTCGGGCGCCACGGCTCGAGGTAGCCTCGTCGGCCCGACTCTTGGTGCGCCTCTCTTGTTCCACCTCCCGATCAGAGGCTCGCTTGCGAGAGGAAGAAGGAGGTTCTTCCGGGGCAGTGAAGAAGTTTTGACCCTCGGCGTAGGACCGGTCTGGTCGGGTCAAGAACTCCTCAATGTTCTCCTCGGTGAGGAGATTATCGGACCATAGCCGATCGGGATCCTCTGCCCCCCAGGAGAGCACCGCCTTCACTCGCTCAGCCTCCTGTGCAGAGAGGGCAACCTCCATGTGTGTCTGGGAGGGAAGGAAGCCCCAGTCTTTCTGAACGGGGAAATCGCTCCCCTCTCCCTCCGGGAACTCCCACTCCCTGCCCGAGACATAGAAGAACCTCTTGTGGTAGTCCCGGGCACTCGAATGCCTCTCCTCCATTCTGATCAGCCTACACTTCGGCTTTATCTAGAAGCCGGCGACATTCCCGTCCCGACGGAGGAGCCGGTACAGTGAGAAGAATTCTCAAGCGGTGAGGTCGGGGTAGGGATCGTTCTTCCCGAACAGAACGATCCTAAACGCCACGCAGGTGGCCAGCAAGATACGCCACCCGTTCGGCATGAGTTGGGCAGGGGCCAAGCCCAAGAAGTGCAGGACTTCCCGAACGGGCCGAATGAAGGGGAGGCGTAGTCCCTTCGAGAGCATGAGGGAGAAGAGCACGACCTTTTGAGCCCTCCCATCGCGCTCACAGGCCCTGACTCCATCCCCCGGGGCCTCCAAGGTGTGCCGCCAGGAAATGTGGTGCTTCTTCCTAAGCGTGTCCACGTCGGAAGATTGCATGGTGGACACCCAGCCGTTGCCGGCGAAGAAAGGGCATGGATCAGAAGCGGCCATGGGGGCGAAAGCAGGGAGTGGCAAGAAAGCGACGGAGAAAGGATGAAAAATGGCGAAGAGCAGAGGCAAGGAAGGAGGACAGCAGAACGGCAAGAAAGCAAACAGTGAAACGAGGACGGGGACAAGACCGCTGGGTAATTTATACCCAGAAGCAAAATTTAATGCGGATGGGAAACGAGGCCGCGCCGAAACCGTCACCTCAGACGTGGCTCTTGGGAACAGAAAGCACGCCCCGAACCGGCCAATTAGAGAAAAGAAGCGTGCGCCGAAATGACAAGTCAGTTAATGATGGTCACGCGCGTGCGCCACACCATTTAATAACGGATCACTGACGGTTCGGGAATCGAAACGACGGCACAATTAAATTTCAAAACTGCATTGAATGCCTGACACGGAATATGGCGGGTCACGATTCGGCATTAATTAGTCAGAATTCAAACCGTCCCTCTGAGGTCCGGTCGGTAAATGAAACAACGTGCCAACAGGGATCGCCCGAGCACACCCAACCTCGTGTTCCTGCTCGGGGAAATAAAGGAACACCGCCCAGTATCGAAGGACGGTACAGTCAAAGGAAAGAAAGACCCTAGCTCTCCAACGTTCGGAATTTCCATCGAAGTGCCTTCGATGGAAACTCGCGGGGTACTGAAAGGGGGTCCAACTTGCCCGGGCCCGAGCCCACAAGGTTACCAGGCCCAAGGCCCGTTACCCGCACCCACCTCGACGCAGCGTCCGAATTCAACTGGGGAGACCGAGATCGGGGACGAGCCGAGTCCCTGGTTATCCCGATCTGGGCAGGAAATGATTAAACCGGCTTCGAGAACACGCAAAAGGCAGAACGGCGGCTCACGTGCTGGTATATCTCCTGAACCCGTCTCCCATCAAGACCATTCCCGCATTTATGGACGACAGACAGCCGCCGGCCTACATCCCCCCCCCTTTTCTTCAATACAGAGATACTACAAACACTCACCATTAATTACCAAATTGACAAAAGATACAGCAGCATTTAATGCCCCTGTCCAAAAGGGGCTAATCGAGCATTAATTGGGAGGATACTCAATTAATGCGATGAGACCGACCGAATCGAACCAGGTTTCCTTATCGAGGATGACGGACGAGTGACGCCCCGATTTCGGCGCTCTCGTCACACAGACCCTCCTCCCAGGGGGAGCATCTATAAATAACACCCAACCGACGACGGGGAAACGGTACGCTCACAAGTTCTCTTATTCTCTCTATTGCATATCTCCTCCTGTACACTAACTTGATCGTCGGAGCGGTCCCGGGACCCCGACCCCTCTCGTCCTTGTTTTGCAGGTTACCATCACGCGGGATTCGGTAGACAAGATAGCAGAATACGTCCTTAACAGTGCACATGCCATTAATTCTACCCGTTGTTAAATCCCTTCACGTTGTATTCCCAGATATGCCCTACTAGGATGTTGGTAATCAAAGAGTCTGGATTTGGTGCATGGGAGCCATTTATCTTGAATCTCAATCATCGCGTTTGCCTATAAAATGACCTTCCCCCTTACTGGTTAGCAATGTATCTTCTCCCTTTTCCACCCTTTGTGACAGGAATATTCTTCCCTGCTACTTCCTCCCCTATCAGGGTGCTTCTATTTCCCTCTTTCCTTTGTCACCCCTAAAGGACCAATGACCAGGGGATTCTGGCTCTTCGAGGTAGTTGCGCTCCTTACCTATCCCGTTCATAAATGTCTTCTCATTCTTCATGCTTCTAGCCTATGACATCCATTTTGTAGGTGGCCTCTAATTCCTCTTCCTTCTCATTCTTCTCCCCCTTGGTCTTCATTGTGTAGAATGCATTTTCTTTCTTCAATCTCTTCGTTTGTGTTAGTTGGTTTGTGGAGAAATTCGTTCTATTTTTTCACATGCCACCACCTCAGTACGGCATGTTGAATAAAGTAGTCATCTATAGGGTGCCTTGGCTTTGGTCATGCTTGCCTTTTAGTTGATTTTCTTTCAACCTTTTGGGAAAACTCTTACATGTGTGTGTGACATGGATGAAAGTCCTTTTGCAATTTCTTTTAGGCCTCGATCGAAAGGAAAGGGGTGTCAAAGGCTTTGTCTTTCAACTCTTAGTGGGATACGACCCAGCAAACCTTTCCTCTTGTGAGCTGGTGGCTTTATCTTGGGAATAGTTGTTTGCAATGCTCGAGACTTCGTGGCAGTTCATTGGCTCTCTCTTGTTACTCCTGCTTTGTATCCAAGAGTTTTATGTTCAGGGGCAAAAACAGAGCTGCAATGCATGGTTTCAGACCATTTTTCTGAGCACGTGAAGCATCGATCGACATCAAAATTTGAGGAAAAATATTCATCTATGTACAAGGTACTTGATGGAGTAACACGTATGTGAAATGAGCTAAAGGAAAGCTGCAAAATCAAAGCTTTAAGGTCACGGGTTTACGGGGGATGAACCGATGGAAACGAATAGAAAATAAGAAGAAGAAGCAAGAAAATGAAGTGACGTCGACGTGAGGAATAAACTGGTCTAGAATTTAACTTAAATTAGGTGCTCAACGGTGGCGTTTCGGCATGAGAGAGGCTATGTAATGAGGTCATGGGTTGGGTTTCAAATGGGCTTCAGTTGGGCTGCAGGTTAGGCTAACAAAAGGCTTATAACACCTTAAACTTATACACATATATATGTTTAAATGCCCATTTCCGAAAACACCTAAAATAAATTAATTTAAATCACATATATTTTAAAATAAAAATAATCTACAATACTTCAATTTAAATACCAACATAGTAAAATAAGGAGAATAAATTCAAGCATTAAATCAAATACATCGCAATAAACTCCCAAAAGAAAATAAATTAATTTCGAATAACACATGCAAATAATATTAAATGAAGATGAAATATCCAAATATTTTAAACACAAGCACACTAAAATAATATTAATAGCAACCAAAACACACATCCAGTATTTAATAGTATAAACAATACATATTTAATATTAAAATAATAAGTTTCAAAGGAAGTAAAATTATGGGTCCTCGCAAGGGGTCGGATTGCCATATACGAACTAGCCCCTTTTATTCCCCTTGGAGGTAACCTCAGACATCGAAGTGGTTGGTCCACTCCTTCATTGCTTGTTACTTCAGTTTCTTCTTTTCTTTTCTTCTGGTCTACTTGTGTGATCCTTCTTTTTTCCTTTTGTTGTACTGCATTCCTTTTTCCAATTTTTCTACCTTCGGGCGACCTATCGGCTTGCTTGCTCTCCATCGAGGAGGGGTCACATTATCTCTTACCAACCTGCCCCTTTTATTCCTCGGGGAGGTAATTCGGATTGTGATGTGACTGGTATTGTCCTTAGTGCATTGGGGGTGAAGGTAAGTATTCGAGCAACCAAGGTACTCGCTTTCCTCCATGGGAGGATCAAACGACTTTTCGGCTCATCCATCCACTGCACTCCACGTCGAGGTAGTCTATTCGGGCAATTTGTTTTTGGACCGATTTCTGCCCATTTACACTTGCAATGAATGTATGAATTGATTGGAGGTATTTTTCTTTGATGACACTGGTGTTGTGCCCATACTTCGTCGTAGCGAAGCTTGGGGTAGGTATTTGGGCCACCACGGGAAAGGTCTCGCTCTCCCTCGTGGGAGCACATGACAACCACTAGCTCCCTATCCCCTTTATTCCACATGGAGATAGTTTGTTTGGGTAGTTTACAACAATATCCGCTCACGCCATTGACACTTCTGACGGAGGTAACTCATTGCCTTCATGTAGTTGAGGGCTACCCACACTCCTCTATCAGAGAGATAAGGCAATCCTTTCAGCCTACCTTTCTCTTTGGTTCCCCTATAGAGGAGGCAATTCGGGCGGCAATGTGCTTGGTCCACTCCTTCACTGCCATCAGGGTCAGGACAAGTATTCGGGCAACTAGGAAGGTTGTACCTGCTCTCCTCTATGGGTAGATCACACGAATTTTTGGCTCTTCTGTCCCCTTCCCTCCATGTGGAAGTTGTTTGTTTGGACATTTTTTGGCTAGACTTGCTATCGCCTATTGACATTGCAGGGAACGGTAAGTTGGACTAGGCTGGTGCCTTGCCCACACTTTGTCACAGTGAAGGTTGGGATAAGTATCCGGGCCACCAAGGTGCTTGTTTCGCTCTCCCCCATGGGAGGACAAGATGACCTTAGGTTTGCCTATCCCCTTTAGTCAATGTGGAGATAGTCTCATTGGACAGTTTGTGACTAGACCTGCTCCCACCTGTTGATGTTTACTTTCATGAGTTCACAATTTCTATTTCGATGAGATTAGCTAGACCACATTGTATCCCCTTCAAGCTTCGATAATATAAAAAAAAAAAATCTAATTCCTAAATATTTAGGACCACTATACTAAATATTCATATCTATCATGCTGAAAATTCAAGCCGACATCGCTAAAATCCAAGTCTAACTCCCCAAAATTTTTGAGCCTATACTACTATGATTGAAGCCTAGAATTCTAGTATTTTACATAAGTGACTTATAGATCTACTAGAGCAGTAAAAGCTCTAATCCAAGTCGTAACACTGAGATGATGAACACACGGTTCCACATCGCTTCCCATGTGCAAGTGTCAACATGCAAAATATGTGTAGTATAAACAACGCAGTAGAAAAACATAGGCAGTTAAAATACTAAGGACTAGAAAATCTAAACAATACAACCTAAAATAAGATCTTCATAGAGATTAATACAATCATCCAAATGGAAAAGCAAAGGTTTTGCATCAAAATATAGGGGAAACCCCCAATCAATCACTTCTCAGGTGGAGGCGGTCCCTCTTGCTTCCAAATTCCTCCTCTGACCAAAATCTACGATTCTACTTCTTAGAAATACCATAGCGATATTTCACAATCTCAGTTAGTAATTTGGGATACCCCCAACCCCCGCTTGGGATTTGATGGTGATTGAATGCTTTAAAACATGTAGCACAAAACTACATACACCTCGTACATTACAGTTAAGATGCAATGCACCTAATGTTGTAACAGTATGTTGTAAAATCATAGTGAAAAAAATATTTTCTATCTACTTAAGCACAATAGCAAAAATAAATAAGTCAGATGTACCAATTAGTGCAAATATTGAAAAAGCTTTACTAAGCATATACACCAACATGTAAAGCGTTAAGTATTTCATAATATTCCCAAAACATGGGACCACATCCAAGATATAGTCATGTCAACAAATTAAATCTCCTACTAAAGGAAACTAAGGTTCCAACTTATCCATTCTTCCTTCATCCTTGCTTCTAGGGCTTCACTCTCTTCATGAAGAACCGATCCTTCTTGTGGTTCTTGAGCCACTTTTACTTGACAATGAGTTGGAGTATTTCAATTATAATCTAGTCAATGGTCTCTAGCCTCTATTGAATGGAGTGCTCAAGAAAGTTTGTCTCCATCTTAGGTACTATCCTCTCCAGAGGGAGAGTTGTCCTCTTCCTCTGGGCCATCTTGATTGTCTTCTTCTGGCACAATTCTTACGAATCTGGGTAGAAAATGGTAATGGAAACTACCACTTTGAGATTTAAAGAAATTTCAATAAGTGTTTAAACTGTTAACATACCACAGATATCACAAGTATATAAAAGCAAACCACAAATGAATGCATGGACATGTACATGTACATTGATATAAAACTTTGGCATACGCAACATTGACCCCCACGTGTGATTTAGTGAAAGTCTTGACACTAAGACGAAGACTACATGGATCATGCACCCATTGCCAAGTGCTTTTTGTGTACAACATTCACATAATATTCACAACGGAATGATGTAAAAGGCATTCAAACTAAGTACTAAAAATTCCAAAAATAGTACAACAAAATAAATATCCTCCCAAAGGTTATATAGTCATCTAACAAATAAATAGATAAAAAAGAAAATTACATCACATAAGGGGATACAAATTCCACGACAACAAGCAACCACAAATCAGTCACCCAACCATCTCGACTTGGGGTTATATGACACATTCACCCACATATTATAACTAGCAATACAAACCTGATTTCTAGTACATATGACATGGCATTACATAGTGTAGTTAAATATTTAGAAAGAATAACATTATAATAAATGCACAGAAAATCTTGGAAAACAATTGTGGCACCCTCAACCCCTACATGTATTCATGATTGTGCTTTGGTGGATCTCTCTTGCAAAGGTAATCAATTTTCATGGTGTAATGGAAGACTTGGTGGTAGAAGAATATGGGCATGGTTAGATACGGTGCTGGTTAATATGCCATTTCTAAACTGTTTTGGGGATGTTCATGTTACTTATATGCCTAGAACACCTTCAGACCATTCACTGATACTTGTTCAATTACCTAGAGAAAGGGAGATGGTAGTTTGGCCATTCAGATTGTGAGACCCCTGGTTTTGTCTAGTTTTATGTATTGCTTTTATTTGTATCGTTGACTATTTTATCTCATTTAATTATTATTGTTGGTGTTTCTATTTATTTATTATTTGGGTTATGTTATTTATTTTGTTATTGGATTTTGTGAGATTTCTTGATTTTAGTGTTTTTATTTATTTTATTTACATATTAATATTGGTCATTTCATTTGAATTTCTATCTTTGTTATTTTTTGGTTTTAATTATTATATTTTATGGTTATTCAATTTGTTGTATTTTATTTTGTTTCAATGAGTATTTTATTTTATTAGACCTTTTCGAATTGGTTCATTGATTTTAACTTATTAAATTATCGGTCTATTTATTTTTATTCTATTTTGTTTGGTGGCATTTTAATTTAATATATTTTGAATCTTTTCCTCGATTCTATATTTGAGTTTAGGCTTTTGTGTAGTGTATTTATTCATTTTATTGTTTGATTATTTTACTTTATTTATTTTCTTAATCGTTCTATAGTGTATTCATTATGTTGTGCCTTCTATTCTAATGTCCCTTTGTTTTATTTATACTATATTTTCGGATTCGGCCTTTCTTGTGGGTTATTATCATGCTTGTTTATTTTGTGTTTAGCGTTAGTTTGGGACGAAAAGGGTAGAGAAAGGGCCCAACCCGTTTCGGTGCAAGCCCAGCCCCTTTCATCTTTGAGCTGTGTGTTTTGCTGAGTGACTTAGCAGCCTCTTCCTTTCTTCTTCTTCAGGTTTGCACTGCTCGTCTTCTTCTTCTTTTTTTCTCTAGCCGAACCCGTGAGCCTTTCTTCTTCATCTCTTCTTCTTTTGCTTGGTTTTCTCCTCTCCCGTTTAAATTGTAGAAACCATGAGCAACACTCCCCTTTGTGCGACGTCGATTGGTCAAGCCCTTAGGGCCTCATCGTTTTCTTTCCTCTCCCTTGGTGTGTCGCTAATCTCTTTTTCCTTTCTTTTTGGTTTCTCTTCTCCTTCCTTTCTCCTGAGTTGCGACCCCTCGTGCGCTGCCCTTGCCGTCGTCTACCCAGCTCTGCCTTGCGTTGTCACCTCAGCCTTTTCCTCGCCGTAGTGGAAATAGGAATCTATTGTCCTTGCAGCAAGCATTGGTGCATGTTTGAATGTCATGGCTCCGTGCGTCGGCGTCGCTCACGCATCCCTGCTGTCGTCTAATCGCTGGTCGCCACTCAATCCGAAAGCTTGAACCCCGTCACTATCGCTGCACTTTGTGCTCCTGCTGTCTCGCCGCTATGTCGTCACCTTTAGTGACACCTTGGTGAGTCGACCGATTGTTTAGTTGTCCGAGTTGCGACGTGTGCACCAATCGAATCGCAGGACTCTATAGACCGGCCCATGCACGCTCTCATGGAAGTTTGCCCGTTCGCTTGGTAAGTAATCTTTCAATACAATATTTAAGGTTTAAAATTATATTTATGCTTTAATAATTTATATTGCCTAATTGGTTGGAGTGTTGGTTAATTTTAACAATAATAAAATGGGAGTAGGTTGGTTAGACCTGAAGCCAAAAAATAGAGGATGAGATCACTTCGTAGTCTAATTGGTTGTGAGTTGGATTTGTCGATGTGATTATATGGATGAATATGTTTGTCTTTCTGGTGTCATTGCCATGTCATCCAATAATTGCCTATCATGCATCGCTCATTAATTAATTACTGTAATTATTTAAATGTGTTGTGATGGTGTAGTGTATATCTATAAATTGGGTGATGTGATTTGTCAAAGCATGTGGATGTGTATGTATTACGACCCCAAATTGGAATGGAACATTATCTCAATAGAGCTCCTCTAGTCACTCGGAAGCGTATAAAATTAAGTGACATCATCTGGGTTGTCGTTGAGCGACAACGAGATCGGATGAGACAATGATGCTTTCATGCAGACTCTGTGGACTCTCTACTGGCAGGGGTTAAAGGATACCTGATCATGGTACGCACTGGGAGCGGAGTTAGATATCGCTCGTTACGAAGTCACATACACGGTTGTTACCCGTGGTGTGACGAAGGGAGTCAGAGTATGCAGATAATCCCTAGGGAAGACTGTGGTGCATGCATAATAAACTAATTGTATGAATTGTGTGAATCACAACCCCAAGCGAAGATGGGGCATTATCTCGGTGGAGCTCTTCTGGTCACTCGAGAGAGTAATAAATTGATTTGACGTCTTCTGGGTTGTTGCCGAGCGACAATGGGATTGGACAAGACGGTAACGTTCTTGTACCGACTCCATTGCCCCTCTGCTAGCGCCTGACGGGGGTTAGAGGATGTCCAGTCATAGTACATGCTGAATGCGGAGCTGGGCATTGCTTGTTACAAAATTGTATGCACAGTCGTCACTCGTGGTGTGACGAAGAGAGCCAAGATGTACAGATGGTTCTAAGAGGAGACCATGGTGTGCACTTATTAATTGGTTTGTGTTAGGGGCCAAAAACCGTGTTTTTGGCTCGTAAGTAAATGTGTCCTTTCCGAGAAAAAGGAGTGGAGTCATTCTCGTATGTATTTTTTTTTTGGTGTTTATAGAATGTGTTGGTTGCATATATGTATTTTAAACTGTTGGATGGTGCTTAACTGTTTACTTGTTGAGATGTCATAATCTCATATGGTGTTTTCTTTCCACCTACAGTTCCGTTTCATGGAATAGTAGTTTTGTTGCCGAGGTAGAGTTGAGCTAGCGGGACTGGCTCTATCAGAGGAGTGATTGGTTGGAGGTCGATCTCTTCTGATTTTAAATGGTTGTAGTTTACTTTTAGTTGTATTTCAATGGATGACTGTATAAACCTACTTGGAGGATTTTATTTTTGGTTATAAGGTTTTAAATTTTCTGATACTTAGTTCGACATGCCCTTTTATTTTTCTGCTATGATATTTTTTTGTCGCACATATTGCATGTTAGCACATACTTGCACATGATAATTAGGAGTGTGTGACTCGTGTGATCATCATCCGGGTGTCTCAACTTCTACTTGTGCCCACATGGGGGTCAAGGGTGTGTTGTGCCTCCAAACCTGTCCAAAAATCACACAAGACGATATTTAAGTGGTTCAGCAATTTGCCTACGTCCACTGGTGCCAAATATACTATAATTTCTGAGATTTACAAATCACTCAAAATTTTTTTTGCATAGCTCTCTATTTGCACACCTATCTTCCTACCAAGCCTTTCCTTTTATAGGAGAGGTTGCCTGCATTGCAACAGTTCAAATGGTAGGTGAAGAGTGGGTGAGGACGGTGCAGCCAAGCTTTAATTCTTGGATGGTTTTTCCAGAATCTCAAGCTTGGAAGGTGCAGCAATTACAATAGCATTCACATTGAGGTGGTTTTCAACTATCACCCCCTCCACCGAAGTGTGTCATACTAGGCTACTTCCAAACTAATTCATTCTTCAAATGAATGCATCTCCTTTTTTGACGTGAAAGTCTTCTACTAACAAATGCGCCATAAGATGCCAAATGCACCCAAAAGTGCTAACGCACCCGAAGGTGTTCAGCAACTTATAATATTGATCAATTCCAAACAGTGTTGGAACTTGATCCCTGTGACGACTTTCGTCAACATATTTGCTAGATTATCTTCAATGCCAATCTTCTGAAGTAATATGTCCTCTTCTTCTAATATTTCACGTACAAAGTGAAATCGAACATCGATATGTTTTGTTCGAGAGTGATACACTTGATTCTTGGCCAAATGAATTGCATTCTGACTCTCACCGTAAACGGTAACCTCTTGCTGCTCAAAATCTAAATCTGTTACCAGTCCCTGTAACCAAATGACTTTTTTTACGGCTTCTATTACAGCCATATACTCAGCCTCTGTGGATGACAGTGCAATCGTAGACTGCAAATTCGATCGCTAACTAACTGGTGCTCCAGACATAATGAATACGTATCCAGTTGTTGATCGACGTTTGTCAAGATCACCAGCATAGTCTGAGTCAACGTATCCAGTTACTAGACTATCTTTACTCTTCTCAAACTTCAAACCAATATCTACGGTCTCTAGAATATACCGTAGAATCCATTTAGCCGCATGCCAGTGTTTCTTTCTAGGATTATGCATATAACGATTGACCAAACTGACGGCCTGGGAGATATCAGGTCATGTACACACCATGGCATACATTAGGCTACCAACAACACTTGCATATGGGGCACTCTTCATGTAGTCCCGCTCTTCATCATCTTTAGGAGATTGCAATGCACTGAGCTTAAAATATGGGGCCATTAGAGTACTCACCAGCTTCATCTTTGAGTCCAAATTGAAGCGTTGCAATACTCTCTTCAGATATTGCTTCTGAGTAAGGCAAACTATACATTTCAGCCTATCTCTGCTGATCTCCATCGCCAATATTCTTTGTGCTTCTTCTCGATTTTTCATTTCAAACTCATGACTCAACTGAGTTTTCAAATGATTTATCTCCACCTTACTTTTACATGCAATCAACATATCATCTATATATAAAAGCAAATAAATGAAAGATCCATCTGTAAGTTTTCTGAAATACACACAAAGATTGTATTTGAAACGAGTGTATTTCAGGTCCATCATAAAGTGATCAAATCGCTTGTACCATTGCTGAGGTGACTACTTCAATCCATAGAGAGACTTCTTCAGCCTGCAAACCCAATTTTCTTTACCAGTTTCTTTAAACCCTTTTGGTTGAGACAGATAAATCTCCTCTTCCAAGATCACCATGCGAGAAAGCTGTCTTCACATCAAGTTGTACTAACTCAAGATCATATTCTGCAATCAAAGCTATCAATATCCGAATGGATGAATGCTTCATAACAGGAGAGAATACTTTACTGTAGTCAATTCTCTCTGTTTGAGCATAGCCCTTGGCTACCACTCTAGCTTTGTATCGAATTCTATTTTTAGCAACTTGATCATCTTTCTGATTAAAGATCCACTTACAGCCAATTGACTTCTTTCCTTGTGGAAGTGACACAAGTTCACAAGTTTGGTTCTTATGAAGAGACTGTATCTCCTCCTTCATCGCCTTTATCTATTCATCATTTTCACTGGATTGTATGGCTTCTCTCTAAGTGGTGGGGATATCACCCCCTTCAACTGGTAGTGCATACGTCACATAGTTTGCATAAAGTGTCGGTACACGTTTCTCTCGTCTCGGTCTGTTGGTTGCTATTGATTCAATTTGACTTGGAGGTGCTGTGACTGGACTATCATCTTCCTTTCGCCATCATAACTGCCTTCACTGGAATCTTTATGCTTATGTCTAAGCATCTCAGATTCTTTGAATGTAAAATCTCTACTAATGATTACCTTCTTAGACTCTATGCACCAGAGTCTATACCCTGTTACACCAGAACTAAAGACCAAGAATTTTGCTTTCTTGGCTCTAGAGTCAAGTTTATTTATTTTTACATGATAGTAAGCAAGACATCCAAAAACGTGTAAAGAGTCATAATCAGTAGCATGTGTACCTTTCCATATTTCAATGGGTGTCTTCCCACCATTGGCAGCTGCGGGTAGTCTGTTAACGAGGTGGCATGCATATGTCACAGCTTCAGTCCAAAATTTCTTACTGAATCCAGCATTCAGTAACATACATCATACTTTCTCTAGCAAAGTACGATTCATCCGTTCTGCCACACCGTTTTGTTGCGGTGTTCCTCATACCGTAAAGTGTCTGACCATTCCCTCTCTCCGACATACTTCCATGAAAGGGTCTAGAGTATACTTCCCTCCATTATCTGATCTGAGCCGCTTAATTTTTTTGCCGGTTTGAGTCTCAATCATCTTCTTCCAAACAAGAAAGATGTTCAACACTTCATCTTTATTCTTCATCGTATACACCCACACACGACGAGAATAATCATCTACAAAAGTTACAAACCAATGCTTACATCCCAAAGATGCAGTTTTGGTAGGTCCCCAAACATCGGAGTGTACATAGTCAAGTATCCCCTGTGTATTGTGAATAACGGTTCCGAACTTGATCCGCGTCTGCTTTCCCAATACACAGTGCTCACAAAAAGACAATTTACCAATCTTGGCACCTTTGAGTAAGCCTTACTTTATAAGTGTTTGCAAAGCTTTTTCTCCAGCGTGTCCCATACGCATATGCCAAAGTCTGGTGGTGTTAATATCACTCTCATCTAGCTTCTCACAACCCATAGAAGCTCTTCCAATAACAGTACTTCCTTGCAAGAAGTACAAGTTTCCTCGCCTCAAACCCTTCATAGCCACCTGAACTCTCATTACCACTTTGAGAGTTTCATCTTCAATAGTGATTCTGAATCCCTTTGAATCCAGAGATCCTAACGAGATCAGATTTTTTCGCAAGACTGGAATGAATCGAACTTCGGTCAGAGTCCTGACAGTTCCATCATGCAACTTCAACATAATGTTCCCTATCCCCCGAGTCTTATAGGCACTATCGTTGCCCATAAGTACTGCTCCACCTTCAAACTCTGTGAAGTCAGTAAACCAGTCCCAATTGGGACATATATGATAGGTACATCCAGAATCCAAAATCCATTCATCAGGATGACAAATGAATGATGAACCTGTCAAGGCAATGTCTAGATCTTCATCTCTATCTGCGACATTGGCTGTGGTGGTTTGATTCTTCTGTTGTCCCTTCAATTTGGGACAATCCTTCTTCCAGTGTCCTTTGTCGTGACAATAGGAACACTCATCTTTGGCGAGTTTCTGCCGACTGATGAACCACGTGATGTGGCCCGAGTTTTCGATTGAAAACCTTTCTTCTTTCCTAGATACCTCAACTGTGTTCTCCCTCTTGCTGTCAATACTTCACTTGATGTATCTAGCTGTACCTGCCTATCTTTTCTCTGGTACTCAGTACTAATCAGAGAACTAAATACATCGTCAAAACTAATTTTTTTCTTCCCATACAATAGTGTGGTAACTAAATGATCATATGTATCGGGCAAGGAATTTAATAAAAGTAAAGCCTTATCTTCATCTTGGATTTCAACATCCAAATTTAATAAATCAGCAAAAATCTGATTGTAACTATTCAAATGTTCGGACATACTAATACCTTCATGAAATTGGAATCTGAATAGCTTTTTCTTCAAATGCAAACGGCTCTCAATGCTCTTATTCATGAACTTATCTTCCAATTTCTTCCAAAGATCCTTTGCATTTGTCTTTTTCATGACAAAATACTTCTAATCTTTGGTAAGGCACAAACGGATTGTACTACAAGCTTGGTTATTAAGCTTCCTCCAATCCTTTTCCGTCATTTCGTTAGGTTTTCTTCCAACGCCATATCCAACTCTTGTTGGATCAAAACGTCTATTACTTCACATTGCCACATATCAAAATTAGAAGTTCCATTGAACTTCTCAACTTCAAACTTGGCATTTGAAATTGTGGACCTACACCTTGAACTACTGGCATTTCCAAAATTCTTATCTCCTCCAACACCTTCCATATTAATTTAGAAATTTTAGAACACAAATTTCAAAATTCTAACCGTATGGATGAGTTCGAAATGATCCAAATAGTTAGAAAGTACTATTTGATCATCGAAATCGGACTCCAAATGGCTTAGATCAAGCCCAAAAATGGATCTGGAATAAGACGGTCTAGATCTGTCTGGCATGTGTGATAGACGCGTTGAAAGTGGTCAGAGGTGCGTGAGGCACATGGACTTTACGCACCAGAAGGGACTCGGAGCGCGTGGAGTACGTGAGGCGCGTGATGCTCACGCATAGAACGTGTTTGGGGCGCGTGCGGCGTGTGTGCGGGTGCAGCTAACGAGCCTTCTTCCTCAGAACACGTGTGGTTGTGAGTGGCGGCGTGTGAGTGCGTGTTTTTCACTTGTCTTCAACCTCCAGCTGCGAGTAGGCGCGTGGGTACATGCTCCGACCTTCTACCGACGCGTACGGGCTTCTCCGACGTCCGTTTTCGATTCCGTTTGCGCCTACGGAGTCGTCTCGACGCAGGAACAGCCTGGAGTTGTCAAAAATTAATTTTGACCAACTTGATTTATGGACAGTGCGAACCAAAGGTCTGATACCAATTGTTGTGCCTCCAAACCTGTTCAAAAATCACACAAGGCGATATTTAAGTGGTTTAGTAATTTACCTACGTCCACTGGTGCCAAATATACTATAATTTTTTAGATTTACAAATCACTCAAAAATGTCCTTACGTAGCTCTCTATTTGCACACCTATCTTCCTTCCAGGGCTTTCCTTTTATAGGAGAGGTTGCCTGCATTGCAACAATTCAATTGGTAGGTGAAGAGTGTGTGAGGACGGTGCAGCCAAGCTTGAATTCTTGGATGGTTTTTCCAGAATCTCAAGCTTGGACGGTGTAGTAATTACAATAGTATTCACACTGAAGTGGTTTTCAACAGGATGCCACACAAATTTTAATGTATGTGGGGCTCACTTGAAGGATTTATTCCTTTAGTTCAGGTTGTATCAAGTAATAGAGTAGAAGGACGTGCTATGGTGTGAATTAGTCGGAAGTTAAAGCTTCTAAAAGCTGCTTTGCAAAAGGGGAAGCATCGGGAGGAAATTTTGGTTTGTCAAAAATCTCAGATTAGATGGCTCACAAAAGGGGATTAAGAAAAATAAAAAGGTAGAGAAGATGAAACTAGATAATGGACGGACACTTTCTACTATGGATGAGGTGCACGAGGGTGCAGTTTTATTTTTTCAATTGATCTTATCGGTGTGTGACCTAAATTTTCTAGTTCCGTTGGTATCTATGGCAGAAAATGAGGCTTTGTGTGCTGCTCCTGCTTGGATGAGGTAAGGAATTCTCTCTGGTCTATTCCTTCGGATAGTAGTCAAGGTCTAGATAGATTCCCAACTAGTTTTTTCATGCTTGCTTGGAATATTGTTAAATATTATTTTTCGGAGATGGCAAAGGAATTATTTGATTGGCAACCTATTTCTACTTTGTTAAGGGCAACAAATATGGTCTTAATTCCTAAGGTGGATGAACCTTTGAGATTTGGCCAATTTCACCCGATTAGTCTTTCCTCGATTGTGTATGAAATCATCACGAGGATAATGGTTTCTTGTTTGGCATCGATTCTGGATAAAAGTAAATCCCATGCGCAGGTAGCATTCTTTCAGGGAAGGAGTACTTTGGACAATATTTCGTTGGCCCAGGAATTGGTACAAGGTATTAATGGGAAAGTGAGAGGTGGAAATGTAATGTTAAAAATTGATCTGGCCAAAGCCTATGCTCGAGTAAACTAGCGCATTCTTTTTTACATCGATTGGGCTTCTTTGAAAATTGGAGAAATCTTGTTTATAATGCTATCTCTTCCCCTTATTATTCAGTGAAGTTAAATGGCACTGCTAAGGGTTTTTTCAAAGCACTGCATATTTTGGCAAGGTGATCCCTTTTCACCTTATTTATTTATTCTAGAGGAAGGGTACTTGGTTCTGAAAGGGGATTATGCAACTTATGCCTAAGGTTTTATGCAACTCGAAGTGGCTCATTCAGGGGTCAAAGTAATTTCTAGATGGACAATTGGTTGGGGAATGGTCCATTGATAGAATCCATTCCTGTGGTAGGAAATTATTTATGATTTTTGTTGGGATATAATTTTAAATTCCGGTTACTTATAGCAATATTTCTGACTGTCATTTTTTTTTTACCATTGCGAATTAATAATTGCTGCATGACTATTATATTTCATGCATGTTTGCTGCACGCATGACTTGCTTCCACATTGCACTAGGCGTGTGTGATCCGAGATTTGTTGTTTTTTTAACGCCTTGGTCTCGAAAGTCCAGATAATTAACTCTTATTTTTTAATATTCATAAATATTTATAATACTTTTCAAAAAATACTAAACTAAATCTCACTGAAATAAATTAACACTTCCACAAAACAAAATAGAATCATCCAAAACTTCCCACCCTTGATCTCTAGCTTAACTATCAAAATTGTTATAGAGATAAATAGTAAGTTATCCATAACTCAATAAATAGAGAACATATATTAGCATATAAATATAAGTATTTACCAATTTAAAATATAGAACAAAATATTTTTATTTTCAAAATGCATAATCAGAATATGTCATCAAAAATATCAAAGCGAAAGTTCAAAAATAATCAGAATCAAAGTTCCTTTGGCATAGCATAACTGAATATATAATACCATGTTTAACCTCCGTGTTAGGGTTGTGCAAACACCAACGGCCAACCGAGAAGAAACAAAATATGAACATACCTACGGGTGTAAATGGTCCGGTCTGGTCTGGAAAATTTGTGGACCGATTTCATTCGGTCCAAGAATTCT
This sequence comes from Platycarya longipes, assembly GCA_036559045.1. NCBI lineage: Eukaryota > Viridiplantae > Streptophyta > Magnoliopsida > Fagales > Juglandaceae > Platycarya > Platycarya longipes. Next base: position 20,257,288 of record CM071798.1, read on the forward strand.
CTCACCTTGGACCGGACCGAACAGGAGTTCGGTCCATACCGGTCCGGTCCAATTCGGTCCAAGGGCGGTCCGGTCTGGTCCAGGGGTTCCCCATATAATTTAATGGGCTAAATTTAATATAAAATTCTACAATGATCAAAATTTTTTTAGTCTAAATTTAACTACTATAAATTATAATATGTTAATATTATAAAAGTATATATTATATATTAATATGTTAGTATATATTATATATGAAGTATGTTAGTAAATTATAACTAATAATCTAATAGTCTAATAATACTATTACATTAGTATATGTTAATAAACTATAACTAATAAGTAATAACACTATTACAATTTATATTAGTATATTATATATTTATATGTTAGTAAATAGTGATAAATTAGTAATAATATATTAAATAATAATAATACACTTATTATTTATATGTTAATATTATAAGAGTATATATTATATATTAATATATTAATATATATTAATATTTATATTTATATTTATATATTATTATTTATATATACATATATTTAAAAATTAAAATTAAAAAAAAAAAACTCTAGGGATTCGGTCCGGTCCGGTCCAGGGGAATGAACTCCCTGGACCGGGACCGGACCGGAATTTTCCGATCCATATATTTTTTGAACCGGACTGGACCGGACTCCAACCGGTCCGGTCCAGTCCCGGTCTGGGACAACCGGTCCGGTTTGGTCTTTTTACAGCCCTAAACATACCCCTTATTATTCTCGTAACCCCGAATGTGCACACATGAAAGATCATGCAGAAAATCAGTTTACAACCAAAGTGAATGTACTGAAAATAGAGAAGTTTGTACCAAATCCAAACAGAACATAACAGAATAAAAAATAAAATATCATGCCAAAGGTTTTCATGAATCATATCATATCAAAGTACAAAAACATTATCTTTCAGATAAAAATAGAATCAAAATCACAAAAATATATTTTATGCACAATTTCATATTTGCTCTTTCTACATAGTTTAGAAAATCATATGCACAAAATTAGATATGTCTACACCAGTCATGCCAGAAAATACTTTATTCGTATACAAAATTTCAAGAGTAATACATAACAAATAACTGAGGTTTCCAAAGTTTATTTTTGTAACCAAAAGATGCATATTATTCTGTTGAACCCAAGGTTTCAAGTTTCGTGGAATTATAAATCTACACATGGATTTTGATGATAACAAATGAATTCAAAAAATAAAGGAGTCTCAAGCTCAAGTTGTCCACACAATAGAATCAAGCACATCAAGGAATCAAGCATGAGCAAGAAGGAAACAAGTTCACATTAAAATCATAGAGTAATGTTGTAAATCTCTTAAAAATTTGAAATTAGGATTAAGGTTCAAAATTAATATTTTATCATAAAGCATTAAAATACATTTTACACATGTGCATGAATATTTTGAAAATTTTGAAAGATGATTGATTGTCATCTTTCACATGTGCATGAAATGATTAAAGGTTTGAAATTTAAAAATATTAAGATGATTGATTGTCATCTTTCACATGTGCATGTTTTATTTGAATATTTTCAAAAGTGATGGATGCTTTTCTTGACTTATGCAAAATGTAGATGTCTTTGTTTGAAAATTTTGAAAAGTAAAGTGTGCTCCTTTTGTCATATGTAAAAAGTAAAAGATTAGATTTGAAATTTTTAAAAAGTAAAGTGTGCTCCTTTTGTCACATGCAAAAAATAAAAAGATTAGGTTTGAAATTTTTGAAAAGTGAATGATGATGTCTTTGATATGAGAATCTTTTCAAATTTAAAATTGAAGACTCATTTGTCTATAAATAGCTCACTTGAGTTTTGCAAAAATCACAACAAGAGTTTACACATCTATTGTTAAGTTTTGCATCATTCTTTCAAAGCTCTCATTCTCTCTTTTCTAAAGTTTTGAGCCTTAATTCTTGTTCTTGTTGAGAGAGATATAGGTTGCACTGTATTGTTTCTATCTCACTCGTTGAGGAGTGTACTTTGATAGTCTACCCACTATCAACTCTTGTATTTGTAAGAGGGTGCGCATAACCCTTGTGTGTGTAGAAGGTGTTCTACACGGGGAATAGTTATATCATCAAGTGTGAGGTGATTGGAAGTGTAGAGGGTGTTCTACACGGATTCTTTGGAGCGGTGCTGCTCAAAAGTGTAATAGGTTTTTATCTCCACCTAAAGGAGATTGACTAGTGAATTCGGGATCCTCAAGGGGTAGCCTGAGGCGAGGACGTAGGCAGTGGGGCTGAACCTCGTAAAAATACTGAGTTTGCTTTCTCTTACCCTACTCTTTACATTTCTTACTGCTTTACATTCTGTTTATATTTTATATTGTGTATTTGATTAATAAGTGTTAATTTTTATAATATAACCCAATTCACCCCCCTCTTGTGTTAGTCATCTGGGCAACAATTGGTATCAGAGCTAGAGCTCTGTTATAAGATTAACTATCTTTTGAGTTAAGATCTTATGGCTAACATTGCAGTTTCATTTGGTGAAGGTCAATCTAGCAGTCGGCCCTCACTCTTTTGCGGAGACAATTACTCATTCTGGAAAGTAAGAATGAGAATATTCCTTCAAGCTCAAGCTCGAGAAATCTGGAAATGCATTGTAAATGGACCTTATATTCCAACAAAAGTGGTTGATGGAGTAAAGGTCAAAAAGGAAGAAGAAGAGTTTGATCGTGAAGACGACAGACTTTATACTTTGAATTTAACTGCTATGAATTTATTATATAATGCTCTCAATGGTAATGAGTTTAATAGAGTAATGACTTGCGCTACAGCAAAGGAAATTTGAGATAACTTGGAAGTTACTTATGAATGAACTTCTCAAGTTAAGGAATCAAAAATTTATATTCTTACTCATGAATATGAAATGTTTAAGATGAATGATGATGAATCTATTTCTAGTATGCACACTCGTGTTACTAACATCATAAACAGCTTGACAGCTCTTGGTAAAGTTTATTCCAAAGTGGAGATAGTAAGAAAAATTCTCAACTCTCTACCAAAACGTTGGGAATCAAAAGTGACAGCGATTCTTGAAGCTAGAGACCTCACGAAACTCGAAGTAAATGAACTCATCGAGTTACTTATCACCCATGAGTACACATTGAAAAGAGGAGAAGAAGAAGGAAAGCCAAAGAAGAGTTTGGCACTTGAAGCTGTTCCATATGAAAGTGAAAGTGATAAAGATGAGGAAAATGACGATAAAGATGAAGAATTTGCGATGATAACAAGAAGAATTCAGAGGTTCTTAAAGAAAAATAAAACTCCTCCAAGGAAATCCTTCAAAAAGTTTTTCAAGAAAGATTCAGGTAAAAATGACACTTTAATTTGTTATAAATGCAATAAGCTTGGTCATATCAAGTCAGATTGTCCTCTACTAAAGAAAGATCGAAACAAAGACAAAAAAGCAATGAAAGCTACATGGGATGATGATTCAAGTAGCTCAGATAGTGAAGCAAGCAATGGAGAATCAGCAAATCTTTGTCTTATGGCTAAAGATGACATTGAGGTGTGCATGAAGTCTTCCACAAATAAAAATAAATGGTTTTTAGATAGTGGATGTTCAAGACACATGACGGGAGACAAGACTAAGTTCTTTGTTCTTAGATCTAAAGAAGAAGGACACGTGACATTTGGAGACAACTCGAAAGGGAAGATCGTGGGAATAGCTAAAATTGGTAATGAGTCTTCTCTCATAATTGAAGATGTTCTACTTGTTGAAGGTCTAAAACATAATCTTTTGAGCATAAGTCAATTATGTGATAAATGATTTACAGTTACTTTCAAAATGGATAAATGCATTATTTTGAATGATCATGATTGTAATATTTGTTTTATTACTTTTAGAAGCAACAATGTTTATACAATTGATTTTGAAGAAATTATCTCACAAGATGCTATTTGTTTTTCAGCTCAAAATGAAACTAATTGGTTATGGCATATAAGACTAGGTCATGCCAACATGGAACTTATTTCCAAACTTTCAAAAAATGATCTTGTGAGAGGTTTACCAAAGGCAAATTTTCTTAAAGACAAAATTTGTGATGCATGCTAATTTGGTAAACAAACAAAAATTTCTTTTAAAACCAAGAAACATATTTCCACTACTAGACCACTGCAACTGATACACATGGATCTTTTTGGACCAAATAGAGTTGCAAGTTTAGGAGGAAAATATTATGCATTTGTTATTGTTGATGATTTCTCTAGATATACTTGGGTCATCTTTCTTACTCAGAAAGATGAGGCACATAATGCATTTACCAAGTTATGCAAGAGAATTCAAAATGAAAAGGGTTATACTATATCAAGTATCCGAAGTGATAGGGGAAAAGAGTTTGTTAATAAAAATATTGAAACATTTTGTGATGAAAATGGTTTTGTGCATAATTTTTCTGCTCCTCGAACTCCTCAACAAAATGGGGTAGTAGAGAGGAAAAATAGATCTCTTCAAGAGATGGCAAGAACAATGCTCAATGAGAACAACTTACCTAGTTATTTTTGGGCCGAAGCGGTAAGTACTGCATGTTATGTTATAAATAGAGTTATGCTAAGGTCCAAATTAGATAAAACCCCCTATGAGTTTTGGAATGAGAAAAAGCCCAACATTGGTTACTTTCATGTATTTGGATGCAAATGTTTTATTTTAAATGACAGGGATAATTTAGGCAAGTTTGATGCAAAATCTGATGAAGGTATCTTTCTCGGGTATTCTACTAATAGTAAAGCTTATAGAGTATTCAATAAAAAGACTTTGACTATACAAGAATCTATGCATGTAGTATTTGATGAATCTAATTCTCTACTCTCCAAGAAATCCATTGATAAAGAAACAGGAGGTATAAATAATACGGAAAGTCTCAATCTCAACAAATAGAACACAATAGAGGAAGTCCAACATGGAGACATCAGGAAAGATCATCAAAATTTAATACAAGATACAACTAAACAGTGGAAATTTGTGAAAGATCATCCAGTGGAAGAAATTCTGGGAGAACCTTCACGAGGTGTAAGCACTCGATCATCTCTTAGAAATATTTGCAATCATACTGCTTTTCTATCTCAGATTGAACCTAAAAATATTGATGAAGCACTTCTTGATGAATCTTGGATTCTAGCTATGCAAGAAGAGCTTAATCAATTTGAAAGAAATGATGTTTGGACACTTGTTCCTAGACCTAAAAATCATACTATTATTGGAACAAAATGGGTTTTTAGAAACAAGAAAGATGAGTCCTGAGTCATTACTAGAAATAAGGCTCGACTTGTAGCCCAATGTTTCAATCAAGAAGAATAAATCGATTATGATGAGACATATGCACCAGTTACAAGATTAGAAGCTATTCAAATGCTACTTGCATATGCTTGTTATAAAGATTTCAAACTTTTTCAAATGGATGTTAAAAGTGCTTTCTTAAACGGTTTTATAAATGAAGAGGTATATGTTGAGCAACCTCCAGGTTTTGAAAATCATATTTCTCCAAATCATGTTTTCAAACTCACAAAAGTACTATATGGACTCAAACAAGCTCCTAGAGTGTGGTACGAGAGACTTAGTGGTTTCTTGATTGAAAAAGGCTTTTCAAGAGGAAAAATTGATACAACTTTTTTCATTAAATACGAAAATGATGATATTCTTATTATTCAAATTTATGTTGATGATATAATATTCGGTGCTACTAATGAAAATATGTGCCAAGTTTTTGCTAAAACTATGCAGGAAGAATTTGAAATGAGCATGATGGGAGAGCTTACATTCTTTCTCGGATTGCAAATTAAGCAAGCAGAAAGTGAGACATTCATCAATCAATCAAAATATATTAAGGAATTGCTGAAGAAGTTTGGGATGGAAGGTGCTAAGGAAACTGGAACACCAATGAGTCCATCCACTAAACTTGATAAAGATGAATCCGGTAAACCAGTTGACTCGAAGGTATATCGAGGTATGATTGGTAGCTTATTATATTTGACAGCCAGTAGACCAGATATTATGTTTAGTATGTGCTTATGTGCACGCTTTCAATCATCTCCAAAAGAATCACATTTAATTGCAATTAAGCGCATTCTTAGATATCTTAGTGGTACAATTAACTTAGGGTTATGGTACCCTAAGCACACATCTTTCGATCTAATCAGCTACACAGATGCAGATTATGCTAGCTGTAAAATAGATCGAAAAAGCACTAGTAGAGCATGTCACTTCTTAGGTCATGCACTAGTTTCCTGGTTTAGTAAAAACAAAATTCTGTTGCACTATCTACTGCTGAGGCAGAATATGTTGCTGCGGGTAGTTGTTGTGCTCAAGTTCTTTACATGAAGCAACAACTTGAGGATTTTAAACTTATGTACAATCACATTCCAATCAAATGTGATAATACAAGTGCTATAAATCTTTCAAAGAATCCAATACAACATTCTCAGACCAAACATATTGAAATTAGATATCATTTTTTTAGAGATCATGTGCAGAAGGGCGATATTGTATTAGAATTCACTAGTACACATGATCAATTGGCAGACATTTTCACAAAACCCCTACCAGAAGATAGACTATGCATGATTAGAAGAGAAATAGGAATGATGCATGCCATGAATATCTGCTAGATACTTTTATTTCATTATTTTAAATGACCTACAGAAACTTGAGACGTTTAGCCTCATCATTCAAATGCATTTGCTCCTCATAAATCATCATGCCATCCTTGTCTAAAGGATTAGACAATCGAAATGAAGAGGCAAGCAAGGATTTCAAATCCTTATTCTGTTGCTTTAACTCTATTCTTTTTTTTTTTGACTCATAAACAAGTCGTTGAAGTACAGAAACAGTCTCGCTATGCTTCTCAATTTCGCGAGTTTTGGACTGCAACCGAGCAGAAAACGCGACGATAGATGATGAGTGACTACGCCCAAAGAATAACGCGGTCGTTTGCAGTATAACTTTGGGGTGTCGATTCCACAGAGAGATGGATTGAGAAATTGAAGAACAGTAACGAAATTAATAAAAAGATTTAGATGAGTGCGAAAAGTAAAGCATCGGGAATCCTTTGTATATAATTGGTATTTTAATTATTTTCGATTCATTAATAACTCAATTGAAAATTCTATGTCGAAATTTTCAATCGAAAAATAAAACATTAATAACCAGATTTAAATCAAATGTAATCTTTCGAAAAATCATTCGTCACAATATAAGAACAGGAATTGTTATCGATATTAAAGAAATTCAACGTCGACAATATACTCATAGAGCAATATTGCAGCAGAGAATTAAATTAAAATAGATAACCAATTGAACCAAACATAATCAAAGGATTATTGCATTTAATAGAAAAAGCATGACTGAATCTATAAATGAAATAAATTCTAAGATTATTTGGTGACGAAAACATTTATAATAAATTTCGAATGACTAAACAAAAGAGTTTAATATTTGAAGAACACATATATGAATCAAAAACAATTACAAATACCATCATATATACAAATTCATCCCTAGCTCTACTAGAAAATTAGTTACACATATTAAAAATATGCAACAAAAATTCTTCAAGGGATAATATGGAAGAGCCAACCATTATTTTCTTCTCTCTTCTTTGGTTTTTCTTTTCTTTTCTCAAGCTCTCAAACAATGTATCTTCCAAGGCATCCAAGCACACTAAGCATGGTCTTAGAACACACACCCCTCCCTTCTATTTATAAGCATCATTCATGCAAGTTGTCATGACAAAATCATCACAATTTCAACTTGTTTTGCCATGTGCCATTCTTGAATCCAAGTGATTTGTGAGTTGTCATTTTGATCATTTGTTTTCCCACCATGCATGAGCTGGATTTTGCTTGTAGGTTGAGTGTTTCAATTTTGCTTCTCTATCTATTAGTTGTCTTGTATGACTTAATATCTTGTGGTCAAATAATTTGTCTTGAAGAAACTTGAGTGCACTTCATCTTGTATCTGAATTGATCATTGAATTTCCAAGTTGGTGTAGGAGTGCTTGCTAGAAAATATTATGATGACATTTGGATTTGATGCAAGTGGCTGAAAAATATCCAGGAACGTCAAGTGCAGGTGCGTCCACTTGATGGTCGATTTTGTCTTAGATTGAGTGGATATCTCTTCAAACACAAAACATAAAAGTTATAGATATTTCTCTTGCGGTTCTAGATCATCTTGAATCAGATCAATATGAGATTTGATGAGAGAGTTATGCCTATTTTACGAAAAGATGTCAGAACTGTCTGAAATTCCGCAATTATCTTCATTTGCTCCTAATGTCTCCATTTGTGTCCTAAATCAAAATATAAGAATAATGAGTATATTTAGGCATCAAATAAGAATAAAGTTTTAAACATTAAGAGAGGAAAATATGGCATTTTATATTCTCATCAATATATTAAATCATGCTTATATCTATCTCAAGATAAATGACCATTAATTTTATTAACATGAGTTATATCCATTGTTTTCTCATTTCTTTTAGTATTTAAATAGAGTATTTAGAGTGCATTTTTGTGCACTCATCACACCCCCCAACTTACTCATTGCTAGTCCCTAGCAATTTTCATGCAAAATGATGAGAAAGACCAAAGAAAATCACACATAGGGGCCATCAAGACACATTTTTCAAATTTACATATCAAAACAATCTTAGAAATTCAATAACCCTTTCACAAGTAATTCAAATATAGCAATCCACAGAGTGTGTATGTGTTCCAAACTATTTTTATCAGATCAGAGGTTTCGACACATGCAATATTAGAATATCTTAAGCAAAAAGGTTCAACTCCATAACTCACGGGTATAGAAGTGTTTCATGTATGGGTTCTCTCTATGGAGTTGACAAAGGTGTACATTTACTCTCATGGAAATTTAGCCAATTATATATAAGTAACAAGTAAACATTGATCTTATGATAGGAATACTAACAAATGAGATTTCCACCATTCTTTCCACAAGCATACTTAGGATCGGAAAAATCAACACAAAGGGTTGTAATGTGGTTTAGGGTTGGGGTTCATAAGAAGAAAAGGTGAAGAGATTTCAAAAACTTCCAAGTATACACAAAAGGGAATCTGTTAAATTTTTCAGTAGACTATACTTTCCTTTTGATGTACTTTTCAATTTTTTAGATTTTTGACTAAGTACACTTTTCCATCTTCTTTTGCCACTGGTGTCTTCGCAATTTGATGAACTCTTTCATGAATAATTTGATGGACACATCTAGCACCATGCAATTTTTGTCATGGTTTTTTTTTTTTTTATGATGATTTCACACCTAGTACACACTTGGAAGTAAAATGGTAGGAAAATATAGTGTATAAGCTATACTCCAATGTGGAGAGGTATGGATGATGTAGATATGAAAAGAAAAGGCCATATGTGTATATTGGCTCAAAATTGGCTGCTAGGGATCTATGATGAAAAGGCTCAGCTTGAAAGGCTTAAACGTTAATCCTAAGTTGACTTTCGTCATATCCCAAGTATATCCACCATCTTACCACAAACCATGTAATGATATTCTCAAAATAAGTGTCAAATTCAACAGATCAATGTATACTTATCACAATTTCTGTATTTGTAAGCTCTCAATTCTCACAAAATTCACATGAATACTTGAGCAAAATAATTCTTTAGTTACATGTGTCAAATCACCATATTACCACAAAGTTTGGAGAAGTGCATAAATGGCTCTGTGGATGTTTTAGCAAAATGATTTAAAATGGGTTTGTTGAATTCACCAAGATGGTTATGAATGAGCATGAGTATCATGTGTGAAAAGATGCCTGTGTGAAAAAATTTGGCAATTTTTTATATATTGATTGAAATATGCCACAGAGTTTAAATAACAGATTTATATTCCCAGGTCCCGGCGCCAAAATTTGATTACGCCCAAAGAATAACGCGGTCGTTTGCAGTATAGCTTTGGGGTGTCGATTCCACAGAGAGATGGATTGAGAAATTGAAGAACAGTAACGAAATTAATAAAAAGATTTAGATGAGTGCGAAAAGTAAAGCATCGGGAATCCTTTGTATATAATTGGTATTTTAATTATTTTCGATTCATTAATAACTCAATTGAAAATTCTATGTCGAAATTTTCAATCGGAAAATAAAACATTAATAACCAGATTTAAATCAAATGTAATCTTTCGAAAAATCATTCGTCACAATATAAGAACAGGAATTGTTATCGATATTAAAGAAATTCAACGTCGACAATATACTCATAGAGCAATATTGCAGCAGAGAATTAAATTAAAATAGATAACCAATTGAACCAAACATAATCAAAGGATTATTGCATTTAATAGAAAAAGCATGACTGAATCTATAAATGAAATAAATTCTAAGATTATTTGGTAACGAAAACATTTATAATAAATTTCGAATGACTAAACAAAAGAGTTTAATATTTGAAGAACACATATATGAATCAAAAACAATTACAAATACCATCATATATACAAATTCATCCCTAGCTCTACTAGAAAATTAGTTACACATATTGAAAATATGCAACAAAAATTCTTCAAGGGATAATATGGAAGAGCCAACCATTATTTTCTTCTCTCTTCTTTGGTTTTTCTTTTCTTTTCTCAAGCTCTCAAACAATGTATCTTCCAAGGCATCCAAGCACACTAAGCATGGTCTTAGAACACACACCCCTCCCTTCTATTTATAAGCATCATTCATGCAAGTTGTCATGACAAAATCATCACAATTTTAACTTGTTTTGCCATGTGCCATTCTTGAATCCAAGTGATTTGTGAGTTGTCATTTTGATCATTTGTTTTCCCACCATGCATGAGCTGGATTTTGCTTGTAGGTTGAGTGTTTCAATTTTGCTTCTCTATCTATTAGTTGTCTTGTATGACTTAATATCTTGTGGTCAAATAATTTGTCTTGAAGAAACTTGAGTGCACTTCATCTTGTATCTGAATTGATCATTGAATTTCCAAGTTGGTGTAGGAGTGCTTGCTAGAAAATATTATGATGACATTTGGATTTGATGCAAGTGGCTGAAAAATATCCAGGAACGTCAAGTGCAGGTGTGTCCACTTGATGGTCGTTTTGTCTTAGATTGAGTGGATATCTCTTCAAACACAAAACATAAAAGTTATAGATATTTCTCTTGCGGTTCTAGATCATCTTGAATAAGCTCAATCGGAGATTTTATGAGAGAGTTATGCCCATTTTACGAAAAGATGTCAGAACTGTCTGAAATTCCGCAATTATCTTCATTTGCTCCTAATGTCTCCATTTGTGTCCTAAATCAAAATATAAGAATAATGAGTATATTTAGGCATCAAATAAGAATAAAGTTTTAAACATTAAGAGAGGAAAATATGGCATTTTATATTCTCATCAATATATTAAATCATGCTTATATCTATCTCAAGATAAATGACCATTAATTTTATTAACATGAGTTATATCCATTATTTTCTCATTTCTTTTAGTATTTAAATAGAGTATTTAGAGTGCATTTTTGTGCACTCATCAATGAGTATCGAGTTCCGAGACCCACAAGCTTGTAAATGGCATCATGATCTGATTTATTAGTTAAATCAGTCTCTTGTTGCTTCATGGCACCCACTACAGATGCAGAAATAGATTGAGACTGAGGTGAAGGATACCTCAAATCTTGATCAAGAGAAGCACTGAAGGGAAATCTACAAGCCATTAAAAATTTGTAAAATGAGAATGCAAGCAAATTGCAAAGATGAGAAGAAAGCTTGATGCGAAATAGATAAACCTAAGGATTGCTCTTATAGAAACGGAAATAAGAACAAGACAAGCTTACAAATCCTGATAATATCTCATTTTTTCAGCAAGATCAAGCGGATCAAATCTCTGCACTGAATTGCCAGAGCTACGCCTCCAGCCTTTGCAGGTTTTGTCGGGCACAGGTGGTTTCAATTATTCAGCTCTTTACAAAATCTCCTTCAACACCGAATTGCCATAACTAGGCCTCTAGCCTTTGCAGGTTTTGTCGAACACGTGTGGCTACGCACCGAATTCTCTACAGTCTCTACTAACGCAGCATTTTATTTGTCTATTGGTTATTGTAGGAATATATCTTATTGAGTTAATTATGATTCCTTTTTAATGATGCCAAAAGGGGGAGAAGTTTTAGACTAGAGCATTAACATTGTTTAAATTGCTAAACTTGTTATATATGCTTGGAATTATATTTATATTTTTGCTTGAAAAACTAACGCACATTCTCAGGGGGAGCTTAAGTATTAATATAGGTTTCAGATTCTATCAAGTATTTGTCATCATCAAAAAGGGGGAGATTGTTGAACCCAAGGTTTCAAGTTTCATGGAACTATAAATCTACACATAGATTATGATGATAACAAATGAATTCAAAGAATAAAGGAGTCTCAAACTCAAGTTGTCCACACAATAGAATCAAGCACATCAAGGAATCAAGTATGAGCAAGAAGGGAACAAGTTCACATTAAAATCATAGAGTAATGTTGTAAATCTCTTAAAAATTCGAAATTAGGATTAAGGCTCAAAATTAATATTTTATCATAAAGCATTAAAATACATTTTCCACATGTGCATGAATATTTTGAAAATTAAATTTGAAAATTTTGAAAGATGATTGATTGTCATCTTTCACATGTGCATGACATGATTAAAAGTTTGAACTTTAAAAATATTAAGATGATTGATTGTCATCTTTCACATGTGCATGTTTTATTTGAATATTTTCAAAAGTGATGGATGTTTTTCTTGACTTATGCAAAATGTAGATATCTTTATTTGAAAATTTTGAAAAGTAAAGTGTGCTCCTTTTGTCATATGTAAAAAGTAAAAGATTAGATTTGAAATTTTTAAAAAGTAAAGTGTGCTCCTTTTGTCACATGCAAAAAGTAAAAAGATTAGGTTTGAAATTTTTAAAAAGTGAATGATGATATCTTTGATATGGGAATTTTTTCAAATTTAAAATTGAAGACTCATTTGCCTATAAATAGCTCACTTGAGTTTTGCAAAAATCACAACAAGAGCTTACACATCTATTGTTAAGTTTTGCATCATTCTTTCAAAACTCTCATTCTCTCTTTTCTAAAGTTTTGAGCCTTAATTCTTGTTCTTGTTGAGAGAGATATAGGTTGCACTGTATTGTTTTTATCTCACTCGTTGAGGAGTGTACTTTGATAATCTACCCACTATCAACTCTTGTATTTGTAAGAGGGTGCGTATAACCCTTGTATGTGTACAAGGTGTTCTACACGGGGAATAGTTAAATCACCAAGTGTGAGGCGATTGGAAGTGTAAAGGGTGTTCTACACGGATTCTTTGGAGCGGTGCTGCTCAAAAGTGTAATAGGTTTCTATCTCCACCTAAAGGAGATTGACTAGTGAATTCGGGATCCTCAAGGGGCAGCTCGAGGCGAGGAAGTAGGCAGTGGGGCTGAACCTCGTAAAAATACTGAGTTTGCTTTCTCTTACCCTACTCTTTACATTTCTTACTGCTTTACATTCTGTTTATATTTTATATTGTGTGTTTGATTAATAAGTGTTAATTTTTATAATATAACCCAATTCACCCCTCCTCTTGTATTAGTCATCTGGGAAACATATTCAAAATAGACCTCAATTCATATTTTTAATACAAAGTCTAGATAAGAACTCCATTAACCAGAATTTCTTAGCTTTTTCAAAAAATTTCACACAATGCTGAATGAAACATCAATCGCTATAGATAAAATAATCACGTAATTTTTATAAAACCCAACTTCATCACATACTCGTAAAATTAGAACTTAAGATATAAAATCCAAAATATTTCCTTGGCATCTAAACATCATCGATATCTTGAAATATTAATTCTCCCAAAATACTTGAATTTATCAAATTTCTACAATATCCTAAAATATAATAACTTCTCAAATACTTTGATTTTCCCTTAATATTCACTTCATCCCATTTCCAACATAAATCAAGTCTCTTTCAAAAATCAAAACTCAAGCTACTAGAATGGTGGAACACCAAAAACCGGTCCAAAATAATTTAAAACATGAGTCTAAAATAATTTAGAACCCAAGTCCAAAATGATTTTAAAAAATGAACCCAACTCAAAAACATTTAACTCCAAGATAACTTATCACAACCCATTTAAAATAAAGAGAAATTCAGTAAGAAACAAGCTCCCTAAATAAAACTATAAGCTTCAAAACTATTTAACATAACACAAACCAAAAATAAAAGGAAACCATTGGAACACAAGCTCATGGGGCCCAAAGTAGAATCATTCCGCAGGAAAATGCAACTTAAAACACCATGTGTCAAAAAATGAGGACAGAAGTAATTTCCTTTTAAAACTAATCTTCCAAAATGCACTTTACGTAACTTAGAAAAACTACCACAAGTGAACACGCCAAAAGACAAGCACCGACCCAAAGCAGGACCGTATCAAAAGATTTTGAAGTTTAAGGCGAAAAATTAAAAAGGGATATTTTTCTTATATCGAACTAAACTAAACTAAAAGTTAAAATGGGGCCTTTTGATTTTTTTGATGTATTTTTTGATTATCTATAGATATCTTACCTAAATTTTTTATTATAATTTGTTTATTACTGGTAATAAATTTATTTAAAAATCTTTTTTGAGATTCAATTAATTTTTCTATTTTTTTTTTAAGTTTTTCATATGTAGATGCATATTTTGTATTAGACATATTTTATAATAAAAAAGAACAATATCTATTATATAAATTCTACTATGTTTATGAATATACTAGAATAAAATAAATATTAACATAAAATAATTAAATTTGATTTAGCAAATAGATTTTTCTTTAATATAACAAATGAGCTATACTTTTATATAAAAATGTTAATCTGCATAACAATATAAAATGTATTAATATTAATAATCAAAAATAAATAAATTAATATTGAAAGAATTGAAGAAAAAATTAAAATTTTAAAAATATAAAATCAAGGAATACATTGAATTCATTCATAAACCGCGTTGAACTTGAAGTTGAAGAAGACAATTGTACAGTGTACAGTATATATACATATGGCTATTTTATTACCACATGTGGCCATGTTGAAAAAAATATGATACGTACTACTCACTGAGACTGTATAGTATATCGACATGTGGTTATTTAATTACCACAAATTACAAACTTATTTTACCGTACTGGATATATAAAAGTTAAAACAAGAGTTTTAGGACTTTACCAGGTTACCTTCGTCGACTCTACGCGTACACAACTGTTTACAGAGAAGCTCCCAGTAAAGCCTCAACGTCTGCGTGCGAGGCAGCAATGGAGAGGTTGTTAGTGTCACATACAAGCAAGATAGTAAGGTAGATTGGAGTTCGAGATTAGAGACTGATAGAGTACAAGTGAGATGAAATAAACTATAAAAGACATTTATTATGTTTTAAATTTTTTTTAACAGGATTACTTGCAAACTTTTTTTTAATTTATTTTGACGTTTGATTTTTTTAAGTGAAGTTGTAGAAAATATGGGCCGTTAACGTTTTTCTCTTTTATAGAGTTAAGAATTTTTTTTTTCCAATTTTTAAGACGAATCTGTGTAATTTAGGGGTTTTTCTAGATTTTTTAATAATGAATGTTTTAATATATTTTTGACCATTTTTTATTGTGACATAAGTGTCTAACTTGCTTAAAGTATTGGCATTAGTTTCATTAAGAGTTATAATTAAAAATTGATAAAAAGTATAAGTTTGTACACGTATTAAAAAGATTTTGTCGATAAAATTTGATAATTTGAGTAATTCGACATGAAGTCGATTTTAGAGAGTCGATAGGGAATCGATTTTGATTTAAAGAATAATTCTACAAGATTTCCATCATTTTTAACATTGTTTTCTATTTCTATACTAAAAACAAACTAATAAAACTCATTAGATCTATAAAAACAAAGTTGAAAATGATGAGATTTTTTTTTTTAAAATTAAAGTTGACTCTTTATTGATTTTCTAAAATCAACTTCATGTAGAATTACTTTGATTTAGAAAATATTTTTATCATTTTCAACCTTGTTTTTATAAATCAAATAAATTTTATTGATTTGTTTTTCATATATGAATTGAAACAAGGTTAAAAATGAAGAAAATCTTTTTTAAATCAAAATCGACTCATTAACTTCACATACCAAAAACAAATTAATGAAATTTATTAGATTTATAAAAATAAGATTGAAAATGATGAAGATCTTTTTTAAATTAGAGTAATTCTACATTAAGTTGATTTTAGAAAATTGATAAGGAATCGAATTTGATTTTTAAAAAATAAAAAATCTTCTTATTTTAGCCTTATTTTTATAGATTTAATAAATTTTATTAATTTGTTTTTTAGTATGAAGATGGAAAACAAGGTTAAAAATGATAAAAATCTTGTAAATTTTTTTTTAAAATTAAAATTGACTCTTTATCCCCTCTCTAAAACCGATTTAATATAGAATTACTTATAAATATCAATCCTCTAATGCATCATCCGGTCCTGACTCCAAGTAAAACTATTAACAAAATTTATATTTAAAACAACGCTAAGTACAAACGTAAAAACTCGAATCTTTACCACCACGTACGTCGTAAGAGTTCACTAAAAATAAGAAACTATTTTTTTCTTTGTTTGCAGATAACTACAACCCACGACTCAAGCCAACGGAAAATTACCGTGGGGTCAGCAGCTAGGGAAAATTGTGGAGGTGAGAACACACTGAAAGAGTATAAACCGAGAGGAGAAGACAACGGAGGAGACGACAACGACTTACCGTGAGGAGGTCGACAGACCAGAGGTGACCCAAACGGCGTCTTCTGCTAACAACGGTGACGTTGGCTGCAGCGGCCACCGGCGAGGGCAGAGGCTTAAGGACAGAGGGTACCTGAATCAAACTACTCTGTTTTGGGAGCCCAAAACAGAGACTGAAGGAGGCTTGAGTCCTCCGTAGTGCAGAGGAGTTGAGGTGGTTTCTGGCGGCCTTCGGTGGTTCAAGGTAAGAGCTACTTGGCTCGGTGGTTATCTCCTGGTGGTGGTGTGGCTGCGGGACGAGTTTGGTGATTGCTATGGCGCTGGGTGCGGAAAACTGGGTTGCGACAGCTTCGTTTTCCTATGCACGGGGTATAAGCATATCTATACATAGGGATAGGAAAATCAATAGAAAACCCACTGAAGGCAGGCCCGGAACTAGGATTTGATACTTGAAGGAGGGACCGATCAAGTATGTTATATACGCGAATATAAATAAAAGAAAAATTATTTACGTCTGATTATATATAAAAATAATAATTATATGTTATAAAATTATATATAAAAAAATATATGTCCATAAATTTTTTTAATTTTAAAATTTTTGTAATTTGTTAGAAATCATTATAATATATGTATATATATATATATTAACTTCAGATTTTTCTTATAAACTAAGGTCGATAATTATTTTTTATGGAATAAAATTCATCTATTATAATTTATAAAGTGAAATTATTGATAATTTTTTTTTCTCAATATAAATTAGTAAATGATATGTAAAAAACTCATCTTTCATTTAAGTATGCATTAATTTAGTTTTTATAAATTTCAAATTAAAAAATGGTCGCTCACTAGTATCAATAAAACATGAAGAGATAATATTAGACGAATTAACTTATCAAATGTCAATCAAATAATAAATATTTTAAATTTTTTTAAATTTCTAGTCATTTACATAATTTAGATAATCTAAACATATTTTAAAATTTTAGTTACATCAACACATCAAGTTAAAATAGAAGAGATGATTTAGGTGTCAACCGTCAGTGAAATAAAAATTTAGTGAAGTAAAAATTTTGAGTAAGACTAGATAAATATTAAAATTTGAAAAAATAATTTTAGTAAAATTTTTAGATGTCTAAGGATTGGGAGCACAAATTTTTTATTTTTTGATAAATTGATGTGAAATTTTTAACTATATAAAAAGGTTATATATATTTATAGAATATGTATAATTTTTTCAAAAGTTTGGGAGGCAGTAGTCTCACTAGCTTAGCCAAGGGTAGTTCCGCCCCTAACTGAAAGTAAGGAGGCATGCTTGAATAGAAAAAAAGAAACGGCGGGATAAACGTGGTGCATGCAACAATTAAGAAAATCCTATAGAAACAAATAGATCGAAAAGAAATGTTACGTGCTGACGTGGCATATTATTTAATATGACACGTGGCATATTTATGCTTTTCTTCTCTCTCTCCATCCTATCTCTATCTTTCAAAAATCCTCTTTCAGTCTCTGTTTATAACAAAAATGTCGGCTTTTAAAAGCAAAATATCAGGGTAATTTCTCATGTTCTCCATCTGCTCCCCATCACATTTTTCGTTTCCAGTTTGCTCGTGAAAAAGCACCCTGGTATGTATGTTCACATGCATCGATTGTTGGCCACTCTATTTCAATGAAATCCATCTTTTCTTTTCTTTTTTTCAAAAATAATTTTTATTCATTTATTATTTGATACAATTTTTGATTTGTATGTGATTAATCGAATATTAATTAAGCGGAACAGAGACCAAGGGAAGGGGGAAGAGGGGAGAGGAACAGAGAGGAGAGAAAGAGAGATAAAAAAAGGGACACGTGGCTCACTAATATTATGACATATCATGTGAGATCTTTTTGTAAAAATTTTTTGTGATTCCTTTATATCTCTAACAGCCTCCAGAATTAACACGGACGTGAATCGCGTAAACGTGGAGTTGAAACAAATCTTACGGGCTTGGGAGGATGATCGGGTAGGGCATAACAACTTTTGGGTCACGTTATGAATAGTGAAAGAAAAATAATAATTGGGCCATTGCTTGATTTTGGGCCTTGACTCAAGAAAAATGAATCAAACTGTCTTAAATATTTTCTTGACCCATAAATTGTTTTTAACATAATTGTTAAACCTAATGAGAAAAGTCATCGTCCACCCAAAACTGCGATCTATATAGAAAATTTTCGAAAAACTCAAATGAAATTTTTGCACAAACAAATAAATAAATAAAATTTTTAGCAATCAGTGGCGCTGAAACCGGATGTTACAGTTTCAAATGCGCCTCAATAGATTCTGTGGAAATGCTCTACTATTGTCGGGATCGGTTCTAATTGGCGAAGTTGTTTGTAAAGAAACTCCCATTTTGAAATAAAGTTACGGGGATTAGAGATTTGTTGCTCATATATTTTCTATAAATTGAATGGAGATAGATATAAAATGTGGACCCCCACGTGCGTGTAATGTTGAAATTCATATTACTCATGAGTACTAATATTCAGAATATATATTACCGTGAGCTACATATTGTCTATTCTTCAGGAATCTCTTAAGAATGTTCCAGTCAGAAAATTATAAAAAAATCATGTTATAGTCATGACACTTGAGTATGTATGTAGTCCTTAATTAGATAATAATAAAGTTGTTGATCACGTGTCATTGGGTCGTGTGGCAGCTTGCAGGAGTAATGTACAAGGCATTAACTTTGTCATACTCATTTTGATCTAATTATATGCTTGATTTGTAGACCCTAGAGGACATGCCCATTAATTAAAAGTCATGGTTGATTTTTATTGAAATATCTACATTTTCTACCCCTTTAAATGGTGCACGGCAACCTTAACATCAAGTTAGCTCGGTCTTGTTAGTTGAAAACTGCATTTGACAAATTAGTCCGGAAGTTACGCAGTGATTGATGGATCGAGCAAGAGACTTCGATTATTAATATTAGAAAAAAAAGCAAAATACGTTGTTTTTTTTTTTTTTTTGAGAAAAGACGAATTTCATTCATAAGGAGGAAAGATATAGTATTAAATAGTATATTCATGACTCAGTTGATGTGTCTATTGCATATGAGACAATCTTAATTGGTCCAAATCTATTGCATAGGAGAGAATTATTTTAAATTAATTCCTAAAAAGTTGAGAAACAAATAAACTTTCCGTGTATTGTATTCTTTCAAAATTCTCTCAATAGACGTATACAAAGTGGAAATTAGAATATGACAACTTGGAATATGACTGATTGTTTCCACCTTATCTTGCTACCTGCAATTTCTTTAAATATCAGTGTGATCTCGTTCTCTTCCTAATTTAAATTCAACACAAATCCCAATACCTCATTCCACGTAGACAACTCAAGATGGCCGACCAAACTACTTGTTTCCTCATTCTTCCTTTTTTGGCTTTGCTTCTCATGTTTACTTTTAAGTACTGATGCAAAACTTCTCAATATTACCACTGACCAATCTACTCTTCTTGCCTTGAAAGCTTATATTTCTTATAGCCCTCACCATATTTTGACATCAAATTGGTCCTCCACTACTTCAGTTTGCAATTGGATCGGTGTCACTTGCGGTTCCAGACATTATCGTGTTACAGCCTTGGACATTTCTAACAATGGTCTTGTAGGAACCATTCCTCGGCATGTAGGAAACCTTTAATTTCTTGTCAGCCTTAGCATAAGGAATAATAGTTTTCATGGCTCAATGCCAAACGAATTATCTCATCTTTGTCGCTTGGAGCGCTTGCACTTCGGATACAATGAATTCAGTGGAGAAATCCCTTCATGGATAGGATTGCTAACCAAACTTCAAATTTTAATTCTAGTATCCAACAATTTCGAAGGTACTATCCCATCATCTCTATGTAATAGTGCATCTTCATTGGAACTAATTGCACTTGAAGATAATCAGCTTCGGGGATCCATACCATCCTCTATCTCCAAGATTTCTACCTTGCGAGAAATTCGTCTTGCAGAAAACAAGTTTTCAGGTCAAATGTCATCCATTTTATTCAACATATCTTCACTGCAATATATTGATCTCAGCAATAATACGCTATATGGTACACTACCACCAGAAGTAGGGAACTTAACCATGCTTACAGTTTTAACCCTTGCAAAAAACAACTTCGAAGGTATATATTCAATCTTGATTGGTAGGTTATGCTAGCTATTAATTATCGGTAAGTAAATTTCAATATTTGTTTCCAACGTGTAATTGCATGTTTTACAGGTAGTCTTCCATCCTCTATGTTCAAGTGCAAACGGCTGCAAGTTTTATTCTTGTGGTCTAATAATTTTACCGGAAAATTATCACCTGAAGTAGGAAACTTAACCAAGCTCAGATGGTTAATGCTTGGCGACAACAACTTGGAAGGTACGTATATGACGCGTCTTGTATTAGTTGATTATAATAAAGATGCCACTGTGTCACCATTGATTTAGTATATATATATATATATATATATACATGTTCTATATATGATCTTCTCTAATTAGGTACTTCCAAATGAAAGCAATAAAATAATTAGGTACTGATCCCATGGTGGAACGTCATGTAATTTTTCCTATAATTTGTCAAGTTTGCCGCTGAAAATAGAGAAGTTAACAGTGCTAGCTTATAGTATTATACACGTACCTTGCATGGGCTACAATTAATTAAGTACTTTTAGTGTAATATAACGTTAGTCTTGTTTTGGTCAACTTTGTTAATATATATCACCATTGATTAGTATATATGGAAGTTGCAATCTGTGTTTTTTTTTTTTTTTTAGATATTGGAATTTATAATTTTAAATTAGTAAAACTTAATGCTTTTTTTTGTTTGTGAAAAGATGAATAATCTTATAGTATTATACGTACCTTTGCATGGGCTACAACTAAGTAAGTACTTTTAGTGTAATGTAACGTTAGTCTTGTTTTGGTCAACCCTGTTAATATATATCACCATTGATTAGTATATATGGAAGTTGCGATCTCTTTTTTGTTTTATTTTCTAAATTGGAATTTATAATTTAAAATAAATAAAAATTAATGCTTTTTTTTGTGAAAAGATGAATAATCTTTTAATGGTTAGAATATTAAGAAGGACTCGCATGTGGTTAAAACTTATTAAAGCAACAAGTAAAAAAACATTGTGATTATGTAAAAATGGCACCCATTAGAGTGCATGTGGCTCTACCAATTATAAATGTCGCATGCCTTATCAACCTCCATGGTATATTCCAAGTCTTGATTGTTCTCTGACAACTAATTATTGGTTGTATGTTTCATTTGTTATAAACACTTTTATTACTTGATTTATTGTGATTGGTGCAATATCAATGAAATTGGTAATTTGCAGAACCTAGAGCATTTCGATTTGGGAAATAACAGTTTTGTTGGCACAATTCCATCCGAGATTTTCAATATGTCAACAATACAACTTATCGATCCATTTAGGAGGAAATCACCTCTCAGGCACTCTTCCACTGGATATGGGTATATTCCTCCCAAATCTCAGTAGGATTTCTCTCTGGTCGAATGAACTTAGTGGAACGATTCCGACTTGTATTGGCAATGCTTCACAGCTCATTACAGTCACCTTGTCAGCTAACTCATTCTTCGGCTTAATTCCAAAAACATTTAGTAATTTAAGGCTCCTCCATCGGCTCTACCTCGAAAACAATCATTTGACCATTGAATCTTCAAAATGGAGTATTTTTTCGTATTTTTTGAACAATGCATATCTTAAAAAATTGTCTCTGTCTATGAATCCACTAAATGGGGTCCTTCCTAATTCCATTGGAAACCTCTGGACCTCTCTTGAACTACTTGCTCTCACTGGTTGCAATATTTAGGGCAACATTCCCACAGATATTGGCAATTTAAGTAGATTAACATATATGTCCCTGGCTGACAATGATTTGACTGGACCTCTTCCAAGTTCAATAGGAAGATTAAGGCCCTGTTTGTATTCGAAAGTGGGTTGAGCTCATCTCAACTCACTTCTATTTCATCATTATATTTTTATAATTTTTTATACAAAACACAAATTTCTATACACCTTTTTCAAATCCCAATACACCTTTTTCAAATTCCAACACACCTTTTTCAAATCCCAAAATAATAATAATATTAAAAAATAAACCAAACTCATCTCAACTCATCTCATCTCCGAATCCAAGCGGGGCCTAAGAATGCTCGAACAATTAGTCATTTCTGGTACTAGGCATATGGGTCCAATCCCATCTGATATCTCTTACTTAGGGATATTGGGAAGTTTATATTTAGCCAGCAACAAGCTTTCAGGGCCATTCTCGAATGCATAAACAATATGACTTCATTAAGATTTCTCAATTTAGCCTTCAACCAATTAACTTCAACGATTCCTTCGAGTTTGTGGAGGCTGGCAGATCTCTTGGCAGTCAACTTGTCATTCAATTCCCTAAGTGGCTCTCTTCATTAGATATTGGAAATATAAAGGTCTTGGTAGTGATGAATTTATCAAGAAATCATATACGGTAGAATAATATTGGCAAGCTTGATATTAATAGGGTTGTACAATTCCGGGGATTCTATGCCTGAAATATTTGCGTTGAAGTACTAAAATTTTCATTTGAATATACGTACGGGTCATTTGTATATATTGAGTTTATAAGGAGAAAAAATACTTTAAGAATATTTAGCTTGATCGCAGAAATTTATTTATTTTATTTTATATGAAAATTTGTAATGGCCCGATTCAATAATATTATTAGGGTTAATTGCAGATAATTTGTAGGCTAGATAATTAGTTTATTTTTCTGAAACATTGTAAAATACGTTCTTAATATTTAAGAAAAATATCAATTCAATCCATTTTTTAATGTTTAAGAAAATAGAAATAAAGTGCACCCATCGGTTTAAAAATTTCACTGGTTTAAAAATTAGGAGTTGTAAATTAAAGAGTTGTGACCACTTTTCAAATAAAAAGACAATCCAAAGCTTAACCGATGGATTCCTCATAAATGAATGTTACTTTGTCACTAAATATGAATGCGCTTTTAGTTTATGAGTATATTTTGCAAAGGAATTTTCTATGCGCGTATCTAAGAACATAAATTAGAATTCAACGATATGATTTCATATATATATACGCATATATATATAGAGAGAGAGACTCTCTTAGAATGTGAACGCATTAATGGCATGGCCCCACATCTCTCTCAAACGCTGCAAAATGGGGTCTACGGATCCATCAATTTTATAAGAGCTGTGCTGGGACAGTCCTTACAACTACAGTATAGCTGCATTGTAGTTGTGAGAGACTGTCAGGCTACCTCTATCATTTTTAATTTTATAAAATAGCGTGGCCCACAGATAGGCATGTTCATAACCCGATTCGATTTGAAATTTTAAGATATTTTTTAATATTTTAATTTTTTTTAAATATTAAAAAAATTTTTAAATCTGGGATCTGGATTTCCAAATCTAAAATTCGGATGAACACCCTACCCACAGATAAATTGATCAGTGATTCAATAACTCAAGTGAACATTATTGTGAGATTAGTACGTACTCGAAACAATGTCATATTTGTTATCAATTTAGAGTAAAAATTATTATTATAAAAAAAAAATTATAGAATTTTTTATATTTTAAAAATTGAATTTTCTTTGTTTCTTTTTTTTTTCTTCTTTTTTTTGTCTTTTATGATACTTCGTTGTACAAATGATATTCTCAATTCTCTTTATATA